>OZ005650.1:105699563-106442063 GCA_963930645.1 Salticus scenicus | reverse complement strand
TTAACTCAAAACATAAAATCCTTCTCCTGCTGCGCATTTTGATGATTTGCACTCATCCAAACTGGAAAGAACGAAAGAAGGTAAAAGTAGAAACCCTGGATAACCCTGTCCACCAATGGTCTACAGAGGTAGAGACCCTATATATAGACTTCTAGGTGGAAGGGAATTGCAGCGATATCGATCGGAAAGTTTTAAAACTAAATATAGGATTTTTGGGAAGAAACATTTATGTACTGTAACATGAATTTGCTGCAACAATTAATTATTTAACCTTAACCGTCTTCGTATTATACATTTTCGAAAACCATCTATCTACTTTATAAAAGCAATTATTATGTCCTCTTTGTTTTGCGATGGAAGAAACTAGCAAATTGATATCTAATACATATACTATTCAGCAGAACATAACACTGCTTCACATATCTATTTCAAGTATGTAAAAGACAGCAATTTTGTTATATTTGCTACACAGAAGTTTTTTTTAATGCTGAAATGAATATATATATATTTCCTATTCCAATAATCATCATTAGAATTACTATTTTTTTTAAATGAATATTTTTAATATAATTTGTGTTTTAAGTTTTTTTTTAATTAATCGCTTTAAATCACCATCACCACCATTAAAAAAAAAAAAAAATCTTCAGTGTCATTAATGAAAATACCTTTTAAATAACAACTTTCCCGCGACTTTGAATGGTAAAAGTATAAGAAGAGGAAATTTACAGCTCATTTACGATAAAATAGAATATTAATTTTCTCCTTTGATGTGACTTTTTGTTGTTGAAATAGATTGTTTATGAAAATGTGTCCTCATGAAAGAGCTTAATTCACTCAAAGAGGCGAGGAAATTCTTAAAACCGATTATTTCAAGCTGTGAAAGAGCCCATTCTAAAAAAATCAATTTCTCAAGAGAATGCGTAGCCCTTCTTAATATCTTAGCAATTTTTAAGTTTCATACTCATAATTAAAGAATAATGCAAGCTTCCTTTTATATATTTTTTAGAAAACCAGTATTCACGAATAATTAATAACATCGTTAATTTTTAAGTGTGTAATTAAAAGAGTTAAATTTATCTATTAGAAGGAACCATAATCTGAAGGAATAGCCATTATGTTTTTTATGGGTTTTATGGACAAATTTAACTGTTCAGAAAAAGAGTTTTTAAAGTCTCTAAATAAGCGTTTGTTTGTGTAGCACGAAATCTGCTATATAATCGATAAGTATTTTTTGAAATAATAGTTCAGGTAATTCAACTACTGATGAAAGTGAGATAGATTGCAATTATTTCATAATTTTTAAATGCTTATGTAAACTATTTTTTTAGTAGACATATCTTTTTATATCCATTCACATAGACATTTAGTGTTAAACTTAAGTCAGCGTGTTAGTTTAGATAAAGACATTTTTTGAAAAAAAAAAAGGTCAAATATGGATGTTTGTGGTTGTAGTAAATAGAGGAATAAGTTTGTTAAAGTGTGTATAATCATTTCTTAAAAAATTATTTTTTGTAATAATGAAAAAGAAAAAGAAATAAATAAATAAAAAATAAATAAATAAATAAATGAAAATAAAAATAAAAATAAAATTATTTATGAAGCATAAAGGGAAAAACAGTTGCAGTTACTTTCATGGGGACATTAAAAAAAAAAAAAAAAAATCTATTTTACTAATTTATCTTTTCATGTTTCACTTTTGTATGAGGAAAATTGTCTTCATTTATAATGGAAAATAATTTCGATAAATAATAATTTTAATAAATATCTACTGCGTGAATATGTATAGGAAAATATAAAAGAAAGTTTTGGGGTAACCACAATATATTAATATTACTTTTTGTTTTTTCTCATGCGTGTTTTAGCAGAGTAAACAGACAATAGTAATAAAAATAATAATAAATAAAATAAAAACCTTTTACGTAGTTTTCATAAGAAAAAAAAAAAAAAAAAAAAAACCTCAATGAATGTTACCTAAAACTGAGAGAAGTTATGACGCTGTATTTTCACCGCTATTCAAATTACTTGGATCCTTTTTAGTGCTCACGTGAATAGCACTTAATACTTGCATATTGCGTTGTCATCGACTGCAAACTAGTATGCAAGATATGAGCGAAACTGGTTCAGTGAAACTGGGTCAAAATTAACTGCTTTCTCGATTTATTAAAAAAAATTAAGCAGCTTTTTAGCCATTATCTACCCTAAACTTTTTAAATTTAAACTTTTAAAAATTGAATTAAGCCTATGTAAAGAAAAAAAAAATCTTGTCATTAAAAAATGTATCCCACCATTTAATACGATTCTGAATTAACTCTTTTATTAATTCTTTTAAAACCTTTTTTTTATTCTTGCTGTGAGAGAAGTAATTTTTAAAGCTATTCTAGAAAATAATTAACTGGGACTTAGGTTTTTAGAAAAGAAAAAAAAAAGTTAATTATATTGTCTTTTTAAGAATTCAAGAATGTTTGAGTGCCCTTTTCTTTTTGTTAATTCAGATGATTATTTAGCTGCGACTCTTTATTACAACTTCTCTAAAAGACGTGATGGAGCAAAAACTATACAAATGAAGGAAACGCGAAATGGAATTCAATTAAAATGTATATTTTGCAGCGCTTTCATAATAAATATGTTACACAGCAAAGTATTTTTGAATGAAGAAATTCATTTTAAAATAAAAAAGAAAAACGCACTGCTTTCTCGATTTATTAAAAAAAATTAAGCAGCTTTTTAGCCATAATCTACCCTAAACTTTTTAAATTTAAACTTTTAAAAATTGAATTAAGCCTATGTAAAGAAAAAAAAATTCTTGTCATTAAAAAATGTATCCCACCATTTAATACGATTCTGAATTAACTCTTTTATTAATTCTTTTAAAACCTTTTTTTTACTCGTGCTGTGAGAGAAGTAATTTTTAAAGCTATTCTAGAAAATAATTAACTGGGACTTAGGTTTTTAGAAAAGAAAAAAAAAGTTAATTATATTGTCTTTTTAAGAATTCAAGAATGTTTGAGTGCCCTTTTCTTTTTGTTAATTCAGATGATTATTTAGCTGCGACTCTTTATTACAGCCAAAGTTGGCCATAGAGGGAACAGAAATTACAGAACTAAAGAAAGAAATTTTATTTACTGCACTATTAAAAGATATTTTGCATGGAAGCAATCACATGGTGTTTTCCTTCCGCTTTCATAAGAGAATTTAGAGTTAACATATAGGATGTAATATTAATTACGTGTTGTGTAAGATTTGAATTTAACTATAAAATTCCTTTAAAAATAAAATTTAGTTTTCGGATTTGTTGATGAGTGGTTCACATTCGGAAATAAAGAAAGTACCATCCTCTAAAATTCTATGTTCTTTGTTTCTCCTTGTTTCGTATTTTAAATTAGTTCTGGACGTCTACCAGAATTGTATATGTGATTATTTACTCTATAAGCTAATACGAATAAAAGATTAAAAAATGAGAGTAGATTTTTAAAGTCAATATTATGCACATTTTTCTGTGTAAAGAAAATTAAATAATTTCGATTATACTTTCAAAATAATAATAATATTAAAATAAATTAAAAAAATAATAAATAAACAAATAAATAATATATATATGTATATATATATAAATAAACCAAATAATCAAAACCAGTTGAAAATTTAATCCCAAAACACATGAGGGCCTTCATCAGGGGAGCTCCCCCATGTAGGGAAAGGAAAATGAGAAGTTTCTGACGAAACGCTGGTATTAACCACAAAACACGTTTCTAGCCCCCAACTTCTCACAGATGGATTCACGACCGTACAGCAAACGAATTTCAATTAATATATAGCATAAAAAGCAATTAAATTCAGAAATAAAGCACAAAATATATTACATCAAATATAAAATTCAAGAAATATAATACATCAAATATAAAGTACAAGAAATTAAATAAAATAAGAATATATAAATACATACGAGAACAAACTTGAAATTCGTTTGCTGTACGGTCGTGAATCCATCTGTGAGAAGTTGGGGGCTAGAAAGGTGTTTTGTGGTTAATACCAGCGTTTCGTCAGAAACTTCTCATTTTCCTTTCCCTACATGGGGGAGCTCCCCTGATGAAGGCCCTCATGTGTTTTGGGATTAAATTTTCAACTGGTTTTGATTATTTTGTTTATTTATTATAGTTTTATATTTCTTTTTGCTGCTTTTGCGCATTGGTTTTTAAAAACTTTGTTCTAGTTCTATTTATTTTAATAATACAGGTTATACTCCCTCCTATATTTAAATTTTATCTTATATATATATATATATATATATATATATAGAGAGAGAGAGAGAGAAGTTTACATTAGTAAGGTTTTGTATCAGTGGTTATTTAAAAATACAGTTCTGAAAAAATATTAGTCAAAATCTTTATGCAAAGTCTCGACATAAAATAATAATAATAATAAAAATAAAGCATGTTGATGTGTTAATATACAAAATAAGACAAACACTTATTTTACCATTATAACTGACAAGCTATTAGTTTTATGTTCGCGATTTCACCTGCATTCACATAAATTTTTCTCACCTGACGGAGGATTGTTCTTAATTTTTTCGACCTAAAACATTTGTTGTGTGTTTGTGACTTTTATAATAATTGTTTACAATGTCTTTGTACTTTTTCAATAGTGTTACTTAATCCAGTATTTCTCAATATTTTTAAGTTATTGAAATTTTTAAATTAAATTTATTTAAAATACCATAAATTTTAAATGAAATATTTTATTTCAAGTTTACAAAACTATCACAACAGCGAATTTATTAAAGCAACTTATTTAAAAAACAAATTCTTTAAAAGTCATGAAGCTAAAACTAAAACTAAATAAATAAATAATTAACCGCAAAATTGAATATAATTGAAACGACATTTTACAGCGTTTTCACAATCAAGTACTTTAAATAGCAAAATAGTTTTTGAATAAGGAATTGCAATTTTAATTTGTAAAATCATAGTACTTTCTCTACACTCAGAAAAAATTATGTGACTGACATCTAGAATCTAAATTGTGGCTCTAGAAAAAATAGTTCCATGTCATCCTTATAAATTCTAGCTCCCTTTGCTAGCAAGTTCTAAAAACCCCTATTAGAATGCTAGACCGTTTTTGTATATTATGGTGGTCAATCTCATTTAAAAATCTCTGTAAATAAATGTGAAAATAAGAGGAGGGTTTTGGTAACTATAATTTTGTTTTATAGCGCAATTCTAGTAAATCAACGAGAATTTCTTGCAATGCAAGGGATTCAAAATATTCAAAATATTCATAATATTGTTTTACAATATGAAAAAGTGTAGACTAGAAATTCTTGATCATTTCGTCTATCCAGATCATTTGTTTACCTTATTCGCATAACACGGAAATCTATAATTCTAGCTTAGAGTTTGAAAAAGGCTACTCATTCGTTCTGGATGAAAACAGTATATATTTTTTTTTTCAGTGTATTTATTTAAAATTTACCCAGAGATTAAATTTCCCTTTTTAGCAATAATCTGCGGTAAACAATCTAAATGTAACTTAAAAAAAAAAATGATTTAAACTAATGTAAAGAACTTCTCTTGTCTTTAAGAATGAATCACGACATTTAATGCTTTAAAGTATTAACTCTTTTTTTAATATATTAACTCTTTTCTCAAAACTTAAAAAACTTCTTTTTAATCTTACTCTTATTATAGAGATGTTTACATAATTAAAAGACTAAGAACATGATTCGACAAGGATTTATTTAACAAAACATTATTAACTCTACTTTTTTTATATAGGAATTTTCGCTAGTGTTCGGACACTTTTGTTACCGACTGTAAGTACATTAAACCTGTTATTACGGTGGAGAAAGTTATACTGGTAAGGAAACGATATTCTGGTGTTACTTGAGGGCAAACAAAAAGCCATGCAATTTGGACATGCTGGCAGGTCAAGTGCATCCTGTAATGCTACATTTTTACTCAAAAGGTTACGGATACAGTCGGTAACAAAAGCGTCCGAACACTAGCAAAGATTTCTATGTAAAAAAAGTACACTTCATACGGTTTTGTTAAATAAATCCTTGTCGAATCCTGTTCTTAGTCAGTGTAAGAACATGATTCGATAAAGATATATTTAACAAAACCGTATGAAGTGTTACTTTTTTTACATAGGAATTTTTGCTAGTGTTCGGACACTTTTGTTACCGACTGTACTTCAATGACGATAATGTATACTGACCAAACGTCCCCATTTTCTGGGGACAAATGGGGACAAAATGGGGACGGACTTTCTTTTGAAGGCATTTTTCTAAGTTTTAAAAAATTGTAGAAACTAAATTATTAATGAATAGCACTTTATTTTTAGTCCTTATTTATTAGGAATGAAAAAATACAACCATAATTTGATAAGTGTAGCAATTTTTAATGCTTCTCTACTATAAAGGTACTTTGATCTGGTCAGCCTACGATAATGCAACTATGTTAGAATCCTTTGAGATTGGTTCAATCAGTCTGACTTTCAATTTCTTCCTCTCCGCCGCAAAGCCCGGTTCTTAATCCAATAGAAAATGTTTACAGACGCAATAGCCCAATTAAATTCAGCTCAAAGGCCCTTCCTCTTGCAAATTGCAAGAGGTTACAAAACTATCTCGACTGATGCCCTCACCGTCATCACTGGAATTCCTCATGCCCACCTGCAGGTCCCCCCCCAAACATATATTTAAACAAAAATTTTACAACTTAATGATACAGAACTTGCTTCAATAATCTTTCCCAATATCCCTATATAAACTACAACCTGCAGCTGGAATATTCACCCTGGCAAGGACGTTGCTTCCCTATTGACCAATTGTTCTAAAAATAGCTTTTCTCTCTCTGCTTCTGTGGCGATCTTTACCGATGGATCAAAGACCGATTAGGGTATCGCTGCGGCATTCTGCGTTCATGCCTTCGGTGAGTTCGTCCATAGGTGGGCGGGCAGGCTCGGGGACCATAACACAGTTTTTCAGGCAGAAATTTTTGTCATTAAACAAGCCCTACTTTGGGTAATTGATAATCCTAATCATCAAGAAATAAGTATTTTTAGTGACAGTCTCTCGGGTCTGCTTGCTATTGCTCGCCACAGGTGCAGAAACCCACAGATTATAGAAATTAAAAATCTCTTAACTAACTTAAATTTAAAAGTCTCCCTGCACACGTTTCTGCCCACAAGGGTATAGCCGGCAATGAACTTGCGGACTCTTTGGCAAAAGAAGCCACAGAATTTCCAAATGTTAATTACTCCCTCCCCGCCCCTCCCTCTTTTGTCAAATCTCGAGTTAAACAAATATTGAATTTAAAATGGCAAGACCTGTGGAGTGAATCTGAAAAGGGCAGATATACTTTTAATTTAGTGCCACAGGCTAGCCCTAACACTTGGACCCTTACCCCACCCATTACGGCATTTTTAACCGGCCATGGTCCCTTTCCTTCTTACCTTCACAAGTTTCATCGTCGGCGTTCTCCCTTGTGTCCTTGCGGCGAAGAGGGAACTCCTAGCCATTATTATTTTCATTGTCCTTTAACCAGAGATTTTCACTTAAGAAATCCATCCCCACGACCAAATAATTGGTTGGAAAATATAATTTCGCGCAAAATACTCATAAATAAGTTAAATATTTTTTTTTCTTTTCTCATGGATTTAGTCAACCTATCTGATTAAGAATTTTAATATCAATAGAACTTGGTTGCCTGCTCTGTTACTATTTAATGGAGTCTTCTTTATCCAACAATTATTGCTCCTTGTCGCGAGAGGAAGTCAATCCTGGCAATAATTTCCACCACCTGCTTTTGCCCCTTGTCGCGATGGGATTTTATCCTGGCAACTCGCAGTAGAAACAGTATTTAGCACCTTGTTTCTTCAGACATTACTCAAATAGACTTTTCAAATATTTCAAACAAGAACTTTCATCTATCAAAACAATACTGCAGCTCTGAGTGCCACTTGTCGTGTGAGGCATTAAGCCTGGCACATTTCAATCTTTTGTTTTTCCAAATCGTTTTGTATCAACGCCCTTTGTCGGTTTCGAACTAAGTCCTGGCGTTTTTGTAAACTTTTTTTTTTTTCTTCAATAAATGGAGAGATCGCCATAGAAGCGCTCAAAATCGCTCCAAGAGTGATGAGCGGCGTCCCTCTCCTTGTTCAAAATAGAAAATGTTTGGGACATGTTGGAAAAGTGCATCCGAAAGCAATTTCCTCTCCATACAATTTACAGGATCGTAAAGTCTGTGTAACAATTGTATAGCATTCTTTGGACGAAAGTGTACTTCAGAAACTAATAAAATCAAAGTCCTTACGAATACGGGCTGTTATCTGTGCAAAAGGAGTGCCAAATTCAAATTGTCTAGCATTAATTCAAAGTGTCTAATTCATTGGCCAGTGTGTGAATTTAAAAGATTTAAATTACTAAAATTACTATCAGGTTGAGACAAAAGTTTTGTCCGTATTTTAATATTTTACTAATGTAAAAAATATAATAACTTTGACAAAATTTCGTTAGCATATTTTCTATTACATTTAACAACTAGTCTTTAACGTGACTGCAACATTGATATTTACGGTTGAAAAAAGCCGCAGGATTTTGAAAGAAGAAGTCGGCAATTCTTTGTCGGACGTCTTTTTCGTTATTGAAGCGCCATCCATGCATAAAGTGCTCTAACTACTTAAATAAAAGATAATCTGAAGGATCAATGTCCGGACTGTATGGCGGGTGAGAGAGAAGTTCTCAATCAAAGTCGTTAAGCTTCTTATGCGCTTTGTTCGAAACATGTGGTCTCTCATTGTCTTGTTGGAAGAAAACTTGATCTAGGTTGAAACCTTTTGCGACGAAATGCTCTTGAACGTGATCTAGTTGAGCGTAACAGACCTCTGAGTTCACATTGTATCCATTAGGAAGTAGATCTGAATGGAAAACTCCTGTCGACATCCAAATAATGCACAAAAGTGCCTTTTTTGGATGCATCCCAGGATGAGCTTTCTCCACTCCAAGCTGATGCTGGCTTGAGCCATTGACTCAGGGCTTTTCATGTACTAGTTCTTCGTTTATAGACTTCAAATCCAATATTCTAAACACATTACGACTTGATCGTTTTGCTTTATGGTTTTGTTTTGAACTCATGGAAGAGAGGAGAATGCAGGTTTTTTTTTTTTTTTTTTTTTTTTTTTTTTTTTTTTCACAACTTTCTTCACATATTTGATCTTTTTCTTTGTCATACTTGATCTCTTAAACCTTTGAAAAATAAATTAAACAAAACAATTAGTACATTATTTTGATTAGAGAAAAATTAGCTTTCAAAACAGTCTATACATCACAACTTCAATATGATAATTTTTATTTATGGGTAAACAAAAAACGGATAAAACTTTTGATTCAACATAATAAATTTCTCTAATTTATCAGAATTTTTAAACCAAAAATTAATTTTGTACTTTTACAAAAATGTATTAACGACTAATTTAATCTCCTTATATTATTAAAATCTGTGCGCATCTGTCTTTCTGTCTGTCTGTCTGTCTGTCTGTCTGTCTTTCTGTCTTTCTGTCTGTCTGTCTGTCTGTCTGTCTGTCTGTGAGAAATGCCTTGTGACCGCTAAAGCTCCGGCGCTAATGGTCGCATCGCTTCGAAACCGGTGTCAACAGACGCAGAATTTCTTCATCTCGACATCGCGATAATTCGCTAAGCGATGCGACCCTAATTAGCGGAGACATTAATTAAAACGTCCACCCTTGTCTACCGAAAAATGACCCAGAATTCATGATTAAATGCTTAAAAAGCGACATTTTTACGGAAAAAGTGGAAAATAAATTAGAAATATCAGTCGTATCATTACAAATAAGGTATCAAATGAAAGATCCGATTTTTCTGAATCCGACGGTTTAAACAGCTTATCGATAGGGCAATTAGATTTTTTAAAATTAACTAAAGTATGAAAAAAAAGGTGGCAACAAATCACAAGAGTTTTATTAATTTCGCAATAGACGTATTTCGGTTACCATGGCGCCGGGCGAAAGAATAAATAGATTTTACTTCCTGCTTTACTGATTTTATACTGGAAATAAAAATTGCAAATTTCAAAATGCTTCAATTTTATTCAAAATTATTTCAAACTTGCTACACACTTTTAACATCACAAGACGAAGTAGCAGTTAAAATTTCACCGGGTTTCCAAAATAAATAAAAAATGTACAATTTAATTGCAAATTAAATTTTATTCTCATACGCGTATTTCAAATTCTAACTATGATTAAATTATTTTTAATACATCTTTCGAAAGATATTTTAAAGTACTTTTATATTATCGAAAGTGGGATTCAAGATTTCGCTTCATTTACACGTTTTGAGGTCTCCTGAATCGGTTTTCTTTTGTATCTCAGCTATTAATTAAAATAATTTCATAAGTAATACATCATTTGATAGCTTTGTTGATTTGGAATCGAACAGTAGATTACAGAAATTTCTACCACCAGATGGCGCTGTAGTATTTTCAAATTTCAATAGTTGAATTTCTAATTATGATTAAATTATTTTTAATACATCATTCGAAAGATATTTTAAAGTTTTTTTATATTATCGAAAGTTTTCACCAGATTTACACGTTTTGAGGTAACCTGATTAGGTTTTCTTTTGCATCTCAGCTAATTCAGTTTGACCGTTCAAAATTGATATATGTAGGTTAATTAGGAAGGGCTGAAAGGGTGGGGGAAGATATAGGCGTGCACCGCGCTCACGGGACAGCGCTGCCGAAGGCAGTGGGGACCTGTTCCGACTTTTTAACCGATGAGAAATGATTTTTTTTTCAATTTCTTTTCTTAAGAAAAAAACTTGACTTGAGAAGGAATATGTGCGCGTAGTGCGCGTATACCTTCACACGTGCGCGCGCAGCGCGCATGGGTCTGCGCTGCCGAAGGCAGTGGGCACACGGTGTGAGTTTTTACACGATCAGAAATGATTTTTTTTAGGGGGCACGAAGGGTCAGGGAAGGAATACGCGCGCGCACTGCGTGTATTCCTTAACTTAAACGCGCGCAGCGCGCACGGGACTGCGGCCGTAGACAGTGAGGACCCAGTCCGACTTTGCACCTGATGAGAAATTATTTTTTAAATTTTCTTTTCTTAAGAATAAAAATTTTATTTGAGAAATCAAATTTTATTTGGACCCGGGCCGACTTTTTACCCAATCAGAAATGATTTTTTTTTTTTTTTTTTTTTTTTTTTAATTTCTTTTCTTAACACTAAAAGTTACTGTTAGTGATTCATTAATTTTAGTGATTCATTTGAAAATACTGACCCGCTAGCGGGCGAAGCTCGCTAGTAATAATAATAAAAACAGTTTATTTCACGAACAACGTCATAAAATTCATGAAATTAAAACTAAACAAAAATAGTAACAGCGAAATAAAATTAATTTAAAATGCATTTTTTACAATGTTCTTACAAATGAATATTTTAAATAGCAAAGCTTTTATAAAAAAGAAATTAAAATTAAGAATTTAAAAAATAGGAGAGATTCCTCATTTTATTTAAAATTTTATAGAGAGCGTACAATATCATTTTAGCAGTATTATATGTCAAACAATTTAAATCTAACCATTTAAAAAACTGAATTAAACTTGCGTAAAGAACTTTTCTTGTCATTAAAAATGAATCACGACGTTTAATGCGCTTCTGTATTAACTCTTTTCTCAAAACTTCTAAAACCTTTATTTTACGCTTGCTGTGATTGTAGAAATGTTTACATAAGTAAGAGAAGTAATTAATTTTAAAGCTGCTCTAGGAAATACAGACAATTTACTTGGAGTAAATTAGAGTTTTAGAAAAGAAAAAAAAATACTAATTAATGCCTCTCCAAGAATTCACAAATATTTGATTTCTTCTTATTATTTTTAAACTAAATTGGAGGATAATTTACAGAGTGAAAATTTGCCGAAAATTTGCAGAGTGAAAAAAAGAAATTTTAACTGTCGGTCTGTTAAAAGATATTTTGCTTGGAAACAGTCCCATGCTTTTTTTCTCTTTGTTACAACTAGATAATTAACAATGATTAGATGAGATATGATATTAAATGATTGAAAAAAATCTTGTCCGTTTTCACAGGCGATTTCATGTGATTTAAACATTAATAATTCTTTGTAACTGAAAAGGTAACTGAGAGACTAATTATTTTCTATTGTTCTTCTCTATTTAAAGAACTGGGATATATTTTGAAATTCGATTCCTATGCAATGGAATTAGACAAATTTTCATTGGTTTCAACTTAGCCTTTGCCATAGCCTTTGCCTCTTCCAGATTTTTTCTTTGTTTTTTCCGAATGTTATATTTTATCTTCGGTTATGATCTGATTAGATCTGGTTGACTTGCAAAGAGAGAAACATTCAAAACGCGGTTCAGTTTGATTCGTTCTGTCAAAACGTGCGGAACCCATATCTCAGGTTAATACGTATATCTCACTTCTTTAAATAGCAGAACATAGTAGAATTTTAATATTTGGTCTCTAAAGTAATACTCTTAGTGGTACTTTATGGATTATAATGACCTAAATCATGAATAAGTTTATGTAAAATAATTATAAGATAAAAAACTTTTTATAAACCATGTTTTTAAATTTTCTGTTGAATCATAGCTATAGAACTAACTACATTAGCACTTTATCAATGCGTATTGTTACGAAATTGTAAATAATTGTATTTATTTTTGTATAAATTCTTTCAAAGAGGCTTAGTAAGTTGATAAAATGTCAATTTTCTGCATTTCCAGCTCTTTTTCACGTTAAAATAGCTTCATTTTCTCTTTAAAATGCATTAAAAGCTCCAATAGGCAGGTAATGGATTTGGCGCCAAATTTGGCGACTTTTTGCCCTTGGCGACTTTTGGCGAGAAAATCTGTATTATCAGTATTTCAAAGATGGACATTCTAATGTGATTGGTTAAAGAGTTACGGGAACTTTGAATAATAAAAAAAAAAAGTTGGTTTTAAAAATAAAATATTAATCCTTTCAGAACAACATATATTTGCATCATGAACTACATTAGCACTTTGCCAATCTGTAGAAAATCTTTAAAGTGATAATGACGCCAATTTTTGCCAGATGCATAATTTAACTTTTTACAATTTTTTAACGCTCACGTTTAATTAAATGTATTTATTTTTATGTGGAAAGAAAATGAAAGAGAATGAATGCAATTTTATTTGGCAACAATTAAATTATAGCTAATATTTTAATGACTATTTTTATCACTATTAGGAGTTTATTATTTTCATAATTTAATTAATTAAAAGAAAACTATTCGAAAATTCGAAAATCTGACTTTGAAGTATTGTGTTGTCAGCGGGTTCTGAGCTACTGTAAAAGTTTCAAATGTCTAGCTAGTAGGGAAGCTAGTTAAAAATAGATTACAAAATTTGTACCGGACAAACAAACACACAAACAAACAAGAATAGAAGTTACTAAAAACATGGTAAAATAGGTCCCAGTTTTTGCAAAGATCGAATAATAATTATGATTTGTTTAACTATTAATTTTAATTTTAAATTCTAATTTAATGTAAGATTTACTTTTCAGATTAACAGTTGGAATTACAGTAGGACTGTTTACTGTCGGAAATGGAACTTCCATTTCTTATAAAAATCAAATTACATTTTTACTTTTGTTTGATGTTGCTAGAATTAGATCTGCACTTATGCCAGAACTAGATTTGTGCGGCCAATTTAATGTAACTGTTACAGACAGTAAAATATTAAAAAATACGAGTAAATTTTGAAAGTCCTTTTAAATAATATTTTTTTGTACAGTTAAAACATGTAAGTCATTTGCTAATTTTAAACTGTTTTTCGTAGACGCATATATCAAGGTAGAAAAAAAAAAACGTTTAAACAGTGTTAAAGATTTAGTTTATTTTGACGATATTTATGACCAACAAATACAATTTTAAAAATGTATGAAGTTTAAATTTTTATATAGAGTATTAATATCAAATTTAATGGAACATCTGTTGATACACTACCATAAAAATCAATATAAAGGAAACGACGCTATACATCATATTAACGATTGAAGCAAACGGAGTAATAATTGTGTGTTACTGCTTTCACTTTCTGCTCATGTTCATTTCTTTATGCTTGATGAATGTTTCTTTTAAAACTTTTTGATCGGAAACAATCGTTTCATATTTGGTAATTTTTCCAAAAATTCTTATTTGTTCAAAAAGTTCTCATACTTTGTCGTTATTTTTACTTAATCCAATTTTTCTATATTCTTAAGTTATTGAAGTTTCTAAGTGTTTGGAACAAACCACGATTTTAAATTAAATATTATTTTTGTGTGTTTACAAACTGTTACAGCGATCTAATTTGATGAAATACTTCTCAAAAAACTTCAGTAAAAGATATGAAGCTAAAACGAAACAAAAGCAGAAAACGAGAAATTAAATTCAATTAAAAGGAACATTTTACGTGGAGCTTCACAGTTAAATATTCCAAACAACACAACCATTTTAAATGAAGAATTCCAGTTTAATTTTAAAATAGCGTCCTCTCACTTTACTTCAGAATTACGAAGACTGTACGGTTTACTTTTTAGATATAACATATGCGCTAAACAATCTAAATATAACCGTTTAAAAATTCAATTAAAGTTATTTAAAGTACTTTTTGTGTCACTAAAAATATATTATGCCATTTAATGCGTTTCTGTAAAACTCTTTCATTCAAAAAGTTTAAAACCTCTATTTGACGCTTGTTGTGATTGCAAAAATGTTTACGCACGTGAAAGCAGTAATTAATTTTAAAGCTATTCCAGAAAATAGCGACAATTTACTTGGACTAAATTGGAATTAAACAAAAAAAAAATGTAATTATTGCCTCTCAAAGAATACGAGAACGTTTGAGTGCTTTTTCGTTCCCCATTATACTATAGGTATGGGGAACTTAGGTAATCGTGAAAATTTCCGACCTCGGTTTTTTTAAACTTTTTTACACGATTTTAGTTGTGAGGAATCCGGAAATGACAAAATTTGTATGGTGTCTGTAAGGTGTTCTGAATCTTAAATAAGAACTTCCAAATAAAGGAAGAAATGGGGAATCTGACTGACGTGTAACCTCGGGTCTCGGGTTTATTCAGAATTACATCTTATACTATTAAGTGAGCAATATTTGTATATATATATATATATGTATATTTCACTGTTCTCGAAAACGGTATCTCGGACAGTCACGTGATTTAACACAAAGATGCCCTTCGAAGGGTCATTGTGTACATCGAAATCAGATTTTCTTATTTTTGATTAGTTTTCTTTTAATTAATAAAAATATGGAAATAAAACTTCCCATTTCTATAATGACGCAGAATGGAGAATCTTAGGAGAGATTGGATTGGTTTATTTGATTTTCATTGATTTGAGTATATTTTACATTGAACTAGAGCTACGTTATGAAGAATTACAAGAGATTAGAATGGTTTATTTGATTTTCATTGATTTGAGTGTATTTTACGTTGAACTAGAGCTACGTTATGAGGAATTGCGAGAGATTTGATTGGTGTTTTTGATTATCATTGATTTGAGTATATTTTACTTTGAATTAGAGCTACGGTTAGATTTTATTTAAAAATATTTGAATTTTTAATATTTTAATATTATGTGACTATTACAGAGAACAAATTACGATTGGCACCGCAGGCGCCGAGATTATGTTTTTTGGCAAAAATTTTCATGGGTCTCTGGCCAGCTACACTGTAAAAAAAAAAAAAAAAAAAAAAAAAAAAACGGAAACTTTTACAGCAAAATGTGCTGGCACCCATATTGCCAGCACATTCTGCTGTTAAATAAGGCAATTTACAGCGGAAACATCTGTAAAAAAAGACTCTTTTACGGCTGTTTCTGTTGTAAATAACTTCTTTTTAACACTCTTTTATTAGCTTCACCTGTATGCATGTATGTTTGTATGTATGTTTGTTTGTATGTTTGTTTGTATGTATGTATGTTTGTAACTGCCCTGGGAGCAAAAAAAAATTTATATTGTAAAAAAGTACTTCCCTACGTGAACGATGTGGCGTTGAGGTAAGGCGCCGCGCTACAAACCTAAAGCTCCAGCGTTCGATCCCAGTCAGGGGAGATTTTTTAAAAATGGTTTTTGTTTAATTCTAAGTTATTTTAATTAAAGATTTAAATGTATGTAAATATTATGGTGTGTCACTCACACGATTTTCTCTTACCCTGCATTTTAATACTAAGATAGATATTTTGTGCTTTTTTAGTTCACGTTTCTATAAAAGCGTGTTCTTTAATTTTTTAAAACTATAATTATTATTAAGTATTCTTCATTTTATTTTTTTTAAGGTTAAAAAAAAAAAAAAAACTTTTTTTTTTAATCAATCACTTTAAACCACCATCATCAAAAGAAAAAAAAATTCTTCAGTGTCATTAATGAAAATATCTTTTAAATATCAACTTTACCGTGACTTTGAATAGTAAAAGAATAAGAAGAGGAAACTTAAAACTCATTTACGTTAAAATAGAATATTAATTTTCTCCTTTTATGCGTCTTTTTGTTGTTGAAATAGATTGTTTATGAAAATGTGTCCCCATGAATAAGCTTAATTCACTCAAAGAGGCGAGGAAATTCTCATCAAGCTGTAAAAGAACCCATTCTAAAAAAAATCAATTTCTCAAGAGAATGCGTAGCCCTTTTTAATAGGTTATTAATTTTTAAGTTTCATGCTCATATTAAAAGAATAATGCAAGTTTTCTTAGTTATTTTTTCAGAAAACCAGTTTTCACGATTAATTAATAATATCGTTAATTTTTAAGCGTATAATTAAAAGAGTTAAATTTATCTATTATAGGGAAACACGATCTGAAGTTACAGCCATTATGTTTCTTATAGTTTTTCTGGATAAATTTTACTATTCAGAAAAAGAGATTTTAAAGTCTCTAAATAAGCGTTTCACGAGATCAGCTATATAATCGATAAGTAGTTTTTAAAATAATAGTTCAGGTAACTCAAATTTTAATGAAAGTGAGATAAATACAAATTATTTCATAATTTTTAAATGCTTGAGTAAACTATTCTTTTAGTAGAAATCTTTTTTTATTGCCATTCAAATAGAAATTTAGTGTTCGACTTAAGTCAGCATGTTAGTTTAGATAAGGAAAGTTTTTCGCGAAAAAAGGTCAAATATGGATGTTTGTGGGTGTAGTAAATAGAGGGATAAGTTTGTTAAAGTGTGTATAATAATTTTTTTTTTAAAGTTTTTTTTTGTAATAATGAAAAAATAAATAAAAATAGCATAAAGGGAGAAACAGTTGCGGTTGCTTTCCTGCTGACAATTACTTCTTATCTATTTTACTAATTTATTTTTTTTACTAAAGTAATTATTTTTCATTCTTCCATATGCACAAGAAGAAATTATTGGTTTCTTGAATATTTTGAACTTTTAGTTCTCGAAGGATTTGGAATTTTGAGATGTTCTATAGATGATTTGATCATTTTTAGAAAGTGTCTGTGTGTATGAAAACTTTTGTGGACACTGTATCTCACGAACCAACGAACGAAATTTAATGAAATTTAGTTTTAAATTGGTATTTCATCTAAACTAGCGCTGATTGCATATGGTGATCGATGGCTCAAAATGCTGCACTGTAACCTAATTATTATTATTATTATTTTTTTTTTTTTTTGTTAATTTTTAATATGGCAGTATAGGACAAAATTTAGCATAAATGAACATAATGTGAATTATTTTTAAGATTTCAATTTGGAATTAAAACAAAACGTTTATGATAGTAATAGTCAACGAGCTTTTCCTTTTTTTTTCCTTTCTTTCTTTTTCTTCTTTCTTTCTTTCTTTTTTTTTTTTTGTGTGTATGCAAGTGCGTCGCTTTCCCCCGGAAGTGGAAGGAGGGGAGAGTACATCTACCGGAGGATGAAAAATTTCAATATCATATCATTCAAATGAATTCATGACTATATTTAAAACGAATGGATGAACGATACATTTATGATAATTTAAAACAAAGTTATCGATTTTTTTTTATTATATATTAAAGAATAAATAAATAAATAATTAAATATAATTAAATAAAAAAACGACTTTGATGAAATTCTGGCAAAAGCAGAATTTAGTTTACTATGGAGGATTATTCATTTATTTATTTATTTATTTTTAATTATAACATCGCTTTAAAGTTATTCAATTATATTTTCGATTTTGATAAATGTACAACTATCGTAAAACTGATATCGTGAAAATTCGCAGTTTGAGACTAATAGTCCTCCACACTAAAAAAAAAAAAAAAAAAAAAAAGAAAACTGAGATATATTCTGTATTGCATAAAATGGATTTTCTTTAGACATTTAGTGTCATACTTCTATATGAGGAAAATTGTCTGCATTTATCATAGAAAATAATTTTGATAGATAATAATTTTAATAAATATATACTGTGTGAATATGTATAGGAAAATATATATTAAAAAAAGAGTTTTGGGGTAACCACAATATAGTAGTACATATTACCTTTTGTTTTTTCTCATGCGCAGCTTTGTCAGAATAAAACAGACAATCACAATAAAAAGAGAAAAGAGAAAAATTCTTACGCAGTTTTCATAAAAAAAAAAAAAAAAGGAAAAACCCCTGAACTAGTGTTGGTTTGTGGGAACAGCCTAAAAACTGAGAGAAGATATACTGTATTTTCACTGTTATTCATAGGCGTAGCGTGAACGAAAATTTTGGGGGTACGCATAATATAAGAAACCATTACATAACTTTTTGATTTCTGCACCATTCTGTAGGTATAGAGAACTTAGATTCTCTATTTTTGAACGCTTTTGCATATTCCTAATGTGTGAGAAATCCGAGGAAAAAAAAATGATGTGATGCCTATTTGAAAATTATTCTGTTAGTTTTGTATGTCAGTCTGTGTAGACATCATCTCAAAAATTATTGATTATAAAAACGTGGAACAGTTTTAATATATCATTCGTGATACTGGAAGAGAACTCTATTAAACTTTAACATCCTTCTTTGAAAATCTGATAAGTTATTCAATATTTAACATGACAAAAAAGAGATATACGGGTATTTTGGCAAAAAATTACAATATCATGATTATATTCATTGTAAACCAGTCGGACTAGCTTTAAAATATCATTTAAGATACTGATGTGAAGTTGGTTTAATATCAACTCGACTTTAAAAACTCTGTAAATTATCCGAAAATAAAGATTTCCTTAACATGGCGGAAATAGGAGAATATTTTGCACGTGCTCACATTGTAGAGATTATGGATGGGGAAATGACATAAAATTGCATAGAGATTAACATAAAAATCTCACACACATAAAATTCTGTAGTGATTTGGATAAGGTAAATGTATCAAGCCGGAGAAATGTAATAAAGTGTGCGGCATTTCAACCCCCGATCTGGCCTGTTTATCAGCCAAAATTATTGCTTTGATCATTAAATACAACATGATTTGTGAAATTAGCTTGATAAGTCGGTGACTTAAAGAAAATTACTAATTGGTCCCACTTTTATTATAATATGTTTAATTTATTGTTATTTAGGACAACACTCGTAAAATATGCAGACAATATTTCAAATAATTACTGTTCCATTAAAGTAAAAAACAGATAAATAACGTGTTTGCTTAGATTATGGAGACAGAAAAATATAAGGTGATAAAAAAACAATACATTTGTATGGAACAACAATTAATGAAACTAAAGAAAAGCTGGAGACATATTCTGAGGATTCTACTCCATGACAAGTATGGTTCACAAGTGACTGAAAAAATAGCTTTGTGGCTGTCTGAATCTGAGCACAATAGTCGCAGAGCACTTTAGTCGTCTATTCGAGGCAACGACGGAAAAATAGTAACCGAAATTCCTGCCATATTAAAAAACCGCCCTATGAAGGTACGTGGGAGAACCAAAAAAGTGACCATCTCAAATGAGCATATATTCAATATTCCGCGTTAACATTTATGCATGAAAATGACACCAATAAAATGTACTCTGCAATTACTGTCAAACCACCCCTAGAGGTGAGTCTCAGACCGTCGTTAATAGCTTATCAATTAGCTCTAAGACAGGCCGCATACCAAAGAAGCAAGCGCAACCTGTACGACATAATAGACAATCCCGAAAGTTTCATGTAACGTTTACCACGGCTTCTTGCGATCCAATAGGTCGCAAGGAGTCATGCTTTTACTTTACTGCATACGCACGCCGGAGAGACAAGCGTCATGTCTTATCAGCAGAACGAGTGTCTGCTCTATAAATCACGCATGCTACAATTTTTCATCTTTGTCGTTTATGCCGAAATATGACGGCATTAAAAATTTGACAACTGGTGAAAAGTTTAGCCAACACTGGGCTCAATGCAGTCACTTTTTTTGAAAACCACTAATTTATAATAGAAATATTTAGTAATCTTTTGCAATATTTTTCTTCGATTGAATATTACGAAGACTGCTTTGTATAAGTAATAGTATTAAAAAAAAAAAAAATTACTACTCCGAATCCTAGAATTCCAAATACGACTCAGTGTATTATACAACTAACAATCAACAGAGCTCAGATTGGAAGGAAAAAAAGTTGAAATTAAAAAACAAGTCCTTCCGGCTTATTCGGAAGGGTAGGTTGATTTTTTTTCCCTTATCAAGTACCCGTCATTTTGTTTCAAAATGGCGGCTACAAATTATTAATGCACTTGGTAGAAATATTGATGTAGGCTATGCACATATGGAGTTTTAAGCAAATCGGTTCATAAATACCTTTTTATGTGAATTTAAAATTTTCAAGTGGCCGGCTCTTGGAAACAAAATGGTGAGTTAAGTTGACAAATATATGAAATGTATTTGTGAGATAAGTCGACTGTACACATATAGTTCGAATTAATTCAAAATCTCAAAAGTCATCGTGTTGAAAAATTAAGTGGCTGCCACTTCGATCAAAATGGCAGAGAAAGTTGTTCATCTAAGATATCGTTGCATATTTGAAAATAATTTTTTTGTAGAAATTCTTTCAAAGAGGCTTAGTAAGTTTATAAAATGTTAGTTTTCTGCATTTCTACTTTGTTTTAGCGTTAAAAGAGCCTAATTTTTCCTTAAAAACGTATTAAAAAGATCCAGTAACGCAGGTAATGAATTTGGCACCAAATTTGGCGAGTTTTCCCCCTATGGTAACTTTTTTGGCGACTTTTGGCGAGAAAATACTTATTATCGACATACCAAAGATGGACACAATAACGTGATTGGTTCACTAGTTACGTGAATTTTCTAGATTTTTGTTGTTTCAATGATAAATCCATTTTTCAACTTTGATTTTAATTGATTAAGTATTTCTAAAGTTACCGTGATAACAAATTTTCAAGTAGCCGCCATTTGGAAACAATACAGTGGAACAATACAGTGGTTGCCCAGCAAACACATACAAGATATTTGAAGCATAGGTTCACTGCCCAACTGTGGTTTAAATCAGTACCGTGTTTCAAAAGTTATTATTATGGCAAATTTTCAAGTGGCAGTCTGTGGCTGCGACTTGGAAACATAATGGCAAAACAACTTGCCCAGCGAAATCATCCAGTATATTTGTATGATAAGTTCATTGTCCAGTTCTAGTTTAAATTAAATCAGTATTTCCAAATTTACATAAGAAATTTTGAGGTTGCACCACTTGGAGAAAAAAGTGGAGTTAGATGCCCAGCGAACTTATCTGAGATATTTGAATGATAAATCCACTACCCAAATTTGATGCGAATTGATTCTGTATTACTCAAGTTACCATAATGACAAATTTTCAAGTGGTCGCCACTTGGAAATAAAATTGCGGATCAGGACACCAAGTGAACTTTTCCTAGATATTTGAACCCTAAGTTCACTATCCAACTTTTATTTGAATCAGTTTAGTATTTTTGAAAGTTATCGTGGTGGCATATTTTCAAGTGGCAGTGTGATTTCAAGTGGATATAACTTAGAAACAAGATGTCGGGACAAGTTGCCCAGTGAAAACATTCAAGATAGTTATATGATAATATCACTGTCCAAATTTGGTTCGATTTGGAGTATTATTTCAGAAGTTATCGTAATTTTAAATTTTCAAGTAGGAGCCTGATTTCAAGTGACCCCCGCTTAACTTAAGATATCTGCTACTTTATTAAAAATGGCGGATATAGTTTATTAATAAACTTCATTGAGATCCTTATGTGGTCTGTATTTACATCAAAATTCAAGCAATTTCGGAATACGCTTTTTACAATTTAAATTTGAAAATTTCAAGTGGTCTCCACATGAAAACAAAATGGCGGAACAACTTGGTTAACAAAGTCATCTAAGATATTTATAAGATAAGTTAAGACACTGTTCAAATTTGGTTCCATTTGGAGTATTATTTCGGAAGTTATCATGGTTTTAAATTTTCAAGTGGTAGCCTGATATCAAGTGGTCCCGCTTAACTTAAGATATCCGACACTTTATTAAAAATGGCGGATAAAGTTTATCAATAAAATTATTTGAGACACTTGTATAATCTATGTATACATAAAAAAAAAAAAAAAAAAAAAAAAAAAAATCGGAATACGCTTTTTGCAACTTGAATTTGAAATTTTCGAGTGGTCTCCACTTCAAAACAAAATGGCGGAGCAACTTGGTTAATAAACTCATCTAAGATATTTATAAGATAAGTTAAGACACTGTCTAAATTTGGTTCGATTTGGAGTATTATTTCGGAAGTTATAGTGTTTTTAAATTTTCAAGTGGTAGCCTGATTTCAAGTGGTCCCGCTTAACTTAAAATATCTGTCACTTTATTGAAAATGGCGGATAAACTTCATTAATAAACTTCATTGAGACCCTTATGTGGCCTGTATTTACAACAAAATTCAAGCAAATCTTGCTTTAAATATGCTTTTTACAATATCGGTTTGAAATTTTCAAGTGGCTGTCACTTGAAAACAAAAAGTCGGAGCAACTTGGTTAACGAACTCATCTAAGATATTTATAAGATCAGTTCAATGTCCAAATTTGGTTCGATTTGGAGTATTATTTCGGGAGTTATCGTGATGACAAAATTTTCATTATAGATAGAGATAGATTGGTAGCTAGATAAACGAAGTGATTGCAATAGGTCGATTTCTAAAGAAATCAACCTAATACGGTTGAAACATATAATAGGGCAAAAATTTTATTGAATAATCCCCTTCATATGCGATGAAATCCCTTTTTGAATTTCAGTCGTTTTCCATAAAAGAAACTGAACAAAAATGCGACGTTGTAAAACTCACTCACAGGGATCAATTACATATCTGGTGACCTCGGGGCATTAATGACTACAGGAGTCCCTACTATTAACATAAGATTTTTTTTTTTAAAACAAGCTCACTGGACATGCTAATAAAAATATTGTTTACAATAATCTACAAATTCTGCTCTCCGCACCCCTGTTTAATATTTCTAATAGCAACAGGTAGGCTTTCAAATTTACAGCTGCCTAAAAATTCACACAAGAACAGATATATTTTGGCGCTATTGTTTAAGGTTACATGATTTCAAAAAGGATTCTCGAATTAAAAATTATTCTTGCTGCGTTATTGAGCAGGATAAATTTTGAACACTTTACAAAATCACTCATTTCGAGCTGAATGGATTCGAACTAGAAAATTTAAAAACACTATATTTTGCAGAAACCAAATATACTATTCATTTTGTTGAATGAGCCCATAAATACTGAAGAAATGAGAACTGGAACCAAAAGTTCACATTCAGCCTAATAACTATAATTTGGATATTGAATCCATGACATTACAATGACACACAACGGAAACATGCAGCATTTGAGAAAAATTAGCTTAAAGGTAATTATAAAACATTAATTAGCCTTCAATAAAACTGACATAACTGCCTCTCAGGTGGATAAATTGCGAGACAGAGTAAAGACAGATTACATAGACGTATTATGAATAAGATGGAGCATACGTGTTTTGGTTTCGGTTTAAAAATTTCCAGAAATAATGGGCATAGCATTGTAACAATGTTGCGGTCTGATTGGTTGGCAATATGTTGGCGAGATTTTGAATAGCCCCGTCTCTCTGTCAGTCAGGAGTCAGTCAACGAGTCAACAACCACAACAGATAGCAATAAATGCGCCAAAGATGGATACTCTACTTCAAGATATCTGGGTACAAAGGATTTAAGCTCTGGCAATTCGCTAGAAGGGGAATTTAAGCCTTTTACTATTGACATTTGCCATCTTCCTTGATTATTAGTTTATGAGAGGTGATGTGAGGAGTACAGATGCCCCATCGTGCCCCCTCGACGCTAAACTTATGCCGCTATTCAAATTACTCGGATCATTTTTAGTGCTCACGTGAATAGCGCTTAATACTTGCATATCGCGTTGTCATCGACAGCGAACTAGTATGCAAGCTATGAGCGAAATTGGTTCAGTGCAACTAGGTCGAAAATTAACTGTTATATGTGACCCAGAACTTAAAATATAATGTATTATCTATTTCAAACTTAAAATTTAATGTATGTAATTATTTCAGGTAAAATTCAAATGCTGATGTCGCATAGTTTTAGTACATACACTGTAAAAGATATGTCCTATCTGCTGCCAAAAATTCTCTGTAATTTCAGAAAATACGTTCTGACAACGTAATTTTTTCGTAAATAACGCGTATTTCTCAAATTACAGAGAATTTCTGACAACCAAATAGGACATATTTTTTACATTGTAAGAAACCTTATGTTAGTCCATATCTATATTTAGCAGTATGTTCCTATGCATCGAAGGTAAAAAAGGAAATAGTGATGTGAGACTTTAGGGTAAGCAGGCTGATTAGTCTATATACAGTATAAAGCGTAAATATGTATTATTAATTTAAAGTAAATTTACAAAAAGAAAAAAAAAAGTATTTAATACCGACTAATGTAGTCTCCTTAATGATTTTACGCTGTAAGAATTACGAAAAGATGTAGTGAAATTAGATAAATCCTAATTTATTGGTTTTTAATAAATGAGCCAAATTTTACATGGCAATTGTACACACACTGGCCAGTGAATTAGAAACCTCGAGTTAATATTTTATTGGACTTCCTTTTGCACAGATAACAGCCCGTATTTGTAAGGGCTTCGATTCTATTAGCTTTTGGAGTACATTTTTATCCAAAGAATAACATACATTTGTTACACAGACTTTAAGATACTATAAATTGTATACAGGGGAAATTGCTGTCGAATGCGCATTTCCAACATGTCCCAAACATTTTCTGATGGATTAAGATCCGGGCTTTGCGGCGGACAGGAATCAGTTGAAAGTCAGACTGATTGAACCAATCTGGAAGGATTCTAACACAGTTGCATATTATCGTCATTGAAGTATCCGTCACCTTCGGAGTAAAAATGCAACGTTGCAGGATGCACTTGACCTGAAAGTGTGTCCAAATTGTAAGATTTTTTGTTTACTTTCAAGTAACACCACGGCACCACTTCTATACTAGTGGAACATTCCCCACACTATGATAATTGGTTTAACATACTTATGCCGGAAGCGAGCATTTATACAAACTCTCACCGGTTTTTAATTCACTGGAGAGTGTGTTTATAAACAGTTAGGTCTGAAATAATTAATTTGATGAATACTTGAAAACCACTTCGCTAAAAGACATGAAGCAAAAACTACACACATCAAGGAAACGCGAAATCAAATTCAATTAGAATGTATATTTTGCAGCGCTTTCATAATAAATATTTTACATAGCAAAGACTTCTTAAATGAGGGCATTCATTTTAAAATAAAAAAAGGAAAAACGCACTACTTTCTCGAATTATTAAAGAATTAAGCAGACTTTTACGTATATTAAAACTAAACATTTTAAATCTAAACCTTTAAAAATTGAACTAAACTTACGTTAAAAAAAAAAAATCTTTTCTTGTCATTAAAAAATGAATCACGCACATTTAATGCGATTCTGTATTGACTCTTTTATTAAAACTTTTAAAACGTTTATTTTAAGTTTGCTGTGACAGCAGAAATGTTCACTTAACTGAAAGAAGTAATTTTAAGGCTATTCTAGAAAACAATTAACTAGGACTAATTTAGAATTTTAGGAAAAAAAAAAAAAAAAAAAACATAATAATTGTCTTTTTAAGAATTCAAGAATGTTTGAGTGCCCTTTTCTCTTTGTTAATTCAGATGATTATTTAGCTACGACTCATTATCACAGCTAAAGTTCGCCATAAAAAGAACAAAAATTACAGAAATAAAGAAAGAAATTTTAGCTCCTGTACTTTTAAAAGACATTTTGAATGGAAGCAATCACATGGTGATTTCCTACCACTTTCATAAGAGAATTTAGAGCTAACATATAGGATGTAATAATAATTATGTGTTGTGTAACATTTGAATTTAACTTTAGAATTCATTTAAAAATAAAATTTAGTTTTCGGATTTGTTGATAGATGGTACATATATTACACATTTACAACTTGAGACTTATAGTTACAAAGACTTTTTGTCTCTAATGGTCTTTGTGACAAAGTCACGCTAAATTTCCGTCGGCATCCACCTTCGTAAAAAAATGGCGACCCTAGATGGTTCACATTCGAAAACAAAGAAAGTACCATCCTAAAATTCTGTTCTTCGTTTCTTCTTGTTTCGTGTTTTAAAGTAGTTCTGCACGTCTACCAGAATTATATGTGTGATTATTTACTTTATAATCTAATACGAATAAAACATTAAAAAATGAGAGTAGAATTTTAAAGTCAATAATATGCACATTTTTTTTTGTGTGTAAAGAAAATTTAAATAATTTATATCATACTTTCAAAAAGAAAAATATATAGAAGTTTACATTAGTAGGGTTTTCTATCAGTGATTGATTATTTAAAAATACAATTCTGAAAAAAATATTGAGTCTAAATCTTTATGCAAAGTAACGACATAAAAAAAATAATGAAGCATGCTGATGTTTTAATATATAAAATAAGAAAATGAGTATTATTTTACCATTATAACTGACCAATTATTAGTTTTGCGATTGTGCTTTCACCTGAATTAAGTTTCATTTTTTTTGTTTGACGGAGGATTGTTCTTAATTTTTTAGACCAGAAACAATTGTTGTGTTTTTGTGACTTTAATAATAATTGTTTACAATGTCCTTGTACATTTTAATACTGTTACTTATTCCAGCATTTCTCAACATATTTAAGTTATTATTTCTTTAAAATACCTCAATTTTTAAATGAAATATTTTATTGGAAGCTTACAAAACTATGATAACAACGAATTTATTAAAGCAACTTATTTAATAAAACAAATGCTTCAAAAGTCACGTAGCTAAAACTAAAACTAACTAACTAACTAAATAAATAAATAACCACAAAATTAAATTTAATTAAAACGAACATTTCACGCGTTTTGTTCGAATCATGTGGTCTCTCACTGTCTTGTTGGAAGAAAACTCGATTTACATTAAAAGCTTTTGCAACGAAATGCTCTTGAATGCGGTATAGTTGAGTGAAATAGACCTATGAGTTCACATTTTGTCTATGAGGAAGGAGATCTCAATGAAAAACTCCTGTCGGCATAAAGCACAAAAGTTCTTTTTTTTTTTATGCATCCCAGGATGAGCCGTCTCCACTCCAAGCTGATGCAGGCTGAGCCATTGACTCCGGGTCTTTTTGTTGCCGAACAGCACCCACTTCTCATCACAAGTAAGAATTTGTCGCCAACCACCACGGCTAAACTTTCGCAACAATTAAGAGTCCGATTTTTGCTGATTTTTTGCATTTTGTTAAGCTTGTGTGGTATCATTTGACAACTCTCACTGTTCTTGCCAATCTTATGAAGGTTACGATTGACAGTTGACTAATAAATTCTAAGGTCTTGCGATAACTAACGTGTTGTCTGAGTCGGATCGGCTTCAAATGCATGGCGTAAAGCTTTTTTGTCGATTTTCGAATATTACCTAGTCTTATCTTCACGATGCGTATCGCCTCAAGAAACTTTACATATTATTGCGTACAAGCTCTTTTGTTTATAGATGTTGCGAAGACGTTACGACTGCGTTGTAGTCTTGTTTTGAACTCATCGAAGGGATGAGGTTTTTCCGTCGATTTTTTGACATACTTTATCTTTGTTAAAATGTAATAAATCTATAAAAGTTAAATTAAACATAGCAATTAATATATCATTTTGATCAAAACGAAATAAGGTTTTAGAACATACATAGAATGTACATTAAAACTTTAATAAAACTTTTTTTTTATTTATGGACAAAAAAAAAAAAAAAAGGGACAAAACTTTTGACTTAACCTAATAAATTTCTCTAATAAACCAGAATTTTTAAACGAGCTATTAATTTTGTACTTTTACAAAAATATAATAACAACTAATTTAATAAAATAATAATAATATTAATTAAAAAAATCCTGGTTATTTCACAAAAGTCTTTACAATTTATGAAATTAAATCTTAACAAAAATAGTAAAATTAAATAGAGCGAAATTAAATTAATTTAAAATGCTCTTTTTGCAATGTTCTCTTCACAATAAAATATTTTAAATAGCAAAGCTTTTACAAATAAGGAATTTAATTAAGAATTAAAAAAAAAAAAAAAAATTCTTCATTTTATTTAAAATTTTATAGAGAACGTACAATATCCTTTTAGCAGTTTTATGTGAAACAATTTAAATCTAACAACCATTTAAAAATTGAATTGAACTTATGCAAAGTACTTTTCTTGTCATTAAAAATGAATCTCCACGTTTAATGCATTTCTGTATTAACTCTTCTATCAAAAATTTTAAAACCTTTACGCTTGCTGTGATTGTAGAAATGTTTACATAAGTGAGAGAAGTAATTAATTTTAAAGCTATTTTAGGAAATACAGACAATTAACTTGGACTAAATTAGATTTTTAAAAAGAATAAAAAATACCAATTAATGCCGCTATAAGAATTAAAAACTCTGGTGTGTAACAGCCACCCGACTTCCATTACCCAGTACTACACACATTATAAACATTTTATATACATTTTTGATTTAAATAAGTAACAAAATTGCTCTATCCGTCAAATAAGTTATTTAAAATAATAATTAGAAAAATAATAATGGGCGGATCTGAAATTGAGCTATTTATACAAGACGCCTATCAATTTTCCTGAACTAACCAACTATATCATTCGAAAGGACATCTAATAGAGTGTTTATATAGCAAATTTGAAGAAAATCGTTAGTGCCGTTTTTGAGATACGGACATACGGTCCCACTTCCGGTTTCGATGTCCCACTTCCGGTTAAACTCAATTATTGACAGGAAATCAATAATTACATACAAAAGCATATTTAAAAGTGAGTTAAAATGGCGAGTTTGAAAAAAAATCCGTACAACCGTTTTTAAAGGAACGCCTTTGCGAGGCCTAAAATTGAGCTATTTATACAGGACGCCTATCAATTTTCCTGAACTAACCAACTATATCATTCGAAAGGACATCTAATAGAGTGTTTATATAGCAAGTTTGAAGAAAATCGTTAGAGCCGTTTTTGAGATACGGACTTACGGTCCCACTTCCGATTTTTCAATTTTCACAAAATTACAGTCGGTAACAAAAGTCTCCGAACACTAGCAAAAATTCCTATGTAAGAAAAGTCCACTTAATACTGTTTTGTTAAATAAATCCTTGTCAAATCATGTTCTTAGTCAGTCTAAGAACAGGATTCGACAATGATTTATTTAACAAAACTGTATTAAGTATACTTTTTTTACATAGGAATTTTTGCCAGTGTTCGGAGACTTTTGTTACCGACTGTACAGCTAAAATCGTTCAAAAAAAGAAACAAAATTTGCAGAATGAAAAAAAAATAATAATAATAAAAAAAATAAAAACCCCTCGCTCTTTTAAAAGAAATTTTGCTTAAAAACAGTCCTCTGGTTTTTCTCTTTGTTACAACTAGATAACTGACAGTGATTAGATGGAATATAATATTGAATGACTGATCAAAGTCTTGTCCGTTTTCATAGGAGATTTCATGTGATTTAATAAATCTGTATATAACTGAGAAGATAAATGAGAGACTATTTAGTAAAATTCTTCTTATTTTACACTATTTAAAGGACTTAAATTCAAAACCTGATATTTCTACAATGCCATTAGACACATTTTTGCTGGTATCAACTTAGCCTTTGCCATAGATCCTGCTTTCCCAGTTTTTTTCTCTGTTGTTTTTCCAAACCCATATTTTATGTCCAGTTATGATCTGATTAAATCTTGCTGGCCTGCAAGGAGAGAAACATTCGAAATATACTTCGATTTCCTCTATTCTCTCAAAAAGTGCGGAACCCTTATGTCGGATTTCGATGCGTGTCCAAGCTTTTTAAGAAGCAGAACATAATAGAACTTTCAAACTTTTGTCTCTCAGTAATATTTTCAGTGGTAATTTGTGGATTATAATGATCTAAATCACAGATAAATCAATGCATAGAATAGGGTACGAGCTTCTGAAATTATCGAATAATAATTCCATTTTGGGTAAATTACATACATTTAAAAAATATAAGCCTGCATTTATCTCCGAAAAGGAGTTAAATTTTGCTCCTTCGGAGTAATTTTCACTCGATTTTTTTAAGAGTGTAGTAGGATGCCACTTTAATGTAGTATTGGTAAATAGAAATCGGAAAAATATCTGTACCTTGAAAAAAAAAGTATTTAGCTTTTATCATCTTCATATTTTCCCTAATATTAATGGTAGATTCTTGAGACAATATGTAAATTAATTAAAACACAGCTGAAGATAATAAAAAAATGGCATTTAGAAACTACGACAATGCTCTATAAAACCATTTCTTGAGCATAAACGGCTTATGTAGCGTCCAGTTTCATAGCGTCGGTTAAAAATATTGGCTACACATTCTATCCTTATGAGTATCGGTTGGTTGTAGGATTTAGGCCGATTGACTATGGAAGAGTCTTAGGCCTACGGGGGGAGGGGGGGGGGTTCTAAGGGGTCCTAGCCCGTATATACGTAAGATTGGGAGAAAACCACGAAAAATTCTGATTGGCTAGATTGATTAACGCGAACTGGAATCGAACCCGGCACTTCCCATCTACAGCTTCGAACGCAGAAATTTTCAGCCGCCCTTATGAGTATCGCTGACATTTTCGTTGATATCCTTAAATTCTATTTTGTACTCTTTTTAAATCTAATGAGGCTTAATTCTAATGGGTAAGTCCCTCGGGAGATAAAGAGTCAAAAACTAACTTTAAACAAAAAGTATTTTAATTTTGTAGACGATTATTTGCTTTTTTTTTAAAATTTCAAATTGTACTTTGAAATGCAATTTGCAATTCATGCACTTTCCTCGTGAAATACATTAACTTAATATTCTTCTTTTTCTTCTTTTAAACATTTATCTTCCCAATATTCTTTCATAATTTATATATGATTTCATTCCTAGGTATATGTAACAATTTTAGACCATTATAATGCACATTTGAAATAATTTTAATATGAAATATTTTAAATAGCAAACTACAAAACATTTCACTTTGAAAAAAAAAAAAAAAATAATAATAATAAAGAAATCCTGATTTATAATGTAAAAATCACTAATAATACAGAGTTTATTTACACAATAATTTTCACTCAACTAACCATCTATAAATAATTAAAAATTAAATTAAACTGACGTAAAGAGCTTCTCTTGTCATTAGAAATGAATCACGCAATTTAATGTGAGTCTGTTAGCTCTTTTTCTAAAACTTTTAAGGATCCATTTTACATTTTCTGTGACTGCTGAAATGCTTACATAATTGAAAACAGTAATTAATTTTAAAGCTATTCTGGAGACTAAAGACAATTAAGTTGGAGAAAATTAACGCTTTATAAAAAGGGTGGTAATTATTGCCTTTCGAAGAACTAAGGGGGAAATGTTGGAGCGTTTCTTTTTCTCAACGTAAACAAAAGATCATTTAGCCGTGGTTGTTTATTACGGCAAAAATCGAGCACAGTGAAGATGAAATGACCGAGCATGGAAAGGAATAACAGATTATATTTACACACATAAATTATTTTTCCTCACATTCTTTGTGAACTTTTTTTTTAAATGCTAATTTGCGCGAAAGAAAAGTCTAAATCACGTATATTTCACATAGAAAACGTAAAATAATTATGAACGATTATTTTAATCTTGCATATGTTTTTTAATAGAAAGAAGGAATTAATTTTAATTTGAGCAAAATTCACTAAACTAGAATTCGAGCTTTTGGGTTCTTTGGTATAACGTATCAGTTCACTATTAACCCTACACTGCACGATATTTTGTTTTGAGCCTTTTTTTTTTGTTTACGCATATTTAAGGTTTGCAAAAGTTAAAAAAATTACCAAAAAAAAAAAAAAAAAAAAAAAAAAAAGAAAGAAAGAAAGAAAAAAAAATCCTGTATTTATTTTTTCCCCTTTTTTACTGAACCTAGAAAAATGATTTGATTAAAACTACAAAATGTTCTTTATTGAAACTATTTTTGTTTCTTTAAACAGAGTTTTTATTAGAAGTACAAAATCAATTTCGTTATGACAATGTAAATGATATTGTTAACAAATTTACAAAATTTTAACAAAATTTCTCTGTATTTGCTTACATTAACAAAATTTGTTTCACTTTACTATAATTTTTGTAGATTTGTAATTAAAACCTTTTTTTTTTTTTTTTTTTTTTTTTTTTAGATATGTTCTGCAACAAAAGCTATTTTGTGAATCTAAACAAAATTTTTATTGTGACGCCTTTAAACAGAAATTTTTGATGTATCAACCAAATTTTTGTGAATTTAAGAAAACTTTTCTCTGAGTGTGTTTTTATAAAAATATCTCATAAAAAACAATACTATTGCAAAAGTCACCCTCCCCAGCAAAAACTATCACCTTTCTTATGCAGCGAAAAAAAAAAAAGGATTGATATCAAATTTCGCCGCCGCTATTGATTCCCGGGAACTCAATGCTTTGCTTAATGGAGATCTGCCAATAACTCTCCAAATATCTTTCTAATAAATACTAATCTTTTTCAACATTCCTTGTTATCTGTGTTAGTTTTTTGGCTGCATTAAAAAGTTATAATTTAAAGCATTTTTACTGCTGGGTGCGTAAATAATATTTCAATTTTTACTAACTAAATTTTTATTAATTAAAACTTCTACATATAGGATGCACCCTCATATTAAATATAGAAGAAAGTAATAACGATTTTTTTTTTTTAAAGAAAATAATAATAATATATATGTTTTTATTTTTCACATATATTGCAATTATTAAATTTTGCAATTCAGAATCACCAAGCAATGTTCTATTCTTACGTTGAAACTAATAAATTATTTGCAAAATATTAAGAAACCGGTTGTTGGGGACGTGCACTTGTTTCATTTCAAACAATAAAAATTTTGATGCTTGAACTTGAAAGGGAAAATCACAATCTGAGAATAACTGTCAGACCATAGCCTCCTAAGCTAGATGGAAACTTGGAAACAGTTCAAGCGGTAGACAGCGCCACCTGGTACAGAATGCGCGACTTTTTTATTCAACTGTCACCAATAATTTTAAGAAGTGATGTATGATATATATAATCGACGTTTCTTCGATTCTATTCGCCTTTTATGTATATCAAATCCCACTTTAAAAAATTTTTGGTGGCTGTTTAATAAAAAATTCATGAAATCTGTACCAAGTGGCGCTGTTTACCGCTCGAACTGTTGCCAAGTTTCCGAGCCACGCGACAGGCATCTAGTTTAGGGGGCTACGGTCAGACACATAAATAATATATTTCTTGTTCGCTTAAGGTGGTGCATAATTTGTAGTCGTGCTAATTTTTGTGCAATATTATTTTCGTTGATACCACTTTATTCTTTCCGATTCCGTATACAATTCATATATTTGATCACTAGAATGTAACAAAAATATTTTTTAAAGGCTATACTTAAATAAATCTAATTTTGAGTAAGAGTTAAAAATGCATATACAGTCCTTGTAACAAACTGTACTTTTACATTAAAGGTTAATAAGAAAACTTTAATGAAAGGAAAAGTTACATTTTAGTATAGACATTTGCATTTAAAATTTATTTAAAATTATTGAAAAGACAAGTGTTTTTTCAAAGTGTAAAGCAACGGGTAATAATCGTTAAATATGATAAACACTTTCTACCAGTAAGTATTTAGACACTTTGGAATTTAGACGTTTTACCAAACATCTAGAAAAATTCTTTAAGAATCATCTTGAAAGTTTGGTAGAGTAAAAAACATGTTATACCTCATATATCTCAGCGGCCGTGCGGAGGAAGGGGGTGAACTGGGCGGCTGAAAGTAATGAAGGGAAAATTAAGTCCATTAAAACTGGCTGTCAGTTTAATTTATTTTAATTTATTATTTATTTATTTTGCTGGATAGAAAAAAGAGCAAAACCAAGCTTGATAACCTTTTATCTGTGGCATTCCAGAAATTTTTGGTAGCTTTACAGTCAAGTTTTCAGAAGCAGAGAGAGGGAAATGATTTTAGCGCTGCAAAATTTCTGGTGGCTTTGTTTGCTTTTAACATTCATGCATTTTTCGCAGTTTTCTTTACGTACGAGCATCATTTATCGCAGGGGCGTGCAATCTGCGACTCCTCGGATCAGATTTGGCCCGCTCAGTGAAGTTTTGCGCCCCACACATTAATTCGGAAATTTACGTAATGCTGTCTTCTGTTAACATTTCAAAAGCTAACAGACTTTGTTCTCGCTTTTCTGGACGAAAACGATATTAGTTGGTATGATATTTGTGGAATATATTTATTTCTTATAGTATATCGGTTATATATATATATATATATATATATATATATATATGTGTGTGTGTGTTATGGTTTCAACGGATCCGCTTTTTCTGAAGAACTATATCAACACTATTCTTTAAAATAAATTTACCAATGACCATAGTTACCAAATTTTCCCTATTTTCGAGAATATTTTACACCAGAATTTTATGATAGTGAACGTCGAGATCTTAAATCTTCGAAAATTAATATCAAAAGTTTTTCTAATAATATAATGGTGCTTATTCATATTTCAAAATTGCAAAAGTTGGTAACTATGCCAATGACTGACATTATTGTTTTTCATCTTCTTGGATTATTGTTTTTCATTTACTTGGAAAGCTTGGGAAAGTAAGGTTTGTATATTTAATTTTAGGCACGATTCCAGGTTCCCACCAATGAAACGATATCTCAGTTTACTCTGGATGAGGTTCTTTCTTGAAAATCAATTTTCGCATGAATATTTTGAAATTAACTGACCCGAATAAAAGAATAATAGCAAACACATACTTGCCAACCATCTCATTAATAACCGTATAATTGTTAACGCCCCTTGAAGAAACGCCCCTTTTTCACACCGTTTAGATTTTAGAATAATTTTCTCCAAATGTTGTTACCATTAAATAAGTATAATATTACTCTAAAATATGACTGGTGTGAAAAAAAAGGCGGGTTCTAAAAGTTGTACGGTTCATAATGAGATGGTTGGCAAGTATGCAAACGCTAATTTTTTAACTGATTATATGAAACAAGAACACTATTCTGGGTGTTGAAAATAAACTAATATTTCTTCTCCATGTCTTTGAAAGCAGACGATTTGTGCTGTGAACCAAGTACACATTTATTTATTTCCAATATTTCTATATCAGTACAATATCGATAACATTTAGAGCTCTACAATTCTGTGTCTTTTAATTTCAACAACTGCGTTTAAAAATTGCCAATTTCAATGTTAAAAGCGCAGAAAAAGATAATTATATTGCTGTAGCATATCAAGAAGTATTTTAACAACGAGTAACGTCGCTTTGCTATTTCTGAATTCCTGAAATCCATTGAGAAATGCTTCAGGGGTCGTACTCTCCGCCCTTTTTTCAGGACACTATAAGGTATGATTTTTTTTTTTTTTTTTTTTTATTATTATTAATTTATTGCTATTACTATTTTTATGCATTATTCTCTACCTTTTACAATCATGTCACATTACTATAAATATATGCAGAAATATTTCTTCATAAAATTCGTGGTGGCAAAAAAGGCAAAAATTTCTTATCTGTGAGAGTGCCCTGAAAAAAGGGCGGAGAGTACGATCCCTGAATGCTTTTCTTATTTTTAAATGTGTTGTGTTGAATTAGGAAATGTTTATATCAGAAGTACAGGGTTAGTCAAAATGAATAGGACAATAAGAAAACTATTTTTAAACGAATGTATGTTTATTGTAACCAAACTACAGCTACGTATGGACAGATAAACTATCATAGTTTTATTTGGCAACACACATGTACGTTAATGCCGCTAGGAGACGCTGTTTTCAAAATGGCGCAATCAGGCAAGGAGAAGGCGTTTTGTGTGATATTTGCTAAAACAATGTCAGTAATTACGGTCCAGCGACAATTTCGAGCCAAGTATGACAAGGAACCACCTCATCGACATTCCATTGCGAGGTGGGTAAAGCAATTTGAGGAGACGGGCTGCTTATGCAAGGGTAAAAGCACAGGACGACCACGTGTCTCCGAAGAATCTGTGGAATCCATTCGTGCATCCTTTCAACGAAGTCCCCAGAAGTCGACAAATCGTGCAGCCATGGAATTGGAAGTTCCATGAGAAAAAACTTTGATAGTTTATCTGTTCATACGTAGCTGTAGTTTGGTTACAATAAACATACATTCGTCTAAAAATAGTTTTCTTATTGTCCTATTCTTTTTGACTAACCCTGTATTTTCTTGAAGGTTTTCCTGGAAAGTGAAAGTGTTTATTTTTCTCGTAGTTTACAATTAAATTGATTTAAATGAAATAAAATGTTTGCTATGAAATAATTTTTTTGGATACATCGATTCGTTTGTGAACCTCATTTCTTAAGAAAAAATGCTGTAGTTTTTGCTAATAAGGATACGAAATGTTTATGAATAAAAAGCGATGTCGCTTCTTCCAAAATGTTTCTTCTTGATAATTAATGTAGTACATATCTTTATATGCAGCAGAAAATCTGTGTATTCACGCTTAATTTTAACTAAAAATTCTGTAAACTGATGATAATTTAGACATTTATCTATTATGAATTGATAATCTTAATCGCTATTTCTGTAATATTGTAATTTTTTTCTGGAAATGTCAGCACATAAAGCGCTTCTTGATGAAAGATACGATGGTATGTGAATATCTCGTGATTAGTTTTCTCTTTCAAAATAGCAACAAACCCGCTTCTTTCGTCTGTCATACTTTATGCCCCTCGTCTATTGCAATTAGGAAAATTTATTGAGTGGAATATGATGTTTTTGAAAGCACAACATTTCAGGAATTTCTATATTTTATTTACGTATTTGAACTTTGAGTGACAATAACATTAAATATTTATTAGGACCTTTAGATGGAATAAACAGTTGAACTTACTTTGCATCACTTATATTTCAAGATTCGTTAACCAACGTGGACAAAACTAAAACAAATTTAAGGTCTGACTTTCTGGTTATTTCTACACGAAAATATTTTGACTGTTCTAATTTTCACCGTTTCAGGAGACAATTTTAATTCTTTAATTTTTTATATCCGATTTGTTCATAAAATCTCGTATTCGGAGGCATTTACAAAATACCCTTTTATCATTAGCTGTCTGTATATGTTTTGTTTTTATAGCAGTCTCTTGGCCAACCACAAAATTTGCAATATTAACAATTTTTTGGACGATTGCATTTAGTAATGAAATGCAAAAGATGATTTTTTTTTTCTTTTTAATTCTTATGAAGTTTTCCAACTGCTTTTTTTCTTGTATCAAAAACAACATATTTAGTGCTAAATGGCACGCGTTTATTTGTAAAGCATCTTTTCAAATTTGATTTTTTGATATAAGCCAATTTTTATTTGCAAAAAACATGTCGGAAGGCCATTTCACTTTTAAAGAAAGCAAAAGTGATGGTCCATTCGATTTTATATTCAATCGCCTTCCTGGAAATTTTAGTAGCACTGTATGTGTGCACGTGTGTCACTCATTGGTAAGAACCTTATTGATTTGTAATATTTTAATTAAAACAATTCGTAAGTTATTCAAAATTAACGATTTATTTAACACTTGAGAATTGGGCAGATTTTCCCTTATATGTGCATTAAAAGGAATATTTTTCTTACTGTAAAGTTCTCAGACTAGCTTTAAAATATCTTTTATGATACTGCCGTGAGAACCCTTTGCCATGAAAAATTCGTAAGATATTTAAAATTTAATAATTTCTTAACATGGCACAATAGGGCAAAATTTCGTATGAAGGTACATTTTGAGGGGTATTTTCGGGCTGGGGACAAAATCTCGCGTGGACAAAATATGGCCTGCATAAATGAATGGAAAGCAAAAAGGAGTTGGTAATTATTAATAATGTTGTATAAAATTTCACGCCAACACATACCTTAGTCAGAGCCCTGGCATACACACAATCCCACCACAAAAATCGTTATAAATTTTGTTTAAAAGAGTTTAAAGACTATATTTATTAACATTTTCTTAAGATTAGTTATAAAGAATTCAATCGTGCTTATCTATTTTAAAATTTTTAATTAAGCTTTGTGAACAGTGTTCAGCTTTGATGTCAGCAGTAATGTACAATATTTTTTAAATGTATTTTGAATGGTGAAAAGCAAATGATAAAGTAACTTAAAATTAAATATAGATAAAATAATAAAATTCCATTCCACAATGTATTTATTTATTTTAATTAATTAATATTAATTTATGTGGCCTTCACCAGAAATCACACGTGACAGAAATACAAATTTTCAAATAGATTGTATTATTTTTTTGATGCGATAATTTGTCCCTCGATATTATGTCCGGATCCCGTATTTTCATCGAAAGTATGTCAGATCCTTTTTAAAATATCACTTAGGATACTGGCATGAAATATAATTGACTACAAAGTTTCTAATATGAAAATTTCTTAAGTTATTCAATATTTGAGATTTTCTTAACACAGAGAAATAAAGCAATATGTTTCATTATGGAAACTAGTATGTAATAACATTAAAACTAAAATATGAAACTGTCTCTAATAAAATTAATTAAAAAACTAAGGAGCAAGCATTCAAACCATGTTTTCTTCTTCGGATACAAATTTTTCAGGAAACACACACACACACACAAAACTATTAAACTAAAAATTAACTAAACTTAAACCGTAATTATTGTTATTTTAGATGCATTACTACTTACTAGGAAGATATGTAGGCCTTCTATTTTATGTTAAAATTAAAGAAAAATCACTAACTCTTTTTTTTTTTTTTTTTTTGGAGAAAACACGGTTTGAGTGTTTGTTCATCAATTGGATAACATTAATGCATTGAACTGAACTTAATGCATTCAGTTACATTAATGCATAACATTAATGCATTCAGTCTATTAGACTGAACATTTTAGTCTGTCACCGTGTCGATTGATTGATCAAGTTCATTTCTCTTATCATGAATGTAGTATGCCCTGTAATAAGAATTTATAAGAACAAATATATGAGCGGATCTGAGTAGAGTGCACCTATACCAAATGATTTATTTTAGGAGGTTCTTTAAAAATAAAAATTACTTTGTCAAAAAAGTAATCAAAACGACAAATCGTTTACGAGTTTTGAATGCATTTTAATTAAGTCTTGACAACAATATATATTGAACGTGTGAAAGCGAATATAAGACTTTGTTAAATCCAGAGCCCGTACAGAACTGTTATAGTTAAATGATCTTAACATTATCTCTTTTTTACGAGATAATTTTTAGACCTTATAGATAATATAAATGATCTTATGTAAAACTTAGTTATTATAAATTTTAACATGCATAATACCTACACATATACGTAACCAATATATTATGTATATAATATTTTAATTGCTAAAAAGCAAAGAAGAAAACGTTAAATTTTTATATGACATTATTTTAAAGTACTCCATTTATTTTAAATAGTGGTGCAGCTGAAAATTATCCAGAAAAATATTTGTAGGGGGGGGGGGGAGTTCTAAAAATTATGGTCAACATTATTAATATTTCTCTTCCAATTATTTATAATTAATTCCATTTTAGAAGCATTTTTAAGACTATTTTACATTCAAAGTTTCAGCACGAGATCTGCGAAAATTATAGAACTAATTTATTTAACATGCTTATTTCAAATCTGTATTGTAGTACATCATAATATCAAGCCAAAGATTTCCACAAAATTAGGTTTGAAATATTTGCAAATACAATTTTTTCTTTTTTTTCTTTTTTGCAAAGAGTCTCACTTTTCGGTATAAGTCAAGTCCCGGGTTCTCTGGCGATTTGGACCTCGCGTGCCGCTGCATTTAAAGAATACAAACTTGTTTTTAAGAAGTTGAAAAAATATTAATGTGAGTAAAATGTTTTGATATATTTCAATGTGTAGTTTAAACCGTCTTGCTTTATAAGGTACACAAGTACACTATTCAAATTTATTCACTTTTCGAAAGTTATAAGTTTTCTATTTAAAGTTGCTTTTTAGTAAGGAAAATGTCCTTCATTTAAAAAATCTGAAGTGACTCCTCTCGACTTTTGAACATTAAGTAATTAACGGTTGTACAAATAAATTAAAGTAAAAGAAGTCGTTAAATAAACAAAAGAGTAAATTATAATAGGGTGTATGAGTACTTTTCTCTGTATAGCATGTAGTTTAATTTAACGCTCCCTTAAAATAATTTGAGCTCTTAGAGCTTAAAGAAAAAGAAGATTTCTGTAAAAATGTACGAATGCTAGACTCACCATAATCTATACAGTTCGTACGACGATGGCCTATAACATGTACATTAATTTTTACATCAATCGGATTAGGCATTCAGATGCTATCGGACTTTAAATAACACTGCGCCGCAAAAAAAAAAAAAAAAAAAAAAAAAAGTTTTCAAGCCCTGATACCATTCTTGCTGATTTTTAATTAAAATGACCTCCTGAATCCGAATATGACTCCCATTTTGCCCCCCCCCGTTTTCTCGGGACACCGCCCCCTCCCCCAATTTTTATCAGCTTTCGGTAATTTTATGGCCATGGATTTGATTTAAAGAATGAAAAAGAATTAATTTAACGCTTAAAAAAATAATAATGTTTAATAAATAACATTAATAATAGATAAAAAAAATATATGAAATGTAATACATATTTTCAGTGGCAACCCCCCCCCTAAATTTTCCCCTTGCCCTAAATGTTCATGTTTTTGAATTTTCCAATTCTGTAGCCCCTCAGAAGATATTTAACAGTTAAAATAATCCTCCCCCTCCTAAAAATCAAATTTATAGCCATAAAATTACCAAAAAGTGATAAAAATAGCGGGCCGTTCCTAAAAGAACGGTGGGGGATAGGGCAAAATTGGCGTCATATTCAGATCCAGGAGGTCATTTTATATAAGAATTTGCAAAAATGGTATTGGGGCGATTTTCATGCTGCAGAGCATTGTAATTTGAGGCCATAAGCCTCAAATTACTCAATGAATAAGAATTTTTAGCTGTGTCTTTGTTAAAAAAAAAAAAAAAAAAAAAAAAAAAAAAAAAAAACTATAAATTCTGTATTCTCCAAAATTCATACTGTTCGTGTGACGGGGATATATAACAGGCATATAAATTTTTAGTTTTTTCAAATAAGGCGTTTAGACGCTTTTAACTAATTTGAGCCCATAGGCCATAATGGTAAAGAAGTTTTGTTTGTGTTCCTGAAAAAAAAAAAAAAAAAAAAAAAAAAAAACTATAATGGCTAGATACAACAAACTTTATACAGTTCATGCGACGGTGACTTGTAACATGTATATGAATTTTCAGCTCAATGAAACATGGTATTTCGATGCTATTGCACTTTAAAGAATTTGGGTCCGTAGGCCATAATGATAAAGTATTTTTCTTTGTGTCCCTGTAAAAAAAAAAAAAAAAAAAAAAAAAAAGTGTTATATTTACCAAAACCAACAGAATTTGTGCTACGGTGACTTACAGCATATGTACTAACTTTCAACTCAGTTGAGCAAAGCTTTTACACGCTATCATGTTCACTCACACGCATACATACATACATACATTAGCTTAAAAATAGCGAAATCGGGCACAATGTCCTCAAACCGTATAAAGACACACCAGAATCTCAAAGTCGAATTTTAGTCATGATTACAATATTTTCCTTATATGTATGTTCGGAAAGTAAAAATCAGCTATTTAGTAAATAAACTATTTTCCATTTCATTAAATTGCTTAATTCATCAAAGGTAAAGGGAAGAAATTAGTGCAGTGACCTGATGTATTATTTTTTTTTCTGTTGCAATTATGGCACAGCTTTGCTTTAGTATTGGCGCTATTTATGGGCTATAACAATAAGTGTATGGCAACCTTTCCGTTTATTTGCATCAATTGCAACCATTTGTTGCCTGCTTTCTCCAAGATTTCAAAATGTTTTTTTCATCGCCACGAAGTCCGTGCTCATCACATTTTGCAATTTCCGTATGCTTGTGATTGTACGTTAACTTAGATTACAGGATACAGAAGGTTGTATTATTATTTTTTGATACTGTTTATATTATTAATGTTATAATCATAGTTATGGAATCTGCTCTTAGTTTTCTTGTTAAGGATGTTGTTATAAGGTATAAATATTCATTAAATGAGAAAGTGGAAATGTTTGTGTTTGATTATAGGCCTGCAAAGAAGCTAAAATTAAAAGGTCATTCCTCTACCGAAATTACTCACAAATGTAACAGCTTTTTTTTTTTTTAAAGTACGTTTGTTGAAATTAAAGAGACTTTTGAGAGGCCGTAGCCAGAAAAATATTTCTAAGGGAGTATAAATTTTAGTACGTAATTCCGAGTGTAAAAATGAAGTTTAACTCAAACAATTTCGAGAAATCTGCAAAATTCCGAGGTATGTTTGGAACCCCAAACTCACGCTCTCATAGGCTATGGCCTTGAGTTCGATTTGTGTGCAATGATGTACTCAAGTGCACCCCTCCTAAATCAAAGAAGAAGAAAAAAAAAAAAAAAACGTTCAATTTTTTGTCCAAAGTCTTGAATAGTAATCTAAATGATAGAGGTAAACAGTCAGAAGTATATAAAAAAAATAGAATAATTAATTAAAAACAACTTTTTAACGTACATTAATTTGTTAAGAAATAACACTGTAAGCTTAAAAAAAGAAAGGATATTGATTGAGATATATTTTTTAAGTATTTTAATTTTTTTTTTTTTTTTTTTTTTTAAATTATTTTATTGAATTTTTTTTATGTTAACTCTACAAAACTTTCTAGATTTTAAAATACAACCACACTTTATTAAAGAAATCGTATTTTTTTCAATTTTTTTCTAGCTTTCAGTTAATGTACGTATAATAAACAATTTAAACGTTCATAATGACAAAATTTCAAGAATGAGACGTAAAGAGGTTTAGCCGAAATTAAAAATCATTTCGAACTATTTTTTTTTTTTTTTTTTTTTCTTTTGCCAAGGAAGTTATTTTTATGTGCCGCAGTTTATCGTTATCTTAAACAGTTCCTGTATTGAAGAACTGTTACGAGGTATTTCATGTGGTGGTTCGATAGTTTGGTGAAAAGTATTAATATTTAGACAAATAAGCAAGTACAAACATTTATAATTAAGCAAGAAATAAAAATAACCTGACAAATACATAAGAACACATCGCAAAGTGTTTAAATTATTTCCTTATACATCACCCCTCAAATCCAGTGTCATTCGATGTTTGCATTATGCATATAACATTCAGGAGTTATTTAATTAAACAAGAACTTTTTATTTTTCAAAAAGACATGCTACATTCTTTTATTATAATTGAGTATTAGCTGTTGGCCGTATTATCTTAAAATTTTAATATAATTAAAATAAGTTATTTAAAAACATCATTTTACTTCATAATTTCTGGAAATTCTGTATTTTTGCTGTACTGTTTAATATCTGGAAAAAAAAATGTAGCTGCGAGTTCCAATGTATATATGCATGAGAAACATTTTCATAAATGTTTAAAAATATACTGATTTCAGATATTACAAGAAACTGCCTACTTTAGAGGAGGGAATACTTTAAAATGTTTTAGTGATATTTATATCGGTCAGAATTTCTGAAATTCCAAGCCGGAGTTTTTAACGTTCACTATATCCTTTTGGGAGGTGGAAAAAAATGTCCATGAGAAGTGCATGTATGTAAAATGCGGGGAGGGGAGCAGAGTTAAAGAATGGTGATTTCGTTTAATTAAAAATATTAGGTTTCGAAGGCACAGACGGGGGGCAAACTTTAAAATTTCAATTGAGAAGGGGTGAAAGATTTTTTAAAGACAAATATTTTTTCGAAAAAAGTTTCGTCTTATTTTGGATTTTTAGAAAGTTATAACTGATTAAAATTTTTAGTTTAAAGTCCCCCCCCCTTTATGTGCTTTAATTAAATTGAAAGGGACTTCGTTTGGTTGGAAAGTTTGAAACATGAATTATTGCTTTGTTAGCTCGTTCGAAATAGCTTCTCAAAATAAATATTTAAAAAATGTTTTTTAAGATTTTTTTCAGAGATTATATGCTATTAAACTAGGATTTTTTTTTTTTTTTTTTTTTTTTTTAAGGATATCTTTAAAAATTTCGTTAAAAGTTTTACTTTCTACCCTATATTGCGAGAAAACGGGGGGAACTTCTGAAAATTATATATTAAAAAATGTATTACATCAATTTAAGGAGACATCTGATTTTTAAACAATTGGTGGTATTAGGTTATAGGGAGTACCTAAGTAAGCAAACTTTGAAATTTCAAATGGGAGGGGGATTGTTAGCTCGTTGAAAGATCTTTTTTGAGACTCAAATTACTGTTGTACATTTTTTTTTGCAATTTGGAAAAATTCTGAGGGTTGTGTAGAGGATTCGTAGGAGGGTTTCATAGAGGGTTCTGAGGGAGGAGTGTGGCACTCCAAAAAATTTTATCTCTCATAAATTCCTCAAATAGTATCATAGATAATTTTTAAATAATTGCCTTTAGAAGAATTTTCAAAGAGCCAACAAGACTTTACCATTTGAAATTTCAAACTTAGTATGTACCCTATGTACCCCTCTTAGATGTACCCTATACCCCCATCAAAATTTTATAAAATCAAGCGAGGCCCCCCTTAAATTTATTCGAATATGATCCCAAAATACAGAGACGAAAATGGAGGGCTGTTTGAAGTATTTAATCTGATATATAAAAAATAGTAAAACAATATATATATTTTTTTAAATTTTCGTTTTGGGAAGACCTTTCCAATGTGATAACAAAGAACTCTTTCTCGCTTGAAATTTCAAAGTTGCTCCCCTGCCTTTGAATGTTCCTTACTTCCCCCGCTCAATTTTTTTTTTCTTTTTAAACCTAACGAAGCCATCCTCAAAATGATTAATCACTTTACTTCCATTACCTGACTGCGTAGATAATGGTATTCGGTTAAAAAATTCGATATCGAGTTTTCACCTGATTTTACATTTTTAAGGTCACCTGAGTCCAAAAAAGTAGTTTTTGACAATTGGTCAATGTGTGTATATACAGTCGAACCTCGTTAACGTGAATCTTAAGGGGGATAAAAAATTTATTCATGTTATCAGTAGTTCATGCTATCAGTAACTACTCTTTATGTAACTAAACTAATCCTCATTTTGACGGGGAAAAGTAGTTCACGTTAACGAAGTTCGACGGTAACTGAATTACTATCGAGCGATTTTGCTGTAATATTTTTATATGCAATAGTAATAAATACCGAAAACGCGAAGCATCGAGCCCTATTACATTAAAGTTAAGGAAGGTACCATAGGTTCATGAATTGAAATTGTTTTTGCTTTACTTAAGGCTTCTTTTGTGACTGATTTCATACCTGTTCACTTTATATCTGTGCAAGCAGTAAACGATGCAGTTTTAGATTTTTTTTTTTTTTTTTTTTTTTTTTTGAAATTTCAAAGTCAAATTTTTTTTTGCGCCAAAAATCAACTACACAGATTTTACTCGTTTTGGGTAGCTTTCATTAGTATGTATTTAATGAAATATATACCCTTGTTAGATCACTTCTGGCGCAAAAAGATTTTGAGGATCAAAGTTGAAAAAAGAAAAAAAAAAGTTATAGAATTTTGAATTATCTGTAACCTTTGCGCCAAGAGTCAACCATAAGTATTTATGTCCTAATATTTAGTGTGGAAGTAGTAGAATACAAAATAACTGTCAATATCATAGTTCACTTCTGGCGCAAAAAGTGTTACCTTCGGTAAATATGTATGTTTTTCATAAAAAACCGGACGATCTTCATCTTTATCCCCCCTCCCCCTTCTAAAACTCCAAGAAAAGATTTTTTCGTAAAAAAAAAAAAAAAATCGTATCTAGTAATTTGACATAAAAAAACATATTCTGAAATTTTCAACAAAATTGAAAATGTCAAACTATCCAAGTCCGCCCGCTTCTTAAAAAATCTGGTTCTTAAATGCCAAGCCTTAAAAATAGTTATAATAAGGAACCACAATTAAGAGTTAAGGAATTCATGCAAAAGAATGCTTGATAAGTTGAAAATAATAAAGTAGCTTAAAACTAATGTGTAAAGGTTAATGCTTTCAAAAGTTCATTTTATTATGAAACAACATTGGAAGTTTACAGGAAATAATTGTGCCATTGTTTATTTCCCCACAAGCAACATGGACATTTTTTTCTGGTAATTTCATTTCAATATCCGCAAGGATAGCTGAATATAACAAGTCATTACAAAAACATTTAACAGTAATATACCAATAGTCAACAGGTTAGTAGGCTGTTAAATGCATGTTTAAGATGTCATCCAAATAGCATTGAAAATATTTTATTTAAATGAAACCTTATTAAATTGATTTTACACAGATAATTTAATTTTAAATCTGGATATTCTAAAATGCATTTACATTGGGATACAGTAGGAAAATGTTCCACTGTACCTCCAAGAAGTATTTTTAAACCCAAAGTCAAAAAGTTACATAAAATGTATTAATAAAGTAAAGAACATGGAATTAAGAAAGTCTAAGCTTTAAATTAATGTAATGATATTGATTCTTGAATAATAATTTATAGTTAAAAAAAAAAAAAAAAAAGTGCCTGAATTTTTATTTTTCCAACCGTAATAGTAGAAGCAGGTATATCCTGCAAAATGAAATGTGACAGTGAGTAACTTTCACAGTGTTGTCATATAGGTTATAACTAAATTATTGCATAATTTTCTAAAAATACCTATTGTCCCTCTGTACCCCGTGTCCTATTGTGCAGCCCTTTTCTCTAACTACTAGTTTAAAATATATATACGGAGTTAAAAAAAATTACAATTGATGTCTAGGAAAGGAGGAGGGCAAAAAATTGTTTTGCCACTTTTTTTTTTTTTTTTTTTTTTTTTTAACTTCAACAGAACACTGGAGAATTTTTACTTTTTAAATAAGAAACGACTCAGCGATTATCCCCACAACTACCAGTGGTAGTTGTGGGGATGGGAATGATGGTTTATTATTTAAGGGGAGGGGAATGATGGTTTCATAACACTTTTTTCCTGATTTTCATGGGATTTTATATAGTCATTATTCACTAATTTAAAAAAATCACTAAAAGTTTAGATCTGTTTGAAGGACCCAGCTGGGCAGAAGTAAGTGATGATTATTTTTTTACTTTATACCCCCTTCTCTTCATAGCCACGCATAAACATACTAGCCTCAGCTTTTTTTAATTACTAATTCTGTACTGATAAGTATAAAGGATTTAAGTCCAAAAATGTCGATTTTGAGTTAAGTACATAGTCAGACTCAGAAAAAAAATTCTCTATCGATTGGTATAAAGGATTTAATTCTATGTCATTTAGTCTTTGAGAAAATCCATTGGTAAGAAAAGGACCAATTTAGAAATTTACCATTCATGTATGGTATAAAATATTTAATTCAATTTTTCCCGTTATTAAATGAAGGTTAACAACCACTGAATGGTATAAAGGGTAAAAATCAACGAAATACCTTTTCCCTAATCCATTCTTCTGATTTGTTTTTAGCTAGTTAAACTTTATTTTTCGTCTCCTGAAAAATCAAGAATATGGACTTAAATCCTTTATACTTATCACTACAGAATTAACAATTCTACAAAAATTTGCAAAATCATAAAAATAGGTGACAAAATTTATGTTTTCTTTCTTTTGCACCTGTCGACCTTTTTTAAATAAATCTAATATATAAGAAATAATTTTTTTCTAAGTTAGAAAATAATTATACAAAGTTTAAGTTTCAGTAATCATTCAGTACAAGTTATTTTGCAATGTAGTCAGGGGTTCTATGCTACCTACGGGACTTTTTTTCTTTCTTCTTTAATTTTTCATGTAATCTAAACTTTTTATTTATTTTTACTTCATTTTACAATTCAATTTAAAATCTGATAATTTTAATAAAAAATATTTAATTTTTTTTTTGAATTAATATGTATGTATATATCAGGGTGGTCCTTAAAAATTAACCTTTAAATTTTTTATGGGACACCCACTTATTTTGTTCTATGCATAAAATAATGACTTCCACAAAAATTTCAAAATTTTAAAACAAGTTTAAAGGGTGGTGACCGAGGTTTGAAAAATTTTAAAATTGACAAGTTTGACATACTTTGTAATTCCATTATAAAATATTATATTTTAATTACATTAAAAATCGAGACAGTATACATTAAAATACTCAATTTAAAATATTAAATACACATAACATAAATTTAAACATTTCGAGCCTTATTTTAGGCTCCTCATTAGTATCCCCCCCCCCCTTTCGCTTACAGGGGTTATTTATAATAGCCCTTGTAAATCTTGCAGTTCTGTTTATATTGGTGAAACTGGCCGTTCCCTTCATACTCGAATTCTCGAACATAAAAGAAATTTCAAAAACCGCGATTTTCGTTCTAAAATAATGCCATAGAAACCGACCATCTACATGATTTTAACAATACTAAAATAATCGTATCTAACTGTTCAAATTATCATTCAAGAATTTTCCTGAAAGGCTTGTATACGAAACCAAATTTTTCACCCCTTAATGAGGCATGCACAAATCCTGCTGAATATGCTATACTTTTGTAAAAGAAATCTATTGTTTTTTCATCGTTTTCTTTGATGCATTTTACTGATGAGGATATATATATATAGGTTTAGAATATATATATATATATATATATTTATTATTTATATATATATATATATATATATAAATTAATTCTTTAAACATTTTATTTCATTTTTACTTTATTTCATAATTAAAACAAAACTATTTTATGTATATATATGTAAGTTGTAGAATATTTATAAATATTTCAAATATCTATATATTTTTTTAAATCATAAAAATTCAATAATTATTGTTTATTAATTTTTTTAAATTGTGGATTTAATTATTCAAAAGATTGAATTTTACAATCATCCACCCTTACAATTGTTCAACTTCAGCTTTAATAGAAAAATACTCATATATTTATTTATTTATATATATACAAATAAAATCCTAAATAACAAATATAAAAAAAAACAGGTTAAAAAAAAAAAAAAAAAAAAAGCTTTAAACAAAGTGTAAAATAGTTAGCAGGTGTACTTAAATCTTGGTTTGAGCTTCCTGAGTCGGTTTTAATGTACACAAATTACGAAAACTTTTTTAGCTTGTTAATAATAGAGAGCAGCTGGAAATTTATTTCGTGGACAGAAGGATTTAAAAAAAAAAAAAAAAAGAAAAGAAAATCGTTGTCAAGGAAGAAAGTATGTTATGTTGATTAACAATTAAAGCTGTACTGATTGGAGAAGTAATTACTTAATTTGGATAGTAATTATGTATACAATCAAAATCATTTCTCTGTAATCTTATTTTATTTTTTGCAATTAAAAGAAAATAGTATTGTTTTAAATATACCTAAAATAAAATATTTAGATAAATAATTAAAAATATTTTCTTCAGTTTTACCATATTTTATAGTTTAAAAACAAAACTAAAACTTATTTTTTAAGTTACAGAAATTCATTGTATTTTTAAGTTATAAATATTAAAAATAGAAAAAGGTATTTATTTTACATTCAAGAAAATTAAATCTTTTATTAAAATTTTGAATTGAATTATAAAATAAAGTAAAAATAAATAAAAGTTTAGATTACATAAAAAAAAAAAAAAAAAAAAAAAAAAAAGTCCTGTAGGTAGCATTGAAATCAGGTCATCTGGGTGACAGCCTCGTGCTATACTGCTGACTCGCTTGTGAAATAACTTCTATTTAAAGATTATGGAAACTTTAAACGCTTCTTTCTCGATATTTTGTGGCTAGTAGATGCAACTGCTTTAATATTTTGTTACCTTCATAGTATACTACAATCCCGCGCAATTTCGTTCCGATCTGAATTTTCCATGTCGTGACCTCTCCTTGTTTAAAGAGGGAATATAATTAATCTTTTCCATTTCCTCCTCCCTTGTTCCCAGAGATATTAGAGTGTATTCTGTAAAGGGCTGCGCAAAATAACCCCAATATATTATATATTCTTCGTAAGTACTATACTTGGTGTGTGTATTATTATCGTTTGTACTCATATTATGTATAGAAAAACAAATTTGCAGTTGTGTCTTATGTGAGTGTGCAAGGGAATGAGGGGGGGGAAGGGCAAACGTTTTCAATATATATCTTATTTACAGAGTATGGTAGATTTTTATAAGACAGATATATTAATTAAATGAATGACATATAAATAATATAGAATAAATTAACTTCTTAGTAATTCATAATACAAAAATACAAATGACTCAATTCGAAGGAACCTAATCCAAAGATAAACTACTTGTAATAGGAAATATGAATGAAAATGCGAAGTCATGCTTTTGGATATTCTAAACCCTTTATTGTGACTAGTTGTTTTACTCCACTTATTTTAGCGAGTGATTTAATAGTTCAATATATATATATATATATATATATATATATATATATATATATATATATATATATATATATATATCAACAGGCTTCGCAGCGTTCCTAAAACTTTACTCGCATTTTATTATACTGCCACCACCATTGTTAAAAACTTTTTTCTTGAAGGTTTTAATGTTAAAGTATTAGGCAATTAAGTGTTCATTTAAAATAGTGGTGACAATGTAGCAAAATGATTCCTAAAATGCCAGGAACGTTGCGAGGCCTGTATCAAACATTTGTTCCTACATCAGAATTAGCATGTTCACTCCAGTTCAACATTTTTCTTCTTTTTACAGAATTTAAAGGTCCAATACAAATCAGTTTTTTGGGGTTACCAAAGGCTGCACATATTTAAAATTTATTTTGTGTGTTCCTCTAAACAAACTATAAATACCCTGCATATGACTGTCAAACATAGGTACTACATTATATTGGTATTATACTACAGAGAGAAGTAGGGGTGGGGGTGGGGGGAGTGCGTGTCACAATGTTTTGCATAGTTCGACTTTGGACTCTTTTTTTTTTTTTTCAGTTGCTATTATACTTACACTTCTGAAAAATTTTAAGCATAAACTGCAATTAAATGGCTTTGAAACATATGAGAATTTTATAATTTAAAAAAAAAAAAAAAAAAAAAAAAAAAAAAACTGAAAATTGTTTCTTTTTTTTTTCTGTTCCCTGGTTTGGCCTACAATCAACATATATATAGTTACGCTCATCAGTGCCCGTCTCTGTCACGCTTTAGGCTTAAGAGATTTCCTTGAACTCTGTCTCCTAATTTTCATACTTTAGTTAATTTTAAAAAATCTAATTGTCCGATCGATAAGCTGTTTAATTCGACGGATTCAGGAAAATCGCCTCTTTCATTTGGTGTCTAATTTGTAACGAATTTTTGATTAGATTTTTTAAAACTAATTAAAATATGAAAATAACAGCTTTAAAAAGGCATTTAAATTTTTAATTGTTGCCATTTTTTGTTCAGCATAAAATAAAATTTGCTTTCACGTAAAAAAATAAAATATAAAAATAAAAATAAATTTTGTTTATGCATATGAAAAAATGACGTCAAGATAAATAAAGTGCGAAAATTTCACACGGGTTTGCTAGCAAATGAATTATTTGAAGTGAGAAATAAATAAAATGAAATGATCGGGTGTCTTAGTCGCCTTACAACTAATTAGTGCCCATATAAAAGTACACTACAAGAAATGATTCAAGTTATTAGATAAATTTCAGGAATGTGGTTTACTTGAATTTTTTCTCAACTCCTTTTAGAGTTAGACATTTCCCTACGCCTCCAACTAGCACTTCATATCTTAAATGTTTTAACAGTCTAACAAAACCATTTCAGAATTCATTGAAAATTAAAAGACAAAACAGAAAATAATAATAATAATAGAGATAATACTTTGTCGTATATTGTATGACATATTACATGAACACAGATCGAAAACACGAACGCACGATCAATATTTGTTATGTACTTCTACAAATGACTTTTTAAAATGACTGAAATTTGATGTCCAACTTTTTCCCCCATAAAATACTAATGACGACGTTTTACCCATAGATTGAGACTAACATTCCTCTATACTAAAAAAATAAAATTAGAAATTCTAACTTCTAAACTTTTAATTAAATTTATAATTGTTGCCAAAAAAAAAAAAAAAAAAAAAAAAAAAAAAAACCAGTTAATTTATTTTTCGACATATAATAAAATATATTTTCACGCGAATAGTAATAAAAAACTTTTTCGATAGTGTTTGTTTCGATGCTGATTATTATTCATTTTCTTTTCTTTTCTTTATCTTTAAAAAAAAAAAAAAAAGAAAAAATTTGATGAAATTCTGACAAAAGCAGAATTTAGTTTAGGACTGAGAGCTATTTTTTTTTTTTTTTCCCTCAAAATTATAACAGTGCTTTCAAATTATTCAATTATATTTTCGATAAATTTTAGATTTCGATAAATGTCCAACTATCGAAAAATGACACCCCAAAAATCCCAGATTGAGACTAATAATCCTCAGTCCTAAAAAAAAAAAAAAAAAAAAAAAAAAAAAAAATCACTATATTTAAAGGGGACTAAAGTGAAAGTTGTACCTGACGGGACTAAAGTGAAAGTTGTACCTCAAGGGACTGATGTGAAAGTTGTACCTCATGGGACTATTGTGCAAGTTGCACCGAACGAACAAACTATTTCTTTCAACGAAAATGCCTACTAACCCTGGACGATAGGTCTAATATATCGTATCATATTATATATCGTATTTATCGTAATATAACTCAATACTTATTTCGCTTCCTTCTTCGACTCGTTTTAATACGCATTTTTTATATGCATGAGCAGCCCTCGAAAAACAAAAACATTAAATCATTAAATTCATTTTTTTTACTTATTTTTATTTCATATTATTTCACGCGCACTTTTTATTTCCTAATTCACAATTATTAAAAAAAAAAAAAACTTTTCGATATCGCTTGTAGCGATACTGATTATTATTAATTTTCTTTTCTTTCAATAATAATAATAATAATAATAATAATAATAATAAAAGATTTTGATGAAATTCTGGCAAAAGCAGAATTTAGTTTAGGACGGAGGACTATTAGTTTTTTTTTCTTTCTTTTTTCAAATTATAACATCGCTTTCAAATTATTCAATTATATTTTCGATAAATTTTAGATTTCGACAAATGTCCGACTATCGAAATCCACAACGCAAAAATCCCAGATTGAGACTAATAGGCCCTCAGTCCTAAAAAAAGAAAAAAAAAAAAAAAAAAAAAAAAAAACATTAAATGATAATACAGTTGGAATTTCTTTGGACAAGTATAAATATCCTGATTACACTTTTAACATAGGGGTTACACTTTTACAGGGTTAAGTCTGAACACGGATAACAAAAGCTTAAAAACTGGAATAAATCTGAAGAGATATATTCAAAATCTACGTACAAAATTTAGTTTCCTTACCAAAATCTGTGAAATTTCTTTACAAACACAGCAACTACAAAGCTTCGAAATTTGAGAGGGACATTCATCGGAGAGGGAAATACATTACATTTTTTCAAACTTCTAAAGCTATCACTGTTTCATATTGAAATCGGTAACCTGAACCTAAATATATAAGGGAAAAATAACGAAAAACATGAGATTCGCATAAATTAACATTTTCTAATTTTGCGTAACCGTTGCATCGTTTAATCTTTAATGTACTTTGCGTACGTGATAATACAACGTTCTGACAGAATGACAGACTAATTGAATTCATAATCATTCTCAAATATTGTTCGAAAGTGTTAAAAACGAAATACAAACAAAAATACAGTTACAGCAGTTAACGTATATAGTTCTTAATGTTCCTGAATATTTTTTGTGGTCCAGTAAATCTTAATGCAAATCATACTCTCTTCCACAGAAAACATTTTTTTTGACACATGAATAATAAATGACAATTTCATTAAAATATGTGCAAAATAAAGTTACTAAAATATGGTTTCTATAAATAACCTCTCACAAAAGGTATTAAATTGACATTTTTAGTATGTCCCGGTATACAAACAGTCGTGCTATGTATACCATTTTAAATAGGTAACAAGCCATAGTAAAAATGGATAACATATATCATACTGAAAAAAATTTGAAAATATTTTCGGATAACAGTGTTGGACAGATATACAGATAATCAGTCAAACGAGACAGAAAGACAGACAGATGAACTAATTCAAATCATAATCATTCGTAAATGTTCTTTTAAATTGTTAAAACTCTTAATAAAAGCGAAAATGCAATTTTTCCAACTATAGCTTTTGATGTATCTGAATATCTTTGCGTTGCAATATAAAGATTAATGCTAATCATACATTTTTTATAGAAAACGTGCTTTTCTGCATAATGATAATAAATGTTAATTTCACTATGATCTGTGCAAAATAAAGACATTTAAATATGGTTTACAGAAATACCTCTTTCAGAATGCAATGCTTTGGAATTCTTTTGGATACCCTTATACAAACCAGAGGTGGTAGTTACTTCAATTTTAACGGGAACTTCCCATAATGAACTTGATTTATTATGAATAAATAACATTTCGTATACATGAATAAGCATAAGGCGAAGAATCTTCAGTAAAAAAAAAAAAAAAAAATGCGTATTCACTTGGAGACTTTCTTTGCAAGTACGAGGAAGTATTTTATACTAAAAAATGATTTAGTGTGAGTTCATATTGAAATTTAGTAGCTGTACGAAAAAGAATTCTAAAATTGCACAGCAAATTTCAAAAATTTCAACAACCACCTCCCCATAGAGCTTTAAGTTTCTTCATATAAAAATAGCGCATAATATAAGGTTTTTCATAATATAGGAATGCATTTTAAGGGAAAGTAGAGTACATCAAAAGTGTGGAGAATTGCATAGCAATCCATGATCATCATACGGCCAGTAGGTGGTGCTGTTCACGAGAGCACTGGAGGGAAAATATGTGCTTTATCGAAGTCATCCTAGCAGTAGTGGCCTTGAGAAGAACATGCAACATTTTACCAATGCAAAATAAGTTTACAGTCATTAACTTTGTATTTGGATTGGCTGATGGCAATGCAGAAGCATCTCAAGGATTGTATCGATAACGGTTATCACAGAGGTATACTGAACCTTAATATGTAGTAGACATAGTATGGGTAGACGATGTGTGATTCATACGTCCATCATGGAGCAGATTGTGTTGGAAGCCATAGATAGAAATCAGAGTGTACGTGCCGTCGTTGTTTCATTAGGAAGAGCTTGGTATAGCGTACATCGTGATTTGCAAGGCCAAGTCTTACACCAATATCATCTCCAAAGAGTATAGACTCAGTTCCCCACAAATCACCCTGCACAATTTTTCACGTGAAACAAAGTGCATAAGAAGTTAATTTCCCATCTTGAGTTTTGTCTGCATATGAAGCATATTCCCGTGATATGGCGTGTTCAACCAGCCCAAATTTTCGATGCCAATTATCGGAGCAGGAGGTTTGTCGGAGGAGAAAATCATCCTTCGAGGCTCGCACAAACTCAAATTCTTCACCAAAATGAATTTGAATGGAACCGACTTTGCGTTTTATCTTGCACGATAGAAGAGGAAACGCAAAGTCGGTTCTACTCAAATTCATTTTGATGAAAAATTTGAGTTTGCCAGAGCTTCGAAGGACGATTTTTTCCTCTGACAAAACCTCCTGCTCCGATAAATGTCATAAAAAATTTGAGTTTCTTTTGTAATATTCTTCACAAGGAGCATTAAAAATAATTTTCACCATTGTAAATATGTCCAAAAGTTAAAGGGCAACTTTCCGATAATGGGTAATTCATAACCATTTTGCGTGCCGCACCTCGCGCATGTCTGAACAACTTTTAAATCTATTGCGTGTGAAACATCTATGAAGTCCGAAATGGGTTTTGTTCCTGTGCAGCTGTGGCAAATAAATAAATAATAATAATAAAAAAATACAAGTGTGTTCGACCAGAACTGACGACTAATTTCCATGGTCCGTTGGTGTAACGCATGCACTGCTTACAATAGTGATTTTGAACATTACTTTGAGAATTTCTCTATTAAATTTGCAGTATATACTACCAGTAGTTCGTATGCTGGTAATTACACCAGAAATTACACCAAAGCAGTGCGTTCTATGAGAAGTATTTCAGTAAAACACATCTTAATATTTTTATCTCGCACTGATCATAATAAAAATAGCATTTTATTCATTTGCACACACACACAAAAAAAAAGTTTTTTATGGAATATACGACCTGTTTAGACTGCGATACTAAAATAAAATGTTTATATTAAGGGCTATAGTTGAAAATTGCATTCCTATTTGTGTTAAGTGATTTTACTCTTTCCAATAATGCTTTAGAATGATTATGAATTTAATTAAGCTCTCTGTCTTCCATTTTGTCAGTCCATTTCGTGATCAGGTAGGAAATTTATTGGATTCTTGAAAATTTTCGACCTCCGGTTTTCAATGAATTTACACATTTTGAGATGTCCTTAACACGATTTGACCACTTGTAGAAAATATGTGTATGTGTGTATCACAAGTTTTGTGGACGCTGTATTTCCCGAATCAATGAACAAACATTAACTAAACTTGGTATTTAGTTGGACTTCGATCTAAATTGGTACTAATTTCATTTGGGAACAATCGTTCAACGGGTGACACTATCTCATATTTTCATAATTTTTATTATAGCAGTAGGGCAAAGCATTTTTTATAAATGTACATAATGAAAATTGTTTTTAAATTTTTAATGTGGAATAATAATAATAATAATAATAATAATAAAATATAGTAATAATGAACCAGAAAAAAAAAATTAAACATAGGTATTTTTCTGAAGAACTTATCAATGCTCAGATGATGGCACAAAATTCACTTTCTTTGGACGTTTAGAGTTATGCTTCTCTGAGAGGAAAATTGTTTTCATTCATCATGAAAAATAATTTTAATAAATAACTAGCTGGCTTTGCCTGCTTCGCTGGACACTATACTTAAATGAGTTGTCGAAATCCCATATCATTACTAATTAACCTGAGTTAAAGTTACCACTGTGTTCGGTAGAGATTTTTCTCGCTCCTAACGTGAGGAGTCCGTGTTCCTACTGCATTCGGTAGCAACTTCACCGATTCTTACTTCTCCTTTCCCAGTGTCTAAGTTCGACGTTTTGCAAAATCTCGACAAAGTACATAATGCGTACACCTAATCACCAAAGTACGCCATTCTAATATACTTTAAGGCGAATTCAAACGGGAAAACATGTTTTTACACTTGTTTATAGCTCCCTCGACCTCAAGGGGGAAGGGGGGGATTTCGTAAAATCCCGTTACAATAAGTGGAGGATACATATAAACAATTTACGCACCAAATTTCGTGACCGCAGATTCCATAGATTTCCACAGAAAAATTTAGCGCTAAAAGAGGGGGGGGGGGGTCTTGAATTTGCTACTTCGTAATCCCCCCTCCCCTCCCCCCCCCCCAAAAAAAAAAATGTATTTTTGGAAATATCCTAAAGAAGACGCATGGCTGTTTTCAATACCTTTGTAACATCTTTAGTAGAGCTCTACTCAAATCCGGAATTTCTGAAATTTCCCCCCCGAAAAACGATTTCCCCCCCTCTCCTTTAAGAATAAAGAATTCCAAAATGATACATAATGTTTTATTTATACTCAAGTCTAATCTCACCATGTGCAATTTCTTCACCGTGAATTAATTTGGGGCCGAGTTATGCTTACAAACTTTTTTTGCTTCCAACCCCCCAGGGGGAATTCAGGGGTATTTCGATAAATCCCGTTTCTTTAGGTGTCGGATACATATAAACAATCCAAGCACCAAACTTTGTGACCGCAGTTCTCATAAATTTCCCAGGACAAATTTAGCGCTAGAAAGGGTGTCCCGAATTTGCCCCTTTGTAACATATACCATTCCCCCCCCCCGCAAAAAAAAAAAAAAAAAAAAAAAAAAAAAAGGCAGATCACAAAAAAAAAAAAGTGTTTTGGAAATATCCTAAAGAAGTCGCATGCCTGTTTTTAACATCTATTTTTGGCATCAAAAATCCAGAATATGCAAATTTCCCGCCAAAAATGGATTTCTTCTATCCCTCCCCTTAAAATTCGATATTTCCTAAATTACAAATTATTAATTAATTATAAATTATAATATTAAATTATAATATAATGTTTTAATTGTACTAATGTATAGTCTCCCCTTGTGCAATTTCTTCACTGTGAAGTAATTTGGAGCCGAGTTATGCTTATAAAAGTGTTTTTGCCTTCTGTCCCCCTTGGGGGGGGTGGGGGAAATAAGGGTAATTTTGATAATTCCCGTTACTTTAGGTGTCGTATACATATAGACAATCCAAGCATCAAAATTCGTGACCGCAGTTCTCTTAGATTTCTCAGGACTAATTTAGCGCTAAAAGGGGTGGCTCGAGTTTGCCCCTCGTAGCCACCCCCCCCCCCTAAAAAAAAAAAAAAAAAAACGTGTTTTTGTAAATATCCTAAGAAAGTAGGAAGTCGCATAGCCTTTTTTCAATATCTTTGTTCCATTTTGGATAGAGTTGTACTCAAAAATCCAGAATTTTCGATATTTCCCGCCAAAAATTTATTTTCCCCTACCCTTCCCTTAAAAATCGAAAATTCCTAAATAGCAGATAATGTATTATTTGAACTCATGTCTAGTCTCCCCATGTGCAATTTCTTTACTGTGAAATAATTAGGAGCCGAGTTATACTTACTAACGTGTTTTTGTCCTTTGCTCTTCCAAAGAGGGAAAAGGGAGTAATTTCGGAAAAGTTGATAGATATAATTTTAAGTTGGGTAAAGACCTAAATCCCTGCGAAGCGCCGTTGAATTATGTCCAGCCGTTCTCAAGTGATACTCGGACAAACATGCTTTAGTCTTTTACCCCCCTCCCCCCAGGGAGAACGGGGAGGATTTTCTGAAAAGTTGATAGATATAATTTTAAGTTGGGTGAAGACCTAAATTCCTACCTAGTGCCGTTGAATTCCGGCCAGCGGTTCTCGCGTGATACCCGGACAAAAAAAGCGACATACAGACACGATGACACACACAGGCAAAAATTTCTGAAGTCATTTTTGACTTTCATGGTGTGTGAAACGTGAAGATATCGCAAAATATTTTGATTCCGACAAATTTACAGACGAAAGTCTGATTTTATTAATATAGATTATTCAAAAAAATTATTTGTACTAGGTGAATTAGTTTAAGAACATGTGAAAGTCCTGTGGTAGCCACAACATACTTGTTGTTATTGAAATTATTGCTCAATTTATATCTATAAATCCAATTAATAATTTTACTTTATAAATAGCTTATTCTTTTTAATTTCAGCTATTTATATGCTGTTTGATCTATACAACAGATTATATATATATATATATATATATATATATATATACAGGGTGTTTCAGTGAACCGTTTCAGAACTTCTAAGAGGGGTAGGGTACATCCTGACGAACCAAAATCATAATCATATGCCAATGGGCAGTCAGAAATGGTTTCCTGACGCGGTAGATGGCGTTGTGCGAAAATCATTCTGGAGTATTCCAGAATGTTTGGATGTCCATGCGTCGGAGATGTGAGGCGTGCATTGTAGCCCGTGGAAGAAACTTCGAACACTTACTTTAATCCATGTACTTTTTGCTTCTTTTCATGTATTATTAAAACGATTTATCACTTACGGTCTCTTTTCTTTATGGTGCTTCTGTGTACAACACCGCTTCAGGAATGCATTTCCAACCCCACATTGCTATATGATTTCGAGTTGTCAGGATGTACCCTACCCCTCTTAGAAGTTCTGAAACGATTCACTGAAACACCCTGTATATATATTTTAGTACTGTTTAAGACTTTTAACAAGTGTTTTATTTTGTTTATTACAGGATGACTGAATGGGTGGATACACCAAACATTTTATGGAACATTGAAAATTTCTCATCAGTTAGCAAAAAGTTGGGCCCTACGATTAAAATCGTGGGGTTAAAATTTCATTTGTATATTAAACAATATGTGGAAGCTGATGGGGCGAAGCTCCAAATGAATATGGAATGTCTAAATCTTTCAAAACCATTACCACCTTGGAAGTTAAAAATAGAAGTCTGTGTTCCAAGCACGAATGGTTATAATTATCTGACGAAAAGTGGAACGTACATTTTGACGACAAATGCCCTTTTTATTTGGACTGACACCATAGGGAATATTCACAAGACTTTCGGCCAAATTAAAGATGTAAAATTTTTAATAATGATTACACCAAGCGCAGACTTTAAAGAAATACTTGCATATAAGAAATCTAGTAAGTTTTATTTGTTTTATCTGAGCGAGAATAATATTTTCTAAGAATGACAGAACCCAGGACTGTAGTGTCAGTTTTTATATGCACAGTATAATTAAAAATAGCATGGCCAATACGAAATAGCAAAGCAATCGGAACCCAGGACTGTAGTGTCAGTTTTTATATGCACAGTATAATTAAAAATAGCATGGCCAATACGAAATAGCAAAGCAATCATACAAAAATAATCAAAAATCACATAAGAACATGAGATCGCAAGCAATATTCGGAGACTCTAGAGGGCGTCATTAAATTAATTCGTAATATAAGGATAACAACCAAAAACCCTTCTACGTAATTCTATTCATATTTTATTTCCCCGTATGTTACATATTTATGACCAATATTAAGGTGATTCTGAAAGTTTGATAGATGTATGGAGAAACACATTATATCTACCTTCTCAAACCAACCAACGCCACTGCATGCAACGTCGATGTAATGCATATCACCATGCGTCTGTTAAAAACTTTGAGAATTCCATACAGTAGTTTTTGTGGCAAATGTGCTATATGTGTGTAAATGTAGCGTTTGGCCAAATTAATTTCTCTTTACAATGATAATCATGTTAAGAGAAAATCCTGTACTAGAAATTTATGAGAACATATATATGATGGGGAACTGAGCAGAGTCCATCTATGCCAACTAGTTTCTTTTAGTTTTTATTCAAAAAGTTTATAAACTAGTTGGCATAGGTGGACTCTGCTCAGTTCCCCATCATATGTATGTTCTCAAAAATTTCTAAGTGCAGGGCATATTATATTAACGTTAAGAGAAATTAATTTGATCAAACGCTTGTCACAGTGATGGAATGAAATCCTCACCCAATAGGCTACCCACCATTCAGCTCGATATATTTATCTTATTCTAATCTATTAATTTATTTTATTGGGGTCAATTTAGTAGCTTAGTTTTCATGCTACTATTTTCAATGCAACAATCCCCGAAATGCATATTTATATGGGATATCTCCCAATTTTGCTATGTTGATAAAATCTTAAATTTCGAATAACTAACGAAATTTTCCTATTAGAATATTTGTAGTAAATGATGTTCAAACAGGTATCATAAATGTTATTTTGAAGTTGTTCGATATATTTATGATCCTCAAAACACACGTTTATGCTCAATTTTAGCCCGATTCTGCCATGTTCAGTAAATCGTAAATTCCAAATAACTTACGAAATTTTTAAATTAAAAATTCTTAGTCTGGGATGTTCATGTCAGTATCCTAAATAATATTTAAAAAGTATTCTGGCATTTTTACGATGAAAATATCCCTTACGAAAATTTGCCCTATTCTGCCATATTAAGTAAATCGTAAATTTCGAATGACTTGTGAAATATTTAAGTTGAAAAATTCATAATCAAGGATGTTTATGCCAGTATCTTATATAATATTTTAAAAGTAGTCTGACATCTATACAATGAAAATACCCCTAAAAAACTGACGTTTATGCGAAATTTTGAAGTATTCTGCCATGTTACGAAATTAAAAATTTCGCAAATTATTCGAAATTTACGAATGTAGTAGCACGTTTATAGTTAGTGATGTTCACCCCGGCATCAAAACTGATATTTAAAAGCTGTTCTTACATCTTTACGATAAAAATATTTCTTTTTATGCACGTTTAAGTGAAAATTTGCCCTATTCTTCCATGTTCAGAAAATCGTAAATTTCGAATAACTTCTGAAGTTTTTTAATTAGAATGTTGCAAATGAATAGGGTTCTTGCCAGTTCAAAAATATTTTAAAACTGGTCCGACCTCTCTGCGATCATTTGCTCGTGAGATATTGTGTACACAGACTAACATACTAACGGACTAACAGACTAACAGACACCCTACAGACGGACACCATACAAATTTTGTCATTTTCGGATTCCTCACACCTGAAAACGTGTAAAAAAGTAAAAAAAAACCGTGGTCGAAAAGTTTCACGATTACCTAAGTTCCCCATACCTATAGTATGATGGGGAACTAAAAAGGAAAACTAGGGTGTCTGGGGATAGGAAAAAAAGGAAAACTAGAAAGTCTGGGGACAGTCTTTCTTATACGGCCACAGAGCGGAGGCTCAGATTCGCGGGAATTTTAAAATTATCTTGAAAACTCTCCGTATTTTATTCCACAATTTACCAGAAACGAAGATGTGTCAAATGAAAGGCAGTTTTTTTTATGAGGAGTCTTTTTTAATGCTCAGTCAGTTAACACCCCTTTTCTATTTATACAGACTTTTCTAAAGTTATTCATTTTTTTTTTTTAAGAAAACGGCAAATACCCAATTAAACATATTACAAAATACTAATTTGTAATAAATAATGTATTTTTATTATATTACTAATTATATATTTTAAAGACAAGGTCAGTGTCTTTTACAAGTTTTGGTACATCGTGTATAATTATAGAAATCGGTGTTTACTCATTTATTATTTCTACGCTTTCCAGATATGGTTTCGAAACTTATTTTTAAGGTAAATAAAGACAAAAATTGTTCTTTCACACAAATAATTTAGAAAGGCATCAGAATTTCCAGACTTTAGGGGATAATTCAGAAAAAAATCTTCAAGTTTTTCAAAAGATTGGAAGGAATTTATTCTTATGAGCCAGTTTCAAAGGTCAATTTATAGAAATTTCCGTCAGTTTTTTTTCTGCTGATGTGAGTGCATAGTGTTCATAGATATCGAATGAAAATGAACCTCTAATCCAGTTATTTATTATTTAAAAAACAGAAAAATATTTACAGAAACTTCGTTTTAAATTTAATAATTCTGTGTAAAAAATATTTTCTTCTTCAAATTTCTTTTCTTCAAATACTGAACCTGAAAAAAAGAGTTAATTACCAAAATGGAAAATAGAAAGATATTTCGGTGAATCCGACAGACTTTTGAATTTTTGGGATACGTTTGAAACCGCTATACACAAAAATCCCACTTTGACTGATATTGAAAAATTCAGTTACTTAAAGTGCTATGTCGGTGGTGCAGCGGAAATATAATTACTATTTTGAAATATAATTACTTTTTTCGCGCCATCAATGCTCATGCCAATACATTTCGCCCAGTCTACATTATGAAGTGTCATAAATTTAAGGTATTAAACATCCACCGTATGAATTATATTTGAGTCCTCCACAAAATTTGTGTTACACAAATACTTAACGAAACATAGAAGTATTGATTTATCTGTGATTTTATTAAGCTGTAGCTAAATATAAGGCAATAAACGGAGTTTTTCTATTTTTTTTTTTTTTTTTTTTTTTTTTTTTTTTTTAATATATCCCCTGACATAGCATTAATTCTTTTTATACCGTGTCATTTGACACATGTAGTAGGCTAAGTTCCTTAGTAGTTTTATCACGAATTAGCACAAAATCCCTTTTTTTGTTGCAGAATTATCAGATTTTCAATAATAGTATGAGGTTTTCCACTTTATTCACTAAGCTGAGAAATTTCGAACAATTCTCTCTCAAAAGATTTATTGTTGCATCTACCTCCAACAACACGAAGTTCAATTACATGCAACAATTTTACTATGTCCTTTCTACTTTCTCGAATTCACTTCATGTTTAGATAAGATGTCTGGGCAGTTTTGACAGCTTCATGGTTTCACTTGGACATAACCTCATTGAGTAATTGATTTTTAGGTTGAACTTGTACACCTGAAGCCAAAAGACAAATACTGCTTACTTTAAAGACGAAAATATTACTATTTAAAAGATTCAATTATCCTGTAAAGAAGCGATATCTTTCATCAACATTAGCATTCTTGCATTTCATATGAAGTCAGCGACGCACATTAAAGATGAGTCATTTCCTTTATTGTACACAAAATATATGGTTGAAAACAAATAAATAAATTGTGGAAAATATAATTCTTCGTAAGAAATGAATTTTCTTTTTTTATTAGACTTATATTCTGAAAACTAAACTAATAAGTCAATTCTAAATTCGATGCCAGCGCTATTACAAAATCTTCTCAATAAATATTTAAAAACACCCTATTCAGCAAAATGTTCCCCGACTCTAAAATCAGTATTTCATTCTTGTCACTTCGTCACACACACAAGAATAAAAGATAAAAAGCTCACATAAGGCAATTCCTCATCTGAAATAAGTTCGTTAAGGTTAACACATATTTCCCCATCGTCCTAAAAATAGGACACTATTCATAAGTGGTGGTATTTATATAAATTCTTTTGAATATTTTAATTCAAAATAAAGGCGATATATTATTTAAAAGTCCAATAAATGCATATGTATCTTTATCGTTAGTTTAACTTAACGTTTAATATATATATTTTTAATTTATAAAATGATGAATTTTGAAGATTGATTTATTACATTTTCAACACATTATTACTTAAAAAGGATCTAAGTTCAAGAATAACGGACCACATTAATTTATTGAGGTAATATTCTACACTTTTGTACTGGTAAATCAATATATATATATGTATATATATATGTATATGGTCTGTTTTCCTTATATTTCCAACTGTCCTAAACCATTGTCCTATTTTTAGGCCAGCCTGTACCGATTAAGCTAATGAAAGGTTGGCAAGTTTTTTGATTTTGTGTGTATACATAGGCTTAAAGACACATGTTTAAGATTTTATAAAGAAAAAATAATTTTTTCAATGATTGGTACGATGTGGGCTGGTTAAATTTTACATTGGTAAGTGGAATTGATTGTATCCAAAATATTTATTTTATTTATTTATTTACTATTCCCCATTAAACTTAGGTATTTCTGAAAATTTTCAAATCTTCTTTTTTGACATTTTTGTATGTTTTGAGGTGTGAGGAATCTGTAAATCACAAAGTCGATATACTTTCCGTCTGTAGGTTAGTCAGTTTTCCAGTTAATTTTTTAGATAGTTAAACAGTTCGACAATATGTTAATCTGTGCAGAGAATATCTCATGAGTGAATGATCGTAAAACGGTCGGACTAGTTTTAAACGGTCATTCTACAGAAAACGTAGGTTTTCAAAATTAGAATTAAAAAAAAATCTTCAAAAATTTTTTAAATTAATTTATATTGCTCTTTTTATACTTATTTCTACACCCATATAGTTGATCACATTCTTTTTGATTCTTTTTTAACTTTTTTTTGTAATTGAAATTTTGAACGTGAACGGAGGATACATACATGTAACGGAGAATACACCCTTATGATGTATTTTTACAATTTAAACATTTTATGAATGTGTACATATTGCTTTTATATATTAAATTAATTACAGTGATTGCTCATGTGAAATGCTTTATTATAAAACATATTAAAGAAACAGTTTCTGCAATTATTAATTTGAACACTTTACATTTTAAGTTATATGTGCCAAATTTTCGCTAAAGAGATATTGTTCTCTTTTATTCATAATAGGTTGCTTCAGGAGTTCAACAACATCACTTAAATATACTTCTGATTATGTCATCCTTTTTGAGGAAAATAAAAGTGTCATTAGAGCATTTCCGCATGAGTTTTACAGTAAATTCATTATAAGACTCTTGTGATATAATTAAAGCTACATAAAATTTGAAGCTTTTCTTGCCAGCTAATTTGGTTATCACATAGTTATTTGGTCCTATCCTTGCACTGCTTAGGCCATTTCTCATTACATCTTCATTAATATCTGAAAAAGAAAAGAATAAGAACTTAAATGTTACAACCTTAATAATAAAGTAATTTGTTAAATTTATTTATTTTTATTGATATTCAGGAACTTTTTATTTAAAAAAAAAAACTATGTTGTATTAAGAACATAATTTAGACTAATTAAAAATTATATATTAGTTTTAAAATTGATTTTCTAAAAAAGCTGTAATCTCCATTCACATTGTGTATCCTCCATTACATTTATATTGTAACGGAGGATACATATACGGAGGATACAAATTGCTTTGTTTTGTTTTGTATATCCGGTTGATTTAGGGTTAACACATCATGCTGATAAAGTTTACTTTAAAAAGTTATGAACTATTAACTGAGAAAATAATTTTAATAAATAAACAATTCTTATCTTTTAAAATCAAGAACGGAGGATACACAATGTAAAGGACCTGTTTGACTTCAGAGAGAATAATACATAAATTCCTACTTACTAAGATGTTTAGCTCCACTGTGAAGAACATATATTGAAAATGGCTGTCTGCTATTCTAAATCTCAGTAATGAGTTGACAGTATTGCCATCTATCGGAAATTCTTGTATTTAATTGCATTCTGAACGGAGGATACAAGAAAAACTGTGACTGTAATTCAAACGATAATTAATGCAATACTTATTTGTCTTTTGTAGCAAAATTCACTTAAACTGTAAAAAAACATCTAATGACTGAAACTGCTCTATATTAAATATATATATTTTTGGATTCAACAAATAAGTGAAAGAGTAAATGGAGGAAAATATGCTGTGACATGTAACGGAGGTATACAAGTATCCCTCTGTTCTTTGGAAAAAAAAAACAAATAAAATAAATAAAAACATCACCAGTTTTTATTAATTATTTAAAAAAAATGTTATAATATTTAAAATCTCTTAAGAGAATATTTTAAAATAATTATTTTTAAAACTAACTACCCCAAACCAGAAATATTAAGTTTTTTGTAGAATGACCCTAAAATATCATTTATGATAATGTCAGAAACCCTTTTCTATTCTTTTTTTTTTTCGACATTCTAATTTAAAATGTCACAAGTTATTCAAAAATTACGATTTTTCTTATCATAGGAAAACAAAACAAAATTTGCATAAGGTATACTGTAAGGATTATTGTCATCGGAAAGATGTCGGATCAGTTTTAATATGTCATTTACGATGATGCCATAAACATCATTAACTATTCATATTCTACTTTGAAAACGTCTTAAGTTAGTCGAAACAAGGTAACGTGCCTTATGGGGGACTATTACTTTGGAGATAGTATGGAGTTGGATGAAAACTAAAATATGAAACTAACCCTAATGAAATTAATCAACAGATTGGGATAAGATAAACACATCAAATCATAAGTAAAATAACCTAGAAAGTGTGACATTTCAATCTGGACCTTGCTGATTTATCGGCAGGATATGTTGTAATTTACATAAATATAGTGTCTCCAATGTAAATATTTGATAGAAAATTTTACTTTTATTATGATATAGATCTATGGTAAATAAGGTGAAATTAAAGTTTTCGTTTAAATGCGGCCTTAGATAAATAATAAATAACCGGAATTCCTTGTAATATTTTATAATTTTGAAATACATTCATTAAAGAAAAATAAAATAAAAAATAATATATATATATATATATATATATATATATATAATATTAACTGCTAACAAATTAATAATAAATTACAAAGTTGTGCAACCAAAAAACTGCGTAAAATGTTTTAACTGAATTTTATAAATTTTTGTTAACTAAAATTGAAAAACACAGTAAAAATATTCATAACGATAAGGGTTTTCTGCAAAGCGAATATTTTTGATTGAAATTTATGCAAAACTATGAAATCTGATATTCCATTGTTCATTATGAAAGCACTTGTTCATTAATTATTTCTTACTTTATCACAGTTTTTACAAGAGTCATTATAATAATAATAATAAAAATTTCATCATAATAAGCAGAAATTTGTTTGATATAACTATAAACACACTACATATTTCCATGATTAAATATAACGTGTACACAAATTATGACATACATGTAGCATATTTCTGACTTACAGTCGTGGACTACACAAGAAAACATGATCGCTTTCTGGAATATTTCTTTATTTAGTATCCATATCAAGGTTTGGGGTCCGAGAAGGCAATGGAGACCGACGGGGTATCATGTGCGGTCCCGACCGCGAATAGCTGACTTTGCAGACGACCTCGCACTTTAACTTTCGGATCCAGTGGCCTAGCTTTTTTAGACTCTTACTAACAGAGGGTAACTATGGAATATCGCTTAATTTTGGCGTGTTTCACCTTTTATAATAATTTTGGCGTATTTCTGGCGTAATTTTAATCTCCTTTTTATTTCTTTATTGGTTACAATATTTAATCACGCAATACTTCTTTGTGTCCTGTTGGCCAGTAATTTCGCGCAGGCTAGACAAAGTGGCACCCCAACTCGCCAAATCGCCAAGTCATTAACAGCAATATTTATAGCTATTTCATCTGACTTAAGTAATCAAATCCTAATTTTCATCAATTATTACCCAATTACGGTCATAAATCTTAAACCTCATCTCAAAACATCATTTAACTTATTTATGGAATATTTGAGACATTAAAGTGCTCATTCAATTTAAATAATTAACTTATTTGTCCATTTTTGAATGATCGCGATTAGAAATCTTGTGATAAAGACCTTGGCGGGAAACGTCCGAGCTACTTCATTGACAAATTTCAAGTGTCGATGAAGGTGTCCTATATTAAAGTTGTTCCTAATGCGAAATGTTTCTGTTTTAAATTCAAAGGATCCATTACCTTATCCTATTTCTTTTTTTAAATGGTGATACTAGGGTGGCATATTAATATATTATATATGGTACGGCCAGCACAAGAGCGATAATGCTCCTCGATCGTGAAATTACAATGTCGGCCGAAACAGTATAGCTGTGTTATCTGTCGCCCTTGGCGGTTTTTTTTTTTCGGATTAGATGTGTATTTTTTTAAGAGTATAAGATATTTTTTTTTTCGTTATTTTTATTTCATTAGTACATTTGTGTGATTTCTTTGCGTTTTCTCTTGTAGTGTTATTTCATGTTCCTTCTAAAAATTTTCGATGGAACATAACTTGATCATTGGAAATGTAAGGAGTATGATAGATTTGATAGAGCAACAAGAAATTGGAAATATGTGCCGTATAGTTAGGATAATTATTCTGTCGTAAGTAGAAGTTGTTATATAGATAGAGGTTTATTGTGACTTTGTAGAATTTTTATTTAAGTGTTCCGATGCAAAAGACAGCAATTTTGATTAGTTTTTCTGACGTATGGGTTCTCTTCTGGCTGCTCTAGATTTGTAAACAACCGTCTTAAAGTTCTTTGGATAATCTCTTGATGTTCAGTACTTTGTTAGTCTTCCATGAGTTGTTGCAGTAGAATATAAAAGAATTTCTGGATTTAAGCCCCTTTTTTGGCGACTAATTTTTGATTTTGCATTTATCAAACTACCAGACGATATGAAATGTTTTTATCTCTTCTTGTTGTGTATGAAATTCTGTTCACTATTTCAGCAATTTGATTAGGTGATTTATTTTAATCCTATAAGCGGTTGAATATTTTTCTTTCTTCATTAGTAATTTTCACACACTTACTAGTCCTTTAAAAATTTCAATTAACTGTGCAGAAATATTCAGGCTGTCAGATCTCTTTTAGATATTAAAACTATTATCTCTCTCATAATTGACTAGTGCGTACAGAATAACTCAATCTAACTTAATTTGCATTGGACTCAAAACTGTAATTCCACTTTTGTCCTCCATTATGATGGGTTGAATTTTTTTTGTAAGTTTATTAATTAAAAATTTTGTAATTATCTTTTTAATCTTCTATAGGCTATAATAATATATACTTTGATATGAATAATGAATTTTAAATTCCTATCTTCTTGACCATTGTTTGAGAAAATGTAAAGTGTCTGTAACTGTATTTAAAAAAAAAAAAAAAAAAAAAAAAAATAATAATAATAATAATAATAATAATAATAATCTGTATATATATATAAATTACGTGTCACGATGTTTGTCCGGGGTAAACTCCTAAACTAAGGAACCGATTTTAATGAAATTTTGCACACTGTGTGCAGTTTGGTCCAACTTGAGAGATAGGATAGTTTTTATCTCAATTATTGTCACAATATTGTTTTATTGCAATTATTTGTTAATTATAGACCTTTATTAAAGTTGCTCCAAAATATCTGTGAGTTCCATTAATTTAATTGTTGCCAAAAAAAAAAAAAAAAAAAAAAAATACGAGTTCATTTTCTTTCGACATAAAAATAAATACATTTAATCAAACGTGAACGTTAAAAAATTATAAAAAGTTCAATTATGCATCTCACGAAAATTGACGTCATAATCAATTTAAAGATTTTATACACATTGATAAAGTGCTAATGTAGTTCTATCATAGATATATATATAGATCTCTCATCCCCATGTTATCGTACAAAGATTTTTGATGCCGAAAAAAAAAAAAAAAAAAAAAAAAGCTTTGGTAACAGCCATTAAGTGGTATTGAAAAAAAAAAAAAAAAAAAAAAAAAAAGGAAAGAAAGAAAGAAATATGAATTTGAAACTGTATCTGGAGCCTTCCATTCCCCTTTAGCAAATAAATTATTCATAAATTTTATTTGCTAAAATATTAGTATGCATTCCCGTGTGTATTCACTCGGGGAAAGACGGCCATATTTTGGTAAAAACGTCGTCTTTTCCCAAATGAAAAGGAATAACTTTTTTCTCCCCAATGATCACTCTATTCTATATATGCTATACTATATCTATGAGTTCTATACGCAAGCGAAGTGTGACTCACTGACAGTCTGTGCAGCCAAGAAAAAGATTTCCTATGTTAATTGCCCACTGGATTTTTTGTAAGAAATTATTAAAAATCGAGGAAATTTATTTCCCGATTTTAATCCTTATATTTGGGTATAGATATGTATTAGTTATCGCGGGTGTTAGATTGAATTATTTTGCTGTCAAATTGACAAAATTTTAATTTTAAATTTCAAAACTCTGTCGCCCTTGGCTTTTTTTATTATTATTATTTAGCGATCAAAAGCGTAACACAAAAATATACATGCCAGATGTATGCATTGTACGAAATGTAATATGTATTATTCATTCTACGTATGTATGACATGTAATATGTATTGTACGAAATATTGTTTCATATTATTCATTACTCTTTTAATATAAGTTGTTAAAATAACCATGATTTTTGAAAGGAATTAAATATTTTCGCCAGATAATTTGGCGATATTCTTTTTTTTTCGCCAAGGATGACAGAAATGAAATCTATTCCGCTGCAAAATATTAGTATCTTACATCAGATTTTTATTTAGACATTTGAAAACAAATTTGACTTCAAACTATGATAGGATATTTATCATTTTTCTTTTAATTAGTATATTATTAGTATATTAAAATTTAAAAGCATGGTACATAAAAAGTTTTTTTTTTTTTTTTATCTTATAATTATTCTTATCTTAATCCTCAATGTTTCCCATCTTTATTAACTTGAATTTACTATTAAAATTTTAACATACTCAAAAACTTCTCATCACTTCGTTAAAATACACTAAACTTTTCCAAAATCTTTTTCTATTTAAAATGATACATGTATTTACTTTAAATGTCCAATATTTCATAAGATTTCCAATTTTAATGTTTTAAAATATTTATCAAATTTACTTATTTTTCTGGTTTAGCCTTATTGTTTTCCTTTTTATAACTACAGCTGTTGCCCTCTTTAAAATATTTAAAATGATGAGGTCATTTTATAGTAAAATTATCCATTATAGCATACATTATATTTCACTCCTCCATAAAAATTGATTTTAAAATCGTCTGTTTCTTTTATACTTTTATTTTAATAGAATTTTAATAGAATTTAATTTATATATTAGTCATTTTAGCAATTTTATCCAAAGTAGCATTAGAAATAATATATATCACTTCTCCATTAAAATTTATAGGACCCTACAATAAAATTAATTTGTGCTTAATATCAACACTACGAAAATTTTTATCAATCGCTTCCAAATTTTGACCTAAGTTTCAAATCTCAACCCTGTGGGTTTTTACATCGGCTACAACGTTTTCGTCTTTGTTCGTAAATAATAATTTGACTGTACTAAATAGTTTACAGCCGTATAATTCAACGTATAACTTAGTCACAGCAACGCGTGGCCGGGTCTGCTAGTAATAATAATAAAATAAAAACTTTGTTTATGTAGAAAAAGTAAAAATTAATGTTTGAGAAAAAATATATATCTCACCACTACAATAGTTTAAATTTTTATTTTAGCTGATATTTAATAACAAGTACTCATTAACAAACCTTTTGATGGGAATGATACTCAAAATCAACTTGTTGTAGTACTAAATTAAAAATTATATATTTGTGTTACTTTCGAAAATGGTTTTATGCATTTACTGATCGATATATATATTTTTTTAATCTAGAAGATGATGCCAAGGAAATTACAATGTGTGAGGCGAGTTTTCATGAAGATATTGCTAATTTATTTAACAATGACGAACGAAGCGATTTTATTGTACAGTGCGACAAAAGAAAGTTTTTCGTTCATAAAGCTATACTTTCTGCCCGATCCCAGTTTTTTGCAGGCATGCTTCGAAGCGAAATGAAAGAATCGAGTGATAAAGTAGCACAAATAAAAAATATTGATCCCGATGTTATGGAAATAGTACTTCGCTATTTGTATACAGGAAGATTGCCCCAACTTTCTATGGAGTCCCTCCAAAAAGTGCATGCAGCTGCTGATATGCTCATTGTGGAACCTCTTAAAGTTAAGTGCGTCTCCTTATTCATTGAAAATTTAACAAATGAGCCTGAAGAAAATACCGAAATAGGGGCAAATAATCAGCAGTCTGTATCCGATGAGCATTCTGAAACTGTTGAAAAAGAGATGAGTGACATTAAACAACGCCAACTGTTGAAAAATTTGTTTATGACCAAGGAATGGAAGTTTTTTTTGAAGAGTTTCCCCATAAAGCTCATGAAATGTGTAAAACATTCTTGCTTTAAGAACTGCAATTTCTGTTTGGAATACGATTTATTTCAAACGGCTAGAAAATTATTTTCATTTGTAACTAAGCATTTTCATTGAAATGATAATTATTCAATCTTCAATTAATTTTTCACTCAACAGTAGTTTAGAAAATGAGTGTTTAGATTTTTTTTCTTTTGTATTTAATTTGTTTATTCAAAAACCTAATAAAGTTATTATTATTTTTTTAAGAATTGAAAAATAGTATTTAATTTGAAATACCGTGTGCGCAGTTTAAATTTTTAGTTAACAATTGATATTAAAGAGCATATCTGTCTCTTATTATTTTTTTTCATATGGGATGTTATCAAATTTATCCCATTATATTTAAAACTGGCTTTGAAATATTTCAATAGACTGCTATATTTTGTCTAAAAAAATGTGCTGTATATCATATGATGTTAAAAATAGGAATAAAATTAAAGAAATGTTATAATGATTGAGTTTAATGATCTGTTTTAACTTTAAGTTTTATACAATTTACAAATTTTCAAAAGAATTAGGGCATTGTCCTACTGTTAAAACATTTCTACTAGGTTAAACTAAAACACAGTAGACAGTGGCTGCAACCATATGAGTGTAAAACAGTTTACCATGATTGTGTGTTTAATTGAACCAAAATTCGGCACTATAGAAATAGTAGGTATAAGACAGTGAAATAATTTACCATAGCTTGTTGTTCTTATTTTCCCAACAAGAATCAACAAATCATGGTAGAATATTTCACCATCCCATGGTTACAGCTACTCTAGTAAAAAGATTTGATTCAACCATAGTATATTGCAATTACTGTTGTACAAAATTTCGGTTTAATCTAAAACCGAAATTTTTAACAGTGTGAATAGATTGTTAAACACTTTTCACAGTTAATTGTTTTGATACTTAAGCATGGTGACCCATGTTTAGTCACATATAAAACTAACCCATAAATAATTATAAGATTAAAAAAAAAAAAAAAAAAAAAAAAAAAAAAAAATATATATATATATATATATATATATATACCATGTTTTAAATTTTCTGATGAATCATAGAACTCTTATCAATGTGCATAAAATTTTTAAAGTGATAATGACGTCAATTTTTGTGAACTGCATAATTTAACTTTTTATAAATTTTTAACGTTCACGTTTAATTAAATGTATTTATTTTTATGTCGAAAGAAAATGAACTCGTCAATTTTTTTTGGCAACAATTAAATTATAGCTAATATTTTAATGGTTATTTTAACGCAATTAGGATGTTATTATTTTCATATTTTAATTAATTATAAGAAAACTAATCAAAAATTTGAAAATCGGACTTCCAAGTATTGTGTTGTCACCGAGTTCTGAGCTACCGTGAAAGTTTGAAAAGTCTAGCTAGTAGGGAAGTTTGTTAAAATTCAATTGCAAGATTTATACCGGGCAAACAAACATACAAGCAAAGAAGAATAGAAGTTAATAAAAACATGGTTATAAAGGCATAACAAAATAGGGAATTTTATGTATTTCTTCCATACCTTCAAACAATTAGTTAAATAATTTTCGTAACTGGTATCAATATTATTATGAAATCGTAATATTTTTTACAATGAAAAAAAATATATATATATATATATGCATAAACATTAATTTTTTTGCTAGATGGGTTCATTTTATATACATATAAAGGAATATACGACAATCATGATGCACTGATTAAATTGTACTTTTTAAACTATATGGAAACATCCAAAGTTAGGCAAAAATAATGAATTTTAGAAAATTGTAGGTTGTTGTTTGATTTCTAAAGTGGTTATAATTTTCTTTTTCTTTCTTTTTTTTTTTTTTTTAGAGCAACTCCGGAAAACGCAAAATCAGTTTCTCCAAATATTTTGAGTTTTCAAACTCCAAATCTTGGAAACTGGAAGTGTAGTACAGAACATAATAACATAGAAGCCTAATATAAGTATCACAATCATAACCACATTGCAAATTTCTCGATATACGACAATGAAATATATAATTATTTGGTTCATAGAAATGATTACATATGTTTGACTTTGTCAAACTTTTAGCTCTATTTTAATATTTTTTTGAAGAAACATATCACAGAGAACCTGAACAATATATATCGACATAATTAACACTTCCTTTTCTTTGCTTTCTGAAGATATTTATAAAAGTTAGAACTCAGAGAGACAGGAAAACAAATTATTTGAAGTATAGACTTCACCTTTTTTGGAAACTGTTAAAAAAGAGGCATAAGCTCACAATGAGCAACACATAATGAGCAACACATAAAACTAATACACGTGTCAAGAGAAAATGATATTTTCACATTTTGTGGTGTTTTTATTCCTTATAAAAAATAGTTTCAACTTTTTTTTATCGCTATGTTACCAAACAAATAAAATCAAGTTATTTAAATATTTTTATGTATTTCACGTTGTATTTAATTACTTTGTTTTGAGGTAAAACTTTCTAAGTAGTTAATAAGATCCTGTTAAAAAAAATAAAAAAAATAAAAAAAAAACTCCTTCAACATTTAATTATAAATATTTTTTTTTAAGGTACAAATCACTAACAACAAATAAATTTTATTTCTTCAAACAAGCAAGAGTAGAAAGCCGACTAACTCGACATTTTGTAAGCATACAAATATATTCTAAATCCTTTGTGGTTTTCAATATATTTTCAATATACAGGGTGGCCATAATTAAACTGCAAGTGTTCAAGGGGTGCTGGAGAGAAAACTACTGGGAATATTCCAGTGAAATTTGGTATCTACACGTTTCAGAACATGCGCAAATCAAATATGAAACAAACAAAAAATCGCCGTTTTCACCCGATAGATGGCGCTGTACCGTATTTCAAGGCTCACCGGTGGCATATACAACTTCCAAAAACGATAGACAGAGGATGATGACATTCTAAGAGGCATATAAACAATATAAAACATAACTTACAGTTTATCAAAATTTTATGGATTGTTTAATTTGTGATCTTAACTTACGTTAATTTTCGATTCATGATACTGTAAAAATTTAATTACTGAAGCGAATTGTATGGAATTTTGATAAACTGTAAGTGATGTTTTATATTGTTTATATGCCTCTTAGAATGTCATCATCCTCTGTCTATCGGTTTTGGAAGTTGTATATGCCACCGATGAGCGTCGACATACGGTACAGCGCCACCTATCGGGTGAAAATGAATTTTTTTTTTTTTGCATATTTGATTTGCGCATGTTCTGAAACGTGTAGATACCAAATTTCACTGGAATATTCCCAGTAGTTTTCTCTCCAGCACCCCTTGAGCACTTGCAGTTTAATTATGGCCACCCTGTATTTACAATTAGTTTTCAATATATCTATTCTTTCATATAAAAAGAAAACTAACAAGAAATTAACTCTTATATTTTCATAAATGAAAAACTATTATAGAAATTAAATATTCCGAAACGATTGTACTTTATAATTACTACGAAAATTCACCAATGGAAACAATAAATGGAATTTCATTTTAGACCTGATTGAATATGTTTCATATAATTGCAAAAATAAATGCTTCTAAGCATAAAATATATCATGAAAAAGCATCATAAAACAAATGGCAAAAATTACGGACCACAAAAAAAAAAAAATTTTTTTCATGCATTTTTCAGAAAAAATTGAATCGGCTTTATCATGATCTTTTTGAAAGTTTTATTAGACATGAAAATAACAAAAAATGATCTATCTAAAGTTAAAGAAATTTGATTTATTTTGAATAGAAAGAAAAGGCAACCGAATAAATTTAAGAAAGAAATATAAATATTACAATGCAGGTAAAATATCTTTATATTTTTACTTTCTCTTACCCATAAGGTAGAGAAAGTATTGTTTTTTGGTCAAATTTTCGAACGCGAGATTATGTTATATTTACACGTTTTGAGGTCCCCTGAATACGAAAATTATTACAGAAATTTATTTTTACATTTTTTATTTCCAGTCGTGTCTGTTTATTTTCCCCTTTCTTCCAACCTGATGAAGGGTCGTGCTCAGTCATTTTCTACATAAACATCTTTTTCTTTACTTTCTCTTACCCATAAGGTAGAGAAAGTATTGTTTTTGGGTCAAATTTTCGAACACGAGATTTTGTTATAGTTACAAGTTTTGAGGTCCCCTGAATACGAAAATCATGTTTTTAGCAAATGGTCTATGTGTATGTGTGTCGGTATGTCTGTGTGTCTGTGTGTGTCTGTCTGTTATCAGCATACCTCAAAAACAAATTATGGCAGAATGTTCAAACTTGGTATTCTAAATGTGTATCTTATAGGGATGCTACAGTAAGCTTTTCGTTAAGATCAAGCAAATGGTTCGTGTACAGGGACAATCAAGAGAATTCTAATACATTACGTCTATGGGGGAAATGCCAGATAAGTAGAGTTTAACGTATATAGACTACACTAAACCAAATGAAACGAATATATATTTTTTGTAATAGAGATAGTTAACTGGGAAAAAAAATTGTGTGTGTAGGAGCCTCGCCTTCCCCCCCCCCCCCCGGGGAGTAAATTTTCATGATGGGTATCTTTCAAAAGAGCTCGTCAATACCTTTAAAACGAATGGTTGAACGATCGATCTGAGATAATTTAAAACAAAGTTATCGTTTTTTTTACTTTTAACGAAAAAAAAACTTAGAAAAAAGATCGTATTTCTTTTTTTTTCTTTTTAAATATTGAGAATAAAATGGACTTTTCTTGGTTATATGGTGTTAAACTACTTCTCTAATATGGAAATCGTCTGCATTATCATAAAAGATAATTTTTTAAATAATAATTTTAATAATAATAAAAAAAAAAAAAAAAAAAAAAAAAAAAAAACAGAATTATTTTTTAATAACTGAATTAAATTCTATATAAATGTAGGTGCAATAATGAAACGGGGGGGTTGAGGGGGGCGGTAGCCCCCTCACACAGAACTAATTATCATATAAAACTCTTAAGAAGCCTAATATGAATTGCTTAACACAGGTTTACATAACAGTACTCGTTATCTTACATTTTAATCAGCAACCTGTATTTATAGTATTAAATTTCAGGGTAAGAGAAAGGCGTGTGAGTGACACACCAGATTATTCTTTTAATTACGCTAACTTTAATCCTAACGATTCATCATATATGTCCTTTTTGTAAAAAAATGCCATGTCAAGAATCGCTTTGCTGAGATTGTTGGCGTGAAATATTATTTTTGAAGTAATTAATATATACACATATCTATTATATATTGATTGTAAATGTACTGTTGGCCAAAAAACAAAAAGCCACCCCCGAATAATTCTGCCGTATTACTAAAAAAGTGATTTCATGAAACTTTGTTACATTGTTTAAAAGCAGTAATTTATGTGAAATGTGATGAGCGAAAATCGAATGCATATCTAAAACAATTTATTGATGTCTTTTTCTTTGAAATAAAAATATATTCTTAAAATAATATGTTGTGGCCATTAGAAACCTTTCTATTACATTTTACTACATAAATTTACGCTGTACAAAATATTTATAAAAATTATTTTCCACGATTCTCATCTCAACGATGTATAAATCTAAATGTCGAAAGAAAGTCAATTTTGTGTCCTCTAGACATGGACGACGTCTGAAGAAATGCATATTCTTTGGTGAAAAAATAATAAATCAGTAACTTTGTTTTAAATCACAGATCTATAGTTCAACCATTAGTTTCATGGATTTTGACGAGCTCTTTTAAAATAAACTCTATTTAAAATTTACTCTCAGAAAAAGGGACTTCCTACCCAAATATATCAAGTTGCTTTTAGATATACAAACTGATTTTCCTTGTTGACTACTATTATAGATAATTATTTTTAATTTTACAACGAATCGTTAAAAAATAATTCTCATTGTACACATCTATGTAAAATTGTTTCGTGAGTGCCATATTAAAATTTATAAAAAAAAGAATGACAACGCAGGGTGATTTGCCCCAAAAGGTTAAAGGTGTCAATAGTCAATTATAAGTTTATATGAAATTCTGCTCATTAGTTCTGGATCTAGAGCTACCAAAAAATGATGTCACACACACAGACAGGCAAACATTTAATAAAAATGGTCAAATCATGTTGTAGACATCTTAAAACGTGTAAATTCATTGAAAACAGGAAGTTGAAAAGTTTTACTAATCCAATACTTTATTTTATTCAATAGGGTGATGTGAGGCTGAAATAAAATAATATTAAAAGTACGAATAAAAAAGAAATATTTCTATGATTTTAAATAAATTTCAAGTTTTCAGGATACAGATATTTTTATTCAAGATTCAAGCTTCGTTCTAAACTAAACTTATCAGACAGGATATAGCTGTTGCCATTCTACAAACATAAAGGTATAAAACGTAGATGCTGTAATATGTAGAAAATGAATCTAAAAACAAATTATCGTCAGCGACAAAATATTTTTAACCAGTGGAAATTGTAACCTTCGGATAATTGAAATTTCTTCTTATTACTCAACTCATAAGCTCAATTTGCATGTGATAGTCATCATATCTGTTTGAACGTTTCTTAGGAAACAAATATGAAATAGCAATAGTTTTAGAAGTTTGAAAAATTTATAACATTCCCCTTTCTGATACAGTCGGCAGCAAAAGTATCCGAGCAATAGAAAAATTCCTATATAAAAAAAGTACACTTAATACAGCTTTGTTAAATAAATCTTTGTCGAATCCTGTTCTTAGTCAGTCTAAGAACAGGATTCGACAAGGATTTATTTAACAAAACAGTATTAAATGCACTTTTTTTACATAGGAACTTTTGCTAGTACTCTGATACTTTTGCTGCCAACTGTAGATTGCCCTTTTAAAAATTCGAATTTTTGCGATTGCTGTACTTATGTGGTAAACTACACAGTTTTTTGTATGTAGATTTGAATATAGATTTGTTCTATTTTCTCTTAATCTCTTTTAGTTTATCACACGTGTTTACACTTAATCGAGGAATTTTACACGTCAGACAAGTGTAACCAGTGTATTTACACTTGTTCTAAGCAAGTAAACCGAAGTGCTAGTTGGAGGCGTACGAAAAATTTTGTAACTCTGCAGCAAATCAGTTGTGTTGAGTTGAGCAGGTTTGACATTGCACTACGGCTACGCAATGAACAATTGGAGGCGATCTGGATCTTTTCCCTAAGGGTGGTCCCGAAGTATGCCAGAAGTTCTGGCATCAAAATTGTTCTGGCCCAGAACGATTTTGATCGCCTGCAGAGGGAATGTAACAAGTTCCAGATTCATGGGGATTGTCACTATCTGGAAACTTGATTTACATACCTCTTAATGTATATGATTATAGTAGGCCGAGGTCATACACTTACCTAAACCATGGAGTACCCTGAAATGCAAAACATTTCTTTTTTCTGTGAGAGGTGCATCGTTAAATCATAAAATAATAATAATAATAATAATAATAATAATAAAATAAAAAAATAAAAAAAAATGTATGTTGTGGCCGTTTTAGCACTATGTGCTTAAATCATAAAAAAATGCTTTTTTTTTTTTTTTTTTTTTTAAGGCCAAATAGTTACTGTTTAAAATTTTTAGAGTAAACAAAATAGTACTGAGCGAAATGAGGTCAAAGTTGAATTCTGTCAAAACGTTTTTACACTTACTTCACCCTACATTGCAATTTTGGCCATTAATTGTTCAAATCACAGATCAAGTTAAAAATAATCAGGCAACGTTATTTTCTTTGTCATACCAAAATCTATAACTATCATAAAATATATTGTAATAGATTTAGCAGTTTCTCGGACATCATATGAATTTCATTTCTAGATGTAAATGTATTTAAGAAAACTTTCCAGCCTATAGTGCTTTAAACGATCCAGTCTATAATTTTTAAAATCAGCCAACAGTTGTACATGCTACCTTTTATGGTGATAACTGCATGTATATTAAATTACGAGCAATTATTTTATTAAAAGCTTAACTAAAAAATTAGAAATCTTTTTTTTTTAATAATTTCTTTATAGAACGATACTTTAAAATCATTACCGTAATAGAATTTCTGTAATTCAAACTTATAATACAGTTACATGTATCCCAATTTTCATGAAGTTAATTGTATCTCATTATTATTATTATTATTATTATTTTAAAGTTTAATATAATGGAAGTATACGTCTAAAAATATTCACTGCTTATTCACTAAAATTCCGGCTTACCAGATACAAACTAAAATTTATTAATGAATTATTTTTCACATAAATCAGGATTAACTTCAACTGAAAGGTATATATATTGCCTGAACATGGATTAATATAATGACATTGGCGAGTGTCATTTATCTCATTTTACTTGTTGAAGCGCTTTTCGCTATCTAGATACTAATTGCTATAAATTTGAAGATTTAGCTCCCTAATCCACAGCAAAGTGTCTTCTAGCTAAACAACTTTAAGGCCGAAATTCTCAGAATCCTTCCATCAATTTGTTTTCCCGTTATATATTAAAGGATTAGAGGAAAAACCTCATCAATCTCTTGAATATTGACAGCTCAATATAAGGAAAACTGCTCTTAATGATGAAACAAACTTTTATCTCATGTACTGCACACTTGTTACTTTTATGTTCTATATTTTATATATAAATAATAATGGCAATACTTTTTGGAAATGCTTAGTTTTGAAAGTATTTTTTAAAACATTTTATATATTAATAAAACATATACTTTCGTGAATTTATTAATAAGAACAAAAATAAAAGTCATATGAAAGTTTTAAATTATCTTGTAGCTGTGAAAGTATATATATATATATTGCTATTTCTTGATGAAAGTAGTATACTATGGTCATCGAAAAATTTTCTTCTAAATCATTCTATATAACAACGCTACCTACTGGTTAACATGCAGAAAAATTTAATAAACATGGCTACTTAGAATAACATTTTCATATGCAGTTTAGTACAAATTAAAAATTGCAGTTTAGTACAATTTAAAGTATATATATATATATATATATATATATATATATTGCTATTTTTTGAGGAAAGTAGTATACTATGGTCATCGAAAAATTTTCTTATAAATTATTCTATATAACTGCGCTAGCTACTTGTTAACATGCCGAAAAAATTAATCAACATGGCTACTTAGAATAACATTTTCATATGCAGTTTAGTACAATTTAAATAATAGATTCTAAGATACAGCCATTTAAAAATCTCAGATTCTGCTTAGCAGCAGTGTCTCTTGTTATTCGATATGCACCTAAATTGAATGAGCATAAAATTTCATAATGGCTATATCTCACATATCAAATTCAGTGTACTTATACGTTACAGAAGCTGAGATACGGCCTTCCCGTAAACGGGCAAAATTACAGTATAGCGGTGATAGCTGTCAACCAATATGTACAAGAACTGATTCAATATAGTTTTTGTTTATTTATTATTATCTTTTTTTTTTTTTTTTTTTTTTTTTAAGAAAACATATGAAGTTTTGAACATTTATGCGCAGCAAAAGCTAAGATATAGCTTTCCAGTGAATGGGGTAAAATGGAGAATAGTAATGGCAACTGGGGGGAGATATATGCCAAAATCTAATTAAAGCAAATTTATAGAGCAAGGTCCAAACAAATGTAATGTTTTGTAAAATTCCGTCCATTATTTCGTAGGATACAGTGATCACAAAATTTTAGTAACACATACAGGGACAGAAGACAGACACACAGACAGAGGGACATTTTCTAAAAATTGTCTAGGATGTTTCAAAACGAGTAAATCTATCGAAAACTAGAAATCGAAAATTTTGTATCCATTCATTTGCACACACACACACACACACACACACACACACACGCACACACACACACACACACACACATACATATATATATATATATATGGAATATGTCAAAGCTTGAAGAAACCTTGTTGAAGTGAGGTTTATGCAGGAAGTTTGTTAAATGAAGGCATTAAGGTTTGTTCAATGAATTTGTTTATGAAGAAAGTTTGTTGCATTTGGAAGAGTTTATGATTTTAAAAAATCACTCTAATCGTAACCATTACATAGCAAAGTTTTGAATCTTTTACTTTGTACATAATTTTAATTTAACTTGTAATACAATTGAAATAAATAATAATCATAACCACTAAATAGATACTTGTATTAGTAAAAAAAAAATATATTAATGTTTATATTCATAACAAAAATAAGGATTTATTCGTAAAAAAAAATAAATATTTAATATTTTTAAATGACATTTTAATAAAAATAACAAAAAATTAGGAAATAACTAATTTAAATTAATTTTCATATTAGAAATATTAAAAACTTATAGTATTAATTATTAGATTCATGATATAATTAAATTAAGAATATACTGATGACAGGTATAATAATAACAAATTAGCTTAAAACTAAAGTTTCTTAAACATATTAATTACTAAGTGTCGGTCGTATTTAATCGTTTTTTTTTTTTTTTTCAAAATTTTTCTGCAAATTAACCAATTTTTACATATGAAATTTAATATTAAAGGAAATATCAGGGCCCGAAATTTCAGCTCAGATTACACTCGCCGAAAAAAAGTTTTACTCGCCACAAAATAGGACTTTTTTTTTTTTTTTACGAATTTTGGATTTTTTATTTTTCCTAACTATTTCAAATGCTTTTACAAATATGCCTAAAATTATATATATTAAAAGTGTGTCGTATATCATCATGTCTCATAATCATCTATAATCAAAAATCATTATAATACATTGTGTATGAGATTTCAAAAAAAATTAAAATATCTATAAATGCGAAGCGTCATTAAAGAAAAAAAGAAGGAAAAAAAAAACTTCGCTAAACAATATCCTGTGAAAATCTTTTTATTATGAAAGATGAAGCTTCCTTATTTACCTATTTATTTAACTTTTTACATCTGAAATGACTTTTTGGTCCATTTTATTTTTATAATCAGACAAAATGTCGATGTGTATAACTTGTTCATTGTTGTGATTTAAAACAGCTATTTCGGAATTACTTTTTCTATAAAATCGTTGCTTACAAATCATATTCTTAGCGTTTCAGCAAAAACTGGAAAATGTGAACTTTTTTTTTTTTTTTTTTTTTTATCATTATTTAACAAAATAAACATAGGCAGTTTCTTTAAAAAGTCTCCGGCTCATTTTCATGCGCCAGTATAGCATAGGCAAACTTTCACATTTTTCTTCCCTCGGATAGTGGGCGACGGGCAACGAAGCTCTCTGCTCGTGTATTCTCACTCTGCTTGAAGAAATCACAGTGGGAAAAACGAAACTGCCGAAGAGATAAATCTTTTATGCATGTACTAAGTATTTTTCCTTTCTCAGGCTGGGGCGATCGTTGGACAGCGCACATAGAGACTCGGCGCTAGGAGAAGAGAAAAAGGAGAGGTGAAATATGAGGTTTTAAGATGGCAAGATTTTGTCATTTTTAAATCAATTAAAAAATGCTTTCCGTCACCGTATCATGTAGGAATTCTATCTAAACTAGATAAAATTTTTACTCGCCACAGTAAAATTTCCACTCGCCAATGGCGAGCTGGCGAGCGGAAATTTCGCGCCCTGCTAATAACGTGCATTAGTATTCTTCCACATTTGTTATTTGCAAATATTTAACTCGAAAGCGATCAAAGCCAGTAGAAAAAACTTAGAATATAGTTATAGTAGAATATAGTTATCATTACAGGAAGAATGTAATACGCTATTCTACCAAAAAATATTAATATAATTTTAATCGGAGTTAATAAACCTAAACTGCGTCTTTAAAAATAAAATATTTTATAAAGTATTTTGTTTTAAATATTTACAATATGATATTTTTATGACACCAATATATGACAAAAATAATATTTTAAGGTGTCTGTTTTTAAATTTTGCTTTTAATTGCAATAAAGCACTGTGGGATTTATGCTATTATTCAAATAGAAATATGAAATACTGAAACGTGTTTTACATGATTTTACCCACTGATCTATATATTTTTAAACTAAACCTTATATATTTAATATTACTATTGCTATCGTAAAACCAAATATTACGAAATTTCAACGGCATATCTCAATTTAAAATACTGCAAAATATAAAAGAAAACTTAATCTTACATTGTCTTTTGGTCACTGAGTAGTGATAAATATAACTCCCAATAAAAATGTAATTTTTTTTATTTATTCACATATTTTCATGAAAATTGAACTGTAGCTTTTATACTATGCTGTCTAGGCTGAATATTAATTTAAATGTAAGGTCCCCATCCCCCCTGATAAAATACATGACATCTTAATTGGTTGCAACCATTTTCTTTTTCATCGCAGATAGTCTTCTGGCAGTTGAAATGATGATGCCACCTAAATTTTATACTTTAGTTAATTTTAAAAAATCTAATTGTTGTATCGATAAGCCGCTTGCACTATTAGATTCAGAAAAATCGCCCCTTTTATTTGGTATCGAATTAGTAACGGTCGGACCAATATTTATAATTTATTTTCCACATTTTCTGTTTTTAACTCCGTTAAAATATCTATTTTATGCAATCGCGGTGAATTCTCAGTCATTGAGATCGCTTTTTGATTAGACATAGGTCGACATTTAAAAATTAATATTTCCACAACTAATAAAAAATTTTAAATTCTGTTTTCAGGAGCTCCTCGGGAATGCTCCTGAGCATCCATATGTCAATACCAAACTGCTTAACGAAGAAAAAACGTTTGATGCTGTATTGTTTTAAGAGGAAGGTTAATGTTAAATATATAATGCTTAGTTTAAAAGTATATAGATAATTAGTGGGTAAAACCATGTAAAACAGTTTTCAGTATTTCATACTTCTTTTTGAGTAATATCATATATCCCATAGAGCTTTATTGCAATTAAAAGCAAACTTTAAAAACAGACACCTTAAAATATTCTGAAAACTTTTGTCATATATTGCTATCATAAAAGTATCATATTGTAAATATTTAAAACAAAATTCTTTATAAAATATTTTACTTTTAAAAATGCATTTTAGGTTTATTAAATCCGATTAACATTATATTTATACTTTTTGGTAGAATAACGTATTACATTCTTCCTGTATTGATATAACTACAGTAGAGCGCCGATTATCCGAGACCGTCCGGACAGACCCTAGTTCGGATAATTGGACAGACAATTTAAGGGATATTGTGACAATAAAAAAACCTTCACACTTTATCCAGGCTTAGGACTGGCAGCACCGATTTGTACTGGCGTGTTTAAAAATTAAAAATTATTGAACTAAATAGCAAATATCATAACTTAAACAAATACCATAAATGTTATTTTGAAGTTGTCTGATATATTTATGATCCTCAAAATGGACGCTTATGCTGAATTTTGCCTTATTTTGCCATGTTAAGTAATTCGTAAATTCCAAATAACTTACGAAATTTTTAAATTAAAAAATTCATAGTCAGGGATGTTTATGCCACTATCTTATATAATATTTTAAAGTATTATTATTATTATTATTATTATTATTTATTATTATTATTATTATTATTATTATTATTAACTCTAGAGATTATAATTTAAGCAAAAAAGTTTTTGATTGCTGCTTGCTTCAAAGAAGACATTCTTTTCAATGTTGCCATATCTCGAATTCTTCTTAGACATGTTAATTCAATAGGATCTGCGTCGTTCTGCCATTTGAGCCATTTCATAGCTGTTTCCAAACATTCAAAGGGGAGAAATAGGCTGCTTGGATAATTGAAAGTTCGGATAAAGAAAAATAAATAGAGAAATAAGCTGTTCGAATAGACGGAATTTCGGTTAATTGGATTTCGGATAATCAGAGCTCGGATAATCAGAGCTCAATGAATTATTCTATCTTTTGCGTCACGCCATCCAAAACTGAAAAAAATTTCACAGTCTTTTTCTTTGCATCACGATATCTGCATGCATTTTCAATTTATTTGGATGAAATGACACAAAGTAAACATTTCCATATATTTTACTTACAGTTTTGGATGGCGTGACGCAAAAGATAGAATAAATCATTGAAATAAATATATTTCAGTACATAATATAAGCTTAATGAAAGTGATATATTTGACAGCGTATTTGAAAATTAAAAGCAATATTTCAATGTGCACATATACTTTAATATGCAAAACAAAATAATTGCAGAGAAATTTAAAAACAAATCACTTAATGTAACACCACTGCGTTACTGGAATTTCATATAATTTCTTTTAAAACACATGCTTTCATAGTATAAGAGATGTGAATGGAAAGGTATCAATGAGTAAATGCTATATATTATTTTATGTTGAAAATAACGTTTACACTGTAAATATAAATAAAAGGAAAAAGCAAATTCAAATAAGAAAATCTATGTATAATTTAATTAATATCAAAGCGTCACTGAAAATTTGATATCATTATTTTTAAGACCCGTATTTCTAATTCTTATAGCCATAAAGTACAGTGCTGCGTCACAAACTTTTAACCCGTTAAGGGTTTTTTGTATTGATATCATTACTTTTTAGGGGTTAATGATCAAAACGTAAAATTAAAGGAGCATGGTAATGAGTTATAACACTGTATTAAAAGTGTTGTTTTATAGGTCATACTCGAACAAAATAACAAACTAAATAAAATTTCAAAATTTTATAAAAAGTGATAAAAAAGATGGAAACATGCAACATTACAAAGGCATAATATAGTACATTTTAAAAATGACAAAAATTTCTTATTTATATTTATTTCTTATTATAATTTTTTAGGTATAGATTTGATTTAAAAGAGAAAAATAAATAATAATAGAAAAATCTTTAAAAAGTGAAAATTTTATACTGGTAAATATTTAAAAAGTATAGTTTGTTATGAATTTAATTAAAAAAAAAAATCTTAATCTATTCAAAATTTTATTATAGCTTAACATTTTGTAATTTATATATTATATATACTAGAAACTTAATGAGCAAATTAATTATTTTCAAATTCTGTTTTAAGAATTTTTTCAATCCGTAGTTTAAGTGATTTATCACCTAATTTTGAAAAAATTACAAATATTTGCATATGATTATCATATTATTTGTCATTTTTATGAAAATAAAGGAAAAATTTTTTGTTGTTGCAATCACCTTTTAAAATAGAACCAATTTTGAAAGTTAACAACGTATCAGCATGAAAACAATGTAAATACAAAGAATATTTTTGATAAACAAATGTCATATAAAATACAAGTACCTAAATAAATAACTCATTTAATATATATATTAAAAAAAGAAAAATATTTTTTTTTTTGTGTTTATTTTTGACGCTTCCCGATAGATGGAGCCAAAACGATTATTTGATATTCAGTATTTCAGATGGAAGAGAAGAAATTCGTCCGCGAAACTGCCGCATCACGGTATTTTCGGAGTAAAAAATAGTTCGATTTTTAAACTGTGTTATAAAAAAAACAAGAGTTTTCCTAGGGAAAAGGGAGATGTCAGGCACATCAGATAAAAGCGATTAATATCATATATAAATTAAACTAAATTCGCTCGAGCCATATTCGAGAAAAAATTCTTACACATATAGTCCGTCCATTTATAACTTAAATGAGCCAATTCATATCTCGAAATATATTGCACGCAGAAATGTAGCGATTTCAGGGTAGGATCAGACAGAAGGTGAAAGTCTATTTTGAAAATATCAGAACATAACCTCCCATATTTCCTGAGATATTAAGTGTCGGCTTTCAGCGGTTTCTTTGATCTTAAAATTCCTGTATATATAAGTGTCGCAGTTTTCGTTCGTTTTTCCGTTTCCGCTGAGTGTCGTGGCGTTCGTTTGTTTTTGCGCTTGCGTCACTAGAAAAACTGCCGTTTTTCATAATTTGCTAAAGGGGAATGGATGACTCCAGATACAGTTTCAAATTCATATTTCTTTCTTTCTTTTCTTTTTTTTTTTTTCAATACCACTTAATGGCTGTTTCCAAAGCTTTTTTTTTTTCCGGCATCAAAAATCTTTGTACGATAACATGGGGATGAGAGATCTATATATATTACTATATCTATGATAGAACTACATTAGCACTTTATCAATGTGTATAAAATCTTTAAATTGATTATGACGTCAATTTTCGTGAGATGCATAATTTAACTTTTTATAATTTTTTAACGTTCACGTTTGATTAAATGTATTTATTTTTATGTCGAAAGAAAATGAACTCGTATTTTTTTTTTTTTTTTGGCAACAATTAAATTAGTGGAACTCACAGATATTTTGGAGCAACTTTAATAAAGGTCTATAATTAACAAATAATTGCAATAAAACAATATTGACAATAAATGGAGATAAAAACTATCCTATCTCTCAAGTTGGACCAAACTGCACACAGTGTGCAAAATTTCATTAAAATCGGTTCCTTAGTTTAGGAGTTTACCCCGGACAAACATCGTGACACGTAATTTATATATATATACATATATATACAGATATATAGAAGTTGTATTTTAGTAAAATTTATTATTATATTTTTCATTACAAAATAATATAAATATTGTTGCGTACTTGAGGGTTCGTGATTTGTCCGAGAATGAAAGGCGAAACTTACAAAAATTCAGTAATTTATTCACAGAAGGTTCCAGAAAAATACAGATCTATAAACCAAGTATCAGCTTCAGTTCAGTCAGTAAACACAGCTTAAACAACAGCTGTCAATACCAAATCCACAGTATAAACTGTATAGCAATAACACATAAAGCAAGTCTCTTCCAAAGAGGCTCAAAGCAATGCAAGCATTAGCGAAACGGACTGACTCTGATCTCAGACTGAACTGAACTGACTGCCTTGGCGAAAAAAAACAGCCCTTATTACCCTTGTAGAAAAATGTGGAAAGTTCCAGAAATTTCCGTATCTCATCAGCCAATGAGATTAGAGCTTCCATATTTCGTATATCCCTAATAAGTATTTTCTCGCCTAGGTCGCCAAAAAATCGCCAAGATAGGAAAAAGTCGCCAAATTTGGCGCCAAATCCATTATTTGCCTTATTGGAGCTTTCCAATGCGTTTTTAAGGGAAAATTAGGCTATTTTAACGCTAAAAAGACTAGAAATGCGTACCATTGGCATTTCATCAACTTACTAAGTCTCTTTGAAAGAATTTACACAAAAATAAATACAATTATTTGCAATTCCGTTCACTATAGAAGTTGTATTTTGGTAAAAAAAATTATTATTATTTTCATTACAAAATAATATAAATATATATTTTAAATTTATTCTGTTCAAAATGCAGTGCAATGCAAGGAAAAAAATAAATACATCTGGTCTATTTTCTACTTTTATCCTATCTTGTGAGAAGCTTTTAAAAGGAAAAAAAAGTCTAATTTTATAAGGTCTTCTTTTCAGTTCTTTAATTAAGTCTATCTGATTAACAACCTAAACACTCATTAGTTGATGCTTTTAATGAACTTCATTATCCGAAGTTACATTGTTTTCATGAATTCTCGTTAAAGAAGTAGAGATTATTTATTTTCCTCTTTCAAATGAAAATATTTTGTGAATAAAATTTTAGTTTTCATGAAACTGGAGAGACAACAAAGGAAGAGAAACTACGTATGGAATATTCCTATTAATACTGAAAAGTTCATAGCTTAAAAGTACTTTTTTTTTAATATGTATTCAGGTGACATCAAATGTGTAATTTAAGACTTTACATAAAATGACAAAAAATGCATTTTAAAATGTTTATTATTTGCCTTAAGTCTGTCAAAATATTTCATATTTGACTTGAATATATGTAATAAAATTTAAAATTTTCGGATATCACTTATAAATTAAAATGCTGTAGCCACCAGAAAATCCTTCTTCTGTTTATACTAATCTATTCTATATCTATATCATTATATAAAGCGCAAAAAATTGTTTGTTTGTGGAGGGTAATCTCTGAAACTACTGAACCGATTTAAAAACTTCTTTCACTGACCGAAAGCTACAGTATGCCATATTGTTATAGGCTATATTTAATTTTGATAAAATAAATTTTAGTTTAAAATCTGAGCATTTTAATTAAAATCCCCATAGAAGCCGTAATAGAAATGGAAATAATGAATTATTAAAAAAATTAGCTGCTGCCAACATAAAAGAAACATTTACATATTCATTTCGTTTTTAAAATATCTTGACGTGAAAAGAAAAGAAATATATTTGCACGTGCATTAAATTGAAATTCCTATAAAGCTTTTTTAATTGTTAAACTTACACGTTAAATCTGACGTCATTATAGAATTAAAAGTGTTTATTTTTCTAATAATTTAATTTGATATGATATGATATAATATCTAAGCATCAATGTTTAAACCACGGAGTCTTTATTACTCCGTGGTTTAAACTTATGTGTGTAAACGAAATTGGAATTTAAAAATAACTAAATAAATAAAATAAAATAAAATAAAATAAGAAATTCTATTTTATAATATTATTTATTTTAATTTATAATTGTTGCCAAAAAGATTTACGAATTAATTTATTTTTAGACATATAATAAAATATATTTTCACGCGAACAATAATATAAAAAGTGAACTGGATTTTTTGTAAAAAAATAATAAAGATCGAGGAAAATTATTTCCTCATTTTAATCCCCATATAGATATGTATTAGTTACCATATGCATCCGTTAGATTAAATTGTTTTTGTTGTAAAATTGATAAAATTGGAATTTTAAATTTCAAAACTCTAGAAAAAAATGGCAAATTTCCATATTCGATTAAAAACATAAACATTTCATTTCAAAGGATGATATTTACACAATAAACATCCAACTAATAAACTAATTAAAAGGGAAAGGATAAATATTCTATCATAATTTGAAGTCAAATTTGTTTTCAAATGTCTAAATAAAGTATCTGATATAATATACTAATATGTTGCAGCGGAAAAGATTTGATATCCGTCATCCTTGGCAGAAAAAAAAAATATCGCCAAATTATCTGGCGAATATAATTTAATTTCTTTAAAAAATCATGGTTATTTTAAAAACTTACATTAAGAGTGTAACGAATAATATGAAACAATATTTCGTACAATACATATTACGAAAGTATACATCTGACATGTATATTTTCGTATTACGTTTTTGATCGCCAAATACAAAAAACGCCAAGGGTGACAGTTTTGAAATTTAAAATTAAAATTTTGTCAATTTGACAGCAAAATAACTCAATCTAACGCATGCATACAATAACTAATACATATCTATACCCAAATATGAGGATTAAAATCGGGAAATAATTCTAGAATTTTAATAAGAAAAAAAAAAAAAAATCCAATGAGCGATTAACATGGAAAATCTTTTTCTTGCATCCACGGGCGGTCAGTGATGTCATACTTCGCTTGCGTATTGAGATGTTTAAATTTATTTGGCGACTATTTTTAGCAACTAACAGTTATGGCAAGTAGCTCAATATACATAGCGCATACAGCCATTACTGAAATGTAAATAGCATTTAATTATTTGAGTTACATTATGTTGACTGGAAACCTATTTAATATACCTATGCTCTATAGCTATACTAATATAAAAAAAAGAAAGGTTTATATGCATATGTAGAGAACGATCGCTAGAACTAAAAAGCCGATTGCTTTTTTTTTTTTTTTTTCTTTCAATAATCAAAAGTTACACTGTCTCTCTCTAAGTGCTAGAAGCTATAATAAATTTTGGTAAAATAAATTTTTAATTAAAATTTTCAATATTTTAATTGAAAACAAAGCATAGATTTGATATCTATCGTCATTGGCGATTTTTGTATTTGGCGATCGAAAACGTAATACGAAAATCTGTATATTATCGTAGTAAATACGAGATGTATGTGTTTACTTCAATTACCCTACTACCGTAGATAGTGGAAGTATTGTATATGTTTTGGCAATTGGTCAGTGTGTGTGTATATGTGCACGTGTGTGTGTAATCGTCTGGCTGTCATATCTCCAAAACTAATAAAAATAGAACTACTAAACTTCAGAAGTGATTCAGGTCTGGTGTACAGATAAATTTTCCAAATTTTCGTGAAAATAGAAAAACCGGAATTGGGTCATCGAAAACCAGAAATGGGACCCTAAGCCCATATTCAAAAACACCTCTAATGATTTTCTTCAAAGTTGCTATATAAATAATATATTAGATGCCCTTTCGATTGAAAAGTTGCTTAGTTCAGGAAAATTGATAGGCGTCCTCTATAAACAGCTCAATTTCAGACTTCGCAAGTGCGTTCCTTTAAAAACGCCTGTACGGATTTTTTTCAAACTCGCCATGTTAACTTCCTATTAAATATCCTTTTGTATGTAATTATTGTTTTTAGGTCAATAATTGAGTATGTTAAGTTTTGGTAAAAGTTGGTATCTCAAAAACGGCTCTAACGTATTCTTGAAAATTTTTTCTTTAATCCAATTTAGATAACCTTTCTCAAGTATTACGTGCTTATTACAGGAATATTAACGGTCATCCTGATTCGGTAGTTCAGTTTTAGATCTCGGAAATTCGTGTTTAAAAAAATAACTATCTATTTTTTCCCCCTTATTTTTTAACTCGCTATGCAAACTCTGTTGTATGTGTCTTTATACGTGTATCAAGTTTCTCTTACTCAAAAATCTCAAAAAATGCAAGTAATATCTCCAAAAAATTGTATTTATTACGTGTAATAGTGGGCAATGGAAGTCGTGTGGTTGTTTCACACCAGATTCTGTAATAGTATATATTGTACGAATATTGTTTCATATTATTGATTTCTCCTTTAATATACATTATTAAAATAATAATCAATTATGGAAAAAATTAAATATATTTGCGAAATGAAAAAATAAATAATAATTAAAGCTATTATGACGTCAATTTTATCAAAAACATTTTCATGTCATAAATTTATTTTTCAATATTTTTTATTCATGAGTAAAGAAATGTTTCTTTTTATGAAATAAATAAAAAGCATTAAGTAAAAATTGCCAACATTTAACAACTAATTAAAACAAATAATTGTAAAATTATATTTTGACTTTCCAGTTAATAATATTGCCTGACTATAACATATAAACTGATATATTTCTTGATTTTTTACATATCAATCCATCTTTAACTAAAATTTGTTCATCAGTGCGAAGCCGGACGGGTCAGCTAGTCTTCTATATCATTATATAAAGCGCAAAAAATTGTTTGTTTGTGGAGGGTAATCTCTGAAACTACTGAACCGATTTAAAAACTTCTTTCACTGACCGAAAGCTACAGTATGCCATATTGTTATAGGCTATATTTAATTTTGATAAAATAAATTTTAGTTTAAAATCTGAGCATTTTAATTAAAATCCCCATAGACGCCGTAATAGAAATGGAAATAATGAAATATTAAAAAAAATTAGCTGCTGCCAACATAAAAGAAACATTTACATATTCATTTCGTTTTTAAAATATCTTGACGTGAAAAGAAAGAAATATATTTGCACGTGCATTAAATTGAAATTCATATAAAGCTTTTTTAATTGTTAAACTTACACGTTAAATCTGACGTCATTATAGAATTAAAAGTGTTTATTTTTCTAATAATTTAATTTGATATGATATGATATAATATAATGATCTAAGCATCAATGTTTAAACCACGGAGTCTTTATTACTCCGTGGTTTAAACTGATGTGTGTAAACGAAATTGGAATTTAAAAATAAATAAATAAATAAAATAAAATAAAATAAGAAATTCTATTTTATAATATTATTTATTTTAATTTATAATTGTTGCCAAAAAGATTTACGAATTAATTTATTTTTAGACATATAATAAAATATATTTTCACGCGAACAATAATATAAAAAGTGAACTGGATTTTTTGTAAAAAAATAATAAAGATCGAGGAAAATTATTTCCCCATTTTAATCATCATATTTGGATATAGATATGTATTAGTTATCATGTGCATCCGTTAGATTAAATTGTTTTTGTTGTAAAATTGATAAAATTGGAATTTTAAATTTCAAAACTCTAGAAAAAAAAATGGCAAATTTCCATATTCGATTGAAAACATAAACATTTCATTTCAAAGGATGATATTTACACAATAAACAACCAACTAATAAACTAATTAAAAGGGAAAGGATAAATATTCTATCATAATTTGAAGTCAAATTTGTTTTCAAATGTCTAAATAAAGTATCTAATATAATATACTAATATGTTGCAGCGGAATAGATTTGATATCCGTCATCCTTGGCAGAAAAAAAAAAAATATCGCCAAATTATCTGGCGAATATAATTTAATTCCTTTCAAAAATCACGGTTATTTTAAAAACTTACATTAAGAGTGTAACGAATAATATGAAACAATATTTCGTACAATACATATTACGAAAATATACATCTGGCTTGTATATTTTCGTATTACTTTTTGATCGCCAAATACAAAAAACGCCAAGGGTGACAGTTTTGAAATTTAAAATTAAAATTTTGTCAATTTGACAGCAAAATAACTCAATCTAACGCATGCATACAATAACTAATACATATCTATACCCAAATATGAGGATTAAAATCGGGAAATAATTCTTCTAGAATTTAAAAAAAAAAAAAAAAATCCAATGAGCGATTAACATGGAAAATCTTTTTCTTGCATCCATGTGCTGTCAGTGATGTCACACTTCGCTTGCGTATTGAGATGTTTAAATTTATTTGGCGACTATTTTTAGCAACTAACAGTTATGGCAAGTAGCTCAATATACATAGCGCATACAGCCATTACTGAAATGTAAATAGCATTTAATAATTTGAGTTACATTATGTTGATTGGAAACCTATTTAATATACCTATGCTCTATAGCTATACTAATATAAAAAGAAGAAAGGTTTATATGCATATGTAGAGAACGATCGCTAGAACTAAAAAGCCGATTGCTTTTTTTTTTTTTTTTTTTTTTCTTTCAATAATCAAAAGTTACACTGTCTCTCTCTAAGTGCTAGAAGCTATAATAAATTTTGGTAAAATAAATTTTTAATTAAAAGTTTCAATATTTTAATTGAAAACAAAGCATAGATTTGATATCTATCGTCATTGGCGATTTTTGTATTTGGCGATCGAAAACGTAATACGAAAATCTGTATATTATCGTAGTAAATACGAGATGTATGTGTTTACTTCAATTACCCTACTACCGTAGGTAGTGGAAGTATTGTATAGGTTTTGGCCATTGGTCAGTGTGTGTGTATATGTGCACGTGTGTGTGTAATCTTCTGGCTGTCATATCTCCAAAACTAATAAAAATAGAACTACTAAACTTCACAAGTGATTCAGGTCTGGTGTACAGATAAATTTTCCAAATTTTCGTGAAAATTGAAAAACCGGAATTGGGTCATCGAAAACCAGAAATGGGACCGTAAGCCCATATTCAAAAACACCTCTAATGATTTTCTTCAAAGTTGCTGTATAAATAATATATTAGATGCCCTTTCGATTGAAAAGTTGCTTAGTTCAGGAAAATTTATAGGCGTCCTCTATAAACAGCTCAATTTCAGACTTCGCAAGTGCGTTCCTTTAAAAACGCCTGTACGGATTTTTTTCAAACTCGCCATGTTAACTTCCTATTAAATATCCTTTTGTATGTAATTATTGTTTTTAGGTCAATAATTGAGTATGCTAAGTTTTGGTAAAAGTTGGTATCTCAGAAACGGCTCTAACGTATTCTTGAAAATTTTTTCTTTAATCCAATTTAGATAACCTTTCTCAAGTATTACGTGCTTATTACAGGAATATTAACGGTCATCCTGATTAGGTAGTTCAGTTTTAGATCTCGGAAATTCGTGTTTAAAAAAATAACTATCTATTTTTTTCCCCTTATTTTTTAACTCGCTATGCAAACTCTGTTGTATGTGTCTTTATACGTGTATCAAGTTTCTGTTACTCGAAAATCTCAAAAAATGCAAGTAATATCTCCAAAAAATTGTATATATTACGTGTAATAGTGGGTAATGGAAGTCGTGTGGTTGTTTCACACCAGATTCTGTAATAGTATATATTGTACGAATAGTGTTTCATATTATTGATTTCTCCTTTAATATACATTATTAAAATAATAATCAATTATTGAAATAATTAAATATATTTGCGAAATGAACAAATAAATAATAATTAAAGCTATTATGACGTCAATTTTATCAAAAACATTTTCATGTCATAGGTTTATTTTTCAATATTTTTTATTCATGAGTAAAGAAATGTTTCTTTTTATGAAATAAATAAATAAATAAATAAATAGCATTAAGTAAAAATTGCCAACATTTAACAACTAATTAAAAAAAATAATTGTAAAATTATATTTTGACTTTCCAGTTAATAATATTGCCTGACTATAACATATAAACTGGTATATTTCTTGATTTTTTACATATCAATCCATCTTTAACTAAAATTTGTTCATCAGTGCGAAGCCGGACGGGTCAGCTAGTCATTATATAAAGCGCAAAAAATTGTATGTTTGTGGAGGGTAATCTCTGAAACTACTGAACCGATTTTAAAACTTCTTTCACTGACCAAAAGCTACAGTATGCCTGATTGTTATAGGCTATATTTAATTTTGATAAAATAAATTTTAGTTTAAAATCTGAGCATTTTAATTAAAATCCCCATAAAAGCAATAATAGAAATGGAAATAATGAAATATTAAAAAAATTAGCTGTTGCCAACATAAAAGAAACATTTAGTACATGTTCATTTTGTTTTTAAAATATCTTGACATGAAAAGAAAAGAAATATATTTGCACGTGAATTAAATTGAAATTCATATAAAGCTTTGTGAAATGTTAAACTTACACGTTAAATCTGATGTCTAAAAATGGGGAAAAAGGCTAAAAACCCCATAGGAATAGCATGGGAAGAAAAGCAAAAAACTCACAATGTCAAGTGTGTTAAAAAAAAAAAAAAAAAAAAAAAAAAAATCACACCGGAAGTAATAAGGGGACAAAGTTGACTAGAAAAATACATTGAACAGCGGGAACCGGGCGGGCTGGGGCATGGGTCCTATCGTCCAGGATTAACACGACTCGCCTGGACGATAGGACCCATGCCCCAGCCCGCCCGGTTCCCGCTGTTCAATGTATTTTTCTAGTCAACTTTGTCCCCTTATTACTTCCGGTGTGATTTTTTTTTTTTTTTTTTTTTTTAACACACTTGACATTGTGAGTTTTTTCGCTTTTCTTCCCATGCTATTCCTATGGGGTTTTTAGCCTTTTTCCCCTCTTTTTCTACATTCTAAAGTAGCAACCACCGCCACTTTAGAATGTAGAAAAAGAGGGGGAAAAAGGCTAAAAACCCCATAGGAATAGCATGGGAAGAAAAGCAAAAAAACTCACAATGTCAAGTGTGTTAAAAAAAAAAAAAAAATTCACACCGGAAGTAATAAGGGTACAAAATTGACTAGAAAAATACATTGAACAGCGGGAACCGGGCGGGTTGGGGCATGGGTCCTATCGTCCGGTTATCATTAATTAATGATCTAAATAACAAAAAGCTAACATAAAAATAAATAATTAGAAAGCGTTTTAAGAGTAAGCAATATAACCATTTTTAATATCGCATACTACAGTCGGGTAATACAATTCTCTTTTTTTTGAAACAGTGATAGAGTTGAGTTGTAGCTTGTCATTTACACGAGTTGATTTGTAACTTACCACAACACTTCCTCCACAAGCCACAACTTACTTAACACGAATTTAATTTTGATTTCCAACTAGACTACTAAATGAAAATAGTCCTAAAAGAGTACACAGTTCCTTAAACCTAACACTAGGCAAAGGTTTTGTCATTAAGTCTGCTAACTGCAAATTTCCGGGAACATGTTTAATATGCAGTTCGCCGTCAATGAACTTTTCTCGTACAAAATGATAACGGACATCAATATGTTTGGAGCGTTTATGGTATTCAGGGTTTTTGGCAAGTTTTATAGCGCTTGCATTATCTACCAGAAGAGAGGGTGTTTTAACATATGTTAAATCACTGAACAGGCGTTTCAGCCAAATTAATTCCTTCGCACTCTCACTTGCAGCAACATACTCAGCTTCTGTCGTAGACAACACAACACTTTTCTGCTTTTGGCTCATCCATGAGATGGCTCCACTTGCAAATCTTGAAATCATTCCAGTTCTTGAGCGTCTTGTTTTTAAATCACCCGCATAATCAGCATCACTGTACACTTCAAGCTCATTGGGATGGGTCTCAGATTGATATAGCAAACCAAAATCTACAGTTTTTTTCAGATACTTGAAAATTCGTTTCACTGCACACCAATCAGACGTCCTTGGACTTTCCAGATTTTCAGAAACAATACTGATAGCGTATGCTAGATCTGGTCTTGTAACAGTAGCAAGGTACATTAGGCTGCCAACTGCCTGACGATAGGGAACTTCTTTTCCTATCAATATATTTCCAACATCATCAGAAACATAGCTTTTGTCACTTGGAGTTGATACTGGATTAGCACCATCCATTTGAAATCTTGAGAGGACTTTTTTCGCATAGGCACACTGATTCACAAAAATTGAACCATCATCCAATCTTTTTATGTTCATACCTAAAAACTGGTTTAAAGAACCTCTTGTGATTTGAAAAGACTGATTAAGTTGATGCATGAATTCCTCCACTTCAACTTTATCAGTCCCAACAACAAGGCCATCATCGACGTCAAAAAGTTTCTTGTCATTTCTATGTCTGATAAATAAACAGGGATCAGCTGCCCTAACTTCCAGTTTCTGGTCTTTCATAAAATTCACAAAACACTGATTCCAACAACGAGGTGCTTGTTTGAGTCCATATAAACTTTTATGTAATCTACAGACTCTCCCACTATTATCATCAAAGCCTTCTGGTTGCATCATGAAGACTTCCTCCTTAAGTGTTCCATATAAGAATGCAGTCTTTACGTCAAATTGTTGCAAGTGTAATTTTTCTTTTGCAGTTACTGCAAGAACAGATCTCACAGTATCATATCTAGCAACAGGACTAAACGTTTCATCATAATCAAAACCTGCTTTCTGAGCATACCCCTTGGCTACAAGACGAGCTTTGTATCGCTCCACGGTACCATCAGAATTAAATTTCTTTCTCAACACCCATCGGCAATTGATGACTTTGGAACCTTTAGGCCTTTCAACTAATTCCCAAGTTTCATTTTTATGCAGGGCATCTATTTCTTCTCTCATAGCTTTAAGCCACAAATCACTTTCATTCGAGGAAAGAGTTTCAGAGTATGTCGAGGGATTTTCACTATTTTCGGAATCTTCTACTGCAGCTATGTTTGCAATAAGATACTCTCCAGATCTCATCCATGCAGGTAAGCTTTTGTTTCTTTGAGACTTTCTGACAGTTTGCAGTTTCTCTTCTGAAGGATTAGATTCTTTACTCTGAATATCTTCACATCTCTCAATTAAGTCTTCCTTCACCTCCACTGTTACTGGAGTGGTACATAAACGTTCAGGTTTGAAATATACATCACGAGATTTTATGATTTTGTTCTGAGAAGGCAGATAGATTTTATAGCCATCTTTCTTGTTCACATATCCCACAAAATGACCATGAACACTTTTGTCATCAAATTTACGTCGAAAATTCTTAGGTATATGTGAATAACATTCAGTTCCGAACACTTTCAAATGATCTAGTTTAATTGTTGGCTCGCCAGTCCAAAGCTCATGAGGGCTTTTTTTTTCTTCTGGGGATACACCAGTATGGTTTAGAAGGTAGACTGCTGTTTCACATGCATTGGCCTAGAGAGACCGAGGTAAACCACTTGCAGACAGCATAGAACGAGCCAGTTCAACGATTGTTCTGTTTTCTCTCTCAGCTGCGCCATTTTGTTCTGGCGAGTACGGTATACCAAGAGTCAGAACTGTACCTTTTTCAGCAAGGATTTGTCGAACTTCACCACAGTCAAATTCTCCTCCTCCATCACAACGCAAAGCTTTTACAGCATAACCATAATTGGTAGCTTCATTTAAAAACATACGTAAGCAACTACTAACATCACTTTTCTTTTTCAAGAAAAATATTTTACGATATTTACTGTAGTCATCTTTAAAACAAACATAATATCGAGCACCACTAAGAGAAGTTATAGACATGGGACCGTTTACATCAGCATTAATGATTTCACCAGTTGACATGGCTCTATAAGGACGTGATTTAAAAGGTTTTCGATGAGCTTTACCAAGAGCACATCCTTCACAGAATTCATTTGTCATTGCATGACTTACAGATATGCCTATATCAGTTAGCAACTTACGAACATGTCGTTTGTTTTGGTGACCAAGGCGTTCATGCCATAACTGCAAAGATTCAGATTCAGTAGCAGTACTTATTTCAGCTGGACTTGCTGGAATAACAACTCTCATGCAGATAATATATGTGTGATCTGACCATGATCCAACTGCAACAAGTTCTTTAGAACGATAAAATTCAATATATCTTTCTGTCATTTTTACTTCAATACCATGCTTGGCAGCTTGTTGCACAGAAAAGAGATGCCTCTTCACATCAGGGACATACCAGACATTTTCCATGTGAGCATCATACCATTTGCCATGAATATAAACTTGAATATTTATTTTACCAGATCCATATGCATAAATCTTCTTATTATCAGCAAGTGATACCTCAATGGGCACAGGGAAATGTTTGTATGAGACAAAGTACTGTTTGTTTGCAGTCATGTGATGGGAGGCCCCAGAATCACAGACCCAACTATCTGGCTGAGTACTTTTTGCACTTGCAGTAAATGCACCTTTATTATTCTTTGAAAATGAGAATTCATCATTGGACCTTTTCTTTGGACAATCTTTACAGAGATGCGCACTCGATCCACATTTAAAACAAGTCTTTTGTTTAAAATTACTCAGTTTGGCATTATTTCTTGGCGTACTTTCAGGAAGTTTTTCGCCATTTTTCATAGCTTTTTGCTTAACAGGAACACGAGCTGCAAATGCACCATAATCCACAGGAGCAGTAGATTTAATACGCTGTTCAATTGTACATAATTTTTCAACAAGATTTTTAGTAGTTCGTTTATCAGAATCTAAAGACTCCCATACATTGTTAAATTCTTGGAATTCTGGACCCACAGTAAGTAGTATTTTACCATGTAGTAATTCTTGTGGAATAGAAGCTGAACCAATACGGTTTAATTCATTATTCATATCCGTATAAATTCTTTCAACTTTAGCAGCATGTGTAGCAACATTATCACTGGGATCTTTACAGACTTGAAAAAATTGAGTCATCAATAAATTAAGTCTCTGAATACTGCTTTGTTCAAAAACACTAATTAATTTGTCCCAAATGTCCTTTGCATTCGAGTATGTCATCACTAAATCAGCAACAGAAGCGCTCAACGTACTTGCAATAAGGGCTGCTGCCTTGGCATTATCACGGCGCCATTCAGATACCTTCTTCGCCAACTCATTCGTATCGACTTCGGCATTTTCAGCGACCGGACAAATTTTAGTTCCATCAATTATAGATATCAAATCATATTGTTCAAAGTACATTTTCATTTGCCACTTCCACTTACTCCAATTTTTAGCACCTTCTAGCTTATCGATTTGTACTTTCAGTTCAGCCATATCGTAATGTTTCGCTGTTAGAAATAACAAATTCTGTAGTTCACTTACCTTTTCAAATATTTTCAGATAATTAATTTACGCAGATTTAAAGCATCCTGGGCCCATAACCTATTAAGGTTATCATTAATTAATGATCTAAATAACAAAAAGCTAACATAAAAATAAATAATTAGAAAGCGTTTTAAGAGTAAGCAATATAACCATTTTTAATATCGCATACTACAGTCGGGTAATACAATTCTCTTTTTTTTGAAACAGTGATAGAGTTGAGTTGTAGCTTGTCATTTACACGAGTTGATTTGTAACTTACCACAACAATTATAGATTTAAAAGTATTTATTTTTCTAATAATATAATTTGACATGATATAATATAATGATCTAAGCATTAATGTTTAAACCACGGAGTAATATTACTCCTTGGTTTAAACTGATGTGTGTAAACGAAATTAGAATAAAAAAAATAAAAATAAAAAAATAAATAGAAATTCTAACTTCTAAACTTTTATTAAATTATTTACTTTAATTGATAATTGTTGCCAAAAAAAATTTACGAGCTAATTTATTTTTCGACTTTTACTAAAATATATTTTCACGCGAATAATAATATAAAAAGTAAATAAATTAAAAAAAAAAATATATCATCTGCATTTCATTATGCATTTTTTTTTAAGAATAATTGAGAAGTTTAAATTTATTTGGCGACTATTTTTAGCAACTAACAGTTATGACAAGTAGCTCAATATACATAGCGCATACAGCCATTACTGAAATGCAAATAGCATTTAATTATTTGAGTTACATTATGTTGATTAGAAACCTATTTAATCTATTTATGCTCTATAGTACTAATATATAAAGGGGAAAGGTTTATATGTATATGTAGAGAACGATCGCTAGAACTAAAAAGCCGATTTTTTTTTTTTTTTTTTTTTTTTTTCAACTAATGAAAAGTTACACTGTCTCTATGTGCTAGAGGCTATAATAAATTTTGGTAAAATAAATTTTTAATTCAAATTTTCAATATTTTAATTGAAAACAAAGCATAGATTTAATATCTGTCGTCCTTGGCGATTTTTGTATTTGACGATCGAAAGCGCAATACGAAAATCTGTATATTTTCTTATATTAAATACGAGATCAATGTTTTTACTGTGGAAGCATTATATTCGGTCCAAAAATTCGATACAGAGTTTCACCTGATCGTTTTAAGGCCTCCTGAGTCCAAAAAAGTAGTTTTTGGCAATGGGTCAGTGTATGTGTATGTGTGTACGTATGTGTGGAATCTTCTGGCTGTCATATCTCCGAAACTAATAAAGATAGAACTACGAAACTTCACAATTGATTCAGGTCTGGAGTACAGATAAATTTTCCAAATTTTCGTAAAAATTGAAAAACCGGAATTGGGTCATCGAAAACCGGAAATGGGACTGTAAGCCCGTATCACAAAAACAGCTCTATGAATTTTCTTCAAAGTTGCTCTACAAGCAACCTCATTAGATGCCCTTTTGAATGATATAGTTGGTTAGTTCAAGAAAATTGATAGGCGTCCTCTATCAACAGCTCAATTTCAGATGAGGCAAGTGCGCTCCTTTAGAAACGCCTGTACGGATTTTTTCAAACTCGCCATGTTAACTTCCTATTAAATATCCTTCTGCATGTAATTTTTGTTTTTAGGTCAATAATTGAGTATACTAAGTTTTGGTAAAAGTTGGTATCTTAAAAACGGCGTTTTCTTGAAAATTGTTTCATTAATCCAACTTAGATAACCTTTCACAAGTATTACGTGCTTATTACATGAATATTAACGGTCAGCTTGATTAGGTAGTTCAGTTTTAGATTTCGGAAATTCGTGTTTAAAAAAATAACTATCTATTATTATATTTTTTTTCTGTCCCCTTTTTTTTTTTAACTCGCTATATAAACTCTGTTGTGTGTGTCTTTTATACGTGTGTCAAGTTTCTTTTACTGGAAAATCTCAAAAAATGCATGTAACATCTCCAAAAATTGTATATAATACGTGCAATAGTGGGTAATGGAAGTCGTGTGGTTGTTTCACACCAGATTCTGTAATAGTATATATTGTACGAATATTGCTTCATATTATGGATTTCTCCCTTAATATACAATATTAAAATAACCATGAATTATGGAAAAAATTAAATATATTTGCGAGATGAACAAATAAAAAAAAAAAAATTATACATACATGACATTATTTCATTATTTAAAACATGAAAATCTGACATTGACAGGTTTTAATTTAGTGCCAGAGGCCTACTGCTAAACTTGTTAATGTCGACAAATTCTTCTTTAGTTAATTCGTGACGATCTAAACTCCATGATAAAGTTTTCATTAAATCAAACCAATGTGTTTCAGCTGCAGATACTGTAACAAATAACGTTGGAAGTCCAAACTGTCTTATAGCCGCAAAACAACGTTTTTTCTCTTTTTCCCAATGAGGGGGAGGTGTGCCTTGGGAGGGACTCATGTCAAAGGTGTGCCTTGGGGGGGGGACTCATGTCAAGGTTGTACCTTGGGGGGGGACTCATGTCAAAGTTGTGCCTTGGGGGGACTCATGTCAAAGTTGTGCCTTGGGGGGACTTCATTCAATAAATCCCCATTCAATAAACCGACTGAAATAGGCCCTTAGCACTATTAAGAGTGTATTATAAAAATTCGACAACGCTGTACCGACTGAAATAGGGGTACCTTGGGGGGACTCATGTCAAAGTTGAGCCTGGGGGGGACTCATGTCAAAGTTGTGCCTTGGGGGGACTTCATTCAATAAATCCCCATTCAATAAACCGACTGAAATAGGCCCTTAGCACTATTAAGAGTGTATTAAAAAAATTCGACAAAGCTGTACCGACTGAAATAGGGGTACCTTGTGGGGGACTCATGTCAAAGTTGGGCCTGGGGGGGGGACTCATGTCAAAGTTGTGCCTTGGGGGGACTTCATTCAATAAATCCCCATTCAATAAACCGACTGAAATAGGCCCTTAGCACTATTAAGAGTGTATTATAAAAATTCGACAACGCTGTACCGACTGAAATAGGGGTACCTTGGGAGGGAATCATGTCAAAGTTGGGCCTGGGGGGGGGGGGACTCATGTCAAAGTTGTGCCTTGGGGGGACTTCATTCAATAAATCCCCATTCAATAAACCGACTGAAATAGACCTCTAGCGCTAATTAAGAGTGACCTATAAAAATTCGACAACTGTACCGACTGAAATAGGCCTCTAGCACTAATAATAATTAAAGCTATTATGACGTCAATTTTATTAAAAACATTTTCATGTCATAGGTTTATTTTTCAATATTTTTTATTCATGAGTAAAGAAATGTTTCTTTTTATGAAATAAATAAATAAATAAACAACATTAAGTAAAAAATGCCAGCATTTAACAACTAATTAAAAAAATAATAATAATTGTAAAATTATATTTTGACTTTGCAGTTAATAATATTGCCTGACTACCCGCGTTTGTAATGATCGATAGATGGCGCTTTTCAGCTTTTGTTGTTAGTAAATATAATAGCCACGTGTATCTATTATTGTTCTATATGTGTTACTACTTAATATTCGTGCTATAATTTCTCCGCCATCATGGAAAATTGATTGCTTTTGGAAAAAATATTTCAGTTTATTCAGAGTTCGATTGGAAGTAGATATTTAACTGAAGCTAAACAAATGTTAGTTCCAAATCATCTGATTAATTCTTTACTTCCATTAGCTGAAGCAACTGAAATTTTAAATTTGTCATTTGGAAATAAATGGAAGCTTAATTCTGGATTTCTTGATTTTTTAGAGTTACACTGTGGCATACAACAGCAAGTGTTATCTTTTTTACCGAATTTATTCAATTTTATTCAATAAAATATATGAAACTAAACATCGGCAAGCAATGGCGTCTGTTCGAAAGCCGAAAGCTATCATGTCAATTGTAATTTCACCTCAGCCTACCAGAGGGCGAGCATTTCATTACAATCGCGGATAACATATAAACTGATATATCTTTCTTGATTTTTTACATGTCAATCCATCTTTAACTAAAATTTGTTCACCCTTGCGAAGCTGGACGGGTCAGCTAGTATTTTTAATAAGCGCAATATTGTTTTTTACTTTTTGTAGGTATAAATTAATTTCTCTCACTGTTTATTAAAAAACGTGTTTTCAACATTTAGAATGTTTGATTACTTATTAAAAAGACATATTTTTTGGTAAGTTTATAGTGTTTGCATTATATAAGCAATGGTTTAATTATGAAAAATAAGAAATTTTGTGTAAACACAAATTATAAAATAAAGTGTTTGCAAACAAACTTCCGTTATTCAGTATTCAGTGCTAGTTTTTTACTTTTCGAACATACATGTGTAAGGAAAGTATTATAATCATGTGAAAAATTCGATTTTAAGATTTTGGTGTTTTTGAAGTCCCATGAGCTCATTTTTGCCATTTTTACGATGATGTATATAAGTGTGTGTGTATGTATGTGAGTGAACACGATAGCGCGTAAACGCTTTGATCAAATAAGCTGAAATTTGGTACGTATATTGTATGTGACCATAGCACAAACCCTATCGATTTTAGTCTAGATCTCACAGGATTTTACTGAGAAACCAAAAAATAATCTTTATCATTATGGTGTATGGGGCTAAATTTTTAAAAGTATGATAGTAAACGCCTTATTAAGCTGAGCAAAATAATTATACACAGTTGCACGAACTATATAGATTTTGGTGAATTTAACACTTACAGTTTTTATTTATTTATTTATTTATTTTTTACAGGGACACAAAAAAAAAATTCTTTATCATTATGGCCTATGTTACCAAATTTTTAAAAGTGTGATGGCGCCTAAACGTCTTATTCAATTGAGATGAAAATTTATATGAATATAAGTCACTGTTGCACTAACTATAAGTATTGAATCTAGCATTTATAGGTTTTTTCAGGGACACAACAAAAATTCTTTATCATTATGATCTATATGGGCTCAAAGTTCAGTAGCTTTGAATTAAACATCGTGTACTATATGGAGAAAAGTACTCAAACACCCTATTATAATTTTCTTTACTTTGTTTATTTAACAGTTCCTCTTGCTTTACTTTATCTACAAATCCGTTAATTGCTCAATTTTCGGAAAGTCGAGTAGAGTCACTCCAGATTTTTTTTTTCTTTTGTTCACTTTAATACAGTAGCTAATTTTACACATTTCATGTTTCAATGTCAAATGGAAGAACGGGAAGACATGTCGCATCATTGCTATCCCACAGGATATAGGCAAAATAATTCAAAATAATTAGATTCTATGAGAGCTATTTCTATAATGTATATTTTAATATTTTTGCACTGCACAAAACATTATGAAATTAACTTATATTATTTATATGCATATTTTTTGTAGAATATGGTATGACTAGCATTATGATTTGCTTACACTGTCAAACAAAAACATTCAGATACATTAAGAGATATAGTTGGAAATTTATAAAAATGCATTATGCGTTTTTATCTCTATCTAACAAATTTTAAAAGTGTTTAGAACTTCAATTAGGCTACAGGTCTGCCTGCCCAGCTATTCGTCTATCCCTGCTAAATTTCGTTTAATTTTGTTAAGATAATATTTAGCATTTTGCAACGGATACACGTTCATCATGATAGCTATAGTAAGTTCTCTATTGAAAATCGTAAGAATAGTTTAATTGATTTCAATACAACAACTCGGAAAACGTTTGATATACATTATGATGTATAACAGCTATATTTTATATCATATTTTAATGTTTTTATGAAGTTCAAAGCTTATAGATTTTTAATCTACCTAAAGCCCTTTTCATTTAGAATAAGGTACAGATATATACAAATAATTAGTTTACAGTTTTCTTAAAACTTTTTTGTACATAGTATGGGATATAAGTAGAAAATGCTCCTTGTAAATTTTCCGTGTTATGAGAATGTATATATATATATATATATTTAGTAGCTTATGTACCTTCCCCTTTTTTAACTGCTTGTGCAATTTATACATGATATACAGAGCTATACAAAAGCAATATTTTAGTGACTTCTATTTAGAAATAAAGCTATAAAGAGGCTTTTGTGAGATTTTTTTAATTCTATATTAAAAAATAAAAATAAATAAATAACAACATAGTAGATTTGTTGTTTTAGAAAATATACAGGGCTACACAAAGCAACCTATTCTATAAAAAACTCTTTTTCTAAACTTTCCATCTCCAGTTCAATCCCCCCCCCCTAAAAATATTTAAAAGTGTCATCAAGTTTAAATCATGTAACGGGTAAGTACAGTTGGAAAATGTTTATAATCTAGCCGAACTGCATCGTTTATCTTTCTTGTTATAAAACTTTTTAATCAGTGTTACTTTTATACGTATTTGAATACCGTTGAATAATAACTCAAAAATTTATATTATAATAAAATGAAACCCAATTTTATGTCAAACAGTTTAAAGAAATTTTCTTTTTGTACATTATGAGCTAATAATGAAGATAAAATTGAAATAAATTAATTTAGTTTATAAGTTTTATTAAAAGAAACCATGTCTTATATATATATATATATATATATATATATATATATATATATATATAAAAAAAAAAAGAAAAAAAACTTTTGAAAATTCGTCTTGAATCGATTTTGAATGAATGAATCTTGGTTTTATGAACTGAAAAAGACTTTCAAAGCTATAAAGTCCTTTTTTTTTTTTTTTTTTTTTTTTTTTAATAAACGATCATGATTAGACGTTTCAAATTTAGGATCGATACGTTTTTTAATTAAAATTTGCAAAAAAAAAAAAAAAAACAGAATAAAAATATCTTTAAAAAATCCAAATTGTTACTGCTTTTGGAAGGAAAAATTACTACTGTAGAGATTTTTTTCTTTAAAATTAAATATTTTTTTAGATAGAGAAATGAGAATTCAGTCGATTTATTAATTATTCAAATGTAAAATTAGTTCAGGGATTTTTTTTTTTTTTTTTTTTTTTTTTTTTTTTTCTATATAAACATTAGAGATTAAATATTTATGCTTGAATGAGATTTGAAAGATTTATGAAAGCATTTTTAGCGCAAAATATGATTTAAAAATATTTTTGAATTAATAAATGATATATTTTACTGATATGAGAATTTTAAATTATATTGATTGTATTTTTATAGATATATGGAAAAAATAGTATGCTTTAATCATTAAAAAACTTTCTTCTATACATATCTTTCTACGTAACTACGTATCTCGAGCGATTTACATACAAATTTACTTAGAAATCTTTTTCATATTGGCCATCTCACAAATCATATTTGATGCATTTATACGCTGCAGAAGCTGAGATATAGCATCCCCGTACACAGGGAAAATTGCAGAATAGCAGCTACACTTGTCGGTCGAAACGTTTCCAAATTAAATTAGCATAGTTTTAATAGAGATTCTTTCACATTTTAAGTTTTATGTAATTATACATAATATAAGCTAAGTTACGGATTTCCCATAAATGGGGGAAATCACAGCATTGTAGCTTCCCCTGCTGTGCTATTTTTATCAAAAGTTGATAACCACTATTCATGTCAAGGCTCAACGAAATGTGAATTTGTAGGGCATTCTGTACACTAATTCTTAGACTAGGCTTGCCGCAAAATTTTGATCTCAAGCATAGAGATAAGACCAAAAGAAAAAAAAAAAAAAACTATGACCAAATAATGTTCAGAACGTACAGATATAAGAGTTTCGACTTCCTAAACTCGGAAGTCAAAATTTTTTTTATGAGTCCAATATTTTATGCTGTGAATATAAAATAAACATTTGTATTTTAAGCTTTATATGAAATTTTTCTACAACTTTTATCGGTAAAACAAAGGTACTGTTTCCAGAAAAAAAAAAAACCTCCATGAAAATATTTAAAAAACCTGGAGTGACTCCACTCGACTTTCCGAACATTGATTAATCAACGGTTTTGTAGATAAAGAAAGTAAGGGGAGCTGTTGAATAAAGAAAAGAGAGAAAATTATAATAGGGTGTTTGAGTATTTTTCTCCATATAATACACGATGATTAATTTAAAGTTATTGTACTTTGGGCCTACAGATCGTAATCATAAAGAATTTTTCATTATGTTCCTGTAAAAACCTGTAAATTCTAGATTCACCAAAACGCTTATAGTTAGTGCAACAGTGATTTATAATATTTATAAAAATTTTCAGCTCCATCGGATAAGGCATTTAGACGCTATCGCACTTTGAGCCCATATGTCACAATGATAAAGAAATATGCATTGTGTCCCTGTAAAAAGAACCATAACTGCTAGATTCTCTAAAGTTCCTTATGTTCGTGTGATGGTGATCTATAACATGCATATATATTTTCAGTTCATTTGAATAAAGCTTTAAGTCGCTGCTGCACTTTAAATAATTTGAGCCTATAGGCCATAATGATAAGCAGATTTTCTTTGTGTCTCTGTAGAATTCTGTAAGTGCTAGAGTCACCAAAATCTATACAGTTTGTGTAATGGTGACCTAAAACATGTATATAAATTTTCAGCTCATTTTGATAAGGCATTTAGATGCTATCGCACTTTAAATAATTTCACCCCATAGGTCATAATGATACAGAATTATTTGTTGTGTCCCTGTAAAAAAACTAGATTCACCAAAACCTATAAAGATCGTGAAACGGTTACCTATAATAATATGAGTATAATTTTTTTGCTCAATTGAGTAAGGCGTTTAGACGCTATCGCACTTTTAAAAATTTTGTCCCATACGCCATAGTGATAAAGAATTTTTCTTTGTATCCCTGTAAGAAAACTGTAAGTGATAGATTCACGAAAATCTATACAGTTCGTGCAACTATGACCTATAACATGTGTATAAATTTTTTTGCACAGCTTAATGAGGCGTTTAGACGCTATCGAACTTTTAAAAATTTGGCCCCATAGTTCATAATGATAAAGAATTTTTCTTGGTGTCCCTGTAAAAAAACTATGAGTGCTAGATTCACCAAAATCAATAGAGTTCGTGCTACGGTAGCTTACAACATACGTACCAACTTTCAACTCATTCGAGCAACACGTTTAGATGCTGGCGTGTTCACTCACTCACACACACACGCACATATATATATATATATATATATATACACATACATACATCATCATAAAAATAGTGAAAACAGACACGGGGGACCTCAAAACGTATAGAAAAATCAAAATCTCTACTTCGGATTTTTGACGTGATTACAATAATTTCCTTACATATTCGGAAAGTGAAAATTGATTGTTCGAGAATAAAAACAATTTCCTATAACGAATACTGAAAATATATTTGAAATTTTATCATCTTCGAATTTATTTATTATCTTAAATAATTTTAAGCGTAACATTGTGCAGCACAATAGGTTAGAAAAGAAAATCACTTTGCAATTTTGTATTTCGGAAGAAATAATATATTTTTAAAAACATGAAAAATATTTAAAAAGTTGTACACAAATCTTTATTAGTGCGAGTTTCTCTATCATTAAAGAGAAATCAATCATTTGAAAAAAGGGGTTCAAAAACATATTAAAATTTCATGTTGTTCATATTCTGTTTTTTTTATACACAGTCATCGCCATAAAAATTTGCGCACCAAAAAAGAGTTGTCAGAATGAAAAGAAATTTTAAATATGTGAGTACAACGTTGATATAAGTATAAGTGATTGAAAAATCAAAACAAAATTATCATTTATTGTAGTAAAAATCAGAAATAAATGAAGGTTTTTGATGTTGGGCCACCACTAACGTGAATGCACGATGCGATACGGGTGAACATTGAGGCATACAAGTCCCGTGGGATGTACAGCAGCATCTCGTTCCACAGTTGCTGTAAACACGGCTCTGAATTCGACCAAACTCGTAGTCTGTCAAATTGCCGTCCCAAGTGATCCCAGATATGCTCTATCGATGATAAATCTGAGGATCGAGCAGGGCAGGGAAGTGTGGTAATATTACGAAAGCAGTCTTATTATACTCTTGCTGTATGTAACTGTGCATTGTTTTGTTGAAGAAAGTCTCCTGGGAGCCCTGCCATGAGTGGCAACATATGTGGCTGAAGGATGTCACGGACGTACCGCTAAAGTGTCACTGTGACGCGGAACATTATTAGCGGTGACCATGTGTCATATGCAATGGCACATCCTACCATCACACCATCTGTGGTTGTGGTGTGCCGCCCTAAAGCAAAGGAAAAATTGAAGCGTCCACACATACACACGATTATTATCATTGCCTAAACTGAATCTAGATTCGTAGCTGAGGACGACCTGGCTCCGTTCGGTTGCAGTCCAATCTCGTCGAGCGCGACACGACTCCAAACGAAGGCAATGGTGGGAATGTCATTTTCAGCTCAAGTAATGGGAGCCGAGATAGCAAATGTCCTTCAGCCAGGCGCCTCGTAATGGTACGGACAGATATAGAACCCCGTAGTGAAGGTTTTGACAATGAGACAGTTGGCGCTGTGCGTGCGTACCATATGGTGTGATGGCTTTCTCAACTATTGATCTGTCGAGGGAGTCCTGAGCCTGGTAGTCGTGTGAGCGACCTCTCTTTTGTCCACTGGTCCAAACTCCTCCTCACAGTAAAATCAGAACGACCTAGATGGCAGGCTACTCACCGAGCTGACCCACCCTAGCTTCCATCATCCCGATGATTATTTTCATCTCGGACTCTAACAGTTGGTCATATTGTCTTCGATGGCGACGTAACACATCTTTATTTAAAATGCGTCCCTCTGCGACAGATTAAGTAGACAGATTAAGCTTAGCTCTAGCTCTGATTGCAAGCTCTAACTAACAAACTAAGCAAGCTCTGCTTACCTATTTTATACTTCAAGGAGAACAGAGTTGAACGCCATCTGGTGGCATTATGCAATGCGCAATCACGCTGCATTTCTAACCGTTTGCATATCTGCCTAACACATACCTTCATGCCAAGTTTCGTTACGATCCTACAATTACTTCTTAGTGCGTAAATTTGTATGGCAACGAGTGTATATATCACTAAGGTCATATTATACTTATCTTTTCAATAAAAACTTGCTGAAAGCGATTTTGTAACACTTTTCAACAAAAGTGCAAGGTGTCTATGAATTTTTTTTTTTTTTTTTTTTTTGTATTTTCCGATCACAGACGAAATTTTAAGATGTTAAAGACAGATTATGTAATATTGTGCCAGTATTTGTGGAAGATTATAAGAAAAAAAAATTGTAAGAGCGAATAGCATCAGTCAGATATAGATTGGATTTACTCAGTTGGTAGAAAAGAAGTATGTTAAGGTAAAGGATGAAGGTTAGAATTCTAATCTGATTACTTTTCATTCTCACAAAATATTTTTGGTTATTCCCATTACAATATCTTTACTGACTGTATTTATTTTTAGCAAATGCAAGAATATTTGGCTCATTTCACTGCATGTTATTTGCTTTCTTCTAAAAGTATAATTAAAATTACACGTTTATAGGTTAATCAATTGTGTCAAAAAAATGCAATATAAAACTCGTAATAGCTTATAATCTCTTTGTGCTCTTTTGGCACTGGCGTGATTCATTGTAAATTAATAGACTGGATTAAATTATCACATAATCTGTTATTTCATTGCAATGTAATCTAGAAACCAAGAGTTAATTTATTTCCAGTTTCACTAATTTTAACTTTTAAAAAAACATATTTATATTTTGGGCTCTAACTGTGCAATGAAAATTAAAAAAGAATGTTAAACTTCTAATAAGTACTTTATTTTTTCAATTACGTATTCGTATAAACAGTTCTAATTCTTATACTAATAAAAGCCCAACGAAAATTTTGCGTTCTATAATTTCAGGTGTATGTACAATATATAAGTACATATGTTTTTATAAGTATAATTATGTTTTTTAATTTAATAATAATAATGATAATAATAAAACTACTTGTATAAGGAAGACTTTTTTCTTGATGCTTTTAAGAATAGCATTCTAAAAAATTGGAGTTGGACTTAAAGTTAGAAATTTAAAAATGTATAAATCACTGTAATACATTTTTAAATTTCCTACGCAAAATTAATAGAGGCTTAAGAACTAATTTTTCATTTATATCTAATTTAGAGTATGATTTTATTTGTCCTGAAAGAAATTAAAATATTTTTTACTTGGATGAAAATAAATAAAAACTGTCTAAAAATAAGCATTTTTATCTGTTGTAATGTTAATAATCCTTTGGATTGATAATTATAAGCAATAAATCCAATCATCAACGCACAGTTGCGTTGGTATAAGCGTAGTTTACATTGATGTCTTAACTATGGCTTTCCAGTCAGCTAATAATTTCAAGACAGTCAGGTAACAGTGATCCATTGGTCAACCAACCATTTTATAACGGTTAGACTACCATGACCCAACATATCACCAACAATTTCCTAATGGTTCTGCTAGTTGTCCCGATTGTCTCCCAAAGGGTTGTACAACAAATGCACACAAAAAAAAAAAAAAAAAAAAAAAAAAAAAAAACTGTTTGCCAAGAAAGCTAAATTACGTAGCGCTTTTCCAACTACTTAGGGAATCATCAAGGCAATATTTTTCAAAAGCGATGGTTAGGGAAAAAAGAAGAAAAAGATATAAAAATTTATGTACACATTTTAATATACACCCAGTTATTTGTACAAATATGTGATATGATAAAAAAACATTATTCTGAAACAAAAAATACAAAAGTTTAATTTTCGCTGAGGTATATTTTCTTTTTGGCGCGTACGTGAAATACAGTAGACTCTCGTGTAACGCGGGGATACGTTCCGCGTAATAGAAAATCGCGTTATAGGAGACATACATTGAGCAGACGATTTCATTCCGCAATGAGACCAAAAGCGTCGGGTGTTGGCATAGTAACGGAGCAATCCTTTCTTGAACAGGTTGAAAGTAGAAAGGATGTCGTCACGTGCTTCCTTTATCTCACGCGTTATACGAGACTCTTTATCGCGTTGTATGAGTAATAGTCGCAGATTTTTCGTCGCGTTATGCGAAATCGCGTTTTGTGGGAGCGCGTTGTACGAGATTCTACTGTATAGTGGTTTTTACAGCATATATATATATATTAAGCAACATACGTTAAATGTTAATTGGAATATCGTAAAAATTAAGCAAATTTTGGGGGGGAAAATGAACTCTACTTTAGATATTTTTACGAGTTGAAATTTCATAAGGGAATTTCAACACGCCCCGTATTTATTTTGGAAATCCAATTATTTCAGCCATATTTCAAAAAATCATATATATATATGAAGTATCCTGTTTCTCTCCCCTTACTTGGCTTTCCCATGACTCAGAACCCTAGCTATTTGATTTCTCTTTGCCGTTCCTGAAATCCAAGGCAGTTTAGTTTCTGTTTGCTGATCATGTGACGGAGCGCCAGCGCTTGAGAGGAAATACGTGCTCATGACGTGAATGACGTCTTTCCGGAACGCGCGCCTGCTAAGAGAGCGCTGAAGGAACGACATTCAGTTTTCGACGGGATGTTCAGACGGAACGTAATAACTGTATTCGATGACTTGTTTTCTTTTGAGTTTTCGACGAAGCGTGCACACTAGACGGGTGCAACTACTTCGACGGACATTACCAAAGTAACATTCGATAATGCTTATTAGCATTCCTGTATATATGTAAATAATTTAATCTTTTATTAAATTAATAATTAGTAAATAAGTATTAGTTTTTGTTTAACGCCTACAAAAGTGTGCCATCCCAAAAGTTCAGAAGTGGGATAAAGAATAAAATCTACGGGATAAAGAATAAAATCTACTGGATAAAGAATAAAATCTACTGGATAAAGAATAAAATCTACTTCATGAACGGATAGAACGCGAATTTTAATTTTGATTTAAAGTTTGGATAGAACGCGAATTTTAATTCTAAAGTGAATTTTGATTTTAACGTGAATTTTCGAGAAACACGAACTTTAAAAAACAAACTTTATATAAACTTTTATAGACTGAACTTTTAATTGATTTTAAGACTGTGATTGAACTTTGTGTCTACGGTGTTGAATCACACTGAAGCTTCTGTACGGAGTGCTTTTTCTATTCTGCAATTTATAGTGGATAATAAAATAAGTAAAGTGTGTTCTGTGGATGCTACGGAATAGCTACGGATCGTCTGGATAAAGGTCTGAACAAGAGAAAGATGTTCTTCAAGGTTCTCGAGGATCGACTAAATGGGAATTTTAAATAAAATTTAAAACAACAGCTGTTTCGGCTCTACAAAGGTACGTACACTTTATCTTATAAAATGGTATCTCTAGGGGATATTCCTAAAATTGGCAATGCACTGAAGATAGAGAACTATAGTAAAATTAAAATTCTGCATCGGTTTTTATTCGATGAGATCGGCGATCGTAAGAACAGATGCAGAATAAGAAAGTTTCAAGGATTCACTTTCGCTATAGGCGACGAAAAATACCTTGAAAAGCAAAAAATAATTGATAAAAATTTTTCATTAAATGAATTGATTACTATTAGTAATGTATTAAATGTCCCTTTTGATGGGAATAAAAACGAGTTGAGAGATCGACTATTGTTAAGCTTGTGTGATACGGAATTACTGAAACAAAGTTCAGAAAATAATTCGGAAGAGGAAGATTCGGAAAACGAATCGAACAGTGAATCCGAAAGTAGTGGCGATAATGATATTGAAAAAACTGACTCCTCTGTGCAATGCCATATCAGTAAAAATAAATGTTATGATTATTATAATGATAGTGACAATGTTATTGATGATCATAATAAGGGTAAAAAAAGTATAAATTATAGTAATAATGTGAATAATGGATCACTTGGTGCAATTTCTTTCAATGATTTTGAAAATTCTATTTCTAAATTTAGCGGCGAGCCGCATGAGAACATAATTGAATTCTTAAATGAATTTGAAGAGTTAGCTGAAATGTTTAACCTAAACGAATTACAAAAAATAATTTTCTGTAAAAGGTCTTTGAGCGGAAATGCTCTGTTATTTGTAAAATCCGAAAAAGGATTACTAAATTATAAAAAGTTAAAAAATGCATTAATCGAAGAATTCAAGATCGAAATAAATTCTGCTTCCTTACACGAAATTTTGTGTAAAAAGAAAATGAAGCCAAATGAAACAGTTATAGAGTATTTCTTTAAAATGCGCGAACTAGCAAAAAACGGGCACATTGAAGATGCCGCGTTAATGCATTACGTGATCCAAGGAATAAACGATAAAAGTGAAAATAAACTAATTTTGTATGGGGCTAAAAATATTCGTGAATTTAAAGAGAAAATAAAATTGTATGAAATGTATAAACGTGATAGTGAAAAAGTCAGACATAAATTTGATAAAGTAGATTATAATGCAAAATTGAAAACTGTACAACATAATGTATATGAAAAATTTAGTCCTAGAAATGATGTGAATAAATTGTGTTATAATTGTGGTGAAAAAAATCACTTATCTAGAGATTGCCCTCATAAGGCCAAAGGCCTAAAGTGTTTTACGTGCAAGCAGTACGGGCATAAAAGTTCGGAGTGTCCGGGTTCAAAACCAGAAGTTGATGCACTGTGTATTAATGTAAATCAAAACATGAGTAAAATTATACAAGTAAATGATATAAATTTTATTGGAATTATTGATACAGGAAGTGAAGCAACATTGTTGCGTAAAAGTTCTTTTGATAGGTTGAATGTAAATAAATTGAATTTAATAAGTACCACTTTGAAGGGTATCGGGAAAAGTTCTCTAAAGCCGTTAGGCTCAATTAAAGTGAATCTCAAAATTGATGAATTACAATGTGAAACTGATGTTTATGTTGTACATGATAACGTGATTCCCTATGATGTAATCCTTGGTATGAATGTACTAATGCTGGGTGAAACAACAATTAATGAAAAAGGTATTTTTGTGAAAAAAAAGTGTAATTCTCTTGAGGTAAATTTAGTAACAGTACTCCCTGTAGATAAATATCAAAGTGAAATTAAAACGAATGTTGTTGTCGATGCCCCTATGAACTGTAAGAACAAAAATTTTGAAAAATCCCTAGAAATAAATGAAACATTAAATAGTGTTGAAAAGTGTAAAAACAAAACCCCTCAAGCTGTTATGTTCAAAAAATCATTAGAATCTTCCAAAAAAGATGTAAGTGAAAATAAAGACGAAAACGACGAGAGCGATGACGATAAAATGCTTTCGAAGGACGATATTAGTGTAAATGATGACAGTGATGAAGAAGGGGAGCCTCGACGACAGAAACAGAGTCATACGAACATTTTCCAGATAGATGATGATAGTGATGAAGAGGAGGAGCCGCGACGAAAGGGACGAAGTCAGACGAATGTTAAAAGAATGAAGTCGCTAAACCTTGAAAACACTTATTCAAAGAAAGACGAAAAACGAATCCTACATAAAAAAATTTCACAGTTAGCCGAAGAGTTGAAAAAATTAAAAGAAAAAGTTGACGAGAATTCCGAACTCCTTAAAAGGAAGAAATCCAGAAAAAAGCCATCGACGATAGATTCCACTGAATGTAAAAGACAGAATTTCCCAGAAAAAGAGACTGCCGGTATAGATCCGAGAAAAGTGTTCATTCCATCACTTTCATTGACGACCACGATTGGTGAAATAGCCATATTGTTTCCCAAAGCTATACAAATAAAATTAGAAGTTTTCCCTACATATAAGACTGCCATTATAGACTTTTTGACCGAACTTGATGCAACAGACGCCTTAAAAGGCATTAAGACTGAAAATGATCGATTGGAGGGTCTCGAGTTCGAGTCCCAAAATAATTTTGAACCCCAAAGTAAAGATTTAAGTACACATGATAAAAAACAACTTTCTAGAGTCAGAAAGAAAAATAGATTGAAATGCAAGTTGAGTAGACAACCACCAAAAACTGGTGAACTAAGCGACCAAGTTGCCGTAAACGCAAAATTGACTTCCTTTTGTAACTTTATAACAGCAAAAATGGAAAATGATAATATTGAAAATATTGATAAAAAATATAGAAATGGATGCCATGAAGGCTCCTATTACACATCTACCCACACTGAATTCCTCAAATGGGGAATAACTTAAAAAAAAAAATTTATCAAATTTGTAAATAAGCTGTAAAAATTATGTTATTATTTTGTGTTGCTTTTGTGTTTGTTTGTTTTTTTTGTTTGTATCTTTTCAGTGTGATCGCCTGGAGGTCCAGTCGAGGAAGGATGGCCGAGTGAAGTATCCTGTTTCTCTCCCCTTACTTGGCTTTCCCATGACTCAGAACCCTAGCTATTTGATTTCTCTTTGCCGTTCCTGAAATCCAAGGCAGTTTAGTTTCTGTTTGCTGATCATGTGACGGAGCGCCAGCGCTTGAGAGGAAATACGTGCTCATGACGTGAATGACGTCTTTCCGGAACGCGCGCCTGCTAAGAGAGCGCTGAAGGAACGACATTCAGTTTTCGACGGGATGTTCAGACGGAACGTAATAACTGTATTCGATGACTTGTTTTCTTTTGAGTTTTCGACGAAGCGTGCACACTAGACGGGTGCAACTACTTCGACGGACATTACCAAAGTAACATTCGATAATGCTTATTAGCATTCCTGTATATATGTAAATAATTTAATCTTTTATTAAATTAATAATTAGTAAATAAGTATTAGTTTTTGTTTAACGCCTACAAAAGTGTGCCATCCCACATATATATATATATAAACTTATGAACTCACTAATCTTAATAAATAAGTAAAATTATGTTCGCGTCACAAGACCATAAATGTTTTACAGAAGGTACTGAATTTAGAGTTCTAATTATTTCAACCACACTTAAAAAAAATGATTTTTATGAAAAAACTTCTATGAGCTTTGTAATTCTTACAAACAACAAGATAAAAATAGCTCATTCTACGACAACTTTTTTAATTTTTATTCGATTCAAGTGAACTTTTCACATATGTTATCCTATATATCTAGCTTTCAACCTAAGTAATAAAAAAAACGCTATTTTTTCGCGCATGCTCAGTAATGGAATACTTACAACAAGTTCACATATTTCACCGAAAATTAAATGTATCCATTGCATGTTTAGAATAATGTATCTGTCAATTTTTATAAGATTTGTAAAGTTTCGTTAAAATCCATATATTTCTCTAAATATTCATTGTATTTTTACAAAAAAAAAAAAAAAAACGCATGCAATTATTGGAACTAGTAAGTGAAATCATTTGCTAAAGCTACAAGTCATTTGTAGGTATTTATTTATTTTTTTTTTTTAACCATGTTTTTATTAACTCGCTTTTCTGTTTCTTTGTTTGTCCAGTACAAACCTTGCAATCGATTTTTAATTAATTTCCCGACTAGCAAGACATTTGAAACTTTTAGAATAGCTCAGAACGCGATGACAACGCAATACCTCGAAGCCCGTTTTTCAAATTTTTGATTAGTTTTCTTTTAATTAATTAAAATATGAAAATAATAACCTTCTAATAGCTTTAAAATTAGCCATTTAAATATTAGCTTTAATTTAATTGTTGCCAAAAAAAAAAAAAAAAAATACGAGTTCTTTTCCTTTCGACATAAAAATAAATACATTTAATTAAACGTGAGCATTAAAAAATTAAAAAAAGTTAATTTAGGCATCTCACAAAAATTGACGTTATTATAACTTTAAATTTTTTTTTACACATTAATAAAATGCTAATGTAGTTCATGGTAGTATATATTGTTCTAAGAGGGTTAATATTCTATTTTTTAAACCAACGTTTTTTGTATGTTGCTTTCAACTCGCTTTCTTGTTTGTCCACTAGAAATCTTGCAATCGATTTTTAGCTAACTTTCCGACTAGCTAAGCATTTGAAACTTTAAGAATAGCTCAGAACACAATGACAATGCATTCTTTTAATATTTTTATTTAATTAATAAATGTTTTCTTTTAATTAATTAATAAAATGTGAGAATAATAACCTCCTAATAGCTTTAAAATTACCCATTTAAATATTAGCTATTATTTAAGTGTTCCCAGAAAAAAAAAAAAAAAAAAAAAAAAAAAAAAAAGGTGCATTTGTTTTTTGACATAAAAATAAATACATTTACTTAAAAGTGAACAATAAAAAAATATAAAATATAAATTATGCATCTCACAAAAATTGACATCTTTATTACTTTAAAAATTTCATACACATTGATAAAGTGCTAATATAGATCAAAAGCTATGATTCAACAGAAAATTTAAAAACACGGTATATAAAAAGTTTTTTTTATTTTTCTTATAGTTGATTTTATGCAGGACTCAGTAATCAAAAGTACTTTTTTTTTTAAATTTGTGGTTGGTCACCAAATTGTACTCGTGAATAAATCGATACTGCAAAGTGTGAATTTGGGAATGTTCTTTGCAAGTCTTAAGTTCAATGCCATATCATCTAGTATTTTCTTAGGGGGGAAAAAAAAAAAGAAAAAGAAAGAAATAATAATAGTAATAATAAAAATAAATCTAATAATTTGATTACTCACAGTATGCTGTGATTTAAAATTTAATTTTGTTTTATATCTTTTAAAAGATTATTTTAGGAATCCTGCCATTGAATTCGAGGAATATGATATGTAATTCGATTTTAATTAGCTCAAAATATATTTAAAAAATTGTACGTCAAGAAAAGTAACGTGTTTTAGAAAACCTGTTCGTTTTAACTATTCAGAACAATTTCCAAAGCAATTTTTTTGAAATATTCATCCTGCTCTAGAATTCTTGTTTAAAATTTTTTTGAAATTTGTTTAAAAAATAAGACGAAACATATTTATCTTTTTAACTTCTGAGCACCATTCATCACAAATATCGGCAATGGGAAAAAATCTATTGCCTACATTTTTGACCTTTTCCGTTGCTTTAGAGCGAGTAGCTAGCTTATATCTCAGAGAGAAGCCATTTTTCACGAGGCTAGCTATTAAAGTGAAGTATGAGATATCGCTAAATAACAGTTTATCGAAAAGCAAACATTTAAAAAACTTTGATACTATATTTTTAGGCTTAAAATTATTGGAAGTAAGGATCATAAAAATTTTATCCGCTTTTAAAATAAATCTAAAGCTAATATTGCTGAAGATACATATAGACGTAACATCGTATGTCAGTATATGTTTTATTATAGTTCAAAATTTATGTATCTAATAAAATAAAATATAAATTAATGATATTTTCTTTTAGATTAATATTTTTAATAAGCAAAGTTGTTTAATATGCAAATTTTTAATATGTATGATTTACAATGTTGTGAATTTGTGTTATTCGTATTCTTCCAATGATGACTCATGTGGTATTCATAAGTATTTGGTTTTTATACACAAACTTTACTACTGCCGTAAATGAAAATATAGCGTAGTATTCTGAGGTTAAAAACTGTTGATAACGCACACAGTCACTTACATCTATAAGACATCTATAAACACGTATAAAAGTTAAAAAATGATCCATTAAACGTCTATAAATATCCTACAGATATCTATTAGCACGACAAATGTCACTCTTTTTTAAATCCATTAGATGTCTGTTACACATAGGATAAATCTCCAAATATCCAATAATTGGTCTTGTTAGATCTAAGAGATATTCAAAATATCTAAATTTTATTTTGATCTAACATGTTACACCTATTAGACATCGAAAAAGACGCGTCTACATTTCGTCTTCATATAAACATCTAATAGATATCTATAATTAGTACACGATATCCAGAACTTTTAATGGGTAATTTCTAGATATTTTGTACCTTTTATGGATCATTTGCATGTAATTTAGATGTATAATGGATATCAGTAGCTGTATGGGAAGGCATCCTCTAAAAAAAAAAGGGGCCGAACTTTCTAAAACTATTGAGAATTTGGCAAAGGAAATTTTTTGCCAAAACTGGAAAATTCCAATCTCAAAACCATACAACAATGTTTAATGAGTCAGCTTTGAAGTCTTTAGAGAAAAAGTATGATTTTATTGTTTGCGCCACTGAGCAATCTATATAAAGAACAACTTGTCTTAGTTTTGGTTAGGATATGCCATTTAGGTATGCCCATTTAGGCCAAAATCTTTCAGCTGAACAGCATGAAATTTTCATTAGCTCGTGTTATGATAATACTAAAATTTTTGTTCTACTTACCTGTGATATATATTTTGTAGTATTAATTTTTGCCTTTTGCATGCTTCTAAATCTTCTGGAATTTTCCTGAAATAAATGTTGTGACATCTCAAATTTCTTCTCAACTGATTTATTTACAGAAACTCCAATTAATCGAGTAAATTCGATTTCAGAAGTAGAATTTTACTGATTCGAATGATAATCTATGATTATTATTCGAGAAACAAATGATGAAAAGAGAAATGTTCAAAATTAACACTGAAATTAGAAGAGATAAAAATTATATAAAACGATATGCAAAACGAGATAAAAGCAAGACAAAAATGATTGGCATATAACCATATAAGATACGAAATGAAGGTGGGGAAAAATCAGATTGAAGCAGTGAATGAAAATTAGTGATGTAGGAAAGAAGAAAGATTTTACATTTATGTTGATTGGAATAGAGGTTGACAAATATGCAGAACAGATTTGGAAGATGAAAGGTTTGGAAGAGTGGAAGAAGAAAGGTTTCGAAAAAGAAAAGAAAGAAGGAAGATTTTGCAGTTATGAAAATTGTATTGGAATAGAGACTCACAAACATGTAGAGTGGATTTGAAAGTTTAAAATGCAGAAAAAATAAATTCTAAAAAAAAAAAAATATGTAGATGAAAATAAAAGAAAATATCTAAAAAAAAAAAAAAATCGAAGTAAAGTTTAACCCACTGACCGACTGCGCCGTTGCCCAGGTGTCCTCGACCCTAGAGGCCCAAAATTTCGTTTACAGTTTACAATATTTTAGTTAAAACTATACAAAAATGTTGTTGAAAATAGCATTCAAGAAAAATATTATTTTTGAAAGCAAAATAAAAAGTTTTAGAAATGTAATATTTTACACAAATATGCATTTTTGAGTGAAATAGTAAAACAAAATTAAGGCTTTTTTGTTTCAAAGAGTAGTAAAAGCCATGGGGAAAATAACAGGCGGGGAAGGGGGGGGGGGTCGATTGCGCATCAGGGTCTGGGCCCACTTTTGGCTTGATCAGGCTCAAAAGACTAGTGAAAGAAATCGAAGAATGATTTAAAAGAGAGACTAAATATATTTTTAGAAAATCGTACAGTAAATATACATCAACCCGGTCCAGGATAAAACTAGCCATGTATGGCAGCAATTTGCTCCGAAGTGTATTATATTTAGTTCTTAATTATAATTGAAGCCAATAAATGAAATTCCAGTCGTTTTGGAGGTGCGGCTATACTTTTGAAGGAACAAAGACATGGTTTTGAAGCGTTGTCGAATACAATCTAATTCCGTTCCAATCCCCAATTATTAGAAAGCGGACAAAATTTTACAAAAGCTCACTGCGGACATCCAACAGTTATGACATTTAGCATTTATGGATTGTCCAACAGGATGTTAATTTATCATTTGAATATATATTAGATGGTATTCGGGATCCTGAAATTTAGAAGCTAATATAATGACAGGTTTTAGATAATATTTTTCTGAAATCTAGTTTATTTAAAGCATTAAAATTGGAGTCAGTCAATTAAGCTCAGAAAATGGCAAGGAAATCCTGTAATTTGTAGATTTTTAATTGAGAATGCCTTGTATACTTAATTTTAATTAAAGATTTAATATGTCTTTTTTTTTTTTTTTTTTTTTTTTTTTAACACAAAAAAAGTAAGAGAAAAATAAGTAAAAAATGCTGTAATTTAGTGACATTTATAGATATTAAATGAGGTCAGATAAAACTAATTGATAACTCATGAATAAAATTTATTCATTCATTATACTTTTGGGTGTATAAGAAGTCCAAAAGAAAATTTCTCAGATATTCCCATAACATGAAAAATTCTCATTTTCTACATTTTCAAGAAGAAAAATGTTCACTTTATTGGGATGATGCAGTTTAGAAATGAAAAACAAACAATTTCAGGATTTTTTAAAGGCTATTTTAAACGTGTCATTAGTTTTTATCCTTTCTATCAAACAATGCCTTTTTACATTTTTCTTTTTTTTTAGAATTATCAAGATAACTAGTAGTTATTTATATGAAGTTTTGCCGGCAGAAAAACCATCACTGACATAAAATAAACGTGAAGAAGAATGGTATTTAAACAATTGCAAGAAACAATAGCCATTAAGTTTTCAAGGAAACCATTAAGAAGATCTCTTTTGGGAAAAAAAATGGATTATGGTAGATTTCGAAGCGGAAAGACGCACAATAAAGTGAAACAGCGGACAAAAAGTAACAGAACAATAAGTAAGAATCCTTTATTGCAGTTTATTTCTACCGTATATAACATTAAAAATGTAAATGGGAGCAGCTATTAACTTTTGTAATGGTTATTTGAGCATTACGGTTAAGTATGGAGAGGAAGTTATTAACAAAAAGTTATGGTGAGAATCAATAATTCCCAAAGAGCCAATATATGATTAAATATAAATCAAAACTTGAAAAAGAATCCATTTAAAGAGACAAAAATAGGTTGGTACAAATGCATATTAATAATCAAATTGTGTGATGATAAGTGCACACATAATATAATAATTCAATTTTATGTATAATACCATAATTTTTTTAAATAAGAAATTTTATTAAAGATTAATTTTCTAAATTAATTAAAATATATATTTAAGCAAATGAAAATAACTTATAAACTTCATATCCACAAAACCTTGACGTTTGAAAATTGGAATTAAAATCACATTAATCAACCTTATGTATTTTATGAGTATTTTGATTTCTAATTTGATTTATTTATTTACTTTTTTTTTTGTTTATCGCTTTAAGGATAGTAATACAATTATTTTCAAGAAAAAAAAATAATAATAAGATCACCCTGGTCTTCAGTTACTAAATCGTGGTTCATTGATAAATGTTTGTATAGTAGTTCGGTATCCAATTTTAGCCATAGGTATCAGTAGCAATGGTTGACCATAGAGCAGCAACAGAATTCAAAATAAGTTGGAACTCAAAAAAATTTTCTTTTCGATCTCAAATGCAAAAATCATTTAAGAAATAAACTGTCGTAATAATAATAATAATAATAATAATAATAATAAATGCAATTTAAAGCATTAAATTTTCTTTTTTATATCGCGTTTCTTATAAAATGAAGTAAAATGCAAGCTAATAAAATTACTACTTCATTCTTCCTAATCCAAGTTAACATGATGTATTTAACATGAAATAAATCCGCAATTTTCTTATCTTTATTACAAAGCACTGACATATTTCAAAGCTTTTTTAATATGTCCAATCCATAAAAAAAAAAAAAAAAAAAAACCTAGTTTCAAATGTACAATCTCCAAAAGAACTTATCTAAATTTGAAAATGTGCATAAAATTATATCACATATTATATATATATATATATATATATATATATATAAGAAATCCACAGAAATAGCACATTTCATTTAGGTAGTTGAGAGTACTTTATTTTCTTTAGTAATTCAGGCCTAAAGTAATAGTAATAATGTTAATAAAACTATCATTCTGGAAAAAAACTGATAAATTTTTTTTAAATTACTAAAATCTTTAATTTAATCACTTGAAAGCTGTTTTACTATTATCTATATTAGGACTTAATAAGCTATAGTTAGATAACTGTAATTATAATTATTAGCTATAAATATAATAATAACAATTATTATTATTATTACATAATTATAATTGTAATTAGCTAACTATAAGCTGTAATTAGATGTAATTGGGAATCTATTAATTGCTGTTTGAAATTTTCGAAATATTTTTGCTTTAAATTAAGTATTCATGAAATAAAAAGAACATTAATTAACATGAATAAATGGGAAATACGTTAGTTTCATGACTGAATTTACATAAATCTGAAGACAAAGGAATCAACAGGAATTTTAAAATTTAAAAATCAAATGGATGTGTTAACAAACACTTCTTTTCCCCTGTTTAACTATTAGTTATTGGAATTTCTGCTTAACTATTAAACAGAATATGTTTAAAAAATTAATTTTTTTTCTGCGTTTGAAATGTACTTTTACAACATTTAACATTCACAGTTTTTAATTATTATTCTGTTATTCTATTTTCTTTATGTATTAATAATCATATGTAATATACATGTATAAAAACTGAAATCTATGTGAAACATAAATAAAATCCAAACAAATAAAACAGAAATAACCTAACAATCGAAGATTAATTTAACCTTCCTACCCTGTTGAAGAAATTTTACGTTTTACCTGTATGGGTCGAATCGACCCACTTTGTATAGATTGATTTTAGGTCTTAAGAAAGAATTTCTATGGAGCTCATTTTACATCTACATTTCCGACAACTATCGCCATCTATTGACTATTCCTGAAAATGAAGTCTACTCAAAAGAAAAAATTGGTGTTTTAAGCATTTCTATGCATGTTAATACACGTTTCTATGCACGTTTTACCTGTATGGGTCGAATCGACCCACTTTGTATAGATTGAATTTAGGTCTTAAGAAAGAATTTTTGTGGAGCTCATTTTACATCTACGATTACGACAACTATTGCCATGTATGGACTATTCCTGAAAATGAAGTCTACTCAAAAGAAAAAATCGGTGTTTTAAGCATTTCTATGCATGTTAATAATGTGGGTCAAATGGTCCCTGACAGGTAATATGTCACATATTTTTTTGGGGTGGTTTAAAACAAACCAATGACTCTGAAAACATCATATATTAAACGAATATTTTTGAGCATATTTTTAAGCATATTTTTATTAAGCATATTTTTGAGGCATGCATAATGTTTGAACAATTAAAATTAAAATCTGTAGAAGATATCGAAAGATCAACTTTAAAAATGGGTCGAATCGACCCATACAGGGTAGAAAGGTTAAAATAGTTTGAGATATAGCATAATCATTTTGAAAACATCATTTTTAAGCAACTTTTTTGTCAATTAATCTGCATATATGTTTATAATAATAAAATGAGATTAATTGTACGGTAATAGTGAATTTTAAGTGAATCTTTCATTTTATATCTAGAAATCAGTAAAACATAAAAGTAATAAATTTCTTACTGTTCTATTGCATTCCATTTAGTGTGAAACAAACTAAAATAATTAAACTCTTACAAATGACCAATGAATCGAAACAAAGAGAATAGTTTTTCTAAAGCAATGATGGCAGCAATCAATGAGGGACCACAGTGTCAATTCTCTAAAAGAGCAGTAATTGAATTAAAAGTTCTGGAAAGAAAGAGACATCAAGTAAATGTAACGCTCTTCTTATTATTTTTTACAACGTTTAATTTAGAAATGAATACTAAAATAAATTTATTTACTTATTTATTTTTGAAATATTTATTATATGATTTAGTAGTGCGCAACCTGAGGTTTGCGAGGGGTAAACTTGCTTTCGAAAAGTCTTATAAGTGATAATTTTAACTGTCATTCGTTTTAAAATAAAAAAAGTATTATCTTTAATTCGATTTTTCAAATTCAGTCGCATTACTAAAAACTCCTGAAAATTTCTAATTTTGCATTCTTTTGGTTCGTAACTAACGTTGTAATTGAGACATTGAAAAAAAAAAATTATATATAATGCACAAATGTGTTCAATTACACACAGAAAATATGTATATTAAAAGAGATGGAGATTTAAAATAATTTAAAATTCACATGGAACGTTTTGAAAGTGGGCATTCTTTTGAATCAGTTTCACCCAAAAGGGGGCATTTATATTTTCGTAATGAGTTACTATTTGGTAAAACAGGCTATATGCACGAAAGCGATATTTTTTTTTTGCATTACAGCGGTGGAATGAAAAGAAAAATAATTACTTTCAACGTTCATTGTTTATATATCGGCCTGCAGGTGATTGTTCTGTGCTGCAATATTCACCGTCTTAGAAAAGGCTATATCTTAGCTTCTATAGCACATTAGTGCATCAAACGTAATACGTGATATAGTTAAGAAAAAAATAAGTTTAGCTTTGATGCATATTGGCCGGGAGTTGGCGCTACTTTTGTCTATTTTCTACGTTTTTCCGGAAGGCTTTTAATATCAACTTTATAAAATTACACCAAACTATACATGCATACTGTATAAAATTTTGTTAAATTGATTAAATTTTTTGCGTATGTTCATCATAGTTTAATCTCTTATATAGATTCAAAGTACAAGAAGAAGAAGGCCAATATAAAATACAAAAAATCATAAAATATAGTTATAAAAATAAAAATATAAAATATGTAGTTAAAATATCGAAGAAAGTTTTTTGATGGTCACAGTATACTAGTTAAAATGCAGCCGATTAAGTTTTATAAAAATATGACATTTGTTTTTTTATTTGCAATTGATAAATTAAATAGTAAATGAATTTGAATTATGAAAATTTGAAAATTAAGACACATCTCTCCTCATTGATGTCTTTTTAATTAATCACATATTCACAGTATTGAAATTAATTTTTTTAACAAATGAAATTAATTTAGAAGAGAAAAAATGTTTCAGTGTTTAATTGCATTAATAAATCACATCTGAGTATACTGAAAATCTGAAGAGATTTCCTTTTACAACATGATGTAAAATTTTTACAAAGTAATAATTTGAAGAAAAGATGCGATCTTTATCCGAGTTTATTTAATGATCGCCATCTGCATAAGAATCTATCTAAAATAAAAATGAATTGTAAAAGAATTAATCTATAATTCAAAGTATGCTCGTCTCATGGTATTAACGGGATCAAATATTTAATCTTTAATTAGAAATAAATTTCATAATAACGTTAAACAAAACTTTGAAAAGCTTAAAATACTTAAAGTATTTATGTTTCTCTTTTTCTTTTAAAACGCGTTATCGGCAGATTGATGGAAAAGAATTACTAGACAAATGAGGTTTAAAATGCATAATTTACATAATTGTCACAAGATGTGCCAAAAAGTTTTAAAAGACCAATTGATTTTGTAATAATAAATGTAAAACTCCATTTACTTGATAAATGATAAAAGTAATTAGTTTTATCTTTCACATATTAACAGTTTGTTTAATATTCAACTAGATTGCGTCACAGAATGAACATTATGTGTTCTTGAAATAGATTAACGTTGTTTTATTGTTCTTGAAATAAAAGATTAAATTTGGTTTTTATTTCGCCTAACTTTAGTTGTATCAATTCTTAAAAGATTTTGCTAATTACACTTTTGATGTAATTAAGCGATAAGATTTTTTAAAAATCAAAATTTAGATGAAAGTTTTGGCAGAAACACAACACAATATCATGGCTGTTGGCCAACTTCCATACCTAACTTAAAACCTTATAACTACGATAAAACAAAAAATAAAAATTCTCGGACATGTAAAAATGATGATATGTTTTCGAACATCACCAGGTATTATCCCATAATAATTTTTCTGCAGTTGCATAGGTAGAAAATTACACCCGGAGTACTATATAGTACTGAAATAATGCAATGTGCATAAAGTTTTTGCACTTTGCATTATTTGCTGTTTTGCTCGGAATACGTCTATCTATACACAGTATATTAAAAATCCTATATGATCATCCTTTTATGTTATTTTGTAAACTTCAAACATCCAATGCATTAATTTTTTTAGATACTGCAAAGCGTCACAAAATGTACCAGTTTTATTTATTTTGAAATAGTTTATTATCTTCAGATTGTTAGGAATCCTAATAATTTTATTCATGCCATTGAAAAAGGTGTACATCCTATGTACATCTTTTTAAACAATATGTATTGTAATGAAATTTGATATCGTAGATTGATTTTAATTTTTATTTCATGTTTTTTAACTTAGGTAGATTTTAGACTGTAATCGTTTAAAATACTTTTTGTGTTGTTTAAACAGAAATTGTACAAATATAATTTTCCCAATGAGGTACAAGCCATAATAAATGGTGATATTTTCGTAGATATTCTGGCATACAAAGTGATGCCCAACTTGGAAGTTGCCCAAATTTTCCATATAAATATGCATTGTGGGGGTTGTTGCATTGGAAATAGTAGCATGAAAACTAACCTACGGAATTGTTCCCAATAAAATAAATCAATAGATTAGAATAAGCAAAACGTATCGCACTGTACTGTGGGTAGCCTATTATGCTGGGATTTCGTTCTGTTACTGTGTCAAGAGTTTGGTCAAATTAATTTCTCTTAACTTGAATATAACATGTTCTGTACTAGAAATTTATCTGAACATACATATGATGGGGAACTGAGCAGAGTTCACCTCTGCCAACTAGTTTATATGTAAGAGCATCACGCCACCTCTCCACTTTCCCCAAGGAATAAATTTTTAAAATGTATATTTTTCAAAAATATAAAGAAAACCATAACTTTATTTAAAACAATTGCACTCAACAATTCATAAATAAGCTATATAGTTATAAAACGAATTATTTTTGAAAAGATATCTTAAAATTAATCCAACTGGAGAAACTTTAAAACGTCTCCAGTACAACTAAAACGCAATATTTCGAATTTAATGCTCTAGGAATCAATTGAGCAATAATACTTATATTTCAATAAAACTTTATCAAAATAAATTATTCTTAAAAGACATTTTTATTTCTTTAAATGGGTTGAATTTTTACAAAATAATAATTTTTTTAAAAACTTCTCATTCATTGAGACATAAATTCTTAAACCTTGAGAGTGTGTGTGTGTGTGGGGGGGGGGTAATTATTATTATTGTTTTTTAAATATTTTTTTTTCTACTTATCTGAATCAAATGGTGTTATAGTAAAAAATGATTAAAGTTTATTATATTTTAAATTCAGTTTTTATTTTATTTGTTTATTATTTTATTTTGTTTGTTTTATTTTATCCTTTCCCTTTTTTAGTCCCCCATAATACTATAGGTATGGGGAACTTAGGTTAATGTGAAAATTTTCGATCTCGGTTTTTTGACTTTTTTACGCGTTTTCAGGTGTGAGGAATCCGAAAATGACAAAATTTTTATGGTGTCCGTCTGTTGGGTGACTGTTAGTTTGTTAGTCCTGACCTGAAGACCTGACATGATACTGACATGAATACCACAGAGTATGAATTTTCTAATTTAAGAAATTCATAAGTTATTTGGAATTTACGATCCTCTTAAAATAGCAAAATAGGGCAAAATTAAGCTTAAACGTCCATTTTGAGAATCATAAATATATAATACAACTTCAAAATAACATTTATGATACTTGTTTGAACATGATTGACTACAAATATTCTAATAGGAAAATTTCGCAAGTTATTCGTAATTTAAGATTTTATCAACATAGCAAATTCGAAAATTTTCCATATAAATAGAAATTTTGAGGATTGTTTCATTGGATATCGTAGCATGAAAACTAAACTACGAAACTAACCCTAATGAAGTAAAATAATAGATTAGAATAAGATAAATATATAGAAGTGAACGTTGGATAGCCTATTTGGCGGGGATTTCATTTTGTCATTGTTTCAAGCGTTTGGTCAAATTCATTTCTCTTAACATGATTATAATATGTTTCGCACTAGAAATTTATGAGAACATATATATGATGGGGAACTGAGCAGAGTACACCTATGCCATCTAGTTTTTTTTTCATCGGAACTTCTTTCTTGATAATTTATAATATTGAATTTGTCATTGCTTCCGGTAATACTTTTAAGAAGGATTTAATATATTTTACATTCTAAATTATTATGTTGTAACAGCGTACATTTTTTTAGAATTTTTTTACCTTCCTTTTAAGATTGTGTGAAATGCGAATATTGCATACAATTATTTAGCTGTAGATGCTCTGGTTCGTTAATATTCACTTTTATAACTAAGGTTACTAATACATTACATGTTAGTTGCTGATGTGCCATTTATTTTGTATTTTTTAAAATAAACTAGAAATTTCTTATTTACACATATGTTCTTTTCTTTAATATTTTATTTAACATCAAGGGACTAATACAGGCTAGGATCTCTTAGAAAGAACCCCACGAAGGGGATACCCCTCAGGCCCAGGACTCTTAGAGCAGTCAATCGTATTGGGTTGGGTTATGGAAACTAAGGCCGATTGACTGCACGAGGGTTATAGACCTGAGGGAGAGTGCCCTCCTTGGGGGTCTTTCTAAGGGATCCTAGCCCATATTTACGCAAGTTTCTGAGAAAAACACGGAAAACGTCAACGGCTAGCCGACGAGCGCAACTTGGGATCGAATCCGGCACTCCACGTCTACCAGCTTTGAGCGCAGAACCGCTCGGCCTCTGCTGAGCTGGCAGTCAATCGACCTTACTACCAAAATCCAAACCCAATTTCAAAATCTAACCGTGTATAACATACATAATTCCGTCCATTGATTCGTAAGATACAGCGTCCAGAAAAGTTTGTATACATAAACACAGAGACACACGTTTTCTAAAAATGATCAAAATGTGTACTAGACTTCTCAAAACGTGTAAATCCATCAAAAATCGGGAGTCAAAACATTTTTCAAGAATCCAATACTTTCTTTTTGTGTATGACGAAGAAAGTAAAAATTCATTTGAAGAACTAAATCAACATGAATAAATGTAATATTCTTTTCAAATAGAAAAAGACTTTTTTTTTAACCTATCTCATGTGGAATAATGAGCTTATTTACTTTCTCTTTTACATGAAAGCTTTTTCTAGGAAAACTAATTTATGATAATATGTATAAACTTATAGCTTTATAAAATTCATAAAAAGAAGATGCATTCAACAGATTTCTTTTTCTCTAGATGTATATTTTTTTGTAAAGAAAAATAAAGCCTTTGGAATAACGTATAAAAAATGCATTTCGTTCAAATTATGTTTAATTCATTTTTATTTAAATGGCTTTATTGTAATTTTTTCCAGTCTGAAAATAATTTGGATGAAAAGAATTTATTTTCTATTCGTCTATTTAGAAAACATTATCATGCCGTTCTGTACATTAAAAAAGTTTTATTATAAAGTAAAACTGTTGATATTTAAGGCTGATGGATTGCGTATATTATCGAAGAAATTCAAAAGAAAGGGGAAATTTTTTATTTATCTTAGTTGACTTTAGAAAATATATAATTTTCTATTTATTTTATCTGTTATTGGAAAAATTTAAATTTCTTTTCTAAAATTTCTTTGAATTAACAAAAAAAAAAAAAAAAAAAAAAATTGCGTTATTTTATGAAAAATTTTAAAGTATTGTAAATTTTATATATCCTAAGCATATTACCTCTGTTCTACAGTTTAAATGTATATAATTGGTAACCAATTTATCGTATGGTAAATTTAAGTTACGCTTACACATTATTTTAATATATATATATTAGTTTTTCGTTTCCATTCATGGTTATGCTTTCTTGAGCTATGTAATGCGAGTTCTGATAAAAATAAAACAAGAAAGAAAAATTATATGGTACGCATGGATTATTGCCACTTTCCAACTGTACATATTTGTTGCATCGTATAATTTTCAATGTTCTTTGCCTTCGTTATCACACAACAGATAGACAGAAGGATTGAAAGATATATTCATTGTATTCATAATCACTCTTAAACATCGCTAGAAAGTGTTAAAAATGCTTAACACAAACGAAAACACATCCCTTAATGTATTAGTGTAACCCTGTATATATGAACGTTAATCTTATCATATTCTATATAAAACATTATTTTAGCATTACAACAATACATTTCTCTTTCTTCATGATTTTTGCAGTAGGATGTTATTTAAATGTAAATTATAAAAATGTCTGTCGTAAGGCTGAATGCATTGACATTTTTTGGGGTGTCCCTGTACACAAACCAGTTGTATGTTAGGGAAAATAAGTTGAATAACATATATCACTTTAAAAAATTTCTGAAAATATTTACGGACACTGGGTCAAGCAGACGGACAGAGGGGCAGACGGACAGTCAGACTATCAGATACACCAATTCAAATCCTATTCATTCTTAAATATTGTTAGAAATTGCTAAAAACACTTAATGAAAGCGAAAATGGAATTCCAGCAAATTTTTGATAATAGCTGTTAATGTAAATAAATATTTTTGTATGGCTCTGTAAATCTTATTACTAATCATGCTATATTCTATATGTATCTATGCTATATTCTATGAAGTTTTTTTTGTGTATATGAATAACATACTTCAATTTCATTAAAATTTATGCAAAGTAAAATTATTAAAATTTGGTGTATAGAAATACCACTCATAGAACGCAATGCTTTTGAGTACTTTCGGGTGTCCCTGTAGACAAACCAGTGGTGGTATTTACTCCATTTTCTATAAAAAGCACCCGATAGTGAACTTGAATAACATATTTCAATTTCATTAGAATTTGCGTACAGTAAAGGTATTAAAATACGGTTTATAGAAATACACATACGCACACTATTAAAAATGAAGTTCTCGTAAAATTATGTAAAAATATATATATGTTTTTTTTTTCTTGTGAATAATGAAATAATTTCGGGTCTGTATGATTGACTGCATTTCTTTTTGTCTTTAAAGTGTATTTATCTTTTTTATTTAAAAAGCTTTTTAAAATATTTCGGAAATATTTTGTCCGAAAAATATTTTAGATTCAAATTCAAACTCATTTATAAATGAAACATCTTCTAATTTATCATTGATATTTTTTTTTAACCTTGCAGAATTAGACATTTCTATGTTACATTTCATATTTCTAATTATGGCAAGAAAAAAATTCATCACATAAAACTCTTACAAAAAATCGAGTAGATTTTGTCCTTCGTTATTTTAAGAAGTAGGCAGGAGAGAATTAAAAATTGAAGCTGTAGGAGATTTTTTTGAAATAATAATAATAATAAAAATATTATTAATAAACTCTTTTCTTTTCAGATATTTTCGAATGTGTAAAGTTATTATCTAGCTGTACATTAAAAATATATAGAGAGTATTATATACTGTCCTAAATTAACTGAAAAATTCAATAGTAATGCATTAAAAAACAAGTATTAGTTTTTTTTTTTAATTATTATTATTATTTTTTTTTTTTAACAAGCAGTTACACCAAAAACTTCATTGCCAAATAGCGACAAAAATTTAAAAGTCACCAAGGGGGTCTTATGCTAAAACTTAACGCAAAATGGTCTAGATATTACGAATATCTTTCTATTCTAAAAAAAAAAAAAAAAAAAAAAAAAAAAATACAGACACGACATTATTTCATTATTTAAAACATGAAAATCTGACATTGACAGATTTTAATTTAGTGCCAGAGGCCTACTGCTAAACTTGTTAATATCGACAAATTCTTCTTTAGTTAATTCGTGACGATCTAAATTCCATGATAAAGTTTTCATTAAATCAAACCAATGTGTTTCAGCTGCAGATACTGTAACAAATAACGTTGGAAGTCCAAACTGCAAAACAACGTTTTTTCTCTTTTTCCCAATGAGGGGGAGGTGTGCCTTGGGGGGGACTCATGTCAAAGGTGTGCCTTGGGGGGGACTCATGTCAAAATTGTACCTTGGGGGGGACTCAAAGTTGGGCCTTGGGGGGACTCATGTCAAAGTTGGGCCTGGGGGGGGACTCATGTCAAAGTTGTGCCTTGGGGGGGACTCATGTCAAAGTTGTGCCTTGGGGGGGACTCATGTCAAAGTTGTGCCTTGGGGGGGACTCATGTCAAAGTTGTGCCTTGGGGGGACTCATGCCAAAGTTGTACCTTGGGAGAATTTTTTATATTTTTTAAAAACTTGTAACCTTCGTTATGAGTAATCAAATTATCTACAAAATCTTCATTCAATAAATCCCCATTCAATAAACCGACTGAAATAGGCCCTTAGCACTATTAAGAGTGACGTATAAAAATTCGACAACGCTGTACCGACTGAAATAGGCCTCTAGCACTAAAAAAAAAAAAAAAAAAAAAAAGCTTTCTAGCATAATATTTCATTAATAAAATGATATTAAATATTAAGTATTTTAATTTGACATTAAATATTGGGTTTTTTATAACATTTTTCTGATTTTGTCTTGTATTATGCACTATTAATATTCTTATTCAGTGAAAGGCAAAGCAGTGAATAGGCAGGCAGAGCACTGCAAAGGTTAACAAGTGAAGCGAGTCGAGGGGAGGCGAAGCCTTCTTCGGGGGTGGGTGAGCGGAGCAAGCAGGGAGGGGGGGGGGCAGAGCCTCCTAGTTTTGATTATTAAAAATAATAATAATAAAGCAAATGTACATTATCTTCCATAAAGGAATAATGTAAATATATTTTTTTTTTATAAACTGTGTTTAGTAAATGGAAATACTAATTTGTTCTTCATTTAATTTTCAAATCCCTTGTTTTTAATTTAGAAATTTATTCATCAACTCTGAAATTTCATTTCAGAAAATTTCGGAGTGGAAAGCTGAATTTTTGTTCCATCTATGTGAAAAATACCAGAGTCGGGTTCGATTCCCGGCTCTAGTATTTGTCACATAGTTGGTATAAAAAATCAGCCTTCCACTCGAAAATTTTCTGAAATGTCCTTGTTTATATTTACTTTTCTTTTTTCTGTACTATTTTTTAATTTACGTTTTTCATAGAAGAGAACTATAAATATAGGAATTATAAGAAAAGAAAAAAGAAAAGAAAAGAAAAAAAAACTACACAGAGGTTTTTTAAATTATAATTTCTTATTATGCAGATTTATTCGTGATTTTTTAAAACCTTTCTTAGAATTCATTCATTGTAGATGCGCTATTCATCTTTTAATTAACCCTAAATGAGTAAAGAAATATGAGTATTCCTTAATGTGCCATCCTCACAAAACAAAGTATTTCTTACTCACGAATTAATAATTAATTTTTTTTTGTTTTTAATTATTCATTATGTATCTAAATTAATTCTTACTCATTTGTTTATTATTTTTTTTTAATACAAACATTAGCTTCATCACATTGAATCTTTTATTGTAACAATCGGGTCACTAAGATAAAAAGCTATTATTAAAAACACTCCAAAGTCCCCTGCAGATGTTAAAAACTCTTAAAAGACAATATATACAGTCTCTTTAAAAGTCTTACCTTTCTTCAAAGAGTTTAATTGTTTTAATGCAGTAGAAACACTTTCACGTTAATGGCTGCTTTCAATTATGCAAATACCTTCGCGGTCACTGTAAACTTAAATCAGAGTGTTCTGGATTTAGAAAGAAGTGCTAACACAGTCTCTTTTTAATGAAAAAGTACGTTTAAATAGATGAGTGAGTGCATCTCTAAAGTCTTATTAATTTAGCTTTATGTTCTCGATGAATAATATATGTGGCTGTTAGTAAGATTTAAAAGAAATATTTCACATTAAGTACAATAGCTTGAAATGGAAAGCGTTTTATACTTTTACTGAAAAAAAAAAATCTTTCAATCTTTTTCTTTCTTTTTTTAGAAGCATATCATACTTCACATACATAAGGTAATAACTTTCATTTTTATGGTTATTTTCTTTTAAGTTAAATATCATTTACATTTGTGACAGACATGACACCAGACAAATTTCTTGTGGAAATTTCAATACTAAATATTAATTTATCTTGATGTATTTTGGTGTATGGATATATTTGTATGTCTAACTTATAAATACAACAAAACTTTTAATCGAAGAAAAATAATTTATTCCTAAGAAGAAAAAATATAAATGTAGCCTGACAGACATGATTTCACTGACTCATCTTTATCACTTACTTGCTTTAAACTGAGACACATTTGAAATTCAGAATTTTTAATTTACACATATATGACTTTCATATCATATGTCATTTTAAAAAAGTTCAAAAATTTAAATAAATAAATATATAAAACATTATCTAACATCGTGAGAGGCATAACATGTGCAGAAATTCAGAATTTTCTTTTTTCTTTTTTCTTATTTCTTTTTAAATTTAAATTTTATTTTAAATTTAATAATATACATCTTCTTTTTATATATATTATGTGTTGTATTATTTGATATATTTCTTATGATTTTCAATAAGAAAAAATAAAAATTATTGAGTTAGTTGAAAATTAAATGAAATAGTCTCTATGTCCGCATCTTTGCAAGAAATTAACCTAAACTATTTGATTAATAATTTTGACTGTAAAGCATATGATTAACATACTTATTTCAACTTATTTGAAAATATCGGCCACTTGAAAATACTAAACTCGCATAAAAAAGGATTTATGAACCAATTTACATGAAATTTGGTATGTTTATTGCCCTTATAAGGATTGCCACCAGTTTCTTCAATCAATTTGATCCATCATCTTTTTGCGAGATAGTGTTAATTTGAATTGAATAAAACAATCTACACTTCTAACAGAGCTCGTATAACTTACTTTAGCTTAAGAGAAACATATAAATTCAATAATCATACAGGTAATGATACAATAATCATTTTGTAACTTCAATAAACTGTCAGAAAAATATTGTTAAAATGCATTATTGTATTAAAAAATTTAAATTTTAACAATTCAAATTTCTGAAACTTTAAACTTTGAACAACTTTTAGACATCCAGGTATTCTATTAGTCTTTGTTAACCCTTAAATGCCGTGCGTTGCCATTCGGCAACATACCCAGTTTTGTCTTCTAAAGTATTATTAGAATAATATTGAAGCTCTAATGTCTCATGCTTGTCGATTGACAAAAAATTGCTTTTTAGCTGTAAACCATGGTTAAAATAAAGTACGATTTTTTAAAGCATTTTTACCGTGATTTATTTTATAGAGGTAAGAATAAAACATTTTTAAATTCATTTAAAAAATAATCAGGCATTTAAGGGTTAATGAAGTCTTTAAAAAATACGCTATTAAAATTTACTACACACTATTAAAATTTATTATTCTTACAGGTTCCATATTAAGCAAATCTGAAATCGCATTTAAAACAGTCAAAATATTTATCTTCAAACTTTAAGCGGAAGTCTTATCTATTTTCAAATTGCTCTGGTGACTTCAGCTGATAATTAAATTTCAAACGTCCTTTGAATAAATAACGCTGCTTTGAATGAAAATCAGCCTCAACACCATTTTTTCAAATTCTTATCTAAAATGACCTCCTGAATTCGAATATGACGCCCATTTTGGCCCACCTATTGCCGTTGTTTAGGGACGCCCCCCTGTTTTCATAACTTTTCACAAAGAGGAAATTTAGCGAGATTTGCCACTGAAATTATATATTACATTTCTTATATTTTATTTATTAATCAATTACTACTATTATTTATTATACATTATATTTTTTGTTTTTAAATGTTAAAATAATTCTTTTCTATTCTCCAAATGAAATCCATGGCCATAAAATTGCCAAACAGTGATAAAAATTGGGGAAGGGCGTGGCGTACCGAGAAAACGGTTGGTGATTTGTCGAAATGGGGGTGATGTTCGGATTCAGGAGGTCATTTTACATAAGAATCAGGAAGAAGGCTCGAAAAAATTGCTTTTTTCTTTTGCAGCGCAGTATAATCGATCATTTTGTATGCTAATTGTAAAAATTTCTAATGAAATTTAAATTCAGTCATTGAATTTAATTTGATAATGGATGGGTAATCGTTCAATTTCAAAGAATAACTTTGCAATATAAAGATATGAAAATAAGTAATTCTAATATCTGAACAATTCTTCGCTTTCAGTATTTGAAATTAAATATTAAAAATTAATATGCGAAGCAGGACACTTTGGTCCCATTGTTTTGGTCCCACCATTTTGGTCCTACCGTTTTGGTCCCGAGGAAATTGTGGTCCCGCTAATTGTTTGCTACCTTTTAATTATATATCAGTTTTTTAATATGATAGCATATTTGTTGATACGGGAAAACTGAAGTGCTCTTAGAATATCTTTAATTAAGGAATATTTTATAGGTAAATATATAAATTTTCGACATTACGATTCCTCCCTAGCCGTTGAGATTAGGAGAATTTTGTTCTGATATTTTACGAACATTTAATATATTTAACCTTTTTTATTTAATGCAGTTGCACTTTTTTTTTTTTTTTTTTTAATTGAGATTTTTTTTTATTTGATTTCGATTTAATTTACTTTAATTGTAATTTGATTTTTAAATTTTATTGAAAAAATTTGTGATTTGAAAAGCATTATTAACAATAACAAGAGTACCTTCTTATTAAAAAACAATTACCATTTGAATATATTTATTCATAATGTCTGAATTAATTCAAAAATAATAAAATACACAAAAAATTTCTTAAAAAAGAAAGGGAAAAGGAAAACCTTAGGATATTAAATATAATTTCCTTTTAGTGACAGAATGCTATTTCTTTCAAAGAATTAAATATTGATCTGCTCCCATCATACACTCTTCTTTTTAAGCATAAGCTTGTGATCATTTATGGAGTTTTTGAATTTATATATGAATTTATATATATATATATATATTTATGTGTGTGTGTGGTGAGAGAGAGATATAGGCTTCATTCAATTTGATTGTGATTTAATTTTTATCATTAATCTAAGAGTAATTTATTACAAAATCTGTGTTATATTAATAATATTAATAAAATATATGTTTGTTTTTCCTTGATATTTAATTATGCTAACCATGTAAATATGTATATAAATTATTATTCTTTCAATTACAAAGATTTTATTTTAAAAATGAAAAAAATGTAAGTAGTCCAATATTTAAGGAACAGTGCGCATTGCAAGCATCAATGTTTAGAAAATGTTGATGTATAATTTTTTCTCTTTTAGTTTAATCTTACGTTAAAAAATAAATAAATAAATAAACATATCTGTCTGATATGTCTCTATGACAAAAAGCAATGCCCACATTGAAATCTCTATAGCACCTTGGGATTCATTTCACACCTATTTCTCTAACAGACAGTAAAAATGAATTTCACTGTTTTGTTTCAGCGCATTTGAAAAAAAAAAGTGGGGGTGAGTGGGGGAGGGACTTTTAATCGAAATTTTTTTCAACAATATTGTAAGGGATTGTAATGGAAGAAAAATGCTTTTCCAATTCTGTGTGATATGTAACTACTTTCTGTATTTGACAAATATATCCGGATTGACAGAAAGGAAAGTGACTCAAGTTTAGTAGATCTGTACAAATTAAATCCCGAGATCATCATTTAGGTTCCTTGTATCTTTTTTTATTTCTCTAACATTTAGGAGATACTTGCATAAAGCATCGAGTTCCTACAAGTTTTGTATTCGAACACTCTAAATTTGAATGTGATAATTAAGAGCTGCATTACAGTGTTTTATATTAAAATCCTTGTATTTTATTTAAACTGAAATTTTGGGGACTTAGATAAATTAACAATGCTTAGATCTTCGCTGATAACTAATACCCTTTATAATTCAAAATTCGATCCGAAATAACAAATTTTCTGTTCCATGTGTCCTATAGTTACATCATTTTCAACAAAGGTTGTAGATATTTAACCCTCCAATTGCAAACATTCGTCTAAATTCTCTTTTGCCCGAAGTTTCCCCATGTATTTGTTGTCCTTTTACCTCTATCGTACAATGAAAAAAATCTACATCCCAAAATTTTAGGCATTTTTCATTTTTATTTGTTACAACAACTTTCTGTTGCAAAATAATAATAATAATAATAATTTTGACTTTTCCTACCCCCATGTTTTTAACTCAAATGACAGTATTCGAAATATGGAAAAGAATGTAGCTTTTTTTCTGTAATACTTTGATTATTCTTGATATCTGGACCAAAACGGCAGGGCCTAAACAGCGGAACCAATTCGGCGGGACCAAAGTGTCATGTACCCAGTATCAGATGCGTAAAATAGTCTTTTCCTTATACACTAATATATATTTGTATATTAAATAATTTTACAATTTTTTCGTAAAACAACATTATATATTTTCGCCAGAACAAAGTGAAATTTATTAGTAAATTACGCAATGATATTAAAAGTTTTTTATGTTATTAAATTTAAACCTCAAGCCTAAAAAATGGCACGAAAACCATATAACTTGTACATTTTAATTGAGAATACCTTGTATATTTAATTTGAAATTTTTAAGGATTTAACAAACGTTTATTTTTATTTAACATAAAAAGAAACAGTAATAGAAAATTAAGTAAAAAGTGCTTTAAATTAGTAACACTTATAAACATTAAATGAGGTCAGATAAAACTAATTGATAGCTCATGAATAAAATTTGTCCATTCATTATACTTTTGGATGTATAAAAGTTCAAATGAGAATTTCACAGATATTTCCATAACATAAAAAATTCTCATTACCTACATTTTCAAGAAGAAAATGTTTACTTTATTGGGATGATGAAGTTTAAAAATGAAAAACAAATAAGTCCATGATTTTTAAAGACTTTTAAACGTGTCACTAGTTTTATCCTTTCTGTCAAACAATGCCTTTTTACAATTTTCTTTCTTTTTTATTTTAGAATTATCAAGATAACTAGTAGTTATTTATATGAAGTTTTGCCGGCAGAAAAACCATCACTGACATAAAATAAACGTGAAGAAGAATGGTATTTAAACAATTGCAAGAAACAATAGCCATTAAGTTTTCAAGGAAACCATTAAGAGGATCTCTTTTGGGAAAAAAAGGATTATGGTAGATTTCGAAGCGGAAAGACGAACAATAAAGTGAAATAGCGGACAAAAAGTAAAAGAACATTAAGTAAGAATCCTTTATTGCAGTTTATGTCTACCGTATATAACATTAAAAATGTAAATGGGGAAAGCTGTTAACTTTTATAATGGTTATTTGAGCATTACGGGAATTGTTTTATTAAATATGGGGAGGAAATTATTAACAAAACATTATGACAGGAGAGGAATCAACATTTCCCTAAGAGAAAATTTATGATTAAAAACAAATCAAAATTTGAAAAAGAATCTATTTAAAGAGAAGAAAATTGGTTGATATATATATATGCATATTGTTGATCAAAATGTGATAATAATTGCACACATAATATCATAAATAAGTTTTATGTATAATACCATAATTTTAAACAAGAATTTTTATTAAAGATTCATTTTCTAAATATTATTAAAATAGTAAATACCCGTCAAAACTTGACGAATCACTGATATATAAATTTGGGTCCTAAATTTTTTCAAGGCATAAAGCTTAAAACACCCCGCCTTTATCATTTCACATTTCTCTTAACCGGCTTAAAACCTCTGCTTTAATCATTTATGTTTTGGTTGGATGGGGAAGGGCGGGGGGGGGGGGGGGGTAAATTTAATGAAATTTCAATATATAAAATTTAAGTGTATTCCACATAATAAAATTAAAATCGTAAGTTTTTAATAATTTTACTCTAAATATGACAAAAAGAATGTTAGTCATAATTAAGAGAGAGACATAATTTATATAATTTTTTTAAAAAATCAATATTTCTAAATAAGATACTATGAATATTAGTTCCCCATCATACTATAGGTATGGGGAACTTAGGTAATCGTGAATATTTTCGACCTCGGTTTTTTGACTTTTCTACACGTTTTCAGGTGTGAGGAATCCGAAAATGACAAAATTTCTATGGTGTCTGTCTGTAGGGTGTTTGTTAGTGTGTCAGTGTGTCAGTCCGTTAGTGTGTTAGTCCGTTAGTTTGTTAGTCTGTTAACACGATATCTCACGAACAAATGATCGCAGAGAGGTCAGATCAGTTTTAAAATATTACTTTCGACACTGGCAAGAACCCTATTCATTTGCAACATTCAAATTTAAAAACTTCGTAAGTTATTAGAAATTTACGATTTTCTTAACATGGGAGAATAGGACAAAAATTCACTTAAACGTGCATTTAATGGAAACTTTTTACTGTAAAAATGTCAGACTAGTTTTAAAATATCAGTTTTGATGCCGGAATGAACATCAGTAACTATAAATATGCTACTTTGGAAATTTCGCAAGTTATTGGAAATTTACGAATTTTTTAACATGGCAGTATAGAGCAAAATTTCACATAAACGTCAATTTTGAGAGATATTTTCATCGTAAAGATGTCTGACTACTTTTGAAATATTATTTAGGACACTGGCATGATTATTAATGACTATGAATTTTCCAATATAATGATTTCGTAAGTTATTGGAAATTTACGAATTTCTTAACATGGCTGAATAGAGCAAAATTTCACATAAACGTCAATCTTGAGGGATATTTTCATCGTAAAGATGTCAAACCACTTTCGAAATATTATTTAGGATACTGGCATGAATATCATAGACTACGATTTTTCCAATTTAAAAAATTCGTAAGTTATTTGGAATTTACGATTTACTTAACATGTCAGAATAAGGCAAAATTGAGCAAAAATTTCCATTTTGAGGATCGTAAATACATTAGACAACTTCAAAATTACATTTATGATATTTGTTTGAACATGATTGAATACAAATATTCTAATAGGAAAATTTCGTAAATCATTCGTAATTTACGATTTTATCAACATAGCGAAATTGTAAATTTTTCATATAAATAGGAATTTTGAGGATTATTGCATTGGAAATAGTAGGATGAAAACTAAACAACGGAATTGACCCTGATAAAATAAATTAATAGATTAGAATAAGATATATATATCAAAGTTAACGGTGGATAGCCTATTAGGCGGGGATTTCATTCTGTCATAATATCAAGCTTTGGTCAAATTCATTTCGTTTAACATGATTATGATATGTCTCGCACTAGAAATTTATGAGAACATAAATATGATGGGGAACTGAGCAGAGTCCACCTATGCCAACTGGTTTATGATAATATTTAATAGAGCATCATGAATGTAAATTAATCTCATAATAAAATTCCTTCCAAACTCACTAAATCGACATATGATCTACAGATTTGCACTCGTTTCATGTTTACCGTGCAATTTGTTCGCTGCTTTTCACGTAAAAAAAAAAAAAAAAAAAAAAAAAAATACAAAGATTTAATTTTATTAAATTAATATCAAAGGTAACAGATCACAGTTTTTCAGTAAAGAACATGAAAGAAATAGATTTCACTCACTTTCAAAATATATAATTAATTCCATTTTGCCAAGACAATAATAAGTATATTTTAAGTGTAAAATCATAGCTTTGACTCTGATTTCTTTCTGTCCATATTTATAAAACAATTTAGTTTTAATCCAAAATATTAATTCATTGTACAAAATAAACTGCAGATCGGTATAAATTTAAAATACATTTTTATTGGAAAAAAAAAAAAAAAAACATTATTTTAATTTTAAATAGTTTTGTAAAATAACTAAAAATTAAACACTAAAAATTTTTTTATATAAAATAATAATACCAAGGATATTATGTATCACGTATTTGCAATAAATATAAAATCAAGATAACTTAAAATATTTCTCCAAAATAAAACTATCATGTATTACGAAAATAAAAATTAAATCTTCAAATCAGAATATTTTAAAAGTAAAGATTAGATAAAAATCAATTTCATGGCTCATCTCTGAAATGCAACTATGATAATTTGAAAATAAAATTCAGATAGAAACACGTTGAAAAGCGTTGAATAATGAGAAGGGAGAGGAGGGGGGATCATATATGAAATTGTGCCTTCCTTTAAAGAATTATTTATATTTAATTTATCAGAATGTTGAGCATGTACATTTAAGAATGAAGCTGCAGAAAACCCGTGAAGATATCCCAAAGATGACAGAAATCAAACTTTATCCCTTTTGAAACCCAAGATAATGGGTTTAAAACACAATCGTTAAGATAAAAAAGAAATAGAAGATGGGAGATAAGCTAAATTGTGAATTTGGTTAAAATAACTTTACTACTATGCAATGATTAAAAAATATAGTTAAATGATTATTGTTATACTAATGTAAATAAAGCTTTCCTTTCTTCAAACTAATCAATATGCCAAATATAGTTTACTATACCATGAAAATAAAACTTATGGAGCATCCATGATACTCCTTCTGAATGACAGTTTTGGCACCATCTATGAGCTATAATGTCAAGCAAAACTAAAAATCTTTTTTATTTATTTTTAATCTCTCTCTCACTCTCTCTCTTTTTTTTTTCGAGATTTATAAAAAAGATATATTTTTAAAATCACATTAATTTATAAAAGGCAAAATAATTTAATTTAAAATAAATTTTATTAGTGTTTTGTGTTTTCTTATATTTTATAATTACAATTTCATTTGCACTTGAAAATAGACCACGCTATTTAAAAAATAAATAATATCTTTACTTGATTTTGATTGAAAGCCACAATAACTTATTTATTTTATTTTATTTTAACTTTTAGCATTATAATACTTTATTCTATTAAAATACTGCAATTCAACAAAAGTGTACTATTAAAAAAAAAATAATAATTAAATAATATCTGGTATTATAAAAAATAAATAAATAAATAAATAAATAATAATTTGCTCATTCAATTTCTATTAATAAATTATACTATGTAAATTTTTACTCGTATAAAATTTAAATATTTTAAGTTTTATTTTTATTTTTATTATTATTTTTATTTTTATTATTATAATTTTTATTATAATTTTTATTTTTATTATTATTATTTCTACAATATAATATGGAAATGAAATATCAGAGATTATAATAATTAGATTAAACAACAACAACATAAACTACTTTGATTTTAAATATACATCTTTTCTAAACCTGATAAAATTTAACCTAAAAAAAAAAACACCCAATAAACTCTGTTAATTTGTTAATATTAAAATATCCATATATATTTTTTTTTATTTGAAAGAATGGGGGGAAAAACTATTTCATGAATATATATGTGTTTTATGGTAATAGATGGCTCCAAAACTAAAAATCTTGAAATACTATGATGTGTGAGGAAATTTTCGGCGAAAATTCTTGGGACTGTAAGGGGTAGCAATTCAGAAGTTGCTTTGTTTGAATATACATACTACCTTGGAAAGTATGAATCAATGAATTAATCGTGTGAATTATTTTTATCACTGAGCGTTAATTAGGCGTCTGCCATAGATATATCAAATATCAATGGCATCTGCTCGATCTCTATCATCGATGTTCGTATTATTGCACTGTATAAAGAGAAAGGAATATTCCGTTCCGAATTGGTTCAAAATTTTCTCGCGCATGCCCAGATCGTACAATTTTGGTCTTAAAGGAAGTGCTTTGTATTTTATTATAATAGATATATTTAAGCAAAGAAAAATAATTTATGAACTTCATGATGTATTTAACAGGAAATAAATTCATATCTTTATTACAAAGCACTGATATATTTCAAAGCTTACTTAGTATGTACAATCAATAAAAACCAATCAAATTTTTGGTTCAAATGTACATGATATCCCAAAAAGAACTTATCTGAATTTGAAAATGTACATAAAATTATATCTTATTATATATATATATATATATATATATATATATGAAGAAATCCACAGAAACAACACAATGCATTTAGGTATTTGAGAGTAGTTTTTTTTATTTAGTAATTCAGGCCTAAAATAATAATAATAACAAAGTTAATAAAACTATCATTCTGGAAAAAAAAAATGATAATATTTTTTGAAATTACTAAAATCTTTAATTTAATCACTTTAAAGCTGTTTTACTATTATCTATGTTAGAACTTAATAGTTAACTGTAGCTAGTTAACTGTAATAATAATTATTAGCTATAAATATAATTATAATATTTATTGTTATTACCTAACTTTAATTATAATTAATTAACTGTAAGCTGTAATTGAATATAATTAGCTTACTATTATATGCTGTTTTAAATTTTCGAAATATTTTTGCTTCAAATTAATTATTCATGAAATAAAAAGAACATTAATTAACATGAATACGTGGGAAATACGGTAGATTCATCAGTGAAACTACATAAATCTAAAAATAAAAGGATCAACAGGAATTTTAAAATTTCAAAATCAAATGGAAGCATTAGCAAATACTTCTTTCCCCGTGTTTAACTATCAGCTTTTGAAATTTGTGCTTAACTATAAAACAGAATATATTTTAAAAATTAAAAATTTTCTACCTTTAAAATGTATTTTTACAACATCTGGCATTCGCAGTTTTTAATTATTATTCTATTCTATTATTTTCTTTATCTACTCATATTAATACACATATTTAACATACATATATAATATAAGAACTGAAAGCTATGGGAAATTCAAACAAATAAAACAAATAACATAACAAATGACGATTAATCTAAAGTAATTTAGAAAATACCATAATCACTTTTAAAACATTATGAAACAATTTTTTTGCATTTTTATCTGCCTATGTCTATAATAATAAAATAATATTATAGTTTAAAAAAATTAAAGAACACGCTTTTATAGAAATGCGAACTAAAAAAGAACAAATTAGTAATAATATGCAGGGTAAGAGAAAATCGTGTGAGTGACACACCATAATATTTACATACATTTAAATCTTTAATTAAAATAAATTTAGAATTCAACAAAAAACATTTTAAAAAAATCTCCCCTGACTGGGATTGAACGCTGGACTATTAGGCTCGTAGCGCGGAGCCTTACCTCAACGCCATATCGTTCACGTACGGAAAGTATTTTTTTTACAATATAAATTTTTTGTTTGCTCCCAGAGCAGTTGCAAACATACATACAAACATACATACATACAGGTGAAGCTAATAAAAGACTGTTAATAAGATTAATTGTAAGCTAATAGTGAATTTGCAAGTCAAACTTTTATTTTATATCTCTAGAAATTAGTAAAACATAAAAGTAATAAATTTCTTTCTGTTCTATTGCATTCCATTTAATGTGAAATAAACTGAAATAACTAAGCTCTTACAAATGACCAATGAATCGATATAAAGAAAATAGTTTTTCTAAAGTAATGATGGCAGCAATCAATGAGAGACCGCAGTGTCAATTCTCTAAAAGAGCAGTAATTGAATTAAAAGTTCTGGAAAGAAAGAAATCTCAAGTAAATTTCTTCTTCTTATTATTTTTTAAGACATTTAATTTAGAGACGAATACTAAAATAAATTTATTTGACTTTATATATATATATATATATATATATATAAATATTTATTATATGATTTTGTAGTGCGCAACCTGAGGTTTGCGAGGGGTAAACTTTTTTCCGAAAAGTCTTATTAGTGTTAATTTTAACTGTCTTTTTCCATTGTAATTATTGGGTTACTTTTATTTAACAATTATCTATAAATCTAATTTCATAGATATTGAAGATTTATTTTCTTATTCTAAGTGTCAAATTTAATCCGTTAATTTCAGGAGTGTGAGGACTTCTAATAAAAAAAGTGCCTAGAATGTTTGTGATTTTTTTAAAAATGATTTCTTCTTTTTAGCGATAGCTGATGGTACAATGGAACAATTCTGCATATTGCAATTAATCTTTTATGATTAATTATAAATTGTAAAATGCATAGCCATTTTAAGATTTTTCATTCATCTCGCACACAATTATTTTTTTGCGGAGGTGTACCAACTAATGTCAGGTTGAATAATAATATGTATTATAGTATTTTACTTTAGATATTTGTACTAACGTATGAATTTATCTGTTATTGCGAAGGTTTCTTGTCTCACAGGACTGGAAATATACAGGAACTGTTTATACTGGAAATCAGAGTGTCCTCAAATGAAGACAGACTTTAATTTAAAAAATAACAAAAAAGTTTTTGATTTTAATGTATTTCACACCTAGTTGTGCCGTGCTGATATATATTAAAAATTTTATTTTCATTCATTTTTTTTTTTTTTTTTTTTTAAAGCTGAATTAATTCGGGCATTAACTGGTTAATAACAGCTATGCATATTAGTGTTGCAATTTTGTAGGGACTTATATTTAATATCTTCATTTTTTTATTTATTTTTTTATTTTTAAATATTTGTTATTGATAATATAATAATTATATTGATAATATAAATATTTGTTATTTTTAAATAACTGTATGCTTGTCTAATAGACTATCAAATATTTGGAACATAACTCTTCAAAATTAGTGGTGATTATTAAGTAAAATATCCCTTCAAGTTGTCAACACTAATACAGATATATATACACAGATATAAATTTTTGTAATGACTATCCACACACCAATCATCTGCATAAGCGGCCCTCGCGTAATAAAAGTTATGCATATCTTTTATTCATTGATATCTTCTCAAATCAAATGAAATTGCGTCGACGTGTACGAAATTTCATTACAGCTGAATGAATCAAAATAAAAAAGTCAATATATTTACTGAAAACTTTATAGATTTTCATTGTCATTTTCTTTTAAGGAACAATAAAATTTTATATTATAAAAAATAGCTTTCAAAATTATATGAAAATTAATTAATTTCAAAATTAAAAATTTTATTCTGCTACTTTTTTCTCTGTACAAGAAGAAAGTACTGTGTTCGGAAAATTTTCGAATTGCAGCTTTCGATGGATTTACACATTTTGAGATGGCCTGAACAGGATTTGACCACACTAAGAAAATGCCTGTCTGTCTGCGCGTGTGTATGTGTGATCGCGTGTTTTAAGTTTTATGAGAGCGGTATTTCACGAAATAAGAACTGAATTCTACTAAATTTTATATTTGGTTGGATCCTGAAATAAATTTTTGAGGGTTAAATTTCGGTATAAATCGAAAATAAATATCAAAATTATAGTCGAAAATAAAAATCGAAATTTGGTAAATATGAAAGTTACCCTCATATTTGGGCTTCTGCAACGTATAACTGTATCAAACTGGGTATGTGCCACAAAAGAAAAAAAAAAAAAGTTTTGCTTATTTAAGTGGGCAAAGAATGACAAAATTAATTAAAATCGATGCAAATAAAAATATCTAGATAATAATTACAAAATGTACTAATTTATTAGTAAAGGGGGTTTCAAAATTTCTGGAATAACCAGTAACTAAAAATGCTTCTTACGAATTTTTTTTTTCATCCTATTCTTTAACAATTTACATGAATGTGAATCAGTGTACTTGACACAAAACTGGGCATTCGTTTTGAAATTAAAGAATCGAATTCTCAAATTCGAATTCGACAAATTATTTCGAATTCTCAAATTCAGTCGCACTACCAAAAAATCCTGAAAATTTCAAATTTTGTATTTTTTGGGTTCGTGACTAAGGCTGTAATTGAGATATTGAAGGAAAAAAAAATAATGCAAAATTGTGTTCAATTACACACAGAAAACGTTTAGTAAAAAAGATGGAGGTTTAAAATAATTTAGATTTCACATGGAATATTTTAAATATGGCCATTATTTTGCATTATTTTATCCCAAAAGGAGGCATTTGTATCTTCAAAATTAGTTATTATCTGGTAAAATAGGTTGTGCATGAAAGTGATATATTTCTTTGCATTACAGCGATAGAATGTAAAATAAAAATAATTATTTTCAACGTTGGTATATATCGGCCTACAGGTGACTGTTCTATGTTGCAATATTCATCGTTTAGGGCAGGATATATCTTAGCTTCTATAGCACATTAGTGCATCAAACGGAATATGTGATATAGTTAAGAAAAAACATGTTTAGCTTTGGTGCATATTGGCTGTCAGATGGAGCTACTTTTGTCTGCTTTCTTCGAGTTTCTGGATGGCTTCTAATATCAACTTTATAAAATTGCTCCAAACTATACATGTATAGATATTGTACGAAATTTTGTTAAATTGATTAAATTTTTGCGTATGTTCACCATTGGTTGCGCTGTTATATAGTTTCAAAGTTAAAGAAAAAGAAAGTCAATATAAAATATATAAAATCATAAAATATAAATATAAAAATATAATATATGTAGTTAAAATATCGAAGAAAGTTTTTGATGGCCATAATATACTAGTCAATAGTGAAGTTGATTAAGTTTTATAAAAAAAAAATGAGATTTATTTCATATTTACAATTAATAAATTAAATAGCAAATGAATTTGAATTACGAATATTTGAAAATTAAGACATATCTCTTCTCATTGATATCTTTCTAATTAATTACATATTCATAGTATTTAAATTAAATCTTTTAACAAATGAAATTAAACTGAAAGAGAAAAAATGTGTCAGTGTTTAATTACAATAATAAATCACATCTAATCATGGTGAAATTCTAAAGAGTTTTTCTTTTACAGCATCATGTAATTTTTTTACAAATTACGAATTTGTGGAAAAGGTGCGATATTTATCATTGTTTATTTAAGTATCGCCATCTGCATAAGAATCTATCTAAAATAAAAATGAATTTTAAAAGAATTAATCTATAATTCAAAGTATGCTCATCTCATGGTATTAACGGGATCAAATATTTAATCTTTAATTAGAAACAAATTTCATATTAACGTTAAAGAGAACTTTGAAAAGCTTAAAATACTTAAAGTATTTATGTTTCTCTTTTTCTTTTAAAAAGCCTTATCAGCAGATTGACGGAAAAGAATTACTAGACAAATGGAGTTTAAAATGCATAATTTACATAATTGTCACAGACTGTGCCAAAAAGTTTTAAAAGATCAATTGGTTTTCTAATAATAAATATAAAACTCCATTTTCTTGATAAATGATAAAAGTAATTAGTTTTACCTTTTCCATATTAACAGTTTGTTTAATATTCAACTAGATTGTGTCACAGAATAAACATTATGTGTTCTTGAAATAGATTAACGTTGTTTTATTTTTCCTGGTATAAAAGTTTAATTTTAATTTACATTTAGCTTAACTTTAAATGTATAAATTCTTAAAAGATTTTGCTAATTACTCTATTGCTGTAATTAAGAGTTAAGATTTTTTAAGTTCAAAATTTAGATGAAATTTTGGGCAGAAACACAGCACAATTTCATGGCTTTAAGCCAACTTTTATACCTAAGTTAAAACCTCTTAACTACGGAAAACAAAAAATAAAAATTCTCGTACATGTAAAAATAATAATACGTTTTCAAATATCACGTGGTATTATTCAATAATAGTTATTTTGCACTTGCATAGGTAGAAAATTACACCCAAAATGCAATATAGTACTGAAATAATGCAACATGCATGATGTTTTACTATTATTTATTATTTGCTGTTTTATGTTATAATCAAATTTATGTCCCTGATGATGTGTTAATTGTTGTATGCTTTCTTTCTCCCCCCCCCCTCCCCCCTTTTTTTCTTTCTAAACGGAGCTGGTCATTCTTTTTACTTCCTTATACAAAGTACTTTCTCTTCTCCATTCGGCCACCCTGCGCATAGTAATTTCCCTCCCAATTAGGATTATTTAGGCCATGCCACTTCAAAAACTTCAAAATTTTCGCTATGCGCCCAAAACTATCTTCCATCCCCCAGTGGCTTCACGTAATTATTTTTATTTTATTTTATTTTATTTTTTCATTATCATAATAATCTCATTGTTCCTTCCTAGTTCAGCTTGTCTTTCTCAATTCTTAAGTGTTGTCTCCTTCCCCTGTTCAAATGGCCTCCTCTTTTGGCATTAATTATTGTGTGCACAACTAACTTTAGTGGCTTCCCCAGCGTTTTTTTTTTTTTTTCTCCCTCCCTACCTAAATTCAAAATTGTTTTCATTTTGCATAATTCCGGTTATTTCGACTCTCAGCTAGTAAGTGCACTTATTCCAAATTCCTTAACATCCTGGAGCGTGTCTATGTGTTTCCACCGTAGCTATCCTGGAGGGTGTGGTGTACAAATCGAGCTGTGTCTCCAAGACAGAGGTCGATACCCTGCAATTCCTGAGCTTTGGCGATCTAGTCACATTGCTGCCCAGTAGCTTCCACGCGGAGATCTGGCGATTTATTCGCTCCGGCGGACGGCATCCAACCCGTTAAGCTTGGCCGAGCCCAGGCAGGCAGGGGCCGTCCAAAGGTTTCAAAGGAAGTATAGTAATCCCGATTTGCGAAATGGATTTTGTATTTCACATTGCTCGAAAACGAATGATCGCTGAATGTTGCTAATTTATACGTGTGACTTTCATAATGTCTAGTTGCACACCTGCAAGTGTCATCTTAACACGAGCTCTTTTAGAGATATAAGGGATTTTACACGATTTTTCGTGACGTCTGTATGTGTGTGTGTGTGTCTGTGTGTGGGTATGTTGCATAACTCAAAAACGGTTGGACGTAGAAAGTTGCGAATTGGTACATAGGTTTGTTATAACATCTAGTTGTGCACCTCCCTTTTTGGACTTTCTATGATTTTCCGTTTTGGAGATATTTAGGAAAATTAGGTTCATAATGACAAAAATTTGGCCATAATGTATCAAAAAACGGTAATAACTCAAAAACGGTTTAGACAAATCTTGCAATTTAACTGACTTTCCGATTAGCTAGACATTTGAAACTTTCAGAAAAGCTCAGAACACGTTGACAATGCAATTTTTAAATATTTTTAGCCAACTGTTTCCGATACCTGCTGCCTTCAGCAGCGTTTATGCGATTCAACAGAAAATTTATTTAACTAACTTCCCGACTAGCTAGACATTTGAAACTTTCAGATTAGATCAGAACACGGTGAAAATGCATTTTTTAAATACTTTTAGCCAACTGTATAGGGTCCCTGCTGCCTTCGGCAGCGTTACCAGTTCAAATCTTGGAATCGATTTGTAACTAACTTCCTGACTAGCTAGACATTTAAAACTTCCGGAAAAGCTCAAAAAACGGTGACAATGCATTTTTAAAATATTTTTGGCCAATTGTTTCGGGTCACTGCTGCCTTCGGCAGCGTTTACATGGTTCAACAGAAAATTTATTTAACTAACTTCCCGACTAGCTAGACATTTGAAATATTCAGAATAGTTCAGAACACGGTGAATATGCATCTTTTTAATATTTTTAGCCAACTGTTTCAGGTCCCTGCTGCCTTCGGCAGCGTTTATATGGTCCAACAAAAAAATTATTTAACTAACTTCCCGACTAGGTAGACATTTGAAACTTTCAGAATAGTTCAGAACATGGTAAAATTCCTTTTTTTAATACTTTTAGCCAATTTTTTCGGGTCCCTGCTGCCTTCGTCAGCGTTACCAGTACAAATCTTGCAATCGGTTTTTAGCTAACTTTCAGAAAAGCACAGAACACGGTGTTAATTCATTTTTTTAAATATTTTTAGCCAACTGTTTCGGGTCCAATGTCACTGTTTTTTAACATTATGTATATTTCTAAAAGTGTATAAGGAAGTCATGTGGTGCCCACATCAGATTTTTTGGCAATATATTATTGGACGAACCAGTACTTCCTCTAATATGTGTTAAAATGTTTTCACACACACGCATCATATATATATATATATATATATATATATATATATTATGATAACAATAAGAACGATAATAAAAAATAAACAGATGAGTAATTCCTATATATATTTATATTATGAATATCTTTTCGTATAATGTAAAGAATGAAATGACATCACCTGCACATCGTAAGCAATTTGAAAAAAGAAAATTAATGAAAAACAAATGGAAGGCATACAACGGTACAATACTTTATTAGAGGCTCAGGTTATATGTTGTATGTAATCTATGTTATGTTGTATGTAATCTATTTCTGTGCACTGTAAACAAATGCTAAGAATTTGCAAGTTCCTAGACCTTATATAAACCAAGTGAGATTAAACAATTGAAAAAGTATACGAAAAAATGGAAAGAATACATAGATTAAAATCTATAAAATGAAAAAAAAAAATACCATACCAGAAATAAAAAAAAAAAGAAAGAAAGAAAAGACTTAAAACTTTAATGCTGCTAACTTTAACCTTTACTTTGTTTTAAAAAAAAAAAAAAAAAAAAAAAAAAAAACCCTTCAACCACAATAAATGTTACCCGAATTTTAATTCTACGAACTAAAAGGTTGCTTATTTTTTTTTAAATGAATACATTTGATTATTACTAAACGAATTATTAAATACGTATTAGCTCTAACGAATTAGTAATGAAAAAGCATAAGGGAAAGAAGGCTACATTTAATAATGGTTAACAATATCAACCTAATTAAAATAATATTAGGAGGATGTTACTTTACTTAAAATTATATTTATTTAAAACAATTAATAATTAACACAAAAACTAATCCTCTAACTAATAGCAAATTTCGGGATTTTTTGATCTACGAAATTTACAAATATAAAAAAAAATCTAAAATTTTTATAAGGATTGTGTGGTGACGCCATCTAGTGGAAAAATGCAGAATTTATTTCAGATGTACTTTTTAGAAAATATTCCAAATTTAGTAAAAAACTAACTATTCTTTTGTAATTTCGAAATGTTAATGTTAAAGAGGCTATATATATATATATATATATATAGAGAGAGAGAGAGAGAGAGAGTTCTTTGTTTCCTTTGAGAAATGCGTCTTCCCACACAACAGAAAGTGTGATTTCCCCCTCTCCTATTATGCGCTGAGAAGATCAGAAGAGAAATAAATTATTTTACATTAATTTTGGGGAAAACGGATTGCGTATAGTTAAATTTTTCATTTAAAGTATCAGTAGAAAATTAAAGTGCAAAGCGGAGATGCAAATTTTTAAATTTAAAACATTTACATGGTTACTTCTTTATCGTTGTGAGATCTACTACGCCGCTGAAGGCTATTATTTTTTCTTGTAATATGTTGTTTATGTATTAATCATATGTATTATGTCTCATATGTATGAATGATCGTTTCGGTGTTTTCTTATGTTTTTAAATATAATTTCGAAACATGTGTTCCGATTGTTTTAATAATCATGACATAATATTGTTTAAAAGGGAAAAAATATATAAATACTAAGAAGAGAGAAAATACGTTTGGCCTTACTTTGATACATGTAAAAGAAAATTAAAATAACATATAAGAAAGTTTTATAAACATTACCATTAATATTAAAAAAGCTAGTATGTTGCGGCCATCACAAAGCTTTCTCCGATTTCCATATACAATTTTACGCAGTACTATTTATTAAAATTATTATTTAATTATTATTTAATTTATTAAAACTATTTTCCATTATAAATTTTCATCTCAGAGAACTATAACACACACACACACACACACACACACACACACACACACACACACACACACACACACACACACACACACAAAAAAAAAAAAAAAAAAAAAAAAAAAATGTGGCCTATAAAATACCACCCCCTGATATTTTTTTATTTATTCTTCTTATTATTTTTTAGTTAAAGAATCGATAATTTATTTTTAAACTATTACAGCTCTATAGTTATACTGACCAAACATCCGCATTGTCTGGGGACAAATGGGGACGACCTTTTTTTTGAAGGCATTTTTCTAAGTTTTAAAAAAATGTAGAAACTAAATTATTAATCAATAACACTTTCATTTTAGTCCTTATTTATTAGGAAGGAAAAAATACATCCATAACTTGATAATTGTAGCAATTTTTAATGCTTCTCTATTATAAAGGTACTTTAATCTGGGCAGTCTGTCTATAGTACAACAATTCATTTTAAGGTATTCACGATTTTCGTTTTCTTTCTTTCTTTTTTTGAAAAATACTCTCGAAAATTTATACTATCCCAGTGAAGTGGGGGAGAGAGCGTTTCTCTTACATACAGAAAATCATTTTAATTTCAGAATGATTTGTTAACCCTTGTGAGGTATAGCAAAGTTAGCGTAATGGTACAATTAAAATTCGCACTTTACGAGAAGAACATGAATGTGAAGAATTTAGGATTCGGCTGATCAATAGAGTTAGTTCCTATGGTAAATGATAAACGAAACTGTAATTCATATTATGCTAATATTTTTGGAAAGTAATTTGTATAAAAGGAGAAGGAAGATTGTGTTTGAGTTAGTTGGAAGGAGAGTAAGTTAGTTGAGAGGTAGCCGAGATGAAGTGAAGTTAGATGTTAGCGGCTTAGAAGGCGGTTTAGAGTAAGAGGGCTGCTGGGGTTACCGGCCGTCACAAAGCTTTCTCCGATTTCCATATACAATTTTACGCAGTACTATTTATTAAAATTATTATATAATTATTATTTAATTTATTAAAACTATTTTCCATTATAAATTTTCATCTCAGAGAACTATAACACACATACACACACAAACAAACACACACACAAAAAAAAAAAAAAAAAAAAAAAAAATGTGGTCTATAAAATACCACCCCCTGATATTTTTTTATTTATTCTTCTTATTTTTTAGTTAAAGAATCGATAATTTATTTTTAAACTATTACAGCTCTATAGTTATACTGACCAAACATCCGCATTGTCTGGGGACAAATGGGGACGACCTTTTTTTTGAAGGCATTTTTCTAAGTTTTAAAAAAATGTAGAAACTAAATTATTAATCAATAACACTTTCATTTTAGTCCTTATTTATTAGGAAGGAAAAAATACATCCATAACTTGATAATTGTAGCAATTTTTAATGCTTCTCTATTATAAAGGTACTTTTATCTGGGCAGTCTGTCTATAGTACAACAATTCATTTTAAGGTATTCACGATTTTCGTTTTCTTTCTTTCTTTTTTTGAAAAATACTCTCGAAAATTTATACTATCCCAGTGAAGTGGGGGAGAGAGCGTTTCTCTTACATACAGAAAATCATTTTAATTTCAGAATGATTTGTTAACCCTTGTGAGGTATAGCAAAGTTAGCGTAATGGTACAATTAAAATTCGCACTTTACGAGAAGAACATGAATGTGAAGAATTTAGGATTCGGCTGATCAATAGAGTTAGTTCCTATGTTAAATGATAAACGAAACTGTAATTCATATTATGCTAATATTTTTGGAAAGTAATTTGTATAAAAGGAGAAGGAAGATTGTGTTCGAGTTAGTTGGAAGGAGAGTAAGAGAGTAAGTTAGTTGAGAGGTAGCTGAGATGAAGTGAAGTTGGATGTTAGCGGCTTAGAAGGCGGTTTAGAGTAAGAGGGCTGCTGGGGTAGCTGTTTAGAATAGGATAGTTGAAGATAGTAAGTCGAGTAGTATAGTGGTGTCAGGGAATCCTCCCACATACGAAAGATTACTAAGCAGTAAGAGTTAATGAATTTAAAAGAACTAGTTGAGATTAATGGTGTTTAGTTAAGTAAAGCTAAAAGTATTTATGAAAGCTGCCCTCTTAAGTTTATAATTGTATTAAGGGAGTTTATAGTCCAACGCCCGCCTTTCTATTAAGCTCAAAATAGAAGCTCATTATTTTATAAATCTGGCTTTGTCATTACTTCATAAATTTAATTAAGTAAGTAAGTTACAGCTTCAACCCAAAGTTAAATGAGCATGGCCCACTTACGTTCGTCACACTGGCGCCCAACGTGGGGCGCCAGTGTGACGAACGAAATCTAGACGTCATATCTATTTAACTTTAGATTGAAGCTGAAACTTAATTACTTAATTAAATTTATGAAGAAATGACAGAGTCAGATATATAAAATAAATGAGCTTTTATTTTGAGCTTAAATAAAAAGGTGGGCGTTGGACTATAATCTCCCTTAATACAATTATAAACTTAAGAGGGCAGCTTTCATAAATACTTTTAGCTTTACTTAATTAAACATCGTTAATCTCAACTACTTCTTTTAAATTCATTAACTCTTATTGCTTAGTAATCTTTCGTATGTGGGAGGATTCCCTAACACCACTATACTACTCGACTTACTATCTTCAACTATCCTATTCTAAACAGCTACCCCAGCAGCCCTCTTACTCTAAACCGCCTTCTAAGCCGCTAACATCTAACTTCACTTCATCTCGGCTACCTCTCAACTAACTTACTCTCTTACTCTCCTTCCAACTAACTCAAACATAATCTTCCTTCTCCTTTTATACAAATTACTTTCCAAAAATATTAGCATAATATGAATTACAGTTTCGTTTATCATTTATCATAGGAACTAACTCTTTTGACCAGCCGAATCCTAAATTCTTCACATTCATGTTCTACTCGTAAAGTGCGAATTTTAATTGTAGCATTATGCTAACTTTGCTTATACCTCACACCCTTAAAAGCCTGATTATTTTTTAAACCAATTTAAAAATGTTTTATTCTTACCTCTCTTAATTAAATCACAGGAAAAATACTTTAAAAAAATCACACTTTGTTTTAACTATGGTTTACAGCTAAAATGCAAGTTGTTGCCAATCGGCAAATATGAAGCATTAAAGCTTCGATATTATTCCAATAATACCGTAGAGGACAAAATTGGGTATGCTGCCGAAAGGCAACACTCAGCATTTAAGAATTTTCATTGGTCACATTCAAATGAAATTTTGTTGGAAAATTTTGGGAATGATCAATAATCATTTGATTGACTGCTATATTAAAAATTACGAAAACGGGATTGAAACATTGCCCTTTGTGCGATTTTCATAAAAAATTAATCAGCATCAGCATCAACTCAAGTCAAACTCCAACCGTGCGTAATATGCAGAATTCCGTTCATTGATTCGTAAAATACAGCGTCCAGAAAAGTTTGTACATACACACGCAGAGACGCATATTTTCTAAAAGTGGTCAAAATGTATACAGTCGGTAACAAAAGTATCCGAACACTAGCAAAAATTCCTATGTAAAAAAAGTGTACTTCATGTGGTTTTGTTCAATAAATCCTTGTCGAATCCTGTTCTTAGACTGACTAAGAACAGGATTCGACAAGGATTTATTTAGCAAATCAGTATGAAGTGTACTTTTTTTTACATAGGAATTTTTGCTAGCGTTCGGACACTTTTGTTACCGACTGTACAAGCCATCTCAAAGCGCGTAAATCCATCAAAAATCGGAAGTCAAAAATTTTCACGAATCCAATACTTTCTTTTTGTGTGTGACGAAGAAAGTAAAAATTCACAAGAAGAACTAAATCGACATGAATAAATACATTCTTTTCAAATAGAAAGACATTTCTTTTTAAACTTATCTCATGTGGAATAATGAGCTTATTTACTTTCTCTTTTATATAAAAGCTTTTTCTAGGAAAACTAATTTATGATAATATGTGTGAACTTATAGCTTTATCAAATTCATAAAAAGAAGTTACATTCAACAGATTTCTTTTTCTCTAGATGCATATTTTTTGTAAAGAAAAATAAAGTCTTTTGAATAACGTATAAAAAATGCATTTCGTTCAAATAATATTTAATTCATTTTTATTCAAATGACTTTATTGTAATTTCTTTCCAGTCTGAAAATAATTTGGATGAAAAGAATTTGTTTTCTATTCGTCTATTTAGAAAACATTATCATGCCGTTCTGTACATAAAAAAAGTTTCATTATAAAGTAAAACTGTAGATATTCAAGGCTGATGGATTGCGTATATTATCGAAGAAATTCAAAAGAAAGGGGGAATTTTTTATTTATCTTAGTTGACTGTAGAAAATAATTTTCTATTTATTTTATCTGTTATTGGGAAAATTTAAATTTCGTTTCTAAAATTTCTTTGAGTTAAAAATAAATAAATAAATAAATAAAAATAAAATAAAATAAATAGGAAAAAAAAAAAAAAAAAAAAAAAACTTCTTTTAATGCATTTGGTGGCGTATATTTAAATATTTTATGTAAAATCCAAAGTATTGTAAATTTTATATATCTTAAGTATATATTCTTTTTTATATAGTTTAAGGAAATAAAATCGGTAATAAATTTATTGTATGATAGATTTAAGTTTTGCTTACACATTATATTAATATTTTTATAATATTTATTTTTAGTTTTTTAGTTTTCGTTTACGGTTACTATTTTTTGACCTACGTAATGCGCATTCTGATAAAATAATAATAAAAAAAGAAAACCGCAAAAGTAAATAAATAATTATTTAAAATAGAAATAAAATATATATATATATATAAATTCCATATTTGCAATTTAATCTCTATGAATTATTTTTAATGACCATATGCAGCTAAAAAATCATGTATTCATAGAAAGTATACAGAACATATGATAATAAATGGTTGAGCATTAATGAATTATTCAAAAAATTAAACTTCATAAAAAGTCTTATTAAAATACATAATTGTAAGAAATATACACCAATTCATACTATTTTTCTTCTCTGTTCGGTTTTTACATACACATACCCACACACAGACATGCATTCTTTATATATATATTATTTGGACTGTCTAATGTAAGACCTTTTTGTTAGACTGCTTTTATGTCTTGTTGATGGTAAAAGTCAGAACTTCTTAAAAATTTTTAATCACGTAGTAATGACTTAATTCACCATAAACATTCTGAAACAGAATCCAAATACTCAGATTCGAATTGCCGATTTTTATTATTTATTTATTTTTTTCGTTACATTTTGTACACGTTCGTCTTGCAATTAAACATATATTCAAAAAATTATATCGGTAAGAAGCAAAATAGGCAAAAAGTTTAACAAAAATTTGCACCAAATGCAAAAAAATATTGATGCTTCTCAGGAGCTTGAGGCATTCTTTAGCCCCTACCCCCTCAATGAAAGGTAGAAAAAATAACATGGTTCGTGGGCTACTAGTAAAAATACAAGAACAACATAACTCCCACATCATACGAAGGGAAAAGAACAAACCTATAAAAACTCAATATACAAAAATAAAACATATAATATATATAAATATCCTTGGTAAATACACTATATTAATGCAAATAAATAAACTTAAAAAATTACAAAACATACAACTTTGCAAGTTTTCTTTTTATCTATTTCATTTTTCATTTTTGTATGCTGAATTTCTGTGGGTTTATTATTTTTTCTTGGTAAGATATACAGGTCTACACTGGATTTTAGTTTTTACCAGCAGCATGTAAAACCTTTCACAGGTTCCACCCTGCATTGAGGAGCTTTCCTCTCAATGTTTTTCTGTTTCGGTATAAATTTACTTGTTTTTTCCCTGCTTTCATTTTTAACTTTTTGATTGCATTTATTTTTAATTTTTTCGTTATTATTACTTCTTTTTTCTTTTATTTTCTTTCCTTTATTTATTTATTTATTGCATATATTTTACTGCATTTTATTGAGCACGAAGAATGTAAATATATTGATTTTTCAGTATTTTTTGCCTTGTTAGCTTTTTAAGTAACACACCCTCATTCTCTCTTAATATATATAATATACGTATATATATAATATACGTAAGATATTTAACATTTTTGCATTATGATTGCTGTATGCTGTGTCTAATATAACCGACTGAAATAGGCCCTTAGCACTATTAAGAGTGTATTATAAAAATTCGACAACGCTGTACCGACTGAAATAGGGGTACCTTGGGAGGGAATCATGTCAAAGTTGGGCCTGGGGGGGGACTCATGTCAAAGTTGTGCCTTGGGGGGACTTCATTCAATAAATCCCCATTCAATAAACCGACTGAAATAGACCTCTAGCACTAATTAAGAGTGACCTATAAAAATTCGACAACTGTACCGACTGAAATAGGCCTCTAGCACTAATAATAATTAAAGCTATTATGACGTCAATTTTATTAAAAACATTTTCATGTCATAGGTTTATTTTTCAATATTTTTTATTCATGAGTAAAGAAATGTTTCTTTTTATGAAATAAATAAATAAATAAATAAACAACATTAAGTAAAAATTGCCAGCATTTAACAGCTAATTAAAAAAATAATAATAATTGTAAAATTATATTTTGACTTTGCAGTTAATAATATTGCCTCACTACCCGCGTTTGTAATGATCGATAGATGGCGCTTTTCAGCTTTTGTTGTTAGTAAATATAATAGCCACGTGTATCTATTATTGTTCTATATGTGTTACTACTTAATATTCGTGCTATAATTTCTCCGCCATCATGGAAAATTGATTGCTTTTGGAAAAAATATTTCAGTTTATTCAGAGTTCGATTGGAAGTAGATATTTAACTGAAGCTAAACAAATATTAGTTCCAAATCATGTGATTAATTCTTTCCTTCCATTAGCCGAAGCAACTGAAATTTTAAATTTGTCATTTGGAAATAAATGGAAGCTTAATTCTGGATTTCTTGATTTTTTAGAGTTACACTGTGGCATACAACAGCAAGTGTTATCTTTTTTACCGAATTTATTCAATTTTATTCAATAAAATATATGAAACTAAACATCGGCTAGCAATGGCGTCTGTTCGAAAGCCGAAAGCTATCATGTCAATTGTAATTTCACCTCAGCCCACCAGAGGGCGAGCATTTCATTACAATCGCGGATAACATATAAACTGATATATCTTTCTTGATTTTTTACATGTCAATCCATCTTTAACTAAAATTTGTTCACCCGTGCGAAGCCGGATTATTAAAAGGACTTATTAAAAAGACATATTTTTTGGTAAGTTTATAGTGTTTGCATTATATAAGCAATGGTTTAATTATGAAAAATAAGAAATTTTGTGTAAACACAAATTATAAAATAAAGTGTTTGCAAACAAACTTCCGTTATTCAGTATTCAGTGCTAGTTTTTTACTTTCCGAACATACACGTGTAAGGGAAGTATTATAATCATGTGAAAAATTCGATTTTAAGATTTTGGTGTTTTTGAAGTCCCATGAGCTCATTTTTGCCATTTTTACGATGATGTATATAAAAGTGTGTGTATGTATGTGAGTGAACACGATAGCGCCTAAACGCTTTGATCAAATAAGCTGAAATTTGGTACGTATATTGTATGTGACCATAGCACAAACCCTATCGATTTTAGTGAATCTAGATCTCACAGGATTTTACTGAGAAACCAAAAAATAATCTTTATCATTATGGTGTATGGGGCTAAATTTTTAAAAGTATGATAAACGCCTTATTAAGCTGAGCAAAATAATTATACACAGTTGCACGAACTATATAGATTTTGGTGAATTTAACACTTACAGTTTTTATTTATTTATTTATTTATTTTTTACAGGGACACAAAAAAAAAAAATTCTTTATCATTATGGCCTATGTTACCAAATTTTTAAAAGTGTGATGGCGCCTAAACGTCTTATTCAATTGAGATGAAAATTTATATGAATATAAGTCACTGTTGCACTAACTATAAGTATTGAATCTAGCATTTATAGGTTTTTTCAGGGACACAACGAAAAATTCTTTATCATTATGATCTATATGGGCTCAAAGTTCAGTAGCTTTGAATTAAACATCGTGTACTATATGGAGAAAAGTACTCAAACACCCTATTATAATTTTCTTTACTTTGTTTATTTAACAGTTCCTCTTGCTTTACTTTATCTACAAATCCGTTAATTGCTCAATTTTCGGAAAGTCGAGTAGAGTCACTCCAGATTTTTTTTTCTTTTGTTCACTTTAATACAGTAGCTAATTTTACACATTTCATGTTTCAATGTCAAATGGAAGAAAGGGAAGACATGCAGCTTCATTGCTATCCCACAGGATATAGGCAAAATAATTAGATTCTATGAGAGCTATTTCTATAATGTATATTTTAATATTTTTGCGCTGCACAAAACATTATGAAATTAACTTATATTATTTATATGCATATTTTTTGTAGAATATGGTATGACTAGCATTATGATTTGCTTACACTGTCAAACAAAAACATTCAGATACATTAAGAGATATAGTTGGAAATTTATAAAAAAGCATTATGCGTTTTTATCTCTATCTAACAAATTTTAAAAGTGTTTAGAACTTCAATTAGGCTATAGGTCTGCCTGCCCAGCTATTCGTCTATCCCTGCTAAATTTCGTTTAATTTTGTTAAGATAATATTTAGCATTTTGCAACGGATGCACGTTTATCATGATAGCTATAGTAAGTTCTCTATTGAAAATCGTAAGAATAGTTTAATTGATTTCAATACAACAACTCGGAAAACGTTTGATATACATTATGATGTATAACAGCTATATTTTATATCATATTTTAATGTTTTTATGAAGTTCAAAGCTTATAGATTTTTAATCTACCTAAAGCCCTTTTCATTTAGAATAAGGTACAGATATATACAAATAATTAGTTTACAGTTTTCTTAAAACTTTTTTGTACATAGTATGGGATATAAGTAGAAAATGCTCCTTGTAAATTTTCCGTGTTATGAGAATGTATATATATATATATATATTTAGTAGCTTATGTACCTTCCCCTTTTTTAACTGCTTGTGCAATTTATACATGATATACAGAGCTATACAAAAGCAATATTTTAGTGACTTATATTTAGAAATAAAGCTATAAAGAGGCTTTTGTGAGATTTTTTTTAATTCTATATTAAAAAATAAAAATAAATAAATAACAACATAGTAGATTTGTTGTTTTAGAAAATATACAGGGCTACACAAAGCAACCTATTCTATAAAAAACTCTTTTTCTAAACTTTCCATCTCCAGTTCAATCCCCCCCCCCCCTAAAAATATTTAAAAGTGTCATCAAGTTTAAATCATGTAACGGGTAAGTACAGTTGGAAAATGTTTATAATCTAGCCGAACTGCATCGTTTATCTTTCTTGTTATAAAACTTTTTAATCAGTGTTACTTTTATACGTATTTGAATACCGTTGAATAATAACTCAAAAATTTATATTATAACTAGCTGGCTTCGCCCGCTAGCGGGTCAGTATTTTCAAATGAATCACTAAAATTAATGAATCACTAACAGTAACTTTTAGTGTTAAGAAAAGAAATTAAAAAAAAAAAATAATTTGTGATTGGGTAAAAAGTGGGCCCGGGTCCCCACTGCCTTCGGCAGCGCAGTCCCGTGCGCGCTGCGCGCGCACAGCTTAAGGGATACACGCGCTGCGCGCGCGTATTCCTTACACACCCTTCGTGGTTATAAAAAAAAAAAAAATCGGATCGGGTAAAAACTCCCATCGGGTCCCCACTGCCTCCGGCAGCGCAGACCCGTGCGCGCTGCGCACGCACGTGTGGAGGTATACGTGAGCAGCGCGCACATATTGCTTCTCAAGTCAAAATTTTATTCTTAAGATAATTTAAAAAATCATTTCTCATCGGGTAAAAATTCGGACCGGGTCCCCACTGCCTTCCGCAGCGCAGTCCCGTGCGCGCTGCGCGGGCACAACTTAAGGGATACACGCGCTGCGCGCGCACGTGTGAAGGTATATGTGAGCTGCGCGCACATATTCCTTCTCCAGTCAAAATTTTATTCTTAAGAAAATTTAAAAAATCATTTCTCATCGGGTACAAATTCGGACCGGGTCCCCACTGCCTTCGGCAGCGCAGTCCCGTGCGTTCTGCGCGCGCACAAGTTAGGGGATACGCGCGCGGTGCACGCCTATTTCTTCCCCCACCCTTTCATGCCCTCTTAATTAACCTACGTATACCAATTTTTAACGATCTAACTCAACTGGCTGAGATGCAAAAGAAAACGTATTCAGGATACCTCAAAACGTGTAAATCTGGTGAAAACTTTCGATAATATAAAAGTACTTTAAAAAATCTTTCGAATGATGTATTAAAAATAATTTAATCATAATTAGAAATTGATATATTGAAATTTGAAAATATTACAGCGCCATAAAAGAAAATTGAATCAGGAGACCTCAAAACGTATAAATCTGGTGAAAATTTTCGATAATTTGAAAGAACTTTAAAATATCTTTCGAATGATGTTTTAAAAATAATTTAATCATAATTAGAAATTGAAATATTGAAATTTGAAAATATTACAGCGCCATCTGGCGGTACAAATTTCTGTATTCCACTGTTTGACTCCAATTCAAAAAAGCTTTCCAATGATGTATTTCTTATGAAATTATTTTAATTAGTAGCTGAGATACAAAAGAAAACAAATTCAGGACATCTCAAAACGTGAAAATCTGTTGAAAACTTTCGATAATTTAAAAGAACTTTAAAATATCTTTCGAATGATGTATTAAAAAAAAAAATTAATCATAATTAGAAATTGAAATATTGAAATTTGAAAATATTACAGCGCCATAAAAGAAAATTGATTCAGGAGACCTCAAAGCGTATAAATCTGGTGAAAACTTTTGATAATTTAAAAGAACTTTAAAATATCTTTCGAATGATGTATTAAAAATAATTTAATCCTAATTAGAAATTGAAATATTGAAATTTGAAAATATTACAGCGCCATCTGTCGGTAGAAATTTCTGTATTCCACTGTTCCATTCCAATTCAAAAACGCTTTCTAATGATGTATTACTTATGAAATTATTTTAATTAGTAGCTGAGATACAAAAGAAAACGAATTCAGGACACCTCAAAGCGTGTAAATCTGGTGAAAACTTTGAATAATATAAAAGAACTTTAAAATATCTTTCGAATCATGTTTTAAAAATAATTTAATCATAATTAGAAATTGAAATATTGAAATTTGAAAAGCGCCATGAAAGAACACTGATTCAGGAGACCTCAAAACGTGTAAATCTGTTGAAAACTCTGAATTATGTAAAAGAACTTTAAAATATCTTTCGTATGATGTATAAAAAATAAATCAATCGTAATTAGAAATTGAAATACGCGTATTAGAATATTGCAAAAATGTCCGGCGTGTAAAGATAAAATTTAATTTGCAATTAAAATGTAAATCTTTTGTTTATTGACGAAAATCGATGAAATTTGAAATGCAAGTTTGTTTTGTGGTGTAAATATTAAATACTAAATAAAATGTGTAAAATTTGAAAAATTGAAGAAAATAGAAATTTGCAATTTTTAATCGCAGTACGAAACACGTGACTTCATTAAATACCAGATGTGTTTCCGTTGAAGACTGCTGTAGACGAAAAGTCTGCAAAGCTAAGATTCTTGTGATTTGTTGCCAATATTTTTTTATAGTTTAGTTAATTTTAAAAAATCTAATTGTCCGATCGATAAGCGGTTTAAACCATCGGTTTAAGAAAAAAAAGCCCTTTCCAATGGTATCTTGTTTGTAACGATACGACTGATATTTCTAATTTATTTTCCACCTTTTCCGTAAAAAATGTCGCTTTTTAAGCATTTAATCATGAATTCTGGGTCATTTTTCGTTAGACAATGGTCGACGTTTTAATTAATATCTCCGCTAATTGGGGTCGCATCGTTTAGCAAATTAGATAACCCAGATCTGCGATAAATTCTCTGTCCGACGGTACCTGTTCGAAATCCGTGCGACCTTTAGCGGCGGAGCCTTAGCTGCGTCAAGCCGTTTCTCACAGACAGACAGACAGACAGACACACACACACACACACACACACACACACACACACACACACGCGCGTACAGATTTTAATAATATAGGAGATAAAATGAAACCCAATTTTATGTCAAACAGTTTAAAGAAATTTTCTTTTTGTATATTATGAGCTAATAATGAAGATAAAATTGAAATAAATTAATTTAGTTTATAAGTTTTATTAAAAGAAACCATGTCTTTAATTAAAAAAAAAAAAAAAAAAAAAAAAAACTTTTGAAAATTCGTCTTGAATCGATTTTGAATGAATGAATCTTGGTTTTATGAACTGAAAAAGACTTTCAAAGCTATAAAGTCCTTTTTTTTTTTTTTTTAAATAAACGATCATGATTATCATGATCAGACGTTTCAAATTTAGGATCGATACGTTTTTTAATTAAAATTTGCAACAGAAAAAAAACAAAAAAAAAAAAAACAGAATAAAAATATCTTTAAAAAATCCAAATTATTACTGCTTTTGGAAGGAAAAATTACGACTGTAGAGATTTTTTTCTTTAAAATTAAATATTTTTTTAGATAGAGAAATGAGAATTCAGTCGATTTATTAATTATTCAAATGTAAAATTAGTTCAGGGATTTTCTTTTTTTTTTTTCTGTATAAACATTAGAGATTAAATATTTATGCTTGAATAAGATTTGAAAGATTTATGAAAGCATTTTTAGCGCAAAATATGATTTAAAAATATTTTTGAATTAATAAATGATATATTTTACTGATATGAGAATTTTAAATTATATTGATTGTATTTTTATAGATATATGGAAAAAATAGTATGCTTTAATCATTAAAAAACTTTCTTCTATACATATCTTTCTACGTAACTACGTATCTCGAGCGATTTACATACAAATTTACTTAGAAATCTTCTTCATATTGGCCATCTCACAAATCATATTTGATGCATTTATACGCTGCAGAAGCTGAGATATAGCATCCCCGTACACAGGGAAAATTGCAGAATAGCAGCTCCACTTGTCGGTCGAAAAGTTTCCAAATTAAATTAGCATAGTTTTCATAGAGATTCTTTCACATTTTAAGTTTTATGTAATTATACATAATATAAGCTAAGTTACGGATTTCCCATAAATGGGGGAAATCACAGCATTGTAGCTTCGCCTGCTGTGCTATTTTTATCAAAAGTTGATAACCACTATTCACGTCAAGACTCAACGAAATGTGAATTTGTAGGGCATTCTGTACACTCTAATTCTTAGACTAGGCTTGCCGCAAAATTTTCATCTCAAGCATAAAGATAAGACCAAAAGAAAAAAAAAAAAAAAAAAAAAACTAAGACCAAATAATGTTCAGAACGTACAGATATAAGAGTTTCGACTTCCTAAACTCGGAAGTCAAAATTTTTTATGAGTCCAATATTTTATGCTGTGAATATAAAATAAACATTTGTATTTTAAGCTTTATATGAAATTTTTCTACAACTTTTATCCGTAACACAAAGGTACTGTTTCCAGAAAAAAAAAAAAAAAAAAAAAACCCCTCCAAGAAAATATTTAAAAAACCTGGAGTGACTCCACTCGACTTTCCGAACATTGATTAATCAACGGTTTTGTAGATAAAGAAAGTAAGGGGAGCTGTTGAATAAAGAAAAGCGAGAAAATTATAATAGGGTGTTTGAGTATTTTTCTCCATATAATACACGATGATTAATTTAAAGTTATTGTACTTTGGGCCTACAGATCGTAATCATAAAGAATTTTTCATTATGTTCCTGTAAAAACCTGTAAATTCTAGATTCACCAAAACGTTCACACAACAGTGATTTATAATATTTATAAAAATTTTCAGCTCCATCAAATAAGGCATTTAGACGCTATCGCACTTTGAGCCCATATGTCACAATGATAAAGAAATATGCATTGTGTCCCTGTAAAAAGAACCATAACTGCTAGATTCTCTAAAGTTCCTTATGTTCGTGTGATGGTAATCTATAACATGCATATAAATTTTCAGTTCATTTGAATAAAGCGTTTAGTCGCTGCTGCACTTTAAATAATTTGAGCCTATAGGCCATGATGATAAGCAGATTTTCTTTGTGTCTCTGTAGAATTCTGTAAGTGCTAGAGTCACCAAAATCTATACAGTTTGTGTGATGGTGACCTAAAACATGTATATAAATTTTCAGCTCATTTTGATAAGGCATTTAGATGCTATCGCACTTTAAATAATTTCACCCCATAGGTCATAATGATACAGAATTATTTGTTGTGTCCCTGTAAAAAAACTAGATTCACCAAAACCTATAAAGATCGTGAAACGGTTACCTATAATAATATGAGTATAATTTTTTTGCTCAATTGAGTAAGGCGTTTAGACGGTATCGCACTTTTAAAAATTTTGTCCCATACACCATAGTGATAAAGAATTTTTTTTTGTATCCCTGTAAGAAAACCGTAAGTGATAGATTCACGAAAATCTATACAGTTCGTGCAACTATGACCTATAACATGTGTATAAATTTTTTTGCACAGCTTAATGAGGCGTTTAGACGCTATCGAACTTTTAAAAATTTGGCCCCATAGTTCATAATGATAAAGAATTTTTCTTGGTGTCCCTGTAAAAAAACTATAAGTGCTAGATTCACCAAAATCAATAGAGTTCGTGCTACGGTAGCTTACAACATACGTACCAACTTTCAACTCATTCGAGCAACACGTTTAGATGCTGGCGTGTTCACTCACTTACACACACACACACACACACACACACACACACGCATATATATATATATATATATATACACACATACATACATCATCATAAAAATAGTGAAAACAGACACGGGGGACCTCAAAACGTATAGAAAAATCAAAATCTCTACTTCGGATTTTTGACGTGATTACAATAATTTCCTTACATATGTATGTTCGGAAAGTAAAAATTGATTGTTCGAGAATAAAAACAATTTCCTATAATGAATACTGATAATATATTTGAAATTTTATCATCTTCGAATTTATTTATTATCTTAAACAATTTTAAGCGTAACATTGTGCTGCACAATAGGTTAGAAAAGAAAATCACTTTGCAATTTTGTATTTCGGAAGAAATAATATATTTTTAAAAACATGAAAAATATTTAAAAAGTTGTACACAAATCTTTATTAGTGCGAGTTTCTCTATCATTAAAGAGAAATCAATCATTTGAAAAAAGGGGTTCAAAAACATTAAAATTTCATGTTGTTCATATTCTGTTTTTTTTTATACACCCTCATCGCAATAAAAATTTGCGCACCAAAAAAGAGTTGTCAGAATGAAAAGAAATTTTAAATATGTGAGTACAACGTTGATATAAGTATAAGTGATTAAAAAATCAAAACAAAATTATCATTTATTGTAGTAAAAATCAGAAATAAATGAAGGTTTTTAATGTTGGGCCACCACTAACGTGAATGCACGATGCGATACGGTTGAACTTTGAGGCATACAAGTCCCGTGGGATGTACAGCAGCATCTCGTTCCACACTTGCTGTGAATTCGACCAAACTCGTATTCTGTCAAATTGCCGTCCCAAGTGATCCCAGACATGCTCTATCGATGATAAATCTGAGGATCGAGCAGGGCAGGGAAGCGTGGTAATATTACGAAAGCAGTCTTGTTACACTCTTGCTGTATGTAACTGTGCATTGTTTTGTTGAAGAAAGTCTCCTGGGAGCCCTGCCATGAGTGGCAACATATGTGGCTGAAGGATGTCACGGACGTACCGCTAAAGTGTCACTGTGACGCGGAACATTATTAGCGATGACCATGTGTCATATGCAATGGCACATCCTACCATCACACCATCTGTGGTTGTGGTGTGCCGCCCTAAAGCAAAGGAAAAATTGAAGCGTCCACACATACACACGATTATTATCATTGCCTAAACTGAATCTAGATTCGTAGCTGAGGACGACCTGGTTCCGTTCGGTTGCAGTCCAATCTCGTCGAGCGCGACACGACTCCAAACGAAGGCAATGGTGGGAATGTCATTTTCAGCTCAAGTAATGGGAGCCGAGATAGCAAATGTCCTTCAGCCAGGCGCCTCGTAATGATACGGACAGATATAGAACCCCGTAGTGAAGGTTTTGACAATGAGACAGTTAGCGCTGTGCGTGCGTATCATATGATGTGATGGCTTTCTCAACTATTGATCTGTCGAGGGAGTCCTGAGCCTGGTAGTCGTGTGAGCGACCTCTCTTTTGTCCAATGGTCCAAACTCCTCCTCACAGTAAAATCAGAACGACCTAGATGACAGGGTACTCACCGAGCTGACCCACCCTAGCTTCCATCATCCCGATGATTATTCCCATCTCGGACTCTAACAGTTGGTCATATTGTCTTCGATGGCGACGTAACGCATCTTTATTTAAAATGCGTCCCTCTGCGACAGATTAAGTATAAAGCTTAGCTCTAGCTCTGATTGCAAGCTCTAACTAACAAACTAAGCAAGCTCTGCTTACCTATTTTATACTTCAAGGAGAACAGAGTTGAATGCCATCTGGTGGCATTATGCAATGCGCAATCACGCTGCATTTCTAACCGTTTGCATATCTGCCTAACACATACCTTCATGCAAAGTTTCGTTACGATCCTACAATTACTTCTTGGTGCGTACATTTTTATGGCAACGAGTGTATATATCACTAAGGTCGTATTATACTTAACTTTTCAATAAAAACTTGCTGAAAGCGATTTTTTAACACTTTTCATCAAAAGTGCAAAGTGTCTATGAAAAACGTTTTTTTTTTTTTTTTTTTTTGGTATTCTCCGATCACAGACGAAGTTTTAAGGATGTCAAAAATAGATTATGTAATATTGTGCCAGTATTTGTGAAAGATTATAAGAAAGAAAAAAAAATGGCATCAGTCAGATATCGACTGGATTTACTCAGTTTGTAGAAAAGAAGTATGTTAAGCTAAAGGATGAAAGTTAGAATTCTAATCTGATTACTTTTCATTCTCACAAAATATTTTATGTTATTCCATTACAAAATCTTTACTGACTGCATTTATTTTTATCAAATGCAAGAATATATGACTCATTTCACTGCATGTTATTTGCTTTCTTCTAAAAGTATGATTAAAATTACACTTTTATAGGTTAATCAATTGTGTCAAAATAATGCAATATAAAACTTGTAATAGCTTATAATCTCTTTGTGCTCTTTTGGCACTGGCGTGATTCATTGTAAATTAATAGACTGGATTACATTATCACATAATCTGTTATTTCATTACAATGTAATCTAGAAACCAAGAATTAATTTATTTCCAGTTGACCTAATTTTAACTTTTTAAAAAACTTTTTTATATTTTGGGCTCTAACTGTGCAATGAAAATTAAAAAAGAATGTTAAACTTCTAATAAGCACTTTATTTTTTCAATTACTTATTCGTATAAACAGTTCTAATTCTTATACTAATAAAAGCCCAGCGAAAATTTTGCTGTCCTATAATTTCAGGTGTCTGTACAATATATAAGTATAATTATGTTTTTTAATTTAATAATAATAATAAAAGTACTTGTAAAAGGAAGACTTTTTTATTGATGCTTTTAAGAATAGCATTCTAAAAAATTGGTGTTGGAATTAAAGTTGGAAATTTAAAAATGCATAAATCACATTTTTAAATTTCCTACGCAAAATTAAACGAGGCTTAAGAACCAATTTTTCATTTATATCTAATTTAGAGTATGATTTTATTTGTCCTGAAAGAAATTAAAATATTTTTTACTTGGATGAAAATGAATAAAAACTGTCTAAAAATAAGCATTTTTATCTGTTGTAATGTTAATAATCCTTTGGATTGATAATTAAAAGCAATAAATCCAATCATCAACTCACAGTTGCGTTGGTATAAGCGTAGTTTACATTGATATCTTAACTATGGCTTTCCAGTCAGCTAATAATTTCAAGACAGTCAGGTAACAGTGATCCATTGGTCAACCAACCATTTTATAACGGTTAGACTACCATGACCCAACATATAACCAACAATTTCCTAATGGTTTTGCTAGTTGTCCCAAAAACAACTGTTGGCTAAGAAAGCTAGAACACGTAGCGTTTTTCCAACTACACTGTGTTACTTAGAATTCATCTAAGCAATATTTTTCTAAAGTGTTAGTTAGGGAAAAAAGAAGAAAAGCATATAAAAATTTAAGTACACACTTTAATATACACCCATTTATACAAATATGTGATATGATTAAAAAAAAAAAAAAAAACGTAATTCTGAAACATAAAATACAAAAGTTTAATTTTCGCTGCAGTATAAGTATTATTATTTATTTATTTATTTATTTATTTATTTTTTTTGCGTACGTGAAATATAGAAATTTTTACAGTATATATATATTAAAATTTAGATATATTAAGCAATTTATGTTAAATGTTAATTGGAATATCGCAAAAATTATGCAAAGTTTTAGAAAAAAATAAGTTCTACTTTAAATATATTTTAGAGTTGAAATTTCATATGGGAATTTCGACACGCCTCGTATTTATGTTGGAAATAGAATTAAATTATTTCAGCCATATTAAAAAAAAATTATTTTTATATAAAAAAATTGTTATAAAATCATTAATCTTAATAAATAAGTAAAATTATGTTCTAGTCACAAGGTCATAAAGGTTTTACACAAGGCATTTAATTTAGAGTTCTAATAATTTCAACCACACTTAAAAAAAATGATTTTTATTGAAAACCTCCAATGAGCTTTGTAAATCTTACAAACAACAACAAAATAAAAAATAGCTAATTCTTGATAACTTTTTAAATTTTTATTCGATTCAAGTGAACTTTTCACATATTTTATCCTATTATAGTATATATCTAGCTTTTAACCTATGTAATAAAAAAAAGCGCCTTTTTTCACGCATGCTCAGTAATGAAATACTTACAACAAGTTCTCCAATTTCATCGAAAATTAAATGCATGCATTGTATGTTTAAAATAATGTATCCGTCAATTTTTCTGTAAGATTTGTAAAATGTCGTTAAAATCCATATATTTCTCTAAATATAAATTATATTTTTACAAAAAAGCATACAATTATTGGAAATAGTAAGTGCAATCATTTGCTAAAGCTACAAGACATTTGTAGTTTTTTTTTAAAACCATATTTTTATTAACTCGCTTTTTTGTATGTTTGTTTGTCCAGTACAAATTTTGCAATCGATTTTCAACTAACTTTCTGACTAGCAAGGCATTTAAAACTTTTGGAATAGCTCAGAACGCGATGACAACGCAATACCTCGAAGCCCGGTTTTCAAAATTTCGATTAGTTTTGTTTTAATTAATTAAAATATGAAAATAATAACCTTCTAATAGCTTTAAAATTAGCCATTAAAATATTAGCTATAATTTAATTGTTGCCCCCCCCCCCCAAAAAAAAAAAAAAAAAAAAAAAAAAAAAAAAAAACGAGTGCATTTTCTTTCGACATAAAAATCAATACATTTAATTAAACGTGAACATAAAAAAATTATAAAAAGTTAATTTAGGCATCGCATAAAATTGACGTTATTATAGCTTTAAATTTTTTTTACACATTAATAAAGTGCTAATGTAGTTCATGATAGTATATGTTGTTCTAACAGGATTAATATTTTGTTTTTAAAACCAACTTTTTTTTATGCTGCTTTCAACTGGCTTTCTTGTTTGTCCACTACAAATCTTGCAATCGATTTTTAGCTAACTTCCCGACTAGCTAAGCATTTGAAACTTTTAGAATAGCTCAGAAAACAACGACAATGCATTCTTTTAATATTTTTATTGAATTAATAAATGTTTTCTTTTAATTAATTAATAAAATGTGAGAATAATAACCTCCTAATAGCTTTAAAATTACTCATTAAAATATTATCTATTATTTAATTGTTGCCAAAAAAAAAAAAAAAAAAAAATACAATTGCATTTTTTTTTTCGACATAAAAATAAATACATTTACTTAAAAGTGAACAATAAAAAATTATAAAAAATAAATTATGCATCTCACAAAAATTGACATCATAATTACTTTAAAAATTTCATACACATTGATAAAGTGCTAAAATAGCTATGATTCAACAGAAAATTTAAAAACACGGTATATAAAAAGTTTTTTTTTTTTAAATCTTATAATTGTTTTTATGCAGGACTCAGTAATCAAAAGTAGGGGAGAGTGGTGATAAATGGGACATTTTTCATGTTTTTATTGATAAGTTTTTCCAAATGTAATTCAGAATACTGCAACATTGCTCATAAGTACACTTCAGTAATCAGTTACATATAAACATACTAATTTTAATAAAAAGTTATCATTTTTAATTAATAATTTTTTTTTACATGCATATGCATTGTCCCCACCTATGGGGATGAATGGGACAGGACTGAATAAAAAAAAAAAAAAAAAAAAAAGGAAAGTAAATAAATTTTTGAAGTTAAATTGGTTTATGTGATTTTATTACACACTATGAATTCACTGAAATTAACATAAACTGGTGTATTGACTCAAATTAGCATCAAAAGATAAAAATGTCCTTCGGTTCGTGCAGTTACTAGTGCTCTAGGCTTTGGTAATTTAATCTAATAAGACCTAATCTAAAAATAAATAATAAATAAGACACTAGAAAGAGATAAATCATTATAATGGAGTACAAATTATTCAGATAAATTTTTGTTTCCGACTAATCGGGGAAATCAACATTCTACTCTGTATTGAATTAATAATCACCAGGAATTATTTAATTAGCTTTACTGAAATTGTGATTTTAATCAAATTATTATTAGTTTATTTATTTATTTATTTTAATTTATGATTTAATTTGCGCTGAATATTCTAACTTATAACTTTTTTAATCATAATTATTATAAATAAAAATCAGAACAATTAATTTCAATTTTTTAATTAAGAATCCTGATAATCAATATGGCTAATTTCCGTTTTAATATAATTCTTGCGTAAAATTTTAAATTAGTACATAGTGGGGAATGTCCCATTCATCCCCATTTAAACTGTCCCATTCATCCCAACCATCACATGATCATATAAAACAGGAAATACGCTTAATGAACAATCGTCAATATTCTTCTTGAATATCATAAATACAATAAAAGATTATGCCTTTTCACCATATAAGAGTTACATTAACTTTAAGCAAATAATTAATTTCTTAACTACTACCTAATTGAATCAGTAAAAACGTACTTTGGCAGCTGTAAAAGACACTGCACTTTTTTTCTGCCCTTCTATGAATAGCACAAAAAACTACACTTGATGAATGATCTCAGTGCTACCATATATCAGAAAAATTGTCAGGTTTCTGGTGCTTGCGAAGCATAAAAATTTTGCTATTGTCCCATTCATCCCGCGTCCCATTCAACCCCACTCTCCCCTACTTTTTTATTTTTTATTTATTTTTTAATTTGTGGTTCCAAATTGTACTCGTGAATAAATCGATACTGCAAAGTGTGAATTTGTGAATATTCTTTGCAAGTCTTAAGTTCAATGCCATATCATCTAGTATTTTCTTAGATGAAAAAAATCTAATAATTTGATTACTTGCAGTATGCTGTGATTTAAAATTTAATTTTGCTTTATATACTTTCAAAAGTTGTTTTAGTAATCCTGCCATTGAATTCGAGGAATACAATATGTAATTCGATTTTAATTAGCTCAAAATATATTAAAAAAAATTGTACGCCAAGAAAAGTAACATGTTTTAAAAAACCTGTTCGTTTTAACAATTCAGAACAATTTTTAAAGCAATTTTTTTGAAATATTCATTCTGCTCTAGAATTCTAGTTTAAAAACTTTTTGAAATTTGTTTAAAAACTAAAACGAAACATATTTATATATAAATATTAGTTTATCTTTTTAGTTTCTGAGCACCATTCATCACAAATATCAGCAATGGGAAAAAATCTATTGCCTACATTTTCGACCCTTTCCATTGCTTCAGAGCGAATAGCTAGCTTATATCGCAGAGAGAAACCATTTTTCACGAGGCTAGCTATTAAAGTGAAGTATGAGATATCGCTAAATAACAGTTTATCGAAAAGCAAACATTTTAAAAACTTTGATACTATATTTTTAGGCTTAAAATTATTGGAAGTAAGGATCATAAAATTTTTATCCGCTTTTAAAATAAATCTAAAGCTAATATTGCTGAAAATACATATAGACGTAACATCGTATATTAGTATATGTTTTATTATAGTTCAAAATTTATGTATCTAATAAAATAAAAAATGTTGATTTTTTTTAGATTAATATTTTTAATAAGCAAAGTTGTTTAATATGCAAATTTTTAATATGTATGATTTAAAAGTTGTGAATTTGCGTTATTCGTATTCTTCAAATGATGACTCATGTGGTATGCATAAGTATTTAGTTTTTACACACAAATTATATTACTGCCGTAAATGAACATTTGGCGTAGTATTCTGAAGTTGAAAACTGTTGATAAGGCATCCTCTAAAGAATAGGGGATGAACTTTATAAAACTATTGAAGATATGGCGAAAGAAATTTTTCGCCAAAACTGGGAAATTCTAATCTCAAAACCATACAACAATATTTAATGAGTCAGCTTTGAAGTCTCTGGAGAAAAGGTATGATTTTATTGTTTGCGCCACTGAGCAATGTATATAAAGAACAACTTATGGCAGCTTGTGTATACGTCTTAGTTTTGGTTAGGATATGCCATTTAGGTATGCCCATTTAGGCAAAAATCTTTCAGCTGAACAGCATGCAATTTTCATTAGCTCGTGTTATGTTAATACTAAAATTTTTGTTGTGTTTACTTGTGATATATATTTTGTAGTATTAATTTTTAGCTTTTGCATGCTTCTAAATCTTCTGGAATTTTCCTGAAATAAATGTTCTGACATCTCAAATTTCTTATCAACTGATTAATTTACAGAAACTCCAATTAATCGAGGAAATTCGATGTCAGAAGTAGAATTTTACTGATTCGAATGATAATCTATGATTAATATTCGAGAAACTAATGATGAAAAGAGAATTAAAACTGAAATTAGAAGAGATAAAAAATGTATAAAACGATATGCAAAACGAGATAAAAGCAAGACAAAAACGATTGGCATACAAGATACGAAATGAAGGTGGGGAAAAATCAGATTGAAGCAGTAAATGAAAATTAGTGAGGTAGGAAAGAAGAAAGATTTTGCATTTATGTTGATTGGAATAGAGATTGACAAATATGCAGAACAGATTTGGAAGAAGAAAGGTTTGGAAGAGTGGAAGAAGAAAAGTTTGGAAAAAGAAAGGAAAGAAGGAAGATTTTGCAGTTATGAAAATTGTATTGGAATGGAGACTGGCAAACATGCAGAATGGATCTGAAAGCGTAAAATGCAGAAAAAATAAATTCGAAGAAAATATGTAGATGAAAATAAAAGAAAATATTAAAAAAAAAAAAAATCGAAGTAAAGTTTAACCAGGGTCTGATTAACCCACTGACCGACTGGGCCGTTGTCCAGGTGCCCTTGACCCTGGAGTCCCGAAATTTCGTTTACAGTTTACAATATTTTTGTTATTACACAAATATGTTTTTGAAAATAGCACTCAAGAAAAATATTAATTTTGAAAACAAAATAAAAAGTTTTAGAAATGTAATATTTTATACACATATGCATTTTTGAGTGAAATAGTAAAACAAAATTAAGGCTTTTTTGTTTCAAAAAGTAGTAAAAACCATGGGGAAAATAACAGGCGGGGGGGGGGGGGCGAATACACATCAGGCCCTGGGCCCACTTTTGCCTTGATCAGGCTCAAAAGACTAGTGACAGAAAACGAAGAATGATTTTAAAGAGAGATTAAATATATTAATCGTACAGTAAATATGCATCAACTCGGTCCAGGATATAACTAGCCATGTATGGCAGCAATTCGCTCCGGTAAGTGTATTATATTTAGTTCTTAATTATAATTTAAGCCAATAAATGGAATTCCAGTCCTTTTGCAGGTGCGGCTATACTTTTGAAGGAACAAAGACATGATTTTGAAGCGTTATCGAATGCAATGTAATTCCATTCCAATTCCCAATTATTAGAAAGCGGACAAAATTTTACAAAAGCTCACTGCGGATATCCAACAGTTATGACATTTAGCATTTATGAACTGTCCAATAGGTTGTTAATTTGTCATTTGAATATATTAGATGGTATTCGGGATACTGAAATGTAGAAAACTAATATAATGACAAATTTTAGATAACATACATCTGATATCTAATTTATTTAAAGCATTAAAATTGGAGTCAGTCCATCAAGTTCAGAAAATGGCAAGAAAATCATGAAATTTGTAGATTTTAATTGAGAATGCCTTGTATATTTAATTTAAATTTTTTAAGGATTCAATATAAGTTTTTTTTTGAACAAAAAAAAAGTAAGAGCAAATTAGGTAAAAAAGGCTGTAAATTAGTGACATTTATTAATATTAAGTGAGGAGAGAGAAAACTAATTGATAACTCATGAATAAAATTTATTCATTCATTATATTTTTGGATGTATAAGAAGTTCAAAAGAGAATTTCTCAGATATTACCATAACATGAAAAATTCTCATTACTTATATTTTCAAGAAGAAAATGTTCACTTTATTGGGATTATGCAGTTTAGAAATGAAAAACAAACAATTTCATGATTTTTTAAAGGCTATTTTAAACGTGTCATTAGTTTTTATCCTTTCTATCAAACAATGCCGTTTTACATTTTTTTTTTTTTTTTTTTAGAATTATCAAGATAACTAGTAGTTATTTATATGAAGTTTTGCCGGCAGAAAAACCATCACTGACATAAAATAAACGTGAAGAAGAATGGTATTTAAACAATTGCAAGAAACAATAGCCATTAAGTTTTCAAGGAAACTATTAAGAAGATCTCTTTTGGGAAAAAGGATTATGGTAGATTTTGAAGCGGAAAGACGAACAATAAAGTGAAATAGCGGACAAAAAGTAACAGAACATTAAGTAAGAAACCTTTATTACATTTTATTTCTACCGTATATAACATTAAAAATGTAAATGGGAGCAGCTATTCACTTTTATAATGGTTATTTGAGCATTACGGTTAAGTATGGAGAGGAAGTTATTAACAAAAAGTTATGGTAAGAATCAATAATTCCCAAAGAGCCAATATATGATTAAATATAAATCAAAACTTGAAAAAGAATCTATAAAGAGACAAAAATAGGTTGGTACAAATGTACATTAATAATCAAATTGTGTGATGATAAGTGCACACATAATATAATAATTCAATTTTATGTATAATACCAGAATTTTTTAAATAAGAAATTTTATTAAAGATTAATTTTCTAAATTAATTAAAATATATATTTAAGCAAATAAAAATAACTTATAAACTTCATATCCACAAAACCTTGACGTTTGAAAATTGGAATTAAAATCACATTAATCAACCTTATGTATTTTATGAGTATTTTGATTTCTAATTTGATTTATTTATTAATTTTTTTTTTTGTTTATCGCTTTAAGGATAGTAATACAATTATTTTCAAGAAAAAAAAAATAATAAGATCACCCTGGTCTTCAGTTACTAAATCGTGGTTCATTGATAAATGTTTGTATAGTAGTTCGGTATCCAATTTTAGCCATAGGTATCAGTAGCAATGGTTGACCATAGAGCAGCAACAGAATTCAAAATAAGTTGGAACTCAAAAAAATTTTCTTTTCGATCTCAAATGCAAAAATCATTTAAGAAATAAACTGTCGTAATAATAATAATAATAATAATAATAATAAATGCAATTTAAAGCATTAAATTTTCTTTTTTATATCGCGTTTCTTATAAAATGAAGTAAAATGCAAGCTAATAAAATTACTACTTCATTCTTCCTAATCCAAGTTAACATGATGTATTTAACATGAAATAAATCCGCAATTTTCTTATCTTTATTACAAAGCACTGACATATTTCAAAGCTTTTTTAATATGTCCAATCCATAAAAAAAAAAAAAAAAAAAAAAAAAAATTAGTTTCAAATGTACAATCTCCAAAAGAACTTATCTAAATAAAATTATATCACATATTATATATATATATATATATATATATATATATAAGAAATCCACAGAAATAGCACATTTCATTTAGGTAGTTGAGAGTACTTTTTTTTCTTTAGTAATTCAGGCCTAAAGTAATAGTAATAATGTTAATAAAACTATCATTCTGGAAAAAAACTGATAATATTTTTTTAAAATTACTAAAATCTTTAATTTAATCACTTGAACGCTGTTTTACTATTATCTATATTAGGACTTAATAAGCTATAGTTAGATAACTGTAATTATAATTATTAGCTATAAATATAATAATAACAATTATTATTATTATTACATAAGTATAATTGTAATTAGCTAACTATAAGCTGTAATTAGATGTAATTGGGAATCTATTAATTGCTGTTTGAAATTTTCGAAATATTTTTGCTTTAAATTAAGTATTCATGAAATAAAAAGAACATTAATTAACATGAATAAATGGGAAATACGTTAGTTTCATCATTGAATTTACATAAATCTGAAGACAAAGGAATCAACAAGAATTTTAAAATTTAAAAATCAAATTGATGTGTTAACAAACAATTCTTTTCCCCTGTTTAACTATTAGTTATTGGAATTTCTGCTTAACTATAAAACAGAATATGTTTAAAAAATTAATTTTTTTTCTGCGTTTGAAATGTACTTTTACAACATTTAACATTCACATTTTTTAATTATTATTCTGTTATTCTATTTTCTTTATGTATTAATAATCATATGTAATATACATATATAAAAACTGAAATCTATGTGAAACATAAATAAAATCCAAACAAATAAAACAGAAATAACCTAACAATCGAAGATTAATTTAACCTTACTACCCTGTTGAAGAAATTTTACGTTTTACCTGTATGGGTCGAATCGACCCACTTTGTATAGATTGATTTTAGGTCTTAAGAAAGAATTTCTATGGAGCTCATTTTACATCTACATTTCCGACAACTATCGCCATCTATTGACTATTCCTGAAAATGAAGTCTACTCAAAAGAAAAAATTGGTGTTTTAAGCATTTCTATGCATGTTAATACACGTTTCTATGCACGTTTTACCTCTATGGGTCGAATCGACCCACTTTGTATAGATTGAATTTAGGTCTTAAGAAAGAATTTCTGTGGAGCTCATTTTACATCAACGTTTACGACAACTATTGCCATGTATTGACTATTCCTGAAAATGAAGTCTACTCAAAAGAAAAAATTGGTGTTTTAAGCATTTCTATGCATGTTAATAATGTGGGTCAAATGGTCCCTGACAGGTAATATGTCACATATTTTTTTGGGGTGGTTTAAAACAAACCAATGAATCTGAAAACATCATATATTAAACGAATATTTTTGAGCATATTTTTGAGCATATTTTTATTAAGCATATTTTTGAGGCATACATAATGTTTGAACAATTAAAATTAAAATCTGTAGAAGATATCGAAAGATCAACTTTAAAAATGGGTCGAATCGACCCATACAGGGTAGAAAGGTTAAAATAGTTTGAGAAATAGTATAATCATTTTGAAAACATCATTTTTAAGCAACTTTTTTGTCAATAAATCTGCATATAATGTCTATCATAATAAAATGAGATTAATTGTAAGGTAATAGTGAATTTCTAAGTCAACCTTTCATTTTATATCTAGAAATCAGTAAAACATAAAAGTAATATATTTCTTTCTGTTCTATTGCATTCCATTTAATGTGAAACAAACTAAAATAACTAAACTCTTACAAATGACCAATGAATCGATATAAAGAAAATAGTTTTTCTAAAGTAATGATGGCAGCATCAATGAGGGACCACAGTGTCAATTCTCTAAAAGAGCAGTAATTGAATTAAAAGTTCTGGAAAGAAAGAGACATCAAGTAAATGTAATGTTCTTCTTATTATTTCTTACAACATTTAATTTAGAGATGAATACTAAAATTTATTTATTTATTTATTTATTTATTTATTTATTTATTTTTGAAACATTTATTATATGATTTAGTAGTGCGCAACCTGAGGTTTGCGAGGGTTAAACTTGTTTTCGAAAAGTCTTATAAGTGTTAATTTCAACTGTCATTCGTTTTAAAATAAAAAAAATATTATCTTTAATTCGATTTCTCAAATTCAGTCGCATTACCAAAAACTCCTGAAAATTTCTAATTTTGCATTTTTTTGGTTCGTAACTAACGTTGTAATTGAGACATTGAAAAAAAAAAAAAATATATATATATATATATAATGCACAAATGTGTTCAATTACACACAGAAAACGTATATTAAAAGAGATAGAGATTTAAAATAATTTAAAATTCACATGGAACATTTTGAAAGTGGGCATTCTTTTGCATTATTTTCTCCCAAAAGGAGGCATTTGTATTTTCAAAATGAGTTATTATTTGGTAAAACAGGTTGTGCATGAAAGTGATATATTTCTTTGCATTACAGCGATAGAATGTAAAATAAAAATAATTACTTTCAACGTTCATTGTATATATATCGGCCTGCAGGTGATTGTTCTGTGCTGCAATATTCACTGTCTTAGAAAAAGCTATATCTTAGCTTCTATAGAACATTAGTGCATCAAACGTAATATGTGACATATTTAACAAAAAAATAAGTTTAGCTTTGATGCATATTGGCCGGAAGTTGGCGCTACTTTTGTCTATTTTTTACGTTTTTCCGGAAGGCTTTTAATAACAACTTTATAAAATTACACCAAACTATACATACATACATACATGCTGTATAAAAGTTTGTTAAATTGATTAAATTTTTTGCGTATGTTCATCATAGTTTAAGCTCTTATATAGATTCAAAATCAAAGAAGAAGAAAGCCAATCTATATATATAAAAGAACACTTCCTGAGTGAGGGGGGGGGGGGTGATTCATCATCGCCCAGACCAAACCCCTGGACCTAGAAGCATGAAATTTCGTGACAATGTTCTTTCTATGACGTAGGCATCCACTAAGTAGCGATTTTACAAAATTCGCCCCCAAGGGGGGAGGGCGGAGGGGGGAGCAAAACGTGATTTCACAAAATCCTTCATATCTCAAACAAAAAAACAGATATCCGTAAAATTTTTGCTTTAAAATATAGCTAATACAAATGTCTAAAAACCTATTTCTGGAATTTTCCAAATTCGGTCCCCAAGGGGGGCGGGGGGGCCAAACGTGATTTCACATGCGTAAAACGTGATTTCGCATAATCCTACATATCTCAAACAAAAAAATAGATATACGTGAAATTTTTGCTTTAAAATATAGCTAATGCAAATATCTAAAAACCAATTTCTGGAATTTTAGAAATTCAGCCCCCAGGTGGGGTAGCAGGGGGGGCGGGGGGCTATGGGGCAAAAACAAATAGAAATACAGTTAGGGCGTTCAAAATTGATACAGATAGGTTTTTAGAGGCCTGCAAGTCAAATGAGGATATTTTTGATTGCGTAAAGTTATTAGGAGGGCCGGGAAGGTGGGGGGGGGGGGGGAGAGGGGGCAAAAAAATAAAAATAGAGATAGATCGTTCAAAATTGGTATATAGATGTTTTCGATACGTACAAATCGATTGCGGATATTTTCGAAGTTGTAAAATTATTAGGAGGGGCGGAAGGAGGAGATGGAGGGGCAAAAAATAAAAATAGAGTTAGGTCGTTCCAAATTGGTACATAGAGGTTTTTAGAGGCCTGCAAGTCAAATGAGGATATTTTCGATTGCGTAAAGTTATTAGGAGGTCCGGGAAGGTGGGGGGGGAGAGGGGGGGGGCAAAAAAATAAAAATAGAGATAGATCGTTCAAAATTGGTATATAGATGTTTTCGATACGTACAAATCGATTGCGGATATTTTCGAAGTTGTAAAATTATTAGGTGGGGCGGTAAGGGGGGGGGCTATGGGCAAAAACAAATAGAAATACAATTAGGCCGTTCAAAATTGGTACAGATAGGTTTTCGATGCCTCCAAGTCGAATGGGGATATTTTCGAAAGTGTAAAGTTATTAGGAGGTCCGGGAAGATGGGGGGGAGAGGGGGGGCAAAAAATAAAAATAGAATTAGATCGTTCAAAATTGGTATATAGAGGTTTTCGAAACCTACAAATCGATTGCGGATATTTTCGAAGTTGTAAAATTATTAGGAGGGGCGGGAAAGGGGGTGGGGCGGTAAGGGGGGCTATGGGGCAAAAACAAATAGAAATGCAGTTAGGCCGTTCAAAATTTTTACAGATAGGTTTTCGAGGCCTGCAAGTCGAATGGGGATATTTTTGAAAGTGTAAAGTTATTAGGAGGGCCGGGAAGATGGGGGGGGAGAGAGGGGGGGGGCAAAAAAATAAAAATAGAGTTAGATCGTTCAAAATTGGTATATAGAAGTTTTCGATACGTACAAATCGATTGCGGATATTTTCGAAGTTGTAAAATTATTAGGTGGGGCGGTAAAGGGGGTTGAGCGGTAAGGGGGGGCTATGGGCAAAAACAAATATAAATACAGTTAGGCCGTTCAAAATTGGTACAGATAGGTTTTAGAGGCCTGCAAGTCGCATGGGGATATTTTCGAAAGTGTAAAGTTATTAGGAGGGCCAGGAAGGTGGGGGGGGGCGGAGGGGCAAAAAAAGTAATATAGAGTTAGATCATTCAAAATTGGTACATAGATGTTTTCGATACCTACAAATCGATTACGGATATTTTCGAATTTTTTAAATTATTGGGAGGGGCGGGAAGGGGGGGAACGGAGGGGTCAAAAAATAAAAATAGAGATAGTTCAAAACTGGTGCATAGTGGTTTTTGATACCTACAAATCGATTGCGGATATTTTCGAATTTGTAAAATTATTAGGATACACGGAAGGGGGGGGGCGAAGGGGGAAAATAATAGAAATAAGAGTTAGAGCATTTTGGGAATTTTTTCTGAAGGCAGTGAGAACCCGGTGCGACATTTTTCCTAATCAGATTTTGTTTCTCTTTTCTTTTCACGTGATAAAAATGAATGCAATTTTGAGAATCCAGTAATTAGAGTGATTCATTTAAAAATAGGGACCAGCGAAGCGGGCGTTGCCTGCTAGTCTATACATATAAAAGAGTACTTCCACTCACTCACTCACTGACTCATCAACGCACAGCAAAATCTACTGGAGCCACTGACTCGAAACTGGGTTATATTATATAACATATAGTGTAAGTACCCCCTAAGAAGCGATTTTGGAAATTCGCCCCCCAAGGGGGTGTAAGGGGCAAAATGTGATTTCACAAAAACCTTCATATCTCAAAGAAAAAAACAGATATCTGTAAAATATTTGCTTTAAAATATAGCTAATTTAATTATCTAAAAACCAATTTCTGGAATTTTAGAAGTTCGGTCCCCAAGGGGGGAAAGGGGGCGAAACGTGATTTCACATGTGCAAAACGTGGTTTCACATACTCCTAAATATCTCAAATAGAAAAACAGATATATATGAAATTTTTCCTCTAATATATATCTAATACAAATACCTAAAAACTAATTTCTGGAATTTTCGAAATTCAGCCCCGAAGAGGGGAGGAGAGGGGGCAAAACGTGATCTGAAATAATCCTTTATATTGCAAACAGAAAAAAATATGTGTAAGATATTTTTGCTCTAAAATATAGCTCCCATAAATACATAAAAACTAATTTCTTCAATTTTAGAAATTCGTCCCAGGTAGAGCGGGAAAGGGGGCTATGGGGTAAAAAAAAAAAAAAAAAAAAAAAATCGAAATATAGTTAGACCGTTCAAAATTGGTACAGATAGATTTTAGAGACCTGGAAGTCAAATGAGGATATTTTTAAAACTGTAAAGTTATTAGGAGGGTCAGAAAGGTGCGGGGGGGAGGGGAGCGGAGGGGCAAAAAAATAAAAATAGAGTTAGACCGTTCAAAATTGGTTCATAAAGGTTTTTGATAACTACAAATCGATTGCAGATATTTTCGAATTTGTAAAGTTATTAGGAGGGGCGGAAGGAGGGGACGGAGGGGCAAAAAATAAAAATAGAGTTAGGTCGTTCCAAATTGGTACATAGAGGTTTTTGATACTTACAAATCGATTGCGGATATTTTCGAATCTATAAATTTATTAAATTGGTGCATGGAGGTTTTTGATACCTACAAATCGATTGCGTATATTTTCGAATTTGTAAAATTATTAGGATAGACGGGAAGGGGAGGTGAAAAAGCAAAAATATATAAATAAGAGTTAGAGCGCTGAAAATTAGTGTTGTTAGGTTTTGAGGCCCGATAAATCGATTGCGGATATTTTCAAAAGTACAGAATTATTACGAAGGGCGAGAAGGGATCGGGCGCAGGGGTAAAAATAAAGAAATTCAGATAAAGTGTTGGAACTTAGTATTATTAGGTTTAAAAGCCCGAGAGAACGACTGCGTGTATTTTTTAAAGTCTAAAATAATTAGGAGGGGCGGGAACGGTAGGTGAATGAGCATGCGAGTCTTGCGCGCCTGTATGCGCTGCCGCAGGCAGTGGTGGCCCGAACTGATTATTCCACTGGTGGGAGATTTTTTTTTAATGTTTTTTCCTTACGATAATATAGTGATTCATTAAGAGTGTTGAACATAAATGTGCGCACGCAGCGCGCAATTGCCTGCGCTACCAAGGGCAGTGAGGACCCGTTGCTACATTTTTTCCAATCACATTTTTTTTCTCTTTTCTTTTTCGCATGATAAAAATTGATGCAATTTTGAGAATTCATTAACTATACTGATTCATTTAAAAATAGTGACCAGCAAAGCGGGCGTACTCTGCTAGTATAAAATATAAAAAATCATAAAATATAGTTATAAATATAAAAATAAAAATATAAAATATGTAGTTAAAATATCGAAGAAAGTTTTTTGATGGTCACAGTATACTAGTTAAAATGCAGTCGATTAAGTTTTATAAAAATATGACATTTGTTTTTTATTTGCAATTGATAAATTAAATAGTATATGAGTTTGAATTATGAAAATTTGAAAATTAAGACACATCTCTCCTCATTGATGTCTTTTTAATTAATCACATATTCATAGTATTCAAATTAATTTTTTTAACAAATGAAATTAATTTAAAAGAGAAAAAATGTGTCAGTGCTTAATTGCATTAATAAATCACATCTATGAGTATACTGAAAATCTGAAGAGATTTCCTTTTACAACATGATGTAAAATTTTTACAAAGTATTAATTTGAAGAAAAGATGCGATCTTTATCCCAGTTTATTTAAGGATCGCCATCTGCATAAGAATATATCTAAAATAAAAATGAATTTTAAATAAGATAATCTATAATTCAAAGTATGCTCGTCTCATGGTATTAACGGGATCAAATATTTAATCTTTAATTAGAAATAAATTTCATAATAACGTTAAACAGAACTTTGAAAAGCTTAAAATACTTAAAGTATTTATGTTTCTCTTTTTCTTTTAAAAAGCGTTATCAGCAGATTGATGGTAAAGAATTACTAGACAAATGAGGTTTAAAATGCATAATTTACATAATTGTCACAAGATGTGCCAAAAAGTTTTAAAAGACCAATTGATTTTGTAATAATAAATGTAAAACTCCATTTACTTGATAAATGATAAAAGTAATTAGTTTTATCTTTCACATATTAACAGTTTGTTTAATATTCAACTAGATTGTGTCACAGATGTGTTCTTGAAATAGATTAACGTTGTTTTATTGTTTTTGAAATAAAAGATTAAATTTAGTTTTTATTTCGTCTAACTTTAGTTGTATCAATTCTTAAAAGATTTTGCTAATTACACTTTTGATGTAATTAAGCGATAAGATTTTTTAAAAATCAAAATTTAGATGAAAGTTTTGGCAGAAACACAACACAATATCATGGCTGTTGGCCAACTTCCATACCTAACTTAAAACCTCATAACTACGATAAAACAAAAAATAAAAATTCTCGGACATGTAAAAATGATGATATGTTTTCGAACATCACCAGGTATTATCCCATAATAATTTTTCTGCAGTTGCATAGGTAGAAAATTACACCCATAGTACAATATAGTACTGAAATAATGCAACGTGCATAAAGTTTTTGCACTATTTATTATTTGCTGTTTTGCTCGGAATATGTCTATCTATACACAGCATATTAAAAATCCTATATAATCATACTTTTATGTTATTTTGTAAACTTCAAACATCAAATGCATTAATTTTTAGATACTGCAGCAAAGCGTCACAAAATGTACCAGTTTTATTTATTTTGAAATAGTTTATTATCTTCAGATTAGAAAGAAAGAAATTAAAACTTCTTCACACATCATAAATTTTAAGTCAGCACAACCGGTATCGAAAGGACGTAGCCTTTCTTCATCAGGTGCAAACACGTGCTACTGCCTTGGAGGAAAATGCAAGATTGATTGTTAGGAATCCTAATAATTTTATTCATGCCATTGAAAAAGGTGTACATGCTATGTACATCTTTTTAAACAATATGTATTGTAATGAAGTTTGATATCGTAGATTGATTTTACTTTTTATTTCATGTTTTTTAACTTAAGTAGATTTTAGACTGTAATCGTTTAAAATACATTTTGTGTTGTTTAAACAGAAATTGTACAAATATAATTTTCCCAATGAGGTACAAGCCATTGTAAATGGTGATATTTTCGTAGATATTCTGGCATACAAGGTAACGCCCAACTCGGAAGTTGCCCAAATTTTCCATATAAATATGCATTTTGGGGATTGTTGCATTGGAAATAGTAGCATGAAAACTAATCTACGAAATTGTTCCCAATAAAATAAATCAATAGATTAGAATAAGAAAAACATATCGCACTGTACTGTGCTGTGGGTAGCCTATTATATGGGGATTTCGTTCTGTTACTGTGTCAAGCGTTTGGTCAAATTAATTTCTTTTAACTTGAATATAACATGTTCTGTATTAGAAATTTATTAGAACATACATGATGGGGAACTGAGCAGAGTCCACCTCTGCCACCTAGTTTATATGTAAGCGCATTACGCCTCCTCTCCACTTTTCCCCAGGAATAAATTTTTAAAATGTGTATTTTTCAAAAATATAAAGAAAGCCATAACTTTATTTAAAACATTTACACTCAACAATTCATAAATAAGCTATATAGTTATAAAACGAATTATTTTTGAAAAGATATCTTAAAATTAATCCAACTGGAGAAACTTTAAAACGTCTCCAGTACAACTAAAACGCAATATTTCGAATTTAATGCTTCAGGAATCAGTTGAGCAATAATACTTATATTTCAATAAAAATTTAACAAAATAAATAATTCTTAAAAGACATTTTTATTTCTTTAAATGGGTTGACTTTTTACAAAATAATAATTTTTTTTATAAACTTCTCATTCATTGAGACATAAATCCTTAAACCTTGAGATTCTTGATTTTAACTATTATTATATTTTTTTTTATTTATTTTTATTTATTTATTTTTATTTATCTGAATCAAATTCATTATAGTAAAAAATGATTAAAGTTATTGTATTTTAAATTCGGTTTTTATTTTATTTATTTATTATTTTATTTTGTTTGTTTTATTTTATCTTTATCTTTATCTTATTTTTTTCTCTTATTTTTTTATTTTTTTTTTCATCAGAACTTCTTTCTTGATAATTTATAATATTGGCTTTTTCATTGCTTCCCGTGATATGTTTAAAAAGGATTTAATATATTTTACATTCTAAATTATTATGTTGTAATAGCATGAATTTTTTTAGAATTTTTTTACCTTATTTTTAAGATTGTGTGAAATGCGAATATTGCATACAATTATCTATCTATAGATGCTCTGGTTCGCTATTATTCACTTTTAAAACTAAGATTACTAATACTTGACATAATTAGTTGCTGATGTGCCCTTTATTTTGTATTTTTGAAAATAAACTAGAAATTTCTTATTTACATAAATTTCCTTTTCTTTCATATTATTTTTAACATTAAGGGACTAATACAGATTAGAATCCCTTAGAAAGACCTCCACGGAGGGGATCCCCCTCAGGCCTAGGACCCTTAGAGCAGTCAATCGTATTGGGTTGGGTTATGGGGACTAAGGCCGATTAACTGCACGAGGATCATAGGCCTGAGGGAGTGTGCCCTCCGTGGGGGGGGGTCTTTCTAAGGGATCCTAGTCCGTATTTACGGAGGTTTCTGAGAAAACCACGGAAAAATTCAAACGGCTAGCCAACGAGCGCGACCTGGGATCGAATCCGGCACCTCACGTCTACCAGCTTTGAGAGCAGAACTGCTCGGCCGCTGGTGAGCTGACAGTCAATCGACCTTACTACCAAAATCCAAATCCAATTTCAAAATCTAACCATGTATAACATACAGAATTCCGTTCATTGATTCGTCCAGAAAAGTTTGTATGTACATAAACACAGAGACATATGTTTTCTAAAAATGGTCAAAATGTGTACAGGACTTCTCAAAACGTGTAAATCCATCAAAAATCGGAAGTCAAAAGTTTTCATGAATCCAATACTTTCTTTTTGCGTATGACGAAGAAAGTAAAAATTCATTTGAAGAATTAAATCAACATGAATAAATGTAATATTCCTTTCAAATAGAAAAAGACTTCTTTTTTAACCTATCTCATGTGGAATAATGAGCTTATTTACTTTCTCTTTTACATAAAAGCTTTTTCTAGGAAAACTAATTTATGATAATATGTATAAACTTATAGCTTTATAAAATTCATAAAAAGAAGATGCATTCAACAGATTTCTTTTTCTCTAGATGTATATTTTTTGTAAAGAAAAATAAAGTCTTTTGAATAACGTATAAAAAATGCATTTCGTTGAAATATTATTTAATTCATTTTTATTCAAATTACTTTATTGTAATTTTTTTCCAGTCTGAAAATAATTTGGATGAAAAGAATTTGTTTTCTATTCGTCTATTTAGAAAACATTATCATGCCGTTCTGTACATTAAAAAAGTTTTATTATAAAGTAAAAGTGTTGATATTTAAGGCTGATGGATTGCGTATATTATCGAAGAAATTCAAAAGAAAGGGGAAATTTTTTATTTATCTTAGTTGACTTTAGAAAATATATAATTTTCTATTTATTTTATCTGTTATTGGGAAAATTTAAATGTCTTTTCTAAAATTTCTTTGAATTAACAAAAAAAAAAAAAAAAAAAAAAAAAAAAAAAAAAAATTGGGTTATTTTATGAAAAATCTAAAAGTATTATTTTATAAGCATATTACATTTGTTGTACAGTTCAAATGTATATAATCGGTAATAAATTTTTTGTATGGCAGATTTAAGTTACGCTTGCACATTATTCTAACATTTATATATATATATATATATATTTAGTTTTCCGTTTCCATTCACCGCTACGCTTTCTTGAGCTATGTAATGCGAGTTCTGATAAAATAAAACAAGAAAGACAAATCATGTGGTACGCATGGATTATTAACACTTTCCAACTGTACATATTTGTTGTATCGTATAACTTTTAATGTTCTTTGCTTTCCTTATCACACAACGGAGAGACAGAAGAACTGAAAGACATACAGATATATTCATTGAATTCATAATCACTCTTAAACATCACTAGAAAGTGTTTAAAATGCTTAACACAAACGAAAACACATCCCTTAATGTATCTGAATGTATTAGTGTAACCCTGTATATATGAACGTTAATCTTATCATATTCTATATAAAACATTATTTTAGCATTATAACAATACATTTCACTTTCTTCATGATTTTTTCAGTAGGATGTTATTTAAATGTAAATTATAAAATTGTCTGTCGTAAAGCTGAATGCATTGACATTTTTTGGAGTGTCCCTGTACACAAACCAGTTGCAAGTTAGGAAAAATAAGTTGACTAACATATATTACTTTTAAGAAATTCTGAAAATATTTACGGACACTGGGTCAAGCAGACGGACAGTCAGACTGTCAGGTACACCAATTCAAATCATATTCATTCTTAAATATTGTTAGAAATTGTTAAAAATACTTAATGAAAGCGAAAATGGAATTCCAGCAAATTTTTTATAATAGCTGTTAATGTAACTAAATATTTTTGTATGGCTCTGTAAATCTTATTACTAATCATGCTATATTCTACAGAAAGCTTTCTTTTGTGTATATGAATAACATACTTCAATTTCATTAAAATTTATGCAAAGTAAAATTATTAAAATTTGGTGTATAGAAATACCACTCATAGAACGCAATGCTTTTGAGTACTTTCGGTTGTCCCTGTAGACAAACCAGTGGTGGTATTTACTCCATTTTCTATAAAAAGCACCCGATAGTGAACTTGAATAACATAGTTCAATTTCATTAGAATTTGCGTACAGTAAAGGTATTAAAATACGGTTTATAGAAATACACATACGCACACTATTAAAAATGAAGTGCTCGTAAAAGGTCATTCTCATATGTTATTTACAATTGTGTATATATATATGTTTTTTTTTTTTTTCTTGTGAATAATGAAAGAATTTCGGGACTGTATGATTGACTGCATTTCTTTTTGTCTTTAAAGTGTATTTATTACTTCCATTACCCTACTACCGTAGGTAATGGAAGTATTGTATTCGGTCTGAAAAATCGATTTCGGGTTTTTACCTGATTTACACGTTTAAAGGTCCCCTGAGTCCAAAAAAGTGGTTTTTGGCAATTGGTCAGTGTGTATGTATGTGTGTGTGTGGGTGTGTGTGTATCTTCTGTATCTTCTGTGTGTGTATCTGTGTACGTGGAGAATCTTCTGTCTATTATAGCTCAGAAACTAATAAAGATAGAGCTACGAAACTTTAAAATTGAAATACGTCTGGTGTACAGATGAAATTTCCAAATTTTGGTGAAAATTGAAAAACCGGAAGTGGGACATCGGAAACTGGAAGTGGGACCGTAAGTCCGTATCTCAAAAACGGCTCTAACGATTTTCTTCAAACTTGCTTTATAAACACTCTATTAGATGTCCTTTCGGATGATATAGTTGGTTAGTTCAACAAAATTGATAGGCGTCCTGTATAAATAGCTCAATTTCAGGCCTCGCAAATGCGTTCCTTTAAAAACGGTTGTACGGATTTTTTTCAAACTCTCCATTTTAACTCACATTTAAATATGCTTTTGTATGTAATTATTGTTTTCCTGTCAATAATTGAGTTTAACCGGAAGTGGGACATCGGAAACCGGAAGTGGGACCGTAAGCCCGTATCTCCAAAACGGCTCTAACGATTTTCTTCAAATTTGCTATATAAACACTCTATTAGATGTCATTTCGAATGATATAGTTGGTTAGTTCAGGAAAATTGATAGGCGTCCTGTATAAATAGCTCAATTTCAGGCCTCGCAAAGGTGTTCCTTTAAAAACGGTTGTACGGATTTTTTTTTTTATTTTTTACCTCGCTATATGTAAGCTTCGTTTTATATGTCTTTACATGTGTATAAAGTTTATCCTTTCAGAAAAATGTTATGTTTCTACTTCTTCAGGTCACTTTTATATCTTCTGATCACATTATCTCCAAGAAATGTATATAATATGTGTAATAGTGGGTAATGGAAGTCGTGTGGTTGTTTCACACCAGATTTTTCTTTTTTATTTAAAAAGCTTTTTAAATTATTTCGGATATATTTTGTCATAAAAATATTTTAGACTCAAATTCAAACTCATTTATAAATGAAACATCTTCTAATTTATCATTGATATTTTTTTTTAACCTTGCAGAATTAGACATTCCTATGATACATTTCATATTTCTAATTATGGCAAGAAAAAATTCATCACATAAAACTCTTACAAAGAATCGAGTAGATTTTATCCTTCGTTATTTTAAGAAGTAGGCAGGAGAAAATTAAAAATTGGAGCTGAAGGAGATTTTTTGAAATTATAATAATAATAAAAATAATATTAATAAACTCTTTTCTTTTCAGATATTTTCAAATGTGTAGAGTTATTATCTAGCTGTACATTAAAAATATATAGAGAGTATTATATATACTGTCCTAAATTAACTGAAAAAGTCAATAGTAATGCATTAAAAAAGAAGTTTTTTTAAAAATTGTTATTATTATTATTATTATTATTATTATTATTATTTAATAAGCAGTTATACCAAAAACTTCATTGCCAGATAGCGACAAAAATTTAAAAGTCACCAATGGGGGTCTTATGCTAAAACTTAACGCAAAATGGTCTAGATATTACGAATCTCTTTCTATTAAAAAAATAAATAAATAAAAATAAAATTGCTTTCTAGCATAATATTTCATTAATAAAATGATACTAAATATTAAGTATTTTAATTTGACATTGAATATTGGGTTTTTTATAACATTTTTATGCACTATTAATATTCTTATTCAGTGAAAGGCAAAGCAGTGAATAGGCGGGCAGAGCGCTGCAAAGGTTAACAAGTGAAGCGAGTTCAGGGGAGGCGAAGCCTTCTTCGGGGGTGGGTGAGCGGAGCGAGCAGGGGGGGGGGCAGAGCCTCCTAGTTTTGATTATTAAAAATAATAATAATAATAAAGCAAATGTACATTATCTTCCATAAAGGCATAATGTAAATATAATATTGTATATCTTTTTTTTATATAAACTGTGTTTAGTAAATGGAAATACTAATTTGTTCTTCATTTAATTTTCAAAGCCCTTGTTATTAATTTAGAAATTTATTCATCAACCCTGAAATTTCATTTCAGAAAGTTTTGGAGTGAAAGGCTGATTGTTCACATAGTTGATATAAAAAAATCAGACTTCCACTCGAAAATTTTCTGAAATGTCCTTGTTTTTATTTACTTTTCTTTTTTCTGTACTATTTTAATTTATTTTTTTCATTGAAGAGAATTATAAATATAGGAATTATAAGAAAAAAAAAAAAAAAAAAAAAAAAACTACACAGAGGTTTTCTAAATTATAATTTCTTATTATGCAGATTTATTCGTGATTTTTTAAAAACTTTCTTAGAATTCATTCATAGCAGATGCGCGATTCATCTTTTAATTAAGCCTAAATGAGTAGAGAAATATGAGTATTCCTTACCGTACCATCCTCACAAAACAAAGTATTTCTTACTCACGAACTAATAATTAACTTCTTTTTTTGTTTTTAATTATTCACTATCTATCTACTTAATTCTTATTCATTTGTTTATTTATTTATTTTTTTTTTTTTGTTGTTAAATACAAACATTAGCTTCATCACATTGAATCTTTTATTGTAAGAGTCAGGCAGTGTCACTAAGATAAAACGCTATTATTAAAAACACACAAAAAGTCTCCTGCAGATGCTAAAAACTCTTAAAAAGACAATATTTACAGTTTCTTTAAAAGACTTAATTTTCTTAAAATAATTTAAATGTTTTAATGCAGTAGAAACACTTCTACGTTAATGGCTGCTTTCAATTATGCAAATACGTTCGCGGTCACGGCAAACTTAAATTAGAGTGTTCTGGATTTAGAAAGAAGTGCTAACAGAGTCTCATTTTAATGAAAAAGTAAGTTTAAATAGATGAGTGAGTGCATCTCTAAAGTCTTATTAATTTAGCTTTATGTTCTCGATGAATAATATATGTGGCTGTTACTAAGATTTAAAAGAATTATTTCACATTAAGTACAATAGCTTGAAATGGAAAGCGCTTTATATTTTTACTAAAAGAAAAAAAAAAAGTTTAATTTTTTTCCTTCTTTTTTTAGAAGCATATCATACTTCACATACATAAGGTAATAACCTTTATTTCTATGTTTATTTCCTTTTAAGTTAAATGTCAGTTTTATTTGTGACAGACATGACACCAGACAGATTTCTTGTGGAAATTTAAATACTAAATATTAATTTATCTTTATGTATTTTGGTGTATGTTTATATCTGTATGTCTTACCTATGAATATACCAAATCTTTTAATCGAAGAAAAATAATTTGCTCCTAATAAGAAAAAAAAATAAAAATGTAGCGTGACAGACATGATTTCACTGACTCATCTTTATCACTTACTTGCTCTAAATTGAGACACATTTGAAATTCAGAATTTTTAATTTACACATATATGACTTTCATCCCATACGTCATTTAAAAAAAGTTCCAAAAATTTAAATAAATAAATATATAAAACATTATCTAACATCGTGACAGGCATGACATGTGTAGAAATTCAGAATTATCTTTTCTTATTTCCTTTTAAATTAAAATTTTATTTTAAATTTTATAATATACAATTTTTTAAAAATATATTATGTGTTTTGTTATTTGATATTGTTCTCATGATTTTCACTAAGAAAAAATAAAAATTATTGAGTTAGTTGAAAATTAAAAGAAATAGTCTCTATGTCCACTTTTGCATGAAATTAACCTAAACTATTTGATTAATAATTTTGACTGCAATGCATATGATTAACATACTTCGAATATGACGCCCATTTTGCCTCACCACTCACCGTTTTTTAGGGACGCCCCCTATTTGCACCACTTTTCGGTAATTTCATGGCTATGAATTTGATTTGCAGGGAGGGAAAGGAGTATTTTAACTGTTAAATATCTTCTGAGGTGCAACAAAGTTGGAAAATTCTAAAACATGAACATTTATAGCAAAGGGGAAATTTAGGGAGATTTGCCAGTGAAATTACGTATTACATTTTTTATATTTTATTAATCAATTACTACTATTATTTATTATTTATTATTCATTATATTTTTTTTTGTTTTTAAATGTAAAAATAATTCTTTTCCATTCTCCAAATATAATCCATGGCCTTAAAATTACCGAACAGTGATGAAAATTGGGGGAGGGTGTGGCGTCTTGAGATAACGGGGGGAGATTGGGCAAAATGGGGGTTATATTTGGACTCAGGAGGTCGTTTTAGATAAGAATCAGCAAAAATGGTATAAAGGCTTAAAAAAAAAAAAAAAAAAAAAAAAAAAATCAGCACAGTGTAATTGATCATTTTGTATGCTAATTGTAAAACTTTCAAATGAAATTTAAATTCAGTCATTGAATTTAATTTGATAATGGATGGGTAGTCGTTCAGTTTCAAAGAATAACTTTGCCAACATAAAGATATGAAAATAAGTAATTCTAATATCTGAACAGTTCTTCGCTTTCAGTATTCGAAATTAAATATTAAAAATTAATATGCGAAGCAGAACACTTTGGTCCTGCCGTTTTGGTCCCGCCATTTTGGTCCTGCTGTTTTAGTCCCGAGTAAATTTTGGTTCCGAGACATTTTGGTCCCGCTAATTTTTTACTATCTTTTAAATATATATATCAGTTTTTTAATATGGTAGCATATTTATTGATACGGGAAAATTGAAGTGCACTTAGAATATCTTTAATTAACGGCCCTCTTCACTCACCGTCGCCGGAAGCCCGAGCCAATGTTATTCTATGGGGAAATTTTCTTTACAAATAACGTATTAACTAATACATATTTTTAAATTCTGTTTTCACATTCAGAAAATTCCCCACTGTTAAATTGACGGACCTTTTTTTAAAAATGTATTTTTTTAATTTTTAATATTTTATTTTGAAATTGCAAAATGAAAAAAAATCACATGTTGAAAATTCGTATTTTGCAGCTTCAAAAAAAAAAAAAATAAATAAATAATAATAATAATAATAATAATAATAATTTTTAGAAAAAGTGCGCCAATTTAACAGCTGGGAACTTTCAGAATGTGAAAACAGAATTTAAAAATATGTATTAGTTAATAAGATATTTGTAAAGAAAATTTTCCATAGAATAACATTAGCTTCGGCTTCCGGCGGCAGTGAGTGAAGAGGGCCCTTAAGTAATATTTTATAGGTAAATATATAAATTTTCGACATTACGATTGCTTCCTTGCCGTTGAGATTCGCAGAATTTTGTTCTGATTTTTTACGATCATTTAATATATTTAACTTTTATTTATTTATTTTTTTTTAATGCAATTGCACTATCTTTTCGTTCCCCCCTTTTTTTTTTTAAAAAAAAAATTAAGACTTTTTTCATTTGTTTTCGATTTAACTTACTTTAATTGTAATTTGATTTTTAATTTACTATTAGTGACAAAATTTTGGGATTTTAAAAGTATTGTTAACAATAACAACAGTACCTTCTTATTGAAAAGAAACCCCATTTGAATATATTTATTCATTAAGTCTGAATTAATTTAAAAATAATAAAATACAGAAAAAATTTGTAAAAAAAAAAAAAAGGGAAAAATAAAACCTTAGGATATAAAATATAATTTGCTTTTAGTGACAGAATGCTATTTCTTTCAAAGAACTAAATATTGACCTGCTCCCATCATTGACTCTTCTTCATAAGCATAAGCTTGTGATCATTTATGAAGTTTTTAAATTTATATATGAATTTATTCATATATATATATGTATATATATATATATGTGTGTGTGTGTGTGTGTGTGTGTGTGTCTGTGTGTCTGTGTCTCTCTCTCTCTCTCTCTGTGTGTGTGTGTGTGTGTGTGTGTGTGTGTGTGTGTGTGTGTGTGAGAGAGAGAGAGAGAGAGAGAGAGAGAGATACGCTTCATTCTATTTGATTGCGATTAAATTTTTATCATTAATCTAAGAAGAATTTAGTACAAAATTTGTGTTATATTAATAATAATAATAAAATACATGTTTGTTTGTCCGTGATATTTAATTATGTTAACCATGTAAATATGTATATAAATTACTATTCTTTCAATTACAAAGATTTTATTTTAAAAATGAAAAAAAAATGCAAGTAGTCCAATATTTAATGAACTGTGCGCACTAAAAACATCAATGTTTAGAAAATGTTGATGCACAAAATTTTATTTTTTTAGTTTAATCTTATGTTAATAAATAAATAAATAAATAAATAAATAAATAAACATATCTGATATGTCTTTAAGACTAAAAACAATGCCCTCCGTAGCACCCTGGAATTCATTTCACACCTGTTTCTCCCACAGATAGTAAAAATGAATTTCACCGTTTTGTTTCAGTGCATTTGAAAAAGAAATAAAGGGGGGGGGGGACTTTTAATCGAAATTTTCTCAAACAATATTGTAAGGGATTGTAATGGAAGAAAAATACTTTTCCAATTCTGTGTGATATATAACTACTTTCTGTGTTTGACAAATATATTCGGATTGACAGAGGAGAAAATGACTCAAGTTTAATAGGTATGTAAAAATTAAATCCCGAGATCATCATTTAGGTTCCTTGTATCTTCTTTTATTATTAAATTCTAACATTTAGGGAATGCTTGGATAAAGCATCGATTTTCTACAAATTTTGTATTCGAACACTCTAAATTAGAATATGATAATTAAGAGCCGCATTACAGTGTTTTATATAACCTTGTATTTTATTTAGACTGGAATTTTAAGGAATTAGATAAATTAACAATGCTTAGATCGTCGCTGATAACTAATACCATTTATCATTCAAAATTCGATCCGAAATAATAAATTTTCTGTTACATGTGTCCTATAGTTACATCATTTTCAACAAAGGTTGTAGATATTTAACACTCCAATTGTAAAACTTCGTCTAAGTTCTCTTTTGCCTGAAGTTCCTTCATGTATTTGCTGTCCTTTTTTCTCTATCGTACAAAAAAAAAAAAAAAAAAAAATCTATATCTAAAAATGTTAGGCGTTTTTCATTTCTATTTGTTACTACAACTTTCTGTTGAAAAATATTAATAATAATAATAATTATTTTAACTTTTCCTACCCCCATATTTTCAAGTCAAATGGAATGAATTTGAAATATGAAAAATAATTTCGCTTTTTTTCTGTAATACTTTGATTATTCCTGATATTTGGACCAAAACGTGGGACCAAAACAGCGGGACCAAAGTGACGAACAGAAAAGGTGAGACCAAAGTATCATGTACAAAATATCAGATGCTTAAAATAGTCTTTTTCTTATACACTAATATATACTTGTATAGTAAATAATTTTACAAATTTTTCATGAAAAAAAAAAAAAAAAAATATATATATATATATATATATATGTGTGTGTGTGTTTGCCAGAACAAAGAGAAATTATTAGTAAATTACGCAATGACATTAAATTTTTTATGTTATTAAATTTAAACCTCAAACCTAAAAAACGGCACGAAAACCACATAACTTGTACATTTTAATTGAGAATGCCTTGCATATTTAATCTTAATTTTTTAAAGATTCAATAAAAGTTTATTTTTATTTAACATAAAAAGAAACAGTAATAGAAAATTAAGTAAAAAGTGCTGTAAATTAGTAACACTTATAACACTTATAAACATTAAATGAGGTCAGGTAAAACTAATTTATAACTCATGAATAAAATTTGTCCATTCATTATACTTTTGGATGTATAAAAGTTCAAATGAGAATTGCACAGATATTTCCATAACATGAAAAATTCTCATTACCTAAATTTTCAAGAAGAAAATGTTTACTTTATTGGGATGATGAAGTTTAAAAATGAAAAACAAATAAGTCCATGATTTTTAAAGACTTTTAAACGTGTCATTAGTTTTATCCTTTCTGTCAAACAATGCCTTTTTACAATTTTCTTTCTTTTTTATTTTAGAATTATCAAGATAACTAGTAGTTATTTATGTACGAAGTTTTGCCGGCAGAAAAACCACCACTGACATAAAATAAACGTGAAGAAGAATGGTATTTAAACAATTGCAAGAAACAATAGCCATTAAGTTTTCAAGGAAACCATTAAGAAGATCTCTTTTGGGAAAAAAAGGATTATGGTAGATTTCGAAGCGGAAAGACGAACAATAAAGTGAAATAGCGGACAAAAAGTAACAGAACATTAAGTAAGAAACCTTTATTACATTTTATTTCTACCGTATATAACATTAAAAATGTAAATGGGAGCAGCTATTAACTTTTATAATGGTTATTTGAGCATTACGGAAATTGTTTTATTAAATATGGAGAGGAAATTATTAACAAAACATTATGACAGGAGAGGAATCAACAATTCCTCAAGAGAAAATTTATGATTAAAAACAAATCAAAATTTGAAAAAGAATCTCTTTAAAAAGACAAAAATAGATTGATATATATGCATATTGGTAATCAAAATGTGATAATAATTGCACACATAATATCATAATTAAGTTTTATGTATAATACCATAATTTTAAACAAGAATATTTATTAAAAATTAATTTTCTAAGTATAATTAAAATACTAGTTAATACCCGTCAAAACTTGACTGGTATGTAAATTTGGGACCTAAATCTTTCCAAGGCATAGAGTTTAAAACACCCCGCCTTAACATTTCACATTTCTTTTGGTTGGATGGGAGGGGTAAATTTCATGAAATTTTAATATACAAAATTTAAGTATATTCCACATAGTAAAATTAAAATCATAAGCTTTTACTTATTTTAGTCTAAATATGACCAAAAGAATGTTAGTAATAATTAAGAGAGACAGAATTTATATAATTTAAAAAAAAAAAAAAAAAAAAAAAAAAAATCAATATTTCTAAATAAAATAGTATGAATATTTGTGATAATACGTAGCAGAGCATCATGTATGTTAATTAATCCAATAATAAAATTCTTTCCTACCTCACTAAATCGACTTATGATCTACAGAATTGCACTCGTTTTTTGTTTACTGTGCAATGTTTTTCGTTGCTTTTCACATAAAATGAAAAAAATACAAAGATTTAATTATATCAACTTAATATCAACGGTAACAGATCACAGTTTTTCACTAAAGGACATGAAAGAAATAGATTTCACTCACTTTCAAAATATATAATAAATTCCATTTTGCCAAGACAATAATAAGTATATTTTAAGTGTAAAATCATAGCTTTGATTCTGATTTTTTTCTGTCCATATTTATAAAACAATTTAGATTTAATCCAAAATATTAATTCATTGTAAAAAAAAAAAAAACTGCAGATCGGTATAAATTTAAAATACATTTTTACTGAAAAAAAAAAAAAGAACATTATTTTAATTTCAAATAGTTTTGTAAAATAACTAAAAATTAAATACTAAAAATTTTTTTTATATAAAATAATAATACCAAGGATATTATGTATCACGTATTTAAAATAAATATAAAATAAAAATAACTTAAAATATTTCTCCCAAATAAAACTATCATGTATTACGAAAATAAAAAATAAATCTTTAAATCAGAATATTTTAAAAGTAAAGATTAGATAAAAATCAATTTCATGGCTCATCTCTGAAATGCAACTATGATAATTTGAAAATAAAATTCAGACGTTGAAATGCGTTGAATAATGAGAAGGGAGGGGAGGGGGGGGGGGATCATATATGAAATTGTGCCTTCCTTTTAAGACTTATTTATATTTAATTTATCAGAATGTTGAGCATGTAAATTTAAGAATGAAGCGGCAGAAAACCCATAAAGATATCCCAAAAATGACAGAAATCAAACTTTATCTCTTTTGGAACCCAAGATAATGGGCTTAAAACACAATCGTTAAGATAAAAAAGAAATAGAAGATGGGAGATAAGCTAAATTGTGAATTTGGTTAAAATAACTTCACTACTATGCAATGATTAAAAAACATAGTTAAATGATTAATACCATACTAATGTAAATGTAAATAAAGCTTTCCTTTCTTCAAACTAATCAATATGCCAAATATAGTTTACTATACAGCATGAAAATAAAACTTATGGAGCATCCATGATACTCCTCCCTACTAAAAATGGTCCATAGAGATCAATACAAAAACTTATTGACATCAATAGAGTTCTATTGGTACGAAATGATTTCTATGGATATCCCTATCGCTATCAATAGAAGCTATTGATATCTGTAACCTATTGATTATATCCTCAACTGATATCAATAGACCTTTACTGACATCATTAGAAATATGATCAGTAGGCTATAGATATCAATAGATTTCTATGGATTTCCCTACCGCTATCAATAGAAGCTATTGACGTCTGTAACCTATTGATTATATCCTCAATCGATATCAATAGATCTTTACATACATCAGTAGAAATTCGATCGGTAGGCTATTGATCCCAATTGGTATCAGTAGAAAAAATGATAGCTGCAAATTTTGTTCATTTCTTTTTCCAAGTCCCGAAAAAAAAAGTTTAAAATGTTTAAAAATCTGTATCTCCCGTTTCAAAGCATGCAGAATCACGTGCTACGCATTGTTTTAAACGCAATAAAGTATTCCTCCAAAAAAAAAAAAAAAAAAAAAAAAAAAATTTTTTTTTTTCATGCTCCTCAGCCCCCCTCCCCTTTTGGGGGGGAATGGGAAATCAGGTTCAGTAACACAAAATTTATATTTCGGCTTCTTTCCACGATAACAAATAAAACAAGAAGTTTCATTAAGATTTTTCAGTAACTAAGCCTCTTTATGTATTTTTAAACACAATTTTACCCTGTGTCAGGTATAACGTTAACAAAACTGCAATATTCGAATAAAATGCGAAGTTTTGATCGAAATTTTAAAATATTCCATTTTATTTTATTGACATTTTATTATAAAACAGAATTAAACTAGTATGTTGTGGCCACCACAAGACTTTCTTCTATATTTACCTATACATATTCAATCAGTAACAATATTAAGAAAAAAAAAAAAAGTACGATTTTTTTTCTAAGTTTTTTTTTTTGTTGTTGTTAAAAGTAAAAAAAATCGATAACTTTGTTTTAAATTATCACAGATTTATAGTTCAACCATTCGTTTTAAAGGTATTGACGAGACCTTTCGAAAGATACCCATCTTGAAAATTTATCCCCCCCGGGGGGTACTTCCCCCCAAGGGGGGGACCGATGCCCCCCCATGCAGAAAATTTTTTTCCTAGTTACATACTACTATTATCAATAATTCATATTAATTTTACAATCACAAGTTTAAAACAACTCTTATTATGCACATTTATACGAATTTTTGTCCTATGCTGCCATGTTAAAAATTTAGATAAATGCTATCACAGCGCCACCTGTTGAGCTATTGATCCCCAAACATAATCAGCACCAGTTAATGTCGGGGACAAACTAAATGCCAAGTTTGGTTAAATTTCGTTAAAAAAAAAATAAATAAAAATTGCGATTTTTTTTCTAAGTTTTGTTTTGTTAAAAGTAAAAAAAATCGATAACTGGTTTAAATTAACACAGATTTATGGTTCAACCATTCGTTTTAAAGGTATTGACGAGACCTTTCGAAAGATACCCATCTTGAAACTTTGCCCCCCCCGGAGATACTTCCCCCCCGGTGGGGGGGGGGGAACCGATGCCCCCACATGCACAAAATTTTTTTCCTAGTTAACTACTACTATTATCAACCTGATCTTTCGAAAGATACCCATTGTGAAAATTTACCCCCCCCCCATGCAAAAAATTTTTTTCCTAGTTACATACTACTATTATTAATAATTCATATTAATTTTACAATCACAAGTTTAAAACAACTCTTATTATGCACATTTATACGAATTTTTGTCCTATGCTGCCATGTTAAAAATTTAGATTAAATGCTTTCACAGCGCCACCTGTTGAGCTATTGATCCCCAAACATAATCAGCACCAGTTTATGTCGGGGACCAACTAAATACCAAGTTTGGTTAAATTTCGTTAAAAAAAAAAAAAAAAAAATTGCGATTTTTTTCTAAGTTTTTTTTTTTTGTTAAAAGTAAAAAAAATCGATAACTTTGTTTTAAATTATCACAGATTTATGGTTCAACCATTCGTTTTAAAGATATTGACGAGACCTTTCGAAAGATACCCATCTTGAAACTTTGCCCCCCCCCGGAGGTACTTCCCCCCCGGTGGGGGGGGGAACCGATGCCCCCACATGCACAAAATTTTTTTCCCTGTTAACTATTACTATTATCAACGAGACCTTTCGAAATATACCCATCTTGAAAATTTACTTCCCCGGGGGGGTACTTTCCCCCAGGGGGGGAACCGATGCCCCCACATGCACAAAATTTTTTTCTTAGTTAACTACTACTATTATCAATAATTCATATTAATTTTACAATCACAAGTGTAAAATAACTCTCTTTATGCCCATTTATACGGAATTTTGTCCAATGCTGCCATGTTAAAAATTTGCATAAAATGCGATCACAACGCCACCTGTTGAGCGATTGATCCCCAAATGTAATCTGCACCAGTTTATGTCAGGGGCCAACTAAATAACAAGTTTGGTTAAATTTCGTGGGGGAAAAAAAAAAAAAAAAAAAAAACGATTTTTTTTCTAAGTTTTTTTTCGTTAAAAGTAAAAAAAATCGATAACTTTGTTTTAAATTATCACAGATTTATAGTTCAACCATTCATTTTAAAGGTATTGACGAGATCTTTCGGAAGATACCCATCTTCAAAATTTACCCCCCCGGGGGGGAGGAGGGAGGTACTTCCCTCCCAAGGGGGTAGCGATGACCCCACATGCACAGAAATTTTTTCCTAGTTAACTATTACTATTATCAATAACTCATATTAATTTTACAATCACAAGTTAAAAATAACTCTCATTATGTACATTTATACGAAATTTTGTCCTATGCTGCCATGTTAAAAATTTGCATAAAATGCAATCACAGCGCCACCTGTTGAGCTTTTGATCCCCAAATGTAATCAGCACCAGTTTATGTCGGGGACCAACTAAATACCAAGTTTGGTTAAATTTCGTTAAATATATATATATACATATATACGATTTTTTTTCTAAGTTTTTTTTTGTTAAAAGTAAGAAAAATCGATAACTTTGTTTTAAATTATCACAGATTTATGGTTCAACCATTCGTTTTAAAGGTATTGACGAGACCTTTCGAAAGACACCCATCTTGAAACTTTGCCCCCCGGGAGGTACTTCCCCCCCAGTGGGGGGAACCGATGTCCCCACATGCACAAATTTTTTTTTCCAGTTAACTATTGCTATTATCAACGAGACATTTCGAGATACCCATCTTGAAAATTTACTTCCCCGGGGGGGGGGGACCGATGCCCACATGCACAAATTTTTTTTCCTAGTTACCTACTACTATTATCAATAATTCATACAAATTTTACAATCACAAGTTTAAAATAACTCTTATTATGCCCATTTATACGAAATTTTGTCCTATGCTGACATGTTAAAAATTTTCATAAAATGCGATCACAGCGCCACCTGTTGAGCTATTGATCCCCAAATCTAATCAGCACCAGTTCATGTCAGGGTGCAACTAAATACGAAGTTTGCTTAAATTTCATTCATTGGTTCGTGAGATATAGCGTCCACAAAAAAATGATACAGACAGCGACAGAAAGACGTTTTCTAAAAACTATTAATTCGTGTTCTGGACATCCCAAAACATGTAAATCCATCAAAGAACGGAGTTCGAAAATTTTCGCGAAACCAATACTTTCTCTATATTACATATAGAAGAAAGTAATAACTCTCATCTTTTAATTTATACGAAATTTTGTCCTACTGCCATGTTAAAAAATTTGGAAAAAATGCGATCACAGCGCCACCTGTTGAGCTATTGATCCCCAAATGCAATCAGCACCAGTTTATGTCGGGGACCAACTAAATACCAAGTTTGATTATATTTCGTTTTAAAAAAATTTATGTATATATACGATCTTTTTTCGAAGTTTTTTTTTTTTTTTTGTTAAAAGTAAAAAAAAATCGATAACTTTGTTTTAAATTATCACAGATTTATGGTTCAACCATTCGTTTTAAAGGTATTGATGAGACCTTTCGAACGACACCCATCTTGAAACTCTACCCCCCTGGGGGGTACTTCCCCCCTCCAGGGGGGTGCGAACCGATGTCCCCACATGCACAAAATTTTTTTCTTAGTTAACTACTACTATTATCAACAAGACCTTTCGAAAGATACCAATCTTGAAAACTTACTCCCCCGGGGGGTACTCCCCCCCCAGGGGGGGACCAATGCCCCCACCTGCACAAAATTTTTTTCCTAGTTGACTACTACTATTATCAATAATTCATATTAATTTTACAATCACAAGTTTAAAATAACTCTCATTATGCACATTTATACGAAATTTTGTCCTATACTGCCATGTTAAAAGTTTGCATAAAATGCGATCACAGCGCCACCTGTTGAGCTATTGATCCCCAAATCTAATCAGCGCCAGTTCATGTCAGGGTGCAACTAAATACCAAGTTTGGTTAAATTTCATTCATTGGTTCGTGAGATACAGCGTCCACAAAAAAATGATACAGACATACAGACATTTTCTAAAAACTATTAATTCGTGTTCTGGAAATCCCAAAACGTGTAAATCCATCAAAAAACGGAAGTCGAAAATTTTCGCGAATCCAATACTTTCTCTATATTACATATAGAAGAAAGTAATATGATTTTTTATTAATATTGGTTAAACATTTTTTAATATATCCTCATACAAATATTAATTGGTTTATCAAGCTATCTTCTATTTAATTTACTTACGAAGTAAAATCTACTCAATCTCAACTTGAAAGAATATATCTATTTTTTGTTTAGCAGATTGCAGTATTTTGAAAAACAGATATGGCAACGAACGCTGTTTGTTTACAAGATCAAGGAGAAAATTAAAGATGGATGCCGCCTCGCGTGATAAGCAGAACGTGGTCTTGCAATTAGGTAACATTTTAATTATCAAGGTAAGTTCATGAATAAAATGTTTGTTACATTTTAAAATGTTTTCATTTTAAATTCAGAGTGCACTTATTGTTAAAACTTACTTTTGCCATATACTATTTCTACACTGCGATTCACTGTTTCGAGTTCGACTGTAAATTAAACTAATTTCTACGAACATATTTTTCTAGTGCTTGTATGGGCCTATAATATAATGGTAGTAATGACAGTAATGTTTTAAATTTGATTCTGTATGTTTTTAACAAAAAATAAATAAATTTTCTGTTTTATTATTATCGTTTTAATTTTTCTACCAAACAGTATTTTTCAAAATATAGTCTTCTCCCAAAAACGCACATTTCTTAAACGGACAAATTCTAGAAACTTACATATCACAATAAATTAAAACAATGAAACTTGAAAGTGTTCAAAACACAAGATAGCAGGAACAGTAATTTATTAGAACAGTTTAAAAAATATATATTTATAGGAAAAAAAAACATTGTAAAGCTGTTTAGCTTAGCATTTACTCTATATAATAATATTTGGTAGAAACTAGTACAGGCAATGTTTTAAACTGCTTTTCAAAAATGTGTAAAAAATTTTGTGAAAGGATCATTATTTTTTATAAAGCAAAATTTTATTAAATATATTAAAAAAGGTCTTAGACCTGACTCTTGACTAATTTGGCAGCGCACAATATCCAGTGGCCCTCTTTAAACTTTAGCTTCTGGCAACCCTTTCCAATGCTATGTTTTGATGCCTTTAAATGTATTTTAAAATTAAATAAACTGCTTTGTGAATTTTGGTTAATTGTTTGGGGAAGCGTAATCAATTTTCACAAACTTACTTGATTTTTCACAAATTATTTTATAAATTTACGAAAGGGGTACCATTTTAAAATATTTGAATTAATCTATGGTGTAGACTGTAATCTGAATTTAAATACTCGCCCAATTCTTAGCATTTACTTTTGCAAGTTATAGCTTATTCTTTTAATTTTTTGTGTTTAATTTATCTGAGAAAAATATTCAAAAAATTTAAAAACAATTTAAAAATACACTATTTGACGAATGTTATTTTAAAATATCTTTCTTGTCCCAGTGGCAGAAACCCCGTGACACGGCGACATAGTCGTGGACGCAGAAAAACGTCTTGCAGACAGTTTTTGTCTGCACTAATAAAAAAATTAGTCTGCAACTTTCGGACACTCTTTGTCTGTACTAATAATCAAAAATTGTCCACAACTTTCAGACTGTTTTTGTCTGCAGTCATAAAAAATTGTCTGCAATTTACGGACATTTTTCGCCCACGACAATGCATTACCGATGTATGACGTGTTAGATGCTCTCTGTTAGGAACTCTAGAGCCCCCTATAGGTGCCTTGGTAGGAACACACAAAACAGTGCTTAACAAGGGCGACCTAGGAGTAAAGCTAGAAATTAGCGGTCGCCACTCGCCACATGGTGGCTAGATTTTTAAAAGTGGCGACTAAAGAAATTGCCTTTGGTCGCCACTGCAGTGGCCACTTCTCTTCTACCCATTCTTTATAAAATATACCCCATTCCAAGGCAAACTTGGATCGTGCGGCGGCTTTTCCGCGGTAAACGTGCCACACAAAGAATTCAGGCTGTTCTAAAATCTAACCTCGCCACTTGCAAACATATTTCAGAAGTCAATTTTAATAGTAAACACTTAAAATTCTTCTACCCATTCTTTATAGAATACCCCATTCCAATGCAAACTTGGATCGTGCGGCGGCGTTTTCGCAGTAAACGCGCCGTGCGCCTCGAATTCAGGCTTTCTCAAATCTAACATCGCCACTTACAGACATTTTCAAAAGTCAATTTTAACAGTAAACACTGGAAATTGGCAGGTAGTCTTATTCATATACTAAAAAAATGTACGACTTTTTTCCATTTTTCTATAAAAGTATTAGATTTTGATTTTAAAAAAATGTCAAAATGAGAGTTTCGACTTTCGGGAGAAAGAGACGAAAAGAAAGCTTGTGTGAGATAATCAATCGGCTGAAACTCCGATTGTATTACGTTCGCAGAAAAATTAAAAACGTCATTCGACGCATTTTCACTTCAATAGCCCCGTCTCCGAATGTCCAAAATTAATTCACATTCATCCAAAAAAAGTAAAAAAGTCCTTCAAAAGAAAATTAGAACGCACATTTAAAGCCTCTTTTTTTTTTTTTTTTTTACAAAAGGGAAAGAAAATTTCAACCCTTTTATTCAACAAAAATGTGCACCTGGCTTGTTTTTGTTGAATTCGCATTTTAGGATAAGAAGATTGCCACAGTTAAAAACAACTGTATTTAAAAACATGGATTTAATAATTGAATCTTAATAATATAAAGAAATAGAATAAAATAGATATAATTAATATTAAGAAAGAATAAATTATGCAATTTTCTTTTTCATGCACAAGTCCTACTTTTTGCATTAATTATTAATTAATTTCATATTTTATTAGTTTTACAGGTTAATAATTTTTTTTAATTTTTTGTGCACTTTGATTATACAATTTTATGTATTGTAAAATATTTTCTGTTCTTTTACTATTTTATTTTTCAATTATATGTAATTTGTTATGCCTAATCTGAGTTACACTGATGTACTACATACTACAGACCATTAAATTACAAATTTGATAATATCTTAAAATTGATTTCTTTTTTTTTTTTTCTATTGAATTATCATTTAATGATTGAGCTTAAGATCTTGTTTATCCTTAAGATGAATTAGTGCTGCTAATTTTAAAATATTTCAAAATTAACTTTTTAAAAAGTGACAGCTACAATTACATTGTGAAATCTCGACTACAGCCACACTCTCTAAATTCAGTTAGAGAGGGGGATTATAATTGCAAATTATTAAAAATTCATTATTATTAAAGAAAAATTAATTTATAATTCATTTGTAACAAGAAAAAAAAAAAGGAAAAAGAAACTTGCAAAATAAAAAAGTATTATTAAAAAAATATTTTTTTTAATTTACATATACTAATATATTTTCATGAATAAAGATGTTTTTTTTTTTTTTTTTAAAGTAGAAAATCAACACCATTCAGGATAGTGAAGGGGCAAAAAATCAGAATTTTTCTGTTATAAAATAATATAACCAAAAGAGCATTTTAAACATATGAATTTTGTATTGAATAGTATTTTCTTACATTCATAGTATAAATTATGTAAATCTATTCCTATTTCATTTACTAAAATTTATCAGAAATGTATTATTGTGGATGAGTTTCAAAAAGTTGACTACAGTCGAAGTTCGATAATCCGGAATGCTCGGGACTTCGGCAATTCCGGATCATGGAAAATTCCGAACCACAGAACTTTTTTTTGAAATTTTACTCCAAGTTATTTCTGTTTTACCAAAAACTTTTTTTTATCTTATAAAACACACAAGCATTCATTTAAATATAGCATCTATATAAATTATAAATAATATAACGTTAATTTCTTTAAAAGACTTACATTAAATAAACTGCATAAGAAATGAACATCAAAATATTGGTTTACATATTTATTGACACACATTATAAATATACATGAAAATATAAAACATTTCGATTGTTTCCACATTAAAATATTTTTTATATATACTGATACAGCTTGTATATAACTCTGGATTAACGTAATAATAAAAAATTTATGGAGACCTCTGTGTACTTGCCGATTACCATGTTAGGCCTAGCGCACTCAATAACAAACTTTAAAACTAGATTTAAAAAAGTTGCTTACATTTAAAAAAAAAAAGAAAGAATAAGAAATTAGAAGGCAAGGAAAATACATAAAAATATTTACTGTTTATGATTAAAAATAATTTTAAAAGAGTAAAAACATCAAAGTTTGATAAGAAACGGGGGAAAATGTCATCTTATCACGAAGCCGAAAGATCGTTGGTTGGATGGTTGGTTGGTCCGAGACTAAAAATCCGAAACTAAAAAAACGAAACTAAAAATCCGAAAATGTCCGAACCATGGAGCTTTCCGGACAATGGAAGTCCGGACTATCGAACTTCGACTGTACCTTAATTATTTTCTTAATGATTTGTCGAGACTGAACATCGAAAAAATTAAAGAAAAGAAAATTTTATTTTACTTTAACTTTTATCAGCAAGTGGCTAGTGGCCACTAAAAAAATGAAGGCTAGTGGCCACTGGCCATCAACCAAATTTCTTAATTTCTACCTTTGCCTAGGAGCCTAGATCTCCCTTTATAGGCAGCGTTATACTTGTTACCTGTATCCTGTTACCTGTTACTGAGATTCTACGGGAATGTAGAAAAGTGCTAATTTCATTAAAAACTGCTCCAAAACTTCTCCTCCACTTCAAAATTCACTTATAAAAATTTCTGTATCAAAACTAATACTTTTATTATTTATAATTATTTTTATTGTGTTGTGTCAAACATTGCTATAAAATATTTAATTGAATGGGTTAATCTTATTATTTGACAGTTGTGTATACTAAATTGTTCTGTAGTAAAATTGTATTATGTATTGTATTGTTGCACGAGATCACCACTGTTGTTAACGCCCCCCCCCTCCCCCCCCCCCTTCCAGATTGCTGCTATCATCTTTCAGGCTTTTTGAGTGTAAGCCATTTTCACCCCTGACTACATGCAAATATCACAGACAGATTATGAAGTTTTAAAAACCTGTTGCAGATGCAGACATCTACAAAATTTTCTGTCACTGAGTTCCTTGTAGTAGGGTAATTTTAATCTCATACGACAAGAAGCGATAAACATTCCAAACATAGATTGTGTCATTGCATAGGATTATAATTTGTCAGGGCCCACAGTTTTCATTTTTAGAATTAAGTTCTAAAATAATGTAAGAATAAAAACGTAGTGTCAGTGGCGTAGCTAGGTGGGGGCGGCAGGGATGATCTGCTCCGGGTGTCACCCAATCAGTTTGAGAAGATGCTTCATAAGTGTTTTTGTGGAAATGTTTATAAAATACATAACAAATTAGCAGGCTTTGCCCGTTTTTGCTGGTCACTATATTTAAAGAAAACTCTTTTCTATATAGCTTTATGAAAAAAGAAAAAAATACTGAAATCGCTCAAAAGCTCACTTTGGGTTCCCAGCACCTTCGGCAGCGATTTGTTTGTCCTCGCAGTCTCCAGTGCCTGTCTCTATTGCCTGCGACAATGGCTTACCCGTGAGCTTTCATTTGGGTGCTTATCATATATGACAGTTTCGATAAATTTGAAGTAGCCCTTTTATATTTGAATCCCAGTTACATATGAACAACATTATACGTGATGTATATAATATTTGCTTTCAAGTTATTTCCTATATTTATTTGAATTAATCGATCAATCATAAAATGACAGCAATTTTAAGCCAAATATAATATTACAATATGGTATGATCGGCTACGTCTATGGCATGAGATAATTATTATTATTATTTTATTTTTTGGTTATATATACTTCATGCTTAGTTAATAGTAGTTGGTATATAGAAAAATAAATAAATTAATTAATATGTAAACCTGATCATGGTACAGCCTTAATATAGCTCCCCTTGGCGACTTTTGAAATTTTGTCGCCGTTTTAGACCAAATTATAATTTATGCGATTATTTTTCCTATTTCTTTCTATCTTTTCTTTCTTTCTTTTTTAATATTTTATAATCTAGTTATATTTTTATGCGCTACTTGGCTTTAAGTGGTTGTCCTTGGCGAAATATGGCCGATCTACTTCAGCATCAAAATTAAAAAAATTGTCCAGAATTATCAATAAATACCTTTAATATAATGCTGAATTAGTTTTTATGCCAAGCGTGATTCATCTGTGCTAAAAAAAAATTAAAGTTGAGGTATATAAAAAAGTGCTGTGAAATAAAATTCAGAAGAAACGTGTTAGATTTGTATTATTACTATTTTATTTTAAAGTTATAAAGATGTCATTTTCTCATTTTCAATTTAACATTTAGTTTTTTTTTTTTTTTTTTTTTTTTTTTTTCTCGTGTGAAAGCATATTTCATTTTATGTCGGAAAAATAATTAAATAAAAATGCCTCATAAACTTTTTTGGCAACAATTAAAAATTTAAACGGCTTATATTAAGGCAATTACCAGTTTATTATTTTCATATTTTAATTAATTTTAAAAGATCTAATCAAATTTCCGGCATAAATAGTAGCCTATGTCCTATTCCAGACTATTATCAATCTCTGTACCAGATTTTATACAGATTCATTTAGCCGTTGTGACATGATTGAGTAACAAACATACATATCCAATCTTTCGCATTTATAAATATTAGTATAGATATGTAAAATGAATTTTTCAGCCTAAAACATAAAGTAACTTAACTCTATTAGTAGTGATGAGATTGTACATGAAATAGAGTTACATAAATAAAACAGTTAACAAAAACTTATTAATTTGATTTAGGCCACAACAAGCACAGCACACGAGAAAGTCAAAATTATTGAAATTCTATTGGAACATAATAAATTCTTCTTTTTCGATTCTGAATGGCAGTCTTATTTTTAAATACACAATATACTAGTGAATGAACAAAAGCTCTGTGTTAAGGGCCCGATTAAAAAAAAAAGGTCTGGACCATTAGGCATAGTACATCTTGGCTGATGCACTTCCTAAAACATAGGGTTTGTTAAATTTTTGTTTTGACTTACCACATTAAATCGACTAATGCATATTGATAAGTTTTGAATATTGTAGTATATAATAGTTTTGAATATTTTAATTAAAGAAAAAAAAGTTACTGTTAAGAAAGGTGGTATTTTTTGCAAAATTAATATATATATATATATGTATGTATTTGTTTTCATAAAAAAATTTTCGATGCTGTCTGTTTTGAAACTTTCATCTGATAAGCACCCAAATGGAAGCCCACTGGTAAGCTATTGTCACAGGCAATATGGACAGACACCCGAGAGTCTGCAAAGGAGTGGACCGCTGCCGAAGGCAGCAGGGAACCAAAACGGGCTTTAAAACAATTTCATGATTTCTTTAAATTTTATTTTTGTTTGTAAAGCGGTATAGAAAAGAGTTTCCTTTAAATGTAGTGACCAGCAAAGCGAGAGAAACCTTCGTTGACCTTCATTGATTTCATGAATTAAAAAATGGTTTCATTAAGAAACTTTGATCTATAAGCACGTAGGCTGCATCAGGATGAGTTATGTGCATTTCAAGTTTGATTTTGAAATTTTTCCCGCATTCGGAATTTGGTTCGTTCCCGAACTGGGGCTTTGCTAGTTTAGCCTAATTGATAAAGGTTGCAATACTTTAAAAGCTGATTTTCGTAAATCACGATATCTTTATATAGCTGATAGCAGGGTTGGCAAAGTGGACCCAGCCCAGAAAAACCCGGGCGGGTTTTTCTGGGCGGGCCCACCAACAAAAACCCACTGGGTTTTTGCAAATAAGCGGGTTTTTGTTAAAAATTATTTATAATTTACAAATCCCATCTATAAAGTATAGAAAAACACCTTACCTTTAAAGAAAACTCTTTTATTTTCTATAAAATAGTATTAAACATAAAAAGTAACTACAGTTATAAATATAATAAAAGCAAGTTTATCTTCTATAATTGGTTCAATTTTCCTTTTCCTGTAAAACCGAATGATATTTTTGTTTAACAGTGGACATAAATGTTGTCCAGAATCAATATTTAACTAATTAAATTGCTTAGTTTTAAAACTTTATAATAATTTAATTTTAATTTTAGTACCAACATAATTATAAATCTAATAAAATAAAATTTTCTTCTATAACCGTTTCAACTATTAAAATACTTAAAAAAAAAAAAAAAAAGGATAAAGCAGTGCAACTTATTTTTATAATTAAAACTAGTTAGCATAAGTGAACTCTGCTCAGTTCCCCATCATATATATGTTCTCATAAATTTCTAGTACAGGACATTCTCTTAACATGATTATTATGTTAAGAGAAATGAATCTGACCAAACACTTGACACAGAGATAGAATGAAATCCCCACCTAATAGGCTATCCACCGTACACTTTGATACATTTATCTTATTCTAATCTATTAATTTATTTTATTAGGATCAATTTTGTAGTTTTGTTTTCATGCTACAATTTCCAATTCAACAATCCTCAAAATGCATATTTATATGGGATATCCCCCCCATTTTGCTATGTTGATAAAATCTTAAATTATGAGTAACTTCCAAAATTTTCCTATTAGAATATTTGTAGTCAATTATGTTCAAACAAGTATCATAAATGTTTTTTGAAGTTGTCTGATATATTTATGATCCTCAAAATGGACATTTATGCTCAATTTTACCCTATTCTGCCATTTTAAGTAAATCGTAAATTCCAAATAATTTAGGAATTTTTTAAATTGAAAAATTTATGCTCTATGATATTCATAATCTATGATATTATGATCTATGATATTATGCTCTATGATATTCAGATGAAATATGCAGTAGAAAAGGGATTTTCATGGAAGTATTAAAAAATACTTCGTTTTTATCGCCTATATTCGCTCCATTCCAGAAATTGATTTGAACAATTAGTAAGAAATCTTTTAGTAAAAAATAGATTTTGTTACTCATTTTTGAAATAAGTAACATATAAAAGTTGTATAAACTATTGAAATTCAGTATTATTGATGAATTTTCAGTTTTTTGTGAAAAAAAGTAAACAGATATTTTACGATATTTGTTTTGCATAATTTTGAATGTTCAGCAGATTTCTTGAAAAAATATATTAAAAATATTCATAATTAGGTTTAATTGAAGTATGAATCATGATTGTTTTGCCTCATTAAGATTACATATGCAACAATAAAGTTATTTTCATGGAAATTTTTAAAAATGACACTTCGATTTCATCGCCAATATTTTCGAACTTTGTTAACGTGAATCTGAACGGTGGTAACAGATCTGTTCATGTTGTCAGTGGTTAATACTATAAGCAATTCGAAAACTAATCTTCCTGTTGACAGGGATTGTGGAAACAGTTCACGTTAAAAGTAATTCACATTAAGCGTGTTCACGTTAACGAGGTTCGACTGTATTCGGTAGCTTGCAAAAATGAATTTGAGCCATTAGAGAGAATTATTTTTGTTAAAAATAGATTTTGTTACTTATTTTTGAAATAATTAACATATAAAAGTTGTATAAACTATTGAAATTCAGTATTATTGATGAATTTTCAGTTTTTTGTGAAAAAAAGTAAACAGATATTTTACGATATTTATGTTTTGCATAATTTTGAATGTTCAGCAGATTTCTTTCAAAAATATATTAAAAATATTCATAATTAGGTTTAATTGAAGTATGAATCGTGATTGTTTTGCCTCATTAAGATTACGTATGCAACAATAAAGTAATTTTAAAGGAAATTTTTAAAAATGACACTTCGATTTCATCGCCAATATTGTCGAACCTTGGTAACGTGAATCTCAACGGTGGTAACAGATCTGTTCATGTTGCCAGTGGTTAATACTATAAGCAATTCGAAAACTAATCTTCCTGTTGACAGGGATTGTGGAAACAGTTCACGTTAAAAGTAATTCACGTTAACGAGGTTCGACTGTATTCGGTAGCTTGCAAAAATGAATTTGAGCCATTAGAGAGAATTATTTTTGTTAAAAATAGATTTTGTTACTTATTTTTGAAATAATTAACATATAAAAGTTGTATAAACTATTGAAATTCAGTATTATTGATGAATTTTCAGTTTTTTGTGAAAAAAAGTAAACAGATATTTTACGATATTTATGTTTTGCATAATTTTGAATGTTCAGCAGATTTCTTTCAAAAATATATTAAAAATATTCATAATTAGGTTTAATTGAAGTATGAATCGTGATTGTTTTGCCTCATTAAGATTACGTATGCAACAATAAAGTAATTTTAAAGGAAATTTTTAAAAATGACACTTCGATTTCATCGCCAATATTGTCGAACCTTGGTAACGTGAATCTCAACGGTGGTAACAGATCTGTTTATGTTGTCAGTGGTTAATACTATAAGCAATTCGAAAACTAATCTTCCTGTTGACAGGGATTGTGGAAACAGTTCACGTTAAAAGTAATTCACATTAAGCGTGTTCACGTTAACGAGGTTCGACTGTATTCGGTAGCTTGCAAAAATGAATTTGAGCCATTAGAGAGAATTATTTTTGTTAAAAATAGATTTTGTTACTTATTTTTGAAATAATTAACATATAAAAGTTGTATAAACTATTGAAATTCAGTATTATTGATGAATTTTCAGTTTTTTGTGAAAAAAAGTAAACAGATATTTTACGATATTTATGTTTTGCATAATTTTGAATGTTCAGCAGATTTCTTGAAAAAATATATTAAAAATATTCATAATTAGGTTTAATTGAAGTATGAATCGTGATTGTTTTGCCTCATTAAGATTACGTATGCAACAATAAAGTAATTTTAAAGGAAATTTTTAAAAATGACACTTCGATTTCATTGCCAATATTGTCGAACCTTGGTAACGTGAATCTCAACGGTGGTAACAGATCTGTTCATGTTGTCAGTGGTTAATACTATAAGCAATTCGAAAACTATTCTTCCTGTTGACAGGGATTGTGGAAACAGTTCACATTAAAAGTAATTCACATTAAGCGTGTTCACGTTAACGAGGTTCGACTGTATTCGGTAGCTTGCAAAAATGAATTTGAGTCATTATAGAGAATTATTTTTGTTAAAGATAGATTTTGTTACTTATTTTTGAAATAATTAACATATAAAAGTTGTATAAACTATTGAAATTCAGTATTATTGATGAATTTTCAGTTTTTTGTTAAAAAAGTAAACAGATATTTTACGATATTTATGTTTTGCATAATTTTGAATGTTCAGCAGATTTCTTTCAAAAATATATTAAAAATATTCATAATTAGGTTTAATTGAAGTATGAATCGTGATTGTTTTGCCTCATTAAGATTACGTATGCAACAATAAAGTAAATTTAAAGGAAATTTTAAAAAATGACACTTCGATTTCATCGCCAATATTGTCGAACCTTGGTAACGTGAATCTCAACGGTGGTAACAGATCTGTTCATGTTGTCAGTGGTTAATACTATAAGCAATTCGAAAACTAATCTTCCTGTTGACAGAGATTGTGGAAACAGTTCACGTTAAAAGTAATTCACATTAAGCGTGTTCACGTTAACGAGGTTCGACTGTATTCGGTAGCTTGCAAAAATGAATTTGAGCCATTAGAGAGAATTATTTTTGTTAAAAATAGATTTTGTTACTTATTTTTGAAATAATTAACATATAAAAGTTGTATAAACTATTGAAATTCAGTATTATTGATGAATTTTCAGTTTTTTGTGAAAAAAAGTAAACAGATATTTTACGATATTTATGTTTTGCATAATTTTGAATGTTCAGCAGATTTCTTTCAAAAATATATTAAAAATATTCATAATTAGGTTTAATTGAAGTATGAATCGTGATTGTTTTGCCTCATTAAGATTACGTATGCAACAATAAAGTAATTTTAAAGGAAATTTTTAAAAATGACACTTCGATTTCATCGCCAATATTGTCGAACTTTGTTAACGTGAATCTCAACGGTGGTAACAGATCTGTTCATGTTGTCAGTGGTTAATACTATAAGTAATTCGAAAACTAATCTTCCTGTTGACAGGGATTGTGGAAAAAGTTCACGTTAAAAGTAATTCACATTAAGCGTGTTCACGTTAACGAGGTTCGACTGTATTCGGTAGCTTGCAAAAATGAATTTGAGCCATTAGTGAGAATTATTTTTGTTAAAAATAGATTTTGTTACTTATTTTTGAAATAATTAACATATAAAAGTTGTATAAACTATTGAAATTCAGTATTATTGATGAATTTTCAGTTTTTTGTGAAAAAAAGTAAACAGATATTTTACGATATTTATGTTTTGCATAATTTTGAATGTTGAGCAGATTTCTTGCAAAAATATATTAACAATATTCATAAATAGGTTTAAATGAAGTATGAATCATGTTTGTTTTACCTTATTAAGATGAAATATGCAATAATATGGGTATTTCTTTGGAAATTTCTGAAATATAACGCTTGGTTTTCATCGCCAACATTCGGTAGTTTTGCAAATATTGATTTTTAACCATTAGTAAGAAATATTTTTGATAAAGATGAATTCAAATGCTTAATTTTGAAATAAATAGTACATAACTGTATTTTCAAGATCTAAAATTTAGTTTTATTCATGGATTTTCAGTATATTTTCAAAAAATGTAAACAAACGCTTATTGCAAATTTTTACAAACAAAATTTTATGCTTGTAAAAATTTGCAATGTCGAGCAAATTATTTGCTAACATATGGTAAAAATGTTCATATAGGCATATTTGAAGTGTAATTCATTATTATTTTGCCTTGTTCAGATGAAATATAGAATGATACAGGTATTTTCATGGGAATTAAAAAAAATAACACTTTATTTTCATTGCCTATATTCGCACCCTCCCAGAAATTAATTTAAGCCATTAGTAAGAAATCTTTTAGTTAAAAATGGATTTTTTTATTCACTTTTGAAATAAATAACATGTACAAATTTTATAAACAATTGAAATTCAGTTTTATTGCTGAATTTTCAGTTTTTTGTGAAAAAAAAGTGAACACATATTTTACGATTTTTATGTTTTGCACAATTTTGAATGTTGAACAAATTTCTATTAGCGCTTCGCAAAAATTAGCAATTATTGGTAAGTTTTATTGTAAATATACAGTAAGAATTTTTAAATGTGTGTTACTTTAGGTGAATATAATGTTCCTTTTGTGCATTGAAGTATAAGTATGTAGAATAAGGGACTTTTAAGGGAAATTTTTGAGAAATTAGTTTTCGGATTTCGCCGTACAATGTTGCCCGGAAGTGAAAACTTATGTAATCTCATATTCAAAGATTTATATATTTAAAAGCTTTTTTTTTGCTCCATTTTAAAGAAAATAGATAAAAGTATAAAGTAAATCTTACCTAATTAGATTCCAGAGCTTATAAAGAAGTAGAATATTCACTATCACTCACTCGTATAATATTTATTTCCTCTCTGGAGAAAGCTCCGATAATTAATTATGTTTTCACGGATGCTGAACATTTCTACAATTCTTTTTTTAATTTATAAAGTAGATTATAGTCACCTAAACAAGCCTTAAAATGTCGGCGAATTATAGCATAAGACTCATTTGTTTCAGAGGTGGGACTGGATAGATTAGCTCATCATTACTTACATTTTCATCTTTGTCTTGCGAGGAAGATGTGAAAGTTTCTTTGCCATCTTCTGTCATTTCATCTCCATCTAATTCTTTAAATTGCACAAGCTCCATCTGAATGAATTTCACTGTTCTCAAAATCATTAATTACTTTTTCATCATGCCGTATTTCACATTCGATGTTTTCAAATTTTGCTTTTTGCAGCAACAGTGAACAATTTTTAATTACTTTTAGAAAAGGAAATCTGGTATTTTTTGATTGAGAATCATTTTTAATAAGAAAGACTTAAAATTTTATTTGAATAACTGGGGACAGTATGTGACAAATATTTGTTTTAATGGGGAAATTTAACATTGATCTTATGAGATTGATTTTGGTTCTAACAAATTTTATTTGAATAAGCGGGGTATTCGATTATAAATTACCCAATTAAATGGGAATGACTGTATACATATATATATACTCTATATGCATTTGTTCTTTCAGGAATGCTGAAGAATTATTGCTAGAAGGTTGAAAAGTCAAGAAGAAAAGTACCTAAAGGCCTCTGAACATTTAGAATGACAGCTGGATGATAAAATGGGTTGAAAAAGGACTGCAGGATGTCAAATTAGCCTAGAGTCAGCACTACTATTATCCAAAAAATCTTAGTTTTTTGTTCCCATAGGAAAAAAGTGTGATTATTTTTTTAAATATCTATTTTTTAAAAAAAATTGACATACGAATGGTTATTTTGGTCGTAATTGACTCTTTACCCAATTTACACTGTGATACTCCATTATATTCTATTTTTCAGTTATTTTATTTTCTATTGTAGCATTTTCTATGTTAAATATCTAATTTTACTTTTTCTTTCTATTTATAGAATTATTTCATGAAAGGATTATTTAGAAAGAAAAACAAGAAGACCCATTTGAAGAAACAAAAAAGCGCTTAGTAAAGTCAAGTTTGTAGCAGAAAAGACCTGCATTGTCCAAATATATATATATATATATAAAATAATGATGATCTATTAAGCATAGTAAAAGCCAAGCAACAGATACAAGATCACTGAAACACCAATGACCAATAAGATTAAAAATTTCTTTGAGAAGTTCAGAAAAATGAAAAAAAAAATTCAGGGGATTAAACACATAAATTTAAAGAAACCAGATTTGTTAACAGCCTGAAAACAAACGAATCAATAAAGTAACACAACAAATCTTAACTTAAAACCATAAACTATATCAAAATTTATAAAAAATAATTTAAGAAACTTAAGATAGGATGGAAGGAAGCAGGCGGCAAGACTTGTGACTTGACTATGGGGTTAAACTAGTTTCAGGCCGGCAACACTTCCCCAGCCAGCCAAGACCAGAATAGGAGTCATATGGATTTAAAAAAGCAGAATTTCAAAGCAGATGAATAACAATGAGACCTCGAAGCAACAATGATTGATTACAATGTGTTTAATAGCATGATTAGAATTTTAAGAATAGTTGCCAACTCAAGAAAGAAGAAACTGAAATTTTAATGAAAAAAGAAAGTTTGCATAGTAATACAAAGTAAATGCAACAAGCCTTCTGCTTTATTTTATTTTTTTTAATTTAATAATCCCACCCAACCATCCAGCCTGACAACACCACCCCACCTCCGTAATCAAACAACTGCCCACCCAACCACTACCTTTTTTATTGTCTTTTATTATTTTATAATTTTTTTGTTAATATACACAAAAGTGTACACAGTTTTTTTATTTTTATTTATTTTTTTATTTTTTATGTTTACATAAAAAAAAAAAAAAAATGGTTAAGGATAGAAAATACAAAGTTTTTAGGAAAACCCATTTTAGCAGTGGCTGTGATCAGTTTATTAATATTCTTGTTTTTAAACTTCGCAGAGCATAAATTATTAATTTGAAATAAATGGTTGATGATGATGTTTCTAAATACTGAAAGATGCAAACAGGAATTAAAATGTGTAAATAAGTTTACTTTAAAACTAAAATCTTGCCATTTGTCATAGATATCTGTGTAAATTTTATTACCATCAATGATTATTTTAAGATCTAAAAAGTTAATTGATTGATTAGTTTGAGTATTTTGAGTTAGCTATATATATATATATATATATATATATATATATACTTTTTTGAAAAAAAAAAAAAAAAAAAAAAATCATTATTTCACTTAGAATATGTAAACTGCTATTATTTAAAATATTGCGAATTAAAATTACACTCATGTTTGTGAAAATTGCAACACCATAAAGGGATTATGCAAATTGAACCAAACTTACAGGAAATGTAAAGTAAGGTGAGTCATGCAAATGATTAGAATTACAAAACGATTGGGCATGCATGGAACGAGATCTGAATCCTTATCAGTCGCATGTTCCAGGTACATAAAGGACTGTAAAGGTGCATTGAAATCTGTTTATCGTCCTATGTCGGCGGTAAACGTTTCATTAATGGTCAGTATGCCACATCAAAGAGGAAGATGCTATACGAACAATTAATGGAGTTCGTGCGACGCCACATTGTTGGTATGCGAGAGAGAGGATTTTCGTATTGAGAAATCGCAGCCCGCATGCAGTGTAATGCCGCAACAGTGATGCGTGTTTGGAAGAAATGGACAGAGGAGAATCAAACAAGCCTAAAACCTGGCAGTAGGGCACGCAATAGAACGACGAGACGACAGACACCCTATCCACATGGCTGTGATGGACCATACAGCTTCCTCTTGTGTGTTACTACAATGTTCGAGTACGGTTACAGGTGTTTTGTTGTGTAGCTCCATGGATCATCACCATTTGCTGCAGCATCAATTCCATGCAAGGGTTCCTCTACACAGGATTCTGCTCTTACTGAATCACGGACGCCTCCAACTTCAAAGGGCTCAGTAACACAGCACGTGGCGTGCCTAGTGGCAACAAATTGTTTTCTACGATGAATCTCGCTACAATCTGGAGTACAATGATGGAAGAGTGTGCATCAAACATTACTGAGGGAAACATCTGTTCCCACAGTGTGTTATCTAGTTCCAGCATCATGCTGCACAAATGCCTAGCATCATGGTGTGGTGAGCTATTGGATATAATTGTCGATCCCATCTAGTGCACATTGTATGCAACTCAACAGTGATTGCTACACGTAAGGGAAGTTTCAAAGCCAGAGGTCCTTCCCCTTCTTTGACGCATTTCTGATGCTGTATTTCAGCAGGATAATGCCCGTGCGCATGTTTCTCATACTGCACAGGCCTTCTTCAGTGCACAACAGGGTTAGCTTCTTCCATAGCCTGCTTATTCCCTGGATATGTCACTCATCGAGCATGTCTCTGATTTCATTGGTCGGTGACTTGCTCAAGCAACTGGTGGGGGGCACACAGTAAGATTGAAGTTTAGCATCAAGTCAAAGTCATCTGGAATGCTATTCTCCAGGATTTCGTTCATAACCTGTATGATTCAATGCCACGACGTGTACAGGCTCTCATTGCTCAGCGTAGTGGACACACACAGTCCTGATTTCAGCCTTTTTTTTTTTTTGTACATGTGATTGTTTATTTGTATCAGTAATATGTGGAATAAATTTCATTAATTTCTGACAATTCTTTTATGGTGTTGCAATTTTCACAAACATGAGTGCGTACTTCTTATAAATTAAAGTTTGTTTCTCTATATTTTAAATTTATTATCTCAAATTTGTTATGTATTGACCTATACATGTGCTTATATTAGTAGGTTGATGGATGTCTGTGAAGATTAATTGAGCAATATGCTGTGGATCTTCATTTAATAATCTATAGATTTTTTGTTTTATCTATTGATGTGAACTACTGATAGCAATAGCTACGGATATTGATCTTTGTGGATATCAATTGATATCCGTTGCCCATTTCCACGTAAATTTTTTTTTTATTGATTTCTATGGATATTGATCTCTATGGATGTCAACTGATATCCGTTGGCCATTTCCACGTACAAATTTATTTTTATTGATCTCTACGGATATTGATTTCTATGGATGTCAATTGATATCCATTGGCCAATTCCACGTACAAATTTTTTTTTATTGATCTCTACGGATATTAATTTCTATGGATGTCAATTGATATCCGTTGGCCAATTCCACGTACAAATTTTGTTTTATTGATCTCTACGGATATTAATTTCTATGGATGTCAATTGATATCCGTTGGCCATTTCCACGTACAAATTTTTTTTATTGATCTCTACGGATCATTTTTAGTAGGGCTTCTGAATGACAGTTTTGGCACCATCTATGAGCTATAATGTCAAGCAAAACTAAAAATATTTTTTATTTATTTTTAATCTCTCTCTCACTCTCTCTCTTTTTTTTTCGAGATTTATAAAAAAGATACATTTTTAAAATCACATTAATTTATAAAAGGCAAAGTATTTTAATTTAAAATAAATTTTATTAGTGTTTTGTGTTTTCTTATATTTTATAATTACAATTTTATTTGCACTTGAAAATAGACCACGCTATTTAAAAAATAAATAATATCTTTACTTGATTTTGATTGAAAGCCACAATAACTTATTTATTTATTTTATTTTATTTTAACTTTTAGCATTATAATACTTTATTCTATTAAAATACTGCAACTCAACAAAAGTGTACTATTAAAAAAAATAATAAATAAATAAATAAATAAAATCTGGTATTATTAAAAAAAAAAATATATAAAATAAATAAATAATAATTTGCTCATTAAATTTCTAGTAATAAATTATATTATGTAAATTTCTGCTCGAATAAAATTTAAATATTTTAAGTTTTATTATTATTATTATTATTATTATTATTTCTATAATATAATATGGAAATGAAATATCAGAGATTATAATAATTAGATTAAACAACAACAACAACAACAACAAAAGCTACTTTGGTTTAAAATATACATCTTTTCTAAACCTGATAAAATTTAACTTAAAAAAAAAAAAAAAAAAAAAAAAAAAAAACAATAAACTCTGTTAATTTGTTAATATTAAAATAGCCTTATTATTATTATTTTTTTTTGAAAGAATGGTAGAAAAAACTATTTCATGAATATATATGTGTTTTATGGTAATAGATGGCTCAAAACTAAAAATCTTGAAATACTATGTAAGGAAATTTTCGGCGAAAATTCTTGGAACTGTAAGGGGTAGCAATTCAGAAGTTGCTTTGTTTGAATATACTACCTTGGAAAGTATGAATCAATGAATTAATCGTGTGAATTATTTTTATCACTGAGCTTTAATTAGGCGCCTGCCATAGACCTATGAAATATCAATGGCATCTGCTCGATCTCTATCATCGATGTTCGTATTGCACTGTATAAAGAGAAAGGAATATTCCTGTTCCGAATTGGTTCAAAATTTTCTCGCGCATGCCCAGATCGTACAATTTTGGTCTTAAAGGAAGTGCTTTGTATTTTATTATAATAGATATATTTAACAAAAAAATAATAATTTATGAACTTCATGATGTATTTAACATGGAATAAAATCACATCTTTATTACAAAGCATTGATATATTTCAGAGCTTACTTAGTATGTCCAATCAATAAAAACCAATTAAATTTTTGGTTCAAATGTACATGATATCCCAAAAAGAACTTATCTGAATTGGAAAATGTACATAAAATTATATCACATATTATATATATATATATATATATATGAAGAAATCCACAGAAACAACACAATGCATTTAGGTATTTGAGAGTAGTTTTTTTTTTTTTTTTAGTAATTCAGGCCTAAAATAATAATAATAATAATTTTAATAATAATAATAAAGTTAATAAAACTATCATTCTGAAAAAAAAAATTATAATATTTTTTGAAATTATAATTTCAAAAAATATTATAATTTAATTTAATCACTTTAAAGCTGTTTTACTATCATCTATGTTAGGACTTAATAGTTAACTATAGCTAGTTAACTGTAATTATAATTATTAGCTATAAATATAATTATAATATTTATTGTTATTACCTAATTTTAATTATAATTAATTAACTGCAAGCTGTAATTGAATATAATTAGCTTACTATTACATGCTGTTTTAAATTTTCGAAATATTTTTGCTTCAAATTAATTATTCATTAAATAAAAAGAACATTAATTAACATGAATACATGGGAAATACGGTAGATTCAACAATGAAGCTACATAAATCTAAAAGTAAAAGGATCAACAGGAATTTTAAAATTTCAAAATCAAATGGAAGCTTTAACAAATACTTCTTTCCCCGTGTTTAACTATCAGCTTTTGAAATTTGTGCTTAACTATAAAACAGAATATATTTCAAAAATTAAAATTTTTCTACCTTTAAAATGTATTTTTACAACATCTGGCATTCGCAGTTTTTAATTATTATTCTATTCTACTATTTTCTTTATCTACTCATATTAATACACATATTTAGCATACATATATAATATAAGAACTGAAAGATATGGGAAATTCAAACAAATAAAACAAATAACGTTACAAATGACGATTAATTTAAAGTAATTTAGAAAATACAATAATCACTTTGAAAACATTCTGAAGCAAATTTTTTGCATATTTATCTACCTATGTCTATAATAATAAAATGAGATTAATTGTAAGCTAATAGTGAATTTGTAAGTCAAACTTTTATTTTATATATCTAGAAATTAGTAAAACATAAAAGTAATACATTTCTTTCTGTTCTATTGCATTCCATTTAATGTGAAATAAACTGAAATAACTGAGCTCTTACAAATGACCAATGAATCGATATAAAGAAAATAGTTTTTCTAAAGTAATGATGGCAACAGCCAATGAGAGACCGCAGTGCCAATCTCTAAAATAGCAGTAATTGAATTAAAAGTTCTGGAAAGAAAGAAATCTCAAGTAAATTTCTTCTTCTTCTTATTTTTTACGACATTTAATTTAGAGACGAATACTAAAATAAATTTATTTGGCTTATATATATATATATATATATATATATATATATATATATATTATAAGATTTTGTAGTGCGCAACCTGAGGTTTGCGAGGGGTAAACTTTTTTCCGAAAAGTCTTATTAGTGTTAATTTTAACTGTCTTTTTCCATTGTAACTATTGGATTACTTTTATTTAACAATTATCTATAAATCTAATTTCATAGATATTGAAGATTTATTTCCTTATACTAAATGTCAATTTTAATCCGTTAATTTCAGGAGTGTGAGGACGTCTAATAAAAAAAGTGCCTAGAATGTTTGTGATTTTTTTAAAATGATTTCTTCTTTTTAGCGATAGCTGATGGTACAATGGAACAATTCTACATATTACAATTAATCTTTTATGATTAATTGGAAATTGTAAAGTGCATAGCCATTTTAAGATTTTTCATTCATCTCACACACAATTATTTTTTTGCGGAGGTGTACCAACTAATGTCAGGTTGAATAATAATATGTATTATCGTATTTTACTTTAGAGATTTATGCTAACATATGAATTTATCTGTTATTGTGAAGGTTTCTTGTGTCACAAGACTGGAAATATACAGAAACTGGTTATACTGGAAATCAGAGTATCCTCAAATGAAGACAGACTTTAATTTTTAAAATAACAAAAAAGTTTTTGATTTTAATGTAGTTCACACCTAGTTGTACCATGTAGTAATTTTTTATCAAATGTTTTACCAAATAGTGATTTTTTTTTTTTTTTTTTTTTTTTTTTTTTTTTTAGCTTAATTAATTCGGACATTAACTGGTTAATAACAGCTATGCATATTAGTGTTGCAATTTTGTAAAGACTTAAATTTAATATCTTCTCTCTCTTTTTAAAAAAAATATTTTTCTAACTGCATGCTTGTCTAATAGACTATCATATATTTGGAACATCACTCTTCAAAATTAGTGGTGATTATTAAGTAAAAAATCCCTTCAAGTTGTCAACACTAATGCAGATACATATACACAGATATTAATTTTTGTAATGACTTTCCACACACCAATCATCTGCATAAACGGCCCTCGCGTAATAAAAGTTACGCACATCTTTTATTCATTGATATCTTCTCAAATCAAATGAAATTGCGTCGACGTGTACGAAATTTCATTACAGCTGAATGAATCAAAATAAAAAAGTCAATATATTTACTGAAAACTTTATAGATTTTCATTGTCATTTTCTTTTAAGGAACAATAAAATTTTATGTTATAAAAAAAATAGCTTTCAAAATTATATGAAAATTAATTAATTTCAAAATTAAAAATTTTATTCTGCTACTTTTTTCTCTGTACAAGAAGAAAGTACTGTGTTCGGAAAATTTTCGAATTGCAGTTTTCGATGGATTTATACATTTTGAGATGACCTGAACACGATTTGACTTCACTAAGAAAATGCCTGTCTGTCTGCACGCATGTATGTATGTTCGCGTGTTTTCAAAGTTTTGTGAGAACTATATTTCACGAAATAACGGTCTAAATTCTACTAAGTTTTATATTTGGTTGGACGCTGAAATAAATTTTTGATGGTTAGATTTCGGTATATATCGAAAATAAATATCGAAATTAATAAAAATCGAAATTTGGTAAATATCAAATTTACCGTCATATCTGGGCTTTTGCAGCGTATAACTGTATCAAACTGGATATGTGATATTGCCATTAAAAAAAAAAAAAAAAGCTTTGCTGATTTAAGAGGACAAAGAATGAAAGAATGACGAAATTTATCAAAGTCGATGCAAATAAAAACGTCTAGATAATTTTTACATGATGCACTAATCTATTATTTTCTATTAGTAAGGAGGATTTCAAAATTTCTGGAATAACCAGTAACTAAAAATGCTTCTTATGAATTTGTTTTCACGCAATTCTTTTAAAAATTTACATGAATGTTAATCAGTGTATTTGACACAAAACTGGGCATTCGTTTTGAAATTAAAAAATCGAATTCTCAAATTCGAATTCGACAAATTATTTCGAATTCTCAAATTCAGTCGCACTACCAAAAAATCCTGAAAATTTCAAATTTTGCATTTTTTTTTGGTTCGTGACTAAGGCTATAATTGAGATATTGAAGAAAAAAAAATAATGCAAAAATATGTTCAATTACACACATAAAATGTAAAGTAAAAAAGATGAGATTTTAAATAATTTAGAATTCACTGGAATATTTTGACAGTGGCCGTTATTTTGCATTATTTCCTCTAAAAGGAGGCATTTGTATCTCCAAAATTAGTTAATATCTGGTAAAACAGGTTATGCATGAAAGTGATAGATTTCTTTGCATTAGAGATATTGAATGTAAATTAAAAACAATTATTTTCAGCGTTCATTGTCTCTTTGATATATAGCGGTCTACAGGTGGCTTTTCTATGTTGCAATATTCACTGTTTATGGGAAGGCTATATCTTAGCTTCTATAGCACATTAGTGCATCAAACGGAATATGTGATATAGTTAAGAAAAAAAAATGTTTAGCTTTAATGCTTATTGGCTGGCAGGTGGCGCTACTTTTGTCTACTTTCTTCGAGTTTCTGGATGTATTTTATAATTAACTTTATAAAATTGCGCCAAACTATACATATACTGTACAAAATTTTGTTAAATTGATTAAATTTTGCGTATGTTCACCATAGGTTGCACTGTTATATAGATTCAAAATCAAAGAAGAAGAAAGTCAATATAAAGTATATAAAATCATAAAATATAAATATAAAAATATAAAATATATAGCAAAAATATCGAAGAAAGTTTTTGATGTCCATAGTATACTAGTCAATAGTGCAGTTGATTAAGTTTTATAAAAATATGAGATTTATTTTATACTAGCAGGTTTTGCCCTCTTCGCTGGTCACTATATTTAAGTGAATTAAAAAAAGAATCAATATTTTTTATACTGTTCTACAAATTAAAACTTAAAAAAAAAAAAAAAAATTGCTTAAAATTTTTGTTTTGCGCTCTCACTGACTTTCTGCAGAGACTTCTTCACCGCAACGCTTTGGTACTGCATAATTTAATTTAATTTAATTTATGGAAATGTCAATAATACAGGAAAAACTGCATTAGTAATTTTCTTTTTGATAATAAACAGAACGGAAAACGCATAATATTTTACATTGAAATATTTTGTATAATTAGACCAATTAAAAAAAAAAATGCTTTTCCTTTTTTTTTCCCACCCGCATTCAAAATAGAATTGAGAAAAATTGTGCAAAAACATTGAAAAATCTTGGATCTTTTGGCGGAATTTGAAATTTGGCGCTGAAGTAGCTCGGACCTTACTCGCCAAAATGTTTACTTATGCATTTGCGATACCCATATCAACTATCGCCGAAATGACAACAAAATTATAGATAATTATAAGATTAAAAAAAAACTTTTTATACACCGTGTTTTTAAATTTTCTGTTGAATCTTATAGCTATAGAACATTTGCACTTTATGAAAGTGTAGGAAATTTTAAAGGAATAATGACGTCAATTTTTGTGTGGTGCATAATTTAATTTTTTTTTTTTTTTTTTTTTTTAATATTAACGTTTAATTAAATGCATTTATTTTTATGTCGAAAAAAAAAAGAACTCGGGTATATATATATATATATATATATATATATATATATATATATATATATATATTTGGCAACTATTAAATTACAACTAATATTTATTTTCATATTTTAATTAATTAAAAGATAACTTTGAAACATAATATCTTTATAACTTGATATATAGTGTGAACAAAAAAAATGAATAGTTTTTAGAGCTCTTTTAAAAAGTTTAACAGCTATGCAGTACCTTTTAAAAAAATTCCTTAGTTAAAAAAAAAAAAAAAAGGCTAATTTTCACCACCAAAGTAGTTAAATCTAGACCAATCAAAAATAGGAGTGGTTCACCCGGATGTGTTCCCGACAAACTCTTTGCTTTATTTATAAGATTTGCAATTGATAAATTAAAAAGTAAATGAATTTGAATTAAGAAAATTTTAAAATTAAGACTTATCTCTCTTCATTGATATCTTTCTAATTAATCGCATATTCATAGTATTCAAATTAAATCTTTTAATAAATGAAATTAAACTGAAAGAGAAAAAATGTGTCATTGTTTCATTACATAAAATAAATCACATCTAAACATGCTGAAAATCTGAAGAGTTTTTCCTTTTACGACATCATGTAAAATTTTTTTAAAGTAATAATTTGAAGAAAAGGTGCGATCTTTATCTCAGTTTATTTAAGGATCGCCATCTGCATAAGAATCTATCTAAAATAAAAATGAATTTTAAAAGGATTAATCTGTAATTCAAAGTATGCTCGTCTCAATGTATTAACTGGATCAAATATTTAAACTTTAATTAGAAATAAATTTCATAATAACTTTAAAGACAACTTTGAAAGCTTAAAACACTTAAAGTATTTATGTTTCTCTCTTTCTTTTAAAAAGCTTTATCAGTGGATTGACGGAAAAGAATAACTAGACAAATGGAGTTTAAAATGCATAATTTACATAATTGTCACAAGATGTGCCAAAAAGTTTTTAAAGATCAATTGATTTTGTAATAATAAATATAAAACTCTTTTTTCTTAATAAATGATAAAAGTAATTAGTTTTACCTTTCAAATATTAACAGTTTGTATAATATTAAATTGGATTGTGTCACAGAATGAGCATTATGTGTTCTAGAAATAGATTAACGTTGTTTTATTTTTTCTGATATAAAAGTTTAGTTTTAATTTACATTTAGCTTAACTTTAAATGTATCAATTCTTAAAAGATTTTGCTAATTGCTCTATTGCTGTAATTAAGAGATAAGATTTTTTAATTCAAAATTTAGATGAAATTTTAGGCAGAAACACAGCACAAGTTCATGGCTTTTAGCCAACTTTTATACCTAAGTTAAAACCTTTTAACTACGAAAAAAAAAAAAAAAAAAAAAAAATGAAAAAAAAAAAAAAATAAAAAAATAAATAAATAAATAAATAAATAAAAAATAAATAAAAATTCTCGTACATGTAAAAATAAGAATACGTTTTCAAACATCACGCGGTATTCTGCACTTGCATTGGTAGAAAATTACACCCAAAATGCAATATAGTACTGAAATAAGGCAACATGCATGATGTTTTAGAGGCCCAGATTATTTGTTGTATGTAATCTATGTTATGTTGTATGGAACCCATTTCTGTGCACGGTAAGCAAATGCTAAGAATTTGCAAGTTCCTAGGCCTTTTTTACACCAATTGAGTTTAAACAATTGAAAAAGTATACGAGAAAATGGAAAGAATACATAGATTAAAATGAAAAAAAAAAAAACTTGAAATACCATACCAGAAATTATTTAAGAAAAAGAAAACACTTAAACTATATTGCTAACTTTAACCTTTACTTAAAAAAAAAAAAAAAAAAAAAAAAAACCTTGAACCACAATAAATGTTACCTGAATTTTAACCCTACGAACTTAAAAGTTGCTTATTTTCTTTTAAATGAATACATTTGATTATTACTAAACCAATTATTAAATACGTATTAGCTCTAACGAATTAGTAATGAAAAAGCATAAGGGAAAGAAGGCTACATTTAACCCTATAAGCGTTAAGCCCGTCTTTTTCCGGATTTGAAATGTGTCTCGTAAATGGTCAGGCCCTTCTTTTTCTTGATAAAGATTTTCGTCTCTGAAGCGTTGAACCCGTCTTTTCTTAGATACATATTTCCAGGGCTGAGTGGTCAGGCCCGTTTTATTCCAGATTTCACTTCCCTCCTTTCGCAGACTCTTTGATTGACATGTGGGTTGAACGGATAAGAATAGTTTACAAGCAAATACAATTGATTCCCAACCAGATCTTTGGGGTTGTATCTTTAACAATACTCATGTATGTTTTGACATTAATCCTGCAGTTGAAAGATAACTTTTACTTCTTTGCTTTTAAACAAGTTCACAACATTTCTTTTGAAATGAAATAAATATTTCTCCATGTTGGAAATAAAATTTAAATGTTACATTCATAAGTGTAATTGAATTTTCTATATGTAGGGGCGAAAACTTACATTTAAATAATGCTACTATTATCTTAATACAATGTAATCTTATGATTTAATCTTATGATTATAATTCTATAACTTCTTTTTTTTTTTTTTTTTTTTTTTTTTTTTTTATTAAAAAATATGTTATACTATAATTAAAATGAAATTGTTTATGGTTGACGCCAGAGTCATTTCTGCCTTACAATTCTACAATTTAATAAATTATAATTCGGTGTAATATATATTATGAATAAGCATACTGCAGGCTAATACAAATACAAGAAATGAACGTGCCAAAAAAATCTTTAAAAAATAAATAAATAAATAAATAAAAATAAATATAAGAGGTGGAGAGCAAAAAAAGAAAAATAATTAATATCGTTTAAAATTTGTCTCTAACTGAAGTTGAAAACTTTAAATTAACAGCAAATGTAAAATTTAGTAAAATTAGTAGTTAGATAGTTAGTTAAATAATGTAGAAGTTAGATTGTAGAAGTGAAATAATATGAATAAACATTATTCCAGATTTAACATTAAATTAAAAACGAATCAAATACTTTCTTCTTACGCTTATAGAAAAAATTACAAATAAGAAAGATCCAATTAAAAAAAAAAAAAAAAAAAAAAAAGAAGAAGAAGAAGAAGAAGAAGGAAAGATTTTGGGAGTCTGCATATACACTAGACTGCCAGAAATTCGCACATTACAATCAATATAAACAAATAAAATTCACAGTAAAGATTCCAAGAGAAAGAAAATGGAGATAGTACTTAATTCAATAGTTATATTTTAGATGCCGAATGAGACAGATAAAGGCAATTTTATTTGAGGTCTAGGTCATTTATGTTTGAAATAAATTAATAATAATAACTATTCAAAGACTGAAAAAAAAAAAAGTTTTATTTATATTTCTAAACATAGTGATATATATATATATATATATTATAATGCACAAGTCAATTATATCAAATGTTTTTATACTTAAATTTTGTATCTTATATAATAAAAAAAAAAAAAAATCATTTTTTAATTGAAAAAACATTATGCAATATAAAACTTCGTATATTTTTTAATCTTTAATTGCTTATTATTATTATTATTATGCATATTTTACATACTTATTTATATCACTATTATTTTAAAATAATCATTATATCATAAAAACTCTAATTCAGAATTGTATGGGAAAAAAAAAAAAAAAAAAACGGAAATCCACAAAATTAAAAAAAATGTACAGTTTTGGGTCCCGAAGTGTGCGGATTTTTTTTTTTTTTTTTTTTTTTTTAGTATACTGTATATATATGAAGAGGATAGAGATGAAAAATTAGATAGATAGATGAAATATAATGATCTCTTTTTATACAAATGCAGGGTAAGGGAAAGTAATGTGAATGTCGCACCATGTTATTTATTATTCAAATTAATAGATTTGTAAATTTGATACACATAAATTTTTTGGCCTGAATAATATTGAAGGGATGAGTTATATTATAAAGCAATAAGTGAATGACTACATTTTTTCATATTTTTCACGCAATTTTTGAGTAGCTTTGATTCAAAATATCTCACTATTAGAGCTTTAGAACACTTTATAAAATAATTTCTTTGAATAATAATTCAAGAAAAAATAAATAAATAAATGAAGTATAAACTTTTATCGAGTAAACTATATTGATTACTATTATTTGCGCAATGGATATTTATTTTTCCAATTGTTAGGATCAGATATCCTGTGATATCAATTTATGACTGTTTGTTATTGTACTTTTAATTATAATTCATTTATTAAAATAAATTAATATTTCATGATGACGTTTTTTAGCACTTTAATTTTTTATTTAAAAAAAAAAAAAAAAACTACTATATTTTTAGTACATATATATAAAAAAGGTGGAATAAACTTACTACCTCTAAATTCTGCAGTTCAGATGGCATATTTTGAATACTTTTATAATTATACAACATTCTTCTCACAGTACTAAATAATCTGCGACTCATTCTCTAACATTGAATGAAATCAGAACTAAGTTAAGAAAGCTCAATATATATATATACATATTTCATGATGACATTTTTTAACACTTTAATTTTTTTATTAAAAATAATCTGGTGTGTCACTCACACGACTTTCTCTTACCCTGAAATTTAATACTATAAATATATGTTGGAGATTAAGAGGTAAGATAATCATGTTATGTAAACCTATGTTAAACAAATCAAATTAGGCTTCGGAAGAGTTTCATATGATAATTAATTCTGTGTGAGGGGGGCTACCGCCCCCCTCAACCCCCCGTTTCATGAATGCACCTAGATTTATATAAAATTTAATTCGGTTATTAAAAAATAATTCTCTTTTTAAAAAATAATTTATTTAAATTATTATTTGAAAAAATTATCTTTTATGATAATGCAGACGATTTCCATATTAGAGAAGTAGTGTAACACTAAATATCCAAAAAAAAAAGTCCATTTTATTCTCAATATTAAAAAAAAAAAAAAAAAAAAAAAAAAAAATTTTTTTTTTTTTTTTCAGTTTTTTTTTTCGTTAAAAGTGAAAAAAATCGATAACTTTGTTTTAAATTATCGCAGATCCATGGTTCAACCATTCGTTTTAAAGGTATTGACGAGCTCTTTTGAAAGATACCCATCATGAAAATTTACTCCCCTCGAGGGGGGACTTCCCCCCCAGGGCGGGAGGCGAGGCTCCTACATACACATTTTTTTTTTCCCAGTGAACAATCTCTATTACAAAAAATATATATTCGTTTCATTTGGTTTAGTGCAGTCTATAGACGTTAAACTCTACTTACCTGCAATTTCCCCCATAGACGTAATGTATTAGAATTCTCTTGATTGTCGCTGTACACGAACCATTTGTTTGATCTTAACGAAAAGCTTACTGTAGCATCCCTATATGATACACATTTAGAATACCAAGTTTGAACTTTCTGCCATAATTTGTTTTTGAGATATGCTGATAAAAGACAGACACACAGACAGACACACAGACATACACACAGACCATTTGCTAAAAACATGATTTTCGTATTCAATGGACCTCAAAACGTGTAAATATAACAAAATATCGCGTTCGAAAATTTGACCCAAAAACAATACTTTCTCTACCTTATGGGTAAGAGAAAGTAAAAAAACTACTTTTCTTTAGAATATACATATAAAAGGGTGAAATAAAATTACTACATTTAAATTCTGCAGTTCAGATGGCATATTTTAGAATACTTTTATAATTATACAACATCCTTTTCACAGTACTAAATAATCTGCTACTCATACTTTAACATTGAATAAAATGAGAACTTTAAAGAAGCTATATATATATATATATATATTTAAATAAATAAACCTAAATAAATTTAGAACATTTATATTTATTAGAATTAAAAAAGGAAGAAAGGTAGCTCTTAAAATCTTTCCTATAGCTTTAGTTTTAGACAGATTGCTTTTGCATAGTCCTAAGCATAGTTAAAAAACAGTAAAGATTCAAATATATAATTTGTTATAACTATTGTGGAAAAATGATCAAAAAATGATCTTTATAATTTTATTTATAAAGAGAATTGACTGGAAATAAATTTGAATTCACGGGAGTGGGGGAAGGGACTGCATATTTCTAGAGAAAACGTAAGTTAAAAAATTTGACCGCAAACAATTTTTCTATCATATTTGTGTAAATTTAAGTAGAGATAAAGAGGAAAATGCAGGACTATATGGTAAAAAAGAAATATTCTAGTGTGGCAATCACATAACTTTCTCTTACCCGAAATTCATTACCATAATGACAGATTGTACGTTAAAGAATAAAATAACGAATACTGTAAAATAAATGTTCATTAAAAACAATTTAAAATAGGCGAAAAACATGTTTTTTCTGATTCAAGGAACTTCATAACGTGTAAATATAACAAAAACACAATTTCGAAAAGTTGACCGAAAAGCAAAACTTTATCTACCATACATATGGATAAAAGAAAGTAAAAAGTAAAAATGTAGATAGTAATTACCGTAAATAAATTTAGAAAAAATTATTTTAAAAAATTAAAATTAAGCGGGCATAAATTAAAATAGCCATACATAATAGTGAACATTAATGCTTGTCAAAACTGTCCATAATATTCTTTATACTAGACTATATTAATTTATATATTTCAATTATATTTCGTGAAAACAAATTATTACTTTAATGTTTTTGATATTTATAAACCAAACTAATATAAATTAAATCCTTTAGATATATTATATTTTTTAATATTATCAACTCTGTTAAGTTATACTGAATGATGATCAGATCATAATCATAAATGGATCGTGTTTTGGAATGCACGGTAGTCATTCATACTGTCAAGATATTAGAATAATGTATAGGATCATACTCATCCAAGAAGCATGAAAACAGTGGGGGGGGGGGGAGAGAAAAGAGGAAGGAAAGAAAGAAAACTAATAATACATACAAGCAAATGCTATTTTCTTCCATTCTTCTTTTTCTTCTTTTTCTTCTTCTTTTTTTTTTTTTTTTTTTAAGAATATAAATACATATAATCTATAAAATGTTAAAACAGATTACTAAATTATCAGATAAATCCCTTATGATTTGGAGATTATCTTAAACGGAAATTTGTCCATTTTGATTTTTTTTTTTTTTTTTTTTTTTTGTATTTTTTGGATGCACGGTAGACCATCATAAGAACCTCTAATATTGAATATATATTCCTTTGGAAAATATGTTATTGCATTGCATGAAATGCTTTAGATAAATGTTATTTTATCTCCAGTGTTTTTCCGTAATATTAAAACGAAGATTAATTGCAGGGCTCACTCGAGACTCAGCAGTATGAAAAGCCCAGTGTCTCCCCGCCCCCGTCCAAATTAATGTCTTACACACAATATTTTAAATAAAATTGCTTCATATTAGTTTAATTCATTTTAAATAAAAACGATTACACTTTGTTAGTTCTACAGTTTAATTACAAAAGTACTTTTAAAATTTAAATGTATAATATAGAATTATATATAATCAGCTACCTTTAGAAGCAAAATACACAAATTGCTTTCAATAGAAAAAATAGTCTTTCTTTGTTTTTTTTTCCTCCTTTCTTTATTTTTTAAATTAATTTATATTAAAGTTAATCAGTGTGACTTCCATCAAAATTTTATTTTTTTCCCATTCACAGATATAGAGTAATCCAATCATCATGCATTTTAAATCTATTAAATAATATAAATTTAAATAAAGGATTGGGGCGATGCAAAGAGAAAGCCATATAATTAATCCATTGTTTGTTAAAATTCTAAAATTCTATAAAGAAATATTATTTTTTTCAATAAATAAATAAAAACAGTTATTCAGTAAAATAGAAAAAGAAATTAAAATACTAAAATATTATGTTTAACATACATACTTCTAACAAACGCGAGGGTGAAAATATTTTATCTCTTTCTTCCGTGGAAAACAAAATCAAATATATGTTATTATAATCATGGAAATTTCTTTGTCATTTATTAATTTTATTACCACAGCAGTTTTGTATTAAATAATGAATAACACTGCTCGGCATGAAAATTGCCTCTGACATAATTTCAGCATATTGTAAAATACATTATGTAAAATGACCTTCTGAATCCAAATAGGACGACCATTTTGACCTATAACCCATCGTTTTTTAGGAATGGCCCCCTATTTTTATCATTTTTCGGTGATTGTATGGCTCTAAATTTGATTTTTAGGAGGGGGGGGGATTATCTTAATCGTTAAATATCTTCTGAGGGGCTACAGCGTTGGAAAATTCTAATACATGGACTACAAGCGATTTTTTTTTTTTTTTTTTGTGGGGGGTGGGAGGATTTGCCACTGAAATTATGCATTACATAACTTTTATTTTTTAAATATGTTTAATGTTATTTTTTAACTTTATATTTTTTCGTTTTCAGGTGTTAAATTAATTATTTTTCATTCTTCAAATTACATTCATGGTCATAAAATTATCGGACATGGTAATAAATTGAGGGAGGGGGTGGTGTAGCTAGAAAACGGTGGGTGACTGGGCAAAATGGGAGTCATATTCGGATTCAGGAGGTCACTTAAGAATTAGCAAAAATGGTGTGAGATCTCGAAACTTTTTTTTTTTTTTTTTTTTTTGCCGCGTAGTGTAATTTAGCTATAAAATGTCTCAATTACTGATTAAAATAGTTTTATCTGCAGATGATCACATCTAACTTCTTGAGCTGCAAAGCATAATTATTATCAAATAATTTTCAGTCCATGCATTTTACTAAACACATATTATCATTTAACCCTTTAACTTACATTAGCTTCGCAATGAAATTAAACATCCAACATTGTTTTATGCAACAATAAAAAAAAAAAAAAAAAAAATTACAATTGATTTTTTAAACATTTGTTTTTTCCTGTTTGTTAGAGATTATGTCTACGCTCGATCCCAGATACGCTCGTCTGCTTAGCTGTTCAGAGATTTTAGCGATTTCTTACAAAACTTGCGCAAAGACGGGCTAGGATCCTTAAAATGATCCAACGGAAGGCATACATCTGGGAACCTAGCCTAGCGCATTCAATTAGCTTTAATGTCCCAACACACTTTTCGTTAGACAGCCGCACTACTCCGAAATTCGTCAAATAATGTTTCTAAGAAAGCCATACGTAGAAAGCATTTTAAATATCTTAGTAAGCGCGATAGCGCCTTACTGCTTTGTTAATGAATTCGTGCCTAGCTTTTATCACCTGATGAAGTGATGTTCTGTTATTTTGACTTGAAATAACTGTTGCAAGTTTTACAACTAATAAAGCTTCCTTGCAATGATACTTATTTATCAGGTTAATTATATTTGAATGTAATTAGTGTAACATGTACATGTTTCGAACAAGTTACTTCTTAAAAATTAAAAATGCCATTTTTCTTTCTTTTTCTTTTCCTTTTTTTTCTTTCTTTTTTTACATATTTATGACCAATTTTTATTTTAACTATTACAAAAAAAAAAAAAAAAAAAAAACTTTTTTTTTCTTTTTTTTTTTTTTTTTTTGACATGAAAAAAAAAAATACATTTACATATTTATTTATATATTCTTAACTCATGAAACATAGAATCTAGAAATATATAGTTTTTATAATTTCAATACATTTTTTAAAGTCGTATTTATGTCAAAAAATTTATTTACCGTCAGAAATTTCCTTTTTATTGTTATTATTATTATTATTAAATTTATTAGAATATTTGTCATTCATTTTAATTCATAAAAACTGATATCATTATTTTAGAAACTTTAACATTCTTTTAAATAAATTATTATTCTTTTAAGTAAATTTAACATTCTTTTAAATATTAATTATAAATATTTTTAAATAATTTTTAATATAAACAAAGGCGTCAAATCCTTCTGAAATTATAATAAATACATGTATGTTAACTTTATTATATTTTATATTTATTTATTTATTTATTTTCAACATAAAGAAAAATAATATAATGATAATGGGCAATATATATATAGCATGTCGGTATAGCAAGATTTTTTCAATTTTATTATTTGCACATTTGCACGTTCATTTTTTCTTTCTTCGACATAAAAGGAAATATATTTATCTGTTTATTTTATTTTTATTTTCGGCATTTTTTTTTTTTTTTTAATTTACAGTGTGATTTTTATTTAATATCATTTGACCCAATATCATACTGAATTAAAAAATACGGCGTTAGCTAGATATCGTCCTGATTAATAGGTGTACCAATTCTTCGTAAAATTTAATAATCTGGACAGATGCAATGTCAAACTTTCAGCATTTTTTCAAGGTGTAATACGATAAACGGCGAGAATGGAAAATCACTGTCTGAAAGAAATAGTAAGACCTGTTGTATTATGAAAAAAAAAAAAAAAGTGTTTATCTCTGGTAATGTTTTTAATTGACAGCTAATCTCTTTTTACTTTGTGTTTGATAAGCGAGGGGACTGAAAATGACAATGGAAACAACTTCAATTAATTTTTAAAAATCCAGAAATCTGGTTTCAAGTGCTTCGTTGTGAGTCAAAACAGAAAGTATGAAAACTTTTGTAACTCTTCAGACAGCTGTTACACAAACACATTATTATTACTGTTATTATAGATCAAATGATGTGTAAAAGAAGAATTAACAAAATTTACTGGCATATTTGACATTCGATAAAAACAAAGGTAAAAATTTAATCTAGTAAATACACCCCCCCCCTTTAAAAAAAAAAAAAAAAAAAAAAAAAAAAAAAACTAATAATAAGAATAACAAAATCCATTTATAAAATTATCAATAAATAAATAAATAATAAATTAAATAAATAAACAAAATAAATAAACATTTAAGTAAATGTATATAAATCCAGAGAAGTATCTTTGTATCTATGTGCATATCGCTGTGTCTGTGTGACTGTCTTTCTCTGGTGCTTAAACCACTGATCGCAGAGCTACAAAACTTAGCAGAACTTGGACCATAAAAGTGCACCTCATTAAAATAGTTTTCACCATTCTTTTTTTCTTTTTAATTATTTTAATTATTTTCTGTTTCGATTTTATTCATTGACATTTATGTTTTCTTTTCTAATATTTATTAATTCATATCAATCTGCGTACCTTAGCAACAGCTATTGCGCTATTTATTTTTAATTTAATTTTTTTTATTAGAGGGCGATTTTTCTTTTTTCTTTTTTGTGTTTATTGAATTCAAATTGTAAAATAGTCGAAACATATTGAATTTTAAATTAAAGAAACTATTTAAAAATTCATGTTTATGCATAATTTTTATAATGTCTCAACTTTTTACTTTTCATACAATTAAATTCTTTTAAAAGGATTTTTTTTTTTTTTCTTTTTTTTTTTTTTCCTTTTTAATTATTTTTTGTTAGTTCATTTTATTTATCAGAAAAAAATTGTAATATAGTATAAAAGATTAAATTTATTAAAATGGTCTTATATTAGTCGGAAATACATGGTAATATAGTGCTAAGAGTGTAGGATATAAAATACACGGCTTGAAGAAAAATATTTAATAGATGCTGAGACACAGTCGTCTTTAAAATCACAGTTCTTAAACAATAACAGCTCCACCTGTCGTCGATAAATACCCAAATTAAAGTACTGAATAAAGACCCTTCTGAACATAGTGTGAACTTGGACCGATGCAGTGCAGGAAGGAAAAAAGCGGCAGTAGGCAGTCAGTACCCAAATAAAGTTCTAGAGCGATTTCAATGTAATTATTTTTATAACTTTTATTATTTATTTATTAAGCGATTAAAAGGAAAAAAAAAAACGGTTGCTCAATTCTTTTGATTTTTTTTTTTTTTTTTTAATATGGTAACTAGTGAAGTTTATTAATAATAATAAGCAATAAAAATGACTTGAAAAAAGATAGGACTATGACGATCTAACAAACACTATCGTTCAAAATAACAAATAATTTGTTTATTCATGTTGCCATTTTACGATTAAGAATCTGTTGTTTTCTGCAAATTATCTCAACCCTTTCATTCCCAATTTTTTCTCTCCATAAAACAATAAATCTTATATTTAGTCATAAATTTATTTCAAAGGTAATATATATAAATATTTTTTTAAAATAGGAGTGATAGCAGAGTACGAATTAATATGGCTAACAAATCAACTGAGAGGTGTTTATTTATGTTTAATATAACCACTGATGCCATTAAAAATCATAAATTTTCAATAAATAAAAATGTCAAAATTTTGGAAGAAATATATACTGTAGTTAATTAAAAAATAAATTATAAACATTAAAAAAAATAAATACAAAATATTTCAAACAATTACTTTACTTAACCCTTTATATCCCAAATTACCTTATTTTTGGAGAAATACTTTGAAACTTTTTATTGTATATATATATATATATTTTGCTGCATGAGAAACATCTCAAATTAAATTTACCTTAAACTATAGTTTAACTATAGGGAAACATTAAACTATAGAGAATTTGAAGTTCCATTGAAATCCTGCGGTAAATTTAGGCTATATTGAGTTTTTTTTTTTTTTATGGGACTTTAAAGTCCCGGTGGGATACAAAGGGTTAAAATCAATTTAAATCAAGAACGTTTTATTTAATTTTATAAATACAGAATATTTTATTAATAAAGAAAATAATCTTTATTTGATTATTTAACAAAGCAAAATGTGCAGTTTTTTGCGAATATGTTGAAATTAGTTGAAAAACAACAAAATTAATTTCCATGGACTAAAAAATAATTTCATGCTGTATTGTAAGAAATTTATTTCAAAATTTATTTCTTCTTGCCAGTTCAAATTACTAAACACTGATCTACATAAAATTTAAAACAAGTTTCTTCAATTTTTACCACGTGACATTTATATAAATTCGAAACATCTCCAAGAAAAATAGAACTGAAATTCTTTACTCTTTATTATATAACCATGTATTCCTTTATTTATTTGTATTATTCATTTCTCTCGACGAAATTAAATTCTAAATATTTAATTTATTATTAACTAGCAAGCCAGTGCGAATTTTTCGCACTTTATTTCTTTCTAACCTTTAAAATTATTATTATTATTTAATTTTAAAGCCATAAAAGCGTCATGTTTACACATGCATAAGCAAATTTATTATTTAACTTTTTTTTTTTTTTTTCATATTTTATTTTATCATAGATATAGTAATAAGACATAGATTGATCATCGAATTTGAAATAGCGATTCCTTTTCATTTGGGAGAAGCTGGCCATTTTACTTTCTTATGGATATTTTTCCTCGAGTTAATATACACGGTAATACACACAGATAATTTAGCTAATAAAATTTACGAATAATTTATGTACTAAAAGAGAATGAAAAACTCTAGCTACCAATTTTACATTCTTTTTCTTTTTTTAATTAACTATACTCTAGTGTACTCATATCTGCAAAAAACTGACTTTCTTTCGGCATTTATTATTGTACTTCTTTGAGATAAAAATCATCTGCATTCATCATGGAAAATAATTTTAATAAATTATAATTAATAAATAATTTGTATTGCGTAAATTTGTATAAGATTATATGTACAAGAAAGTCTTGTGGTGGCCACAACATATTAGTTATGTATTAAAACGTCCACGGCTGCTAACTACATTTAAACGAATTTTTTAATTTTCATATTACTTACTAATATAAAATCTTAAAATTTAAAGAGAGCATTTCCTTAAATATAAAAATAGTAATTGTTTCATAATAATAACAAAGAATTGATTATAAAAATGATATTTTTTATAATTTATTTGAATATAACTTATTTATGAAAACTTGTCCCGTTTCTTTTCATATATTTATTAAAACACTTAAAAGCCGTGCAATATTCCGGCATTTAAAAAATTCATTAACATTCTACTCGATTACTATTTTCGAATTTTATACTTCCTATTGTCTGATGCCCAAACCTTTTTCGACACCAAAAATCTTTGCACAATAACATGGGGATGATACATCTATATAAAATACTATATCTGTACATTTTATGCAGAAAAAAACTAATAATAATAATAATTCGTAATTTTATTTTATTTATTTATTTATTTATTTATTTGGCAAGAATTAAAATTTTATATGTCCATTTTTAAAGCTTTTACCAAGTTATTATTTTCATATTTTAATTAATTTTAAAAAATCTAATCGAAATTTCGTTACAAATAAGGTACCAAATGAAATTGGTGTTTTATTAGTATTACACATAAATTACTCTTTAAAATTTTCAGTCTTAACTCTATATAGAAATAGCTATGCACTTATTTTTTCTGAAAAATAAAGCAGTGTTTGAGTTTTCTCTGAAAAATCAACATAACTTTGCTGAGAGGCAAATCTGGGTAAAGGATTGTCAACTTCTATCATGAAAAGATATTTCCATTGTATTGACACACGCCCTTTCAACAAAGGGATTAGCCTGCTGCTTAACTCTGTGTGTGGGGGAAAAATTTTTTCTTTTCAACTCTAAGATTTCCTGAAGTACAACGCTGAATTCTAAAGACCGGTTATTATTTTGCAGTATACAGTAAACTTTTCAGGTATTTTTATTGCAGCAATAGAAAATAACGCTTAACGTCGAAAGGGTTAATAATGGTTAACAATATCAACTGAATTAAAATAATATTAGGAGGATATTACTTTACTTAAAAATTATATTTATTTAAAACAATTAATAATTAACACAAAACTAATCCTCTAACTAATAGCAAATTTTGGGATTTTTTGATCTACGAATTTTACAAATATAAAAAAAATCTAAAATTTTTTATAAGGATTGTGTGGTGACGCCATCTAGTGGAAAAATGCAGAATTTATTTCAGATGTACTTTTTAGAAAATATTTCAAATGTAGTTAAACAAATAGTTAAACACTATTCTTTTGTAATTTCGAAATGTTAAAGAGACTATATATATATAGAGAGAGAGAGAGTGAGAGAGAGAGAGAGAGAGAGAGAGAGAGAGAGAGAGAGTTCTTTGTTTCCTTTGAGAAATACATCTTCCCACACAACAACAGCAACCAAAAAGTGTGATTTCCCCCTCTCCTATTATGTGCTGAGAAGATCAGAAGAGAAATAAATTATTTTACATTAATTTTGGGGAAAATGGATTGCGTGTAGTTAAATTTTTCTTTTAAAGTATCAGTAGAAAATTAAAGTGTAAAGAGGAGATGCAACTTTTTATATTTAAAACATTTACATGGTTTCTTCTTCATCGTTGTGAGGTCTACTACGGCACTGAAAGGTTATTATTTTTTCTTGTAATATGTTGTTTATGTATTAATCATATGTATTATGTTTCATACGTATTAATGATCGTTTCGGTTTTTTCTTATGTCTTTTAATATAATTTCAAAACATGCGTTTCGATAGTTTTAATAATCATTACAAATATTCTTTAAAAGAGAAAAAAAAATATATATATATTAAGAAAAGAGAACATACGTTAGGCCTTACTTTGATACATATAAAAGAACAATAAAAGAACATATAAGAAAGTTTTATAAACATTAGCATTAATATTAAAAAAAAACTAGTATGCGGTGGCCATCACAAAGCTATCTTCGATTTTCATATACAAGGTTACGCAGTACAATTTATTAAAATTGTCATTTAATTATTATTTAATTTATTTAAATTATTTTCCATGATAAATTTTCATCTCAAAGAACTACAACACACACACACACACACACACACACACAAAGAGTGGCCTATAAGACATCACCCCCTGATATTTTTTTTATTTATTCTTCTTATTATTTTTTAGTTAAAGAATCGATAATTTATTTCTAAACTATTACAGCTCTATTACAGCTATTATGGTTATACTCTATTAATTCATTTATAGGTATTCATAATTTTCGTTTTCTTTCTTTCTTTCTTTCTTTGTCTTTGTCTTTATCTTTATCATTTTTTTTTTTCTTTTTTTGAAAATACTCTTGAAAATTTACACTACCCCAGTGAGGTGGGGGAAAAATCGTTTCGCTTACATACAGAAAATCATTTTAATTTCAGAATGATTTGTTAACCCTTAAAAGCCTGATTATTTTTAAAATCAATTAAAAAATGTTTTATTCTTACCTCTCTTAATTAAATCACAGGAAAAATAATTAAAAAAAATCATACTTTATCTTAACTATTGTTTACAGCTAAAAAGCAATTTGTTGCCAACCGGCAAATATGAAGCATTAGAGCTTTGATATTCTAATAATACTGCAGAAGACAAAATTGGGTACGTTGCCGAAAGGCAACACTCAGCATTTAAGATTTTTCATTGGTTACATTCAAATGAAATTTTGTCGGAAACTTTTGGGAATGATCAATAATCAGTTGATTGACTACTATATTAAAAATTATAAAAAACGGGATAGAAACGTTGCCCTTTGTGCGATTTTCATCAAAAACTAATCAGCATCAACTCAAGTCAAAATCCAACCGTGTATAATATATAGAATTCCGTTCATTGATTCGTAAAATGCAGCGTCCAGAAAAGTTTGTACATACACACACTGAGACGCATATTTTCTAAAAGTGGTCAAAATGTATACAGTCGGTAACAAAAGTGTCCGAACACTAGCAAAAATTCCTATGTAAAAAAAGTATACTTCATATGGTTTTGTTAAATAAATCCTTGTCGAATCCTTTCTTAGACTGACTAAGAACAGGATTCGACAAGGATTTATTTAACAAAACAGTATGAAGTGTACTTTTTTTACTTAGGAATTTTTGCTAGTGTTTGGACACTTTTGTTACCGACGGTACAAGCAATCTCAAAGCGCGTAAATCCATCAAAAATCGGAAGTCAAAAATTTTCACGAATCCAATACTTTCATTTTGTGTGTGACGAAGAAAGTAAAAATTCACAAGAAGAACTAAATCGACATGAATAAATATATTCTTTTGAAATAGAAAGACATTTCTTTTTTAACCCATCTCATGTGGAATAATGAGCTTATTTACTTTCTCTTTTACATAAAAGCTTTTTCTAGGAAAACTAATTTATGATAATATGTGTAAACTTATAGCTTTATAAAATTCATAAAAAGAAGATGCATTCAACAGATTTCTTTTTCTCTAGATGCATATTTTTTGTAAAGAAAAATAAAGTCTTTTGTATAACGTATAAAAAATGCATTTCGTTCAAATAATATTTAATTCATTTTTATTCAAATGACGTTATTGTAATTTTTTCCAGTCTGAAAATAATTTGGATGAAAAGAATTTGTTTTCTATTCGTCTATTTAGAAAACATTATCATGCCGTTCTGTACATTAAAAAAGTTTTATTATAAAGTAAAACTGTTGATATTTAAGGCTGGTGGATTGCGTATATTATCGAAGAAATTCAAAAGAAAGGGGGAATTTTTTATTTATCTTAGTTGACTGTAGAAAACAATTTTCTATTCATTTTATCTCTTATTGGGGAAATTTAAATTTCGTTTCTAAAATTTCTTTGAGTTAAAAATAAATAAATAAAAATAAAATAAAATAAATAGGAAAAAAAAAAAAAAAAAAAAAAAAAAAATCTTCTTTTAATGCATTTGGTGGCGTATATTTAAATATTTTATGAAAAATCCAAAGTTTCGTAAATTTTATATATCTTAAGCATATATTCTTTTTTCTACAGTTTAAGGAAATAAAATCGGTAATAAATTTATTGTATGATAGATTTAAGTTATGCTTACACATTATATTAATATTTTTATAATATTTTTTTTTAGTTTTTAGTTTCCGTTTACGGTTACTCTTTTTTGACCTACGTAATGCGCATTCTGATAAAACAACAATAATAATAATAATAATAATAATAATAATAATAATAATAAAAAGAAAACCGCAAAAGTGAATAAATAAATAATTAAAATATAAATAAAAAAAAATATATTTATAAATTCCATATTTGCAATTTAATGTCTATCAATTATTTTTAATGACCATATGCAGCTAAAAAATCATGTATTCACAGAAGTTATACAGAACATTTGATAATAAATGTTTGAGCATGAATGAATTATTCAAAAAATTAAACTTCATAAAAAGTCTTATTAAAATGCATAATTGTATGAAATATACACCAATTTGTACTATTTTTCTTCTCTGTTCTGTTTTTACATACACATACCCACACACAGACATGCATTCTATATATATATATATATAAATAATAGATAACGTAATATAATTTAATCTTAAAATTTAGCAATTAATAGAACTAAAACAATAACAGCACACTAAAATATAGAACTGAATTTAACATAGAGGAAAGAATGACACAAAAAGTTGCGATATAGATACAAACTACTAAGGGAGTATCCCAATTTTGAACTTAGATAAAACAGTTCTACACCAAAGAGCCATTAAATGCATAGATCCACAAACAGCCAAACATTGTATATGATTAACAATTGAAGTCATACACATCAGAAAAAGCGCCATTGCAGCTGTAATCAAAGTGCATGTAAACTTTTAGAATATTGATGGTAAGCCGAATTGGCAAACATATGTACATATATATAATAATATATACATTAATATATAAACAAGATTTTAAATAAATGAAAAAACTGTTTATATTAAACAAAATACATTTAAATTTAATGCGCATAAGCAGCAGATAGAATTTAAATGCAAATATAAATAATAGATAACGTAATATAATTTAATCTTAAAATTTAGCAATTAATAGAACTAAAACAATAACAGCACACTAAAATATAGAACTGAATTTAACATAGAGGAAAGAATGACACAAAAAGTTGCGATATAGATACAAACTACTAAGGGAGTATCCCAATTTTGAACTTAGATAAAACAGTTCTACACCAAAGAGCCATTAAATGCATAGATCCACAAACAGCCAAACATTGTATATGATTAACAATTGAAGTAATACACATCAGAAAAAGCGCCATTGCAGCTGTAATCAAAGTGCATGTAAACGTTTAGAATATTGATGGTAAGCCAAATTGGCAAACATATGTATATATATATATAATAATAATAATATATACATTAATATATAAACAAGATTTTAAATATATATATATATATATATATATATATATTATTTGAACTGTCTAATGTAAGACCTTTTTTGTTAGATTACTTTTATGTCTTGTTGAGGGTAAAAGTCAGAACTTCTTAACAAATTTTAATCACAAAGTAATGATTTACTTCACCATAAACATTCTGAAACAGAATCCAAATACTCAGATTCGAATTGCCGATTTTTATTATTTATTTATTTTATTTTTTTTTCGTTATAGAAAAAAAGTCTTTTAATGCATTTGGTGGCGTATATTTAAATATTTTTTAAAAAATCCAAAGTATCGTAAATTTTATATATCTTAATCATATATTCTTTTTTCTATAGTTTAAGGAAATAAAATCGGTAATAAATTTATTGTATGATAGATTTAAGTTATGCTTACACATTATATTAATATTTTTATAATATTTATTTTTAATTTTTAGATTCCGTTTACGGTGACTCTTTTTTGACCTACGTAATGCGCATTCTGATAAAATAATAAAAAAATGAAAACCGCAAAAGTAAATAAATAATTAATTAAAATATAAATAAAAAATATATTTATAAATTCCATATTTGCAATTTAATGTCTATCAATTATTTTTAATGACCATATGCAGCTAAAAAATGATGTATTCACAGAAATTATACAGAACATATGATAATAAATGGTTGAGCATGAATGAATTATTCAAAAAATTAAACTTCATAAAAGTCTTATTAAAATACATAATTGTATGGAATATACACCAATTCATACTATTTTTCTTCTTTGTTCTGTTTTTATATACAGTCGGTAACAAAAGTGTCCGAACACTAGCAAAAATTCCTATGTAAAAAAAGTACACTTCATACGGTTTTGTTAACTAAATCCTTATCGAATCATGTTTTTAGACTTACTAAGAACAGGATTCTACAAGGATTTATTTAATAAAGCCGTATGAAGTATTCTTTTTTTACATAGGAATTTTTGCTAGTGTTCGGACACTTTTGTTACCGACTGTACACATACCCACACACAGACATGTATTCTTTATATATATATATATTATTTGAACTGTCTAATGTAAGACCTTTTTGTTAGATTACTTTTATGTCTTGTTGATGGTAAAAGTCAGAACTTCTTAACAAATTTTAATCACGTAGTAATGACTTAATTCACCATAAACATTCTGAAACAGAATCCAAATACTTAGATTCGAATTGCCGATTTTTATTATTTATTTATTTTTTTTCGTTACATTTGGTACACGTTCGTCTTGCAATTAAACAAATATTCAAAAAATTATATTGATAATAAATAAAATAGGCAAAAAGTTTAACAAAAATTTGCACCAAATGCAAAAAAATATTGATGCTTCTCAGGAGCTTGAGGCATTCTTTAGCCCCTAACCCTATGAAAGGTAGAAAAAATAACATGGTTCGTGGGCTACTAGTAAAAATACAAGAACAACATAACTTCCACACCATACGAAGGGAAAAGAACAAACCTATAAAAATTCAATATACAAAAATAAAACATATAATATATACAAATATCCTTGGTAAATACACTGTATTAATGCAAATAAATAAACTTAAAAAATTACAAAACATACAACTTTGCATGTTTTCGTTTTATCTATTTCATTTTTCGTTTATGTATGCTGAATTTCTGTGGGTTTATTATTATTTTTTGGTAAGATATACGGGTCTACAGTGAATTTTAGTTTTTACCAGCAGCACGTAAAACCTTTCACAGGTTCCACACTACATTGAGGAGCTTTCCCGAAGATGGTTTCAATGTTTTTCTGATATATCTGTATATATATATAAATTACGTGTCACGATGTTTGTCCGGGGTAAACTCCTGAACTAAGGAACCGATTTTAATGAAATTTTGCACACTGTGTGCAGTTTGGTCCAACTTGAGAGATAGGATAGTTTTTATCTCAATTTATTGTCACAATATTGTTTTATTGCAATTATTTGTTAATTATAGACCTTTATTAAAGTTGCTCCAAGATATCTGTGAGTTCCATTAATTTAATTGTTGCCAAAAAAAAAAAAAAAAAAAATACGAGTTCATTTTCTTTCGACATAAAAATAAATACATTTAATCAAACGTGAACGTTAAAAAATTATAAAAAGTTAAATTATGCATCTCACGAAAATTGACGTCATAATCAATTTAAAGATTTTATACACATTGATAAAGTGCTAATGTAGTTCTATCATAGATATAGTAATATATATAGATCTCTCATCCCCATGTTATCGTACAAAGTTTTTTGATGCCGAAAAAAAAAATAAATAAATAAAAGCTTTGGAAACAGCCATTAAGTGGTATTGAAAAAAAAAAAAAAAAAAGAAAGAAAAGAAAGAAAGAAATATGAATTTGAAACTGTATCTGGAGTCTTCCATTCCCCTTTAGCAAATAAATTATTCATAAATTTTATTTGCTAAAATGTTAGTATGTATTCCCGTGTGTATTCACTCGAGGAAAGACGGCCATATTTTGGTAAAAACGTCGTCTTTTCCCAAATGAAAAGGAATAACTTTTTTCTCCCCAATGATCACTCTATTCTATATATGCTATACTATATCTATGAGTTCTATACGCAACCGTCTGTGCAGCCAAGAAAAAGATTTCCTATCTTAATTGCCCACTGGATTTTTTGTAAGAAATTATTAAAAATCGAGGAAATTTATTTCCCGATTTTAATCCTTATATTTGGGTATAGATACGTATTAGTTATCGCGGGTGTTAGATTGAATTATTTTGCTGTCAAATTGACAAAATTTTAATTTTAAATTTCAAAACTCTGTCGCCCTTCGCTTTTTTTATTATTATTATTATTATTTGGCGATCAAAAGCGTAACACGAAAATATACATGCCAGATGTATACATTGTACGAAATGTAATATGTATTATTCATTGTACGTATGTGTTGTAATATGTTTTGTACGAAATATTGTTTCATATTATTCATTACTCTTTTAATATAAATTGTTAAAATAACCATGATTTTTGAAAGGAATTAAATATTTTCGCCAGATAATTTGGCGATATTCTTTTTTTTTCGCCAAGGATGACAGAAATGAAATCTATTCCGCTGCAAAATATTAGTATCTTACATCAGATATTTTATTTAGACACTTGAAAACAAATTTGACTTCAAACTATGATAGAATATTTAATTTTCCTTTTAATTAGTATATTATTAGTATATTAAAATTTAAAAGCATGGTATATAAAAAGTTTTTTTTTTTTTTTTTTTTTTTTTAAATCTTATAATTATTCTTATCTTAATCCTCAATGTTTCACATCTTTATTAACTTGAATTTACTATTAAAATTTTAACATACTCAAAAACTTCTCATCACTTCGTTAAAATACACTAAACTTTTCCAAAATCTTTTTCTATTTAAAATGATACATGTATTTACTTTAAATGTCCAATATTTCATAAGATTTCCAATAAAAATATTTATCAAATTTACTTATTTTTCTGGTTTAGCCTTATTGTTTTCCTTTTTATAACTACAGCTGTTGCCCTCTTTAAAATATTTAAAATGATGAGGTCATTTTATAGTAAAATTATCCATTATAGCATATATTATATTTCACTCCTCCATAAAAATTGATTTTAAAATCGTCTGCTTCTTTTATACTTTTATTTTAATAGAATTTTAATAGAATTTAATTTATATATTAGTCATTTTAGCAATTTTATCCAAAGTAGCATTAGAAATAATATATATCACTTCTCCATTAAAATTTATAGGACCCTACAATAAAATTAATTTGTGCTTAATATCAACACTACGAAAATTTTTATCAATTGCTTCCAAATTTTGACCTAAGTTTCTAATCTCAACCCTGTGGGTTTTTACATCGGCTACAACGTTTTCGTCTTTGTTCGTAAATAATAATTTGACTGTACTAAATAGTTTACAGCCGTATAATTCAACGTATAACTTAGTCACAGCAACGCGTGGCCGGGTCTGCTAGTATCAATATATATATATGTTTCAATGTTTTTCTGGTAGATAGTGTATCCATGAATGAAAATTCCAATTATTTGATGAAAATTAATGCTTAAAAATTTAAAATCGAAGCATAAATTTAATAAAAGTTCCTCGAAAAAATTAAAAAGTTCCTTTTTTTTTTAAAACTTATTCAAACAAAGAAAAATATTTTGACATACTGTGTGTAAATTTACATCTATAGCCTATATGTTTTATTCCATTTTTATTAATTTCCGTATGTTAATATGTATAATTAGAAACTTTTATTTATTCCTGTATTTACACTGCCAATATATAGAATTTGTATATTTTGATTATATATATATATATATATATATATATATATATTAAAGCAAATACACATTACATTCCATAAGGGCATAATGTAAATATTTATATATATTTTATCAATTATATTTAGTAATTGGAAATGCTAAAGTCTTCTTCAAGGATTTGTTTTTACTTACTTTCTTTTTTTTCTCTACTACTTTTTATTAGATTTTTAATCTATTTTTCTCATAAAGTAAGTATATAAATTATAACAAAATACCTAAAAACATCATTGAGATTTTCCATATTATGTTTTCTTATTATGCAGATTTATTCATATATATATATATATTTAAAGCTTTCATCGAATTCATTCATAGTATGCACTGTTTATATTTTAATTAAACCTAAATGAGTAGAGAAATGTGAGTATTCTTTAATGTACCATTCTCACAAAACAAAGTATAGCTTATTCACGAAAACAATGAATTCCTTTTTCTGTTTTTAATTATTTATTATCTATCTTATTAATTTTTATTCATTTAAAAAGCTTTTTTTTGTTAAATATAGCATTAACTTAATCACATTGTATCTTTTATTGTAACAATCAAGCGTTGTCAATAAGATAAATCGCTATAATTAAAAGCACTCAAAAGTCCCCTGCAAATGTTAAAAATTCTTAAAAAGACAATATTTACAGTCTCTTTAAAAGGCTTAATTTTCTTCAAAGAATTTAAATGTTTTAATGCAGTAGAACCACTTCCATGCTAATGGCTGCTTTCAATTATGCAAATATCTTCGCGGTTAAGGTAAACTTAAATCAGAGTGTTCTGGATTTAGAAAGAAGTGCTAACAGAATTTTATTTTAATGAAAAAGTACGTTTAAATAGATGAGTGAGAGCATTTCTAAATTCTTATTAATTTAGCTTTATGTTCTCTATGAATAAAATATGTGACTGTTAGTAAGATTTAAAAGAAGTATTTCGCATTAAGTAGCGTGAAATGGAATGTGCTTTATGTTTTAACTGAAAAAAAAAAAAAAAAAAAGTTTTTTTTTTTTTTTTTTTTTTTTTTTTTTTTTTTTTTTTCGTTTAGGAGACTTCATATATACATAAGGTAATAATTTTTATTTCTATGTTTTATTTCTTTTAAGTTTAATATCATTTTCATTTGTGACAGACATGACACCAGACAGATTTCTTGTGGAAATTTAAATACTAAACATTAATTTATCTTAATTATTTTGGTGTATAGATATATCCGTATATTTAACTTATGAATAAAACAAAACTTTTAATCAAAGAAAAATATTTAATGCCTAAGAAGAAAAAAATGTCTGACAGGTATGATTTGACTGACTCATCTTCATCACTTACAATTAAGACACATTTGAAGTTCAGAAATTTTAATTTATGCAAACATGATTTTCATCTCATATCTCATTTTAAAAAGTTAAAAAATTTAAATAAATAAATATATAAAACATTATTTAATAGTGTGACAGGCATGACATGTGCAAAAATTTAGAATTTTCTTATTTCTTACTTCTTTTTAAATTTAAATTTTCTTTTTAATTTAATAATATAAGATATTAATATGTGTTTCACATGTTTCATATATTTTCCACCAAGAAAAAGTAAAAATTATTGAATTAGTTGAAAAAAAACTCTATGTCTACTTTTGCATGAAATTAACCTAAAATATTTTATTAGTAATTTTAATTGTAATGCATGTGATTAACATACTTGTTTCAACTTATTTGAAAACAGTGGCCACTTGAAAATACTAAACTCATATAAAAAAGTATTTATGAACCGGTTTGCATTGAGTTTGGTATGTTTATTGCCCATATGTGGTTTACAACAAATTTCATTATTCAATTTGTTCCACCATCTTTTAACGAGATAGAGCAATTTGAAGCGGGGAAAAAAAAAGAAAGAAAAAAAAAAATTTCACTTCCGAGTAAATTGGAATAACTTATTTTAGCTTAAGAGAAACCTATAAATTCAATATTTTTAAAGATAATGGTGCAATAATCATTTTGCAAATTCAATCATTTGTTAGAAAATAAATTCTTAAAATGCATTATTCTTTTATGCATTATTGTATTAAAAAATTAATTTTAATAATTAAAATTTCTGAGACTTTGAATATCTTTTAGATATCCAGATAATCTATTAGCCTTGGTTAATAAAACCTTAATATATATATATATATATATATATATTTGAGGTAGTACACTATTAAAATTTATTATTCTTACAGATTCCATATTCACTAAATTTCAAACTGTATTTAAAACAGTCAAAATATTTACTTTGAAATTTTAAGAAGAAGGCTTATCTATTCTTAAATTGCTCGGGTGAATTCAGCTGATAATTAAATTTCAAACATCCTTTGAATAAATAATCGATCATTTTATATGCTAATTGTAAAACTTTCAAATGAAATTTAAATTCAGCGATTGAATTTAATTTGATAATGGATGAGAAGTCGTTCACTTTCAAAGAATAATTTTGCCAACATAAAGATATGAAAATAAGTAATTCAAATAACTGAACAGTTCTTCGCTTTCATTTTTTGAAATTAAAGATTGAAAATTAATATCAGATGCTGAAAATGGTCTTTTTTTCTTGTACACTACTAAATATTTATATATTACATAAATGTACAATGTTTTCACGAAATATATATATATTTACCAGAACAAAATTAAATTTATTAGTAAATTACGCAATGATATGAAAACTTTTTATGTTATTAAATTTAAACCTCAAAATTAAAATAATAATAATAATAATAATGTTACTTTGAAAAGTGAAGCCATGCAGAATAAAACATGTAAAAACATTATTAATAAAAAAGTAAAAGCTGTATCATAGTGAGCTGTATTTCAGTTAAAAGAAGAACACTCATATGTTTCAAACTAAAAACTAATAAGTTTAGGCCATAACAAATCTTTATTTTATCTTTCATTATATCAATCTGTGCAAATTATTTATTAAAATTATTTTTCCTAATGAATAAAGTTTCGATTTTCATTTTAAAAAGTGAATGCCCCAAAACTAAATATCGAAATCTCAATGTCGAAAGAAAATTAGTTTTGTGTTGCACAGACGACATCTTAGAAAATGTATTATTTATTTATTTTTTAGTAAAAATGGGGAAAAAAAGTAACAGTTTCAAATTACCACAGGTGATGGTTACTGCTACATATAAAATACTTTTTCTTGGCTGATTTCTACTGCTTTATGCAAGCGACGTGTGACGTTACTGACCGTCGGTGGTGACAAGCAAAAATTTCCTATGTTACAGTTGGCAGCAAAATTATTCGAGTACTATCAATAATTCCTATGTAAAAAAAGTACACTTAATGCTGTTTTGTTATATAAATCCCTGTCAAATTATGTTCGTAGACTGACTAAGAACATGATTTGACAAGGATTTATTTAACAAAGCAGCATTAAGTGTACTTTTTTTGCATAGGGATTATTGCTAGCGCTCGAATAATTTTGACGCCGACTGTAATAGTTCATTGTTTTTTTTGTAAAAAGTTATTAAAAATTAAGGAAAATTATCTCCCTATTTTAATACCTATATTTTGGTATAATTTTAAATTAGTTGTCGTGCACATATATTAGGTTAAATTATTTTACTTTCAAATTGACAAAATTTTAATTTTAAATTTCAAAACTGTAGAAACAATATGCGCGTAGATTTGATATCTGTCGTCCTTGGAGTTTTTTGTATTTGGTGATCAAAAACGCAATGCGAAAACATGCATGCACGATGTCTATTTTCGTAATATATATTATAAGAAATATTGTTTCATATTATTGATTGTTCTTTTAATATAAGTTGTTAAAATAATCATGATTTTTGGAAGGAATTAAATATGTTTGCAAGATAATTTAGTGATCTTTTCTTTCCGCCAAGAACAACAGATATCAAATTTACGGAAATTGCACATTTTTTTTGGAAAAATGCACATGTGAAGTAATATACGTCTGCAAAATATAAACATGCGTTAATTTAAACATCTATTGAAGTTTATGTCAGCATAATATAAACACTGGATGATTTGTTTACGTATAAGATGTTTCCAATTCCAATAAAAGTTTCAATTTTAAAACTTGGAAAAAAAAAAAAAAAAAAACCACAAAATCTATTTATGTACTAAATGAATATTTTAAATCATACTTCAAAGTATCTAATTCAAGACGTTTGTTTACGTCATCACTTCGCTTGCGTATAAATATATTTTCTTTCAACTTTACAATGATTTAAAAAAAAAAAAAAAAAAAAAAAAAACCTCTCGTGTTTATTGATGCGAAATTTCGTCCAGTAATGTCATACCAAAAATTGTGAAAAACGAAATGGCAACGTAACCTAAAGAATTTACAGAAAATTTTTACGACAATATTTTATGCAGCTATTTAGAAACGTATAGAATTATGAGTACTAATTTAGGACACATAATTATTTTACACATGTAACTACACAGTCACAAAAACACTAAGTTTCTCAAATATGAAAATCATGGAAAACATGAAATCGAAAGATGTTACGGATTCATTATTAGTATCTAGCCACAACTTTATAGCTATGTTGTGTGGAAAATAATAAAAAATCTGAAGTGACGCCCCTCCAATTTCCAAACATTAAGTAATTAACGATTTAATAAATAAACTAAAGTAAGACAAGTCGTTAAATAAATAAAAGGGAAAATTATAATAGGGTGTTTGAGACGCTATTGCACTCCAAATAATTTGAGACTATAGATCATAATGATAAAGCATTTTTCGTTGTGTCCTATAAAAATCTATAAAAGCTGGGTTCACCAAAATCTGTACAATTCGTGCGACGGTGACCTATAATATATGTATAAATTTTCAGCTCAATCGAATCAGGCGTTTAGATGCAATCACACTTTAAAATATTTGAGTCCATAGACCATAATGCTAATAAGAATTTTTATTTGTGTCTCTGTGAAAAAAAACTATAAAAGTTAGATTCACTAAAATTTATACTGTTTGTGCGGCGGTCACTTATAACATATGTATAAATTTACAGCTCAGGTGAATAAGGCGTTTATACGGTATCGTACTTTAAAAATTTTGGCCCATAGGTCATAATGATAAAGAATTTTTTTTGTGTCCATGTAAAAAGAAAAAAAAAACTATGTGTTCTAGATTCATCAAAATCAATAAGGTTTGTCTATGGTGACGTATAACACACGGGCTAAATTTCAGCTCCTTCTAACGAACCATTTAGGCGCTATCATGTTCACTCACACACATACATACACATACATACATCATTGTAAAAATAGTAAAAATGAACTCAGCGGACCACAAAACGTATAGAAACACTAAAATCTCAAAGTCGGATTTTTGCCATGATTACAATATGTTCCTTCGATATGTATGTTCGGAAAGTAAAAATAATAAAATGCATCTAAAAACATATATTTCACTGGGAAAAACAACCTATTTTTATTAACATTTTTCATATGATTACAATACTTTTCTTACATGTGTATGTTCGGAAAGTAAAAATAATAAAATGCATCTAAAAATATACATTTCAGTGTGAAAAACAATTGATTTTTCTCAACAATTTTCATTTTTTGACTAAAACTTCAACTCTTCAAACTGAGAAAGTCTGTCTATTTCACTTCAATGAAGTTAAAATATCATTAATTTATCTTCAAGGTATATTTTACTTGATAATCCTAGTAGGCCAGATTATCTAAGAACTTTATGAAGCTCTTTGTGTGAACCTTCTTGATATTCACGTCCAGTAATCTATCTTAACATTGGAAATTATACTATTGTCTCGATTAGTACAGCTGATGTTATGCATGAGAAAAAGATGTATATCTCTTATTTTTAATTAATTAATTAATCTTTTTGAAAATAAAATTGGTAAATTTTGCCAAATCAATTCTATTCAAATCGTACGTTATTAATACATTTTAACAACCAATGCAATATAAAATGTTTTTATATCATTTACATATTGAATTAAAAAAATATATATATAATTAATATTTCTATTTAATTTTTTCTGTTATGTTGCCTTTTTTAGCAGACCTATATAATTAGGCACAGATATTAGATTGGTGTCAGGGAATAATTTTATGTTCCAAAGAATTCCAAAATGTAAGTCCAGAGTAATATTTGATGCTGGTTACGAATATGTTATCAAAATTTTTCTAAGTCAAACAATGGAGCCGTTAGAGGGTGTAAATTGGGATGGTGCTGGGAGACAGATTTAAGTTTTTTAACAATTAAAAATATACATTTTGTTCATTTTTGACACTGATTTCGAATATGCTATTTACATTTCTCTAACTCTAACCATTTAAGAACTAGGGCTCAATCATATACTAACGATTTGTGTTTTCTATTGGCTGAACAGTTTGACTCAGGAAAAAGAAAATATTTACATATTCGTAAGCATCATAAAAAAAAGAGACAAAACGTATATATTGAAATTTTCAGAAACATCCGTATTTTGCTTTGTAACTTTTAGACCCAAAACCGTTTTCACGCTTTTTTGGCTTAACACTTTGACGCAGAGAAAACTCTACAGCATATTCGCAATCTACATAAAAAAAAAAATATATACGGAACGTGTATTTTGAATTTTTCAGTAACATAAACATATATACAATGTATCTAAACAAATATCTTAGGGCCATTATAAAAAAAAAAAAAAAAAAAAAAAAAAAGCAAAAAATTTGCATAACTTAAAAAATAAAAGAAAGGGTGATAAAATTACAATAATTTAAGAGCTACAAGGCATCATTTCCTAGTTTTACATTGAAAACACAGGCCATGTGTTCGGAGGGGGATTCTCTATGTAGCATTCAAGAATAATCTGATAATATATTAATACTCACTGATACCTCCTCTAAATTTCTTTGATGTCTTGATGAAATAAGTTTCCTTATTATTCACTCACCTCACCCAGATTTTCTGGGAAATAAATTAAATTTGAGTTTTGAGCTCAGACAATCCCATTTTTGTCAAAACTGTACGTGATGAAAATTTTTGAATAGATTTTCCTTAATCGGCATGCAAAAACACCCAATAAAAATAAATCCCCTTGAAGATAAAAATTCCATCATCAACCTGTGTATTGAAAGATATTTGAAATTAATCTCCAAAATCTGAGATCTGTTGTTTAGTCACGTAATCGTTAGTTTTTTTTTTTTTTTTTTTTTTTTTTTTTTTTTAAGTAATCGTTGATAACGCAGGTTGTAGTTATTAGTTTTTGGCAATTGAAATAAATTTTTTTGATTAATTAATTTTCTTAACAAATGAAGAAACACGTTTATCATCCGCTTTTTAACCATATTGAAAAATACATTTTTATTACAAATTTACCGAGAACAGTCATCAGTAGAATGGAAAGGACAATTAACAGGTTCACACCGGCGCATTTTGCTTACATTGTCTTCTCAAAAGTATCCGAGCACTAGCCAATAATTCCGATATCGAAAAAGTACACGTAAAACTGTTTTGGTCAATAAATCCTTGTCGAATCATGTTCTTAGACTGACTAAGAACATGACTCGACAAGGATTTATTGAACAAAGCAGTATTAAGTGTACCTTTTATTGGACAGGGATTATTGCTAATGCTCGGATACTTTTGCTGCCAACTGTAGCTGTGACCCACCGGTGGGTCACGTCGGCGTGAACGTGTTAAGAAATTTTAAAAGTTTCCAATCACTGGTTTTTAAAATGACATTATGAAATATTGTTTAAAAGCTGAAATGTGTAATGAATGGTAGGAATAATGTTATTCTAATTATTAAAATGAATGACTATGCATAAAAAACTCACAATTGTTAAGCTAAGTAAGGAATGATTAAGTATAAAAAACGTAATTTGAATTTGAAGAGTTTATTTATATTTATTCTTAGCGTTATTGCTAGCAATAAAATTTTTTGAAACACGTGTTAACTTGATTTGTTAATATTATGGAGAAAATAAAGATTTATTTTTAGCAGTTGAGTACAAATTATTATCATTGTATTGTTTTGCTTTCTTTAAAGTCCAAAATAGTTAGTAAATTTGAAACGAATGACTAAATTACATTTGAGCATACGACGCTGGTAAAATTTAGGGTTTAACAGCTTTCTAGATTTTTCTGTCATTTGTTTTACCGTTTATTACTGTTATTTTTGAAAGTAAACACATATAGGCTAATAATAAAAATAACTTTCGTACTACAAATACAACTCTGAAGAATTTTTTAAAATGTCTTGTATAAAATATTTAGCTTTAATTAGCTCACCCATCACAGATAAAGCAGGTTTCTAATCAAAAAACACTTTGTCACGCAGGATTTTGTTTGTGTTTAATCCTTTACGGCCGAAGAAATTAAAGTTTATTACCGGTTAATCTAATAGACTGTGAAAATAATACATTTGTTTCTAGAAAGAGGATACAAAAGCCGAACGAAAAAATGCAAAGAATACAACAAATTTTGTTCTTTAATTAAGTTACGTTGTTTTCTTTTCATTTTTATCTCACCGTGAGTAAGTTTAATTTTGAAAAATTAGTTTTAAATATAATAATAATATAAAAATGGCATTAAAATGGCTTTTTTAAATTCGTACAAAATCATTTAATTGTTTAAAAATATATTTACAATTTAAAATTAATATTAGCAAAGCTTTTTGCAATGGCATCATAGCATCTTAAGGTTAAATTTTTTTAAAGTTCGTATAATATAATCAACTATATCTCAGGATTTTCTGTAATGGTCGAAGAGAAATCTTGACGATGCAAAGAAAAATTCACCAATAGAGGGAGCTAGTCCGAATGCTACTTGCAGAAGATTCTACATAAGAAATCCGCCAGAACTCCTTAGAGGAAAGACAGACAGAGAAAGTGAAACTTGGGAGAATTCACATGAAAAGACAGAAATTGTCAGAAGCAAAAAGAGGCAATGAAGGTAAAAATATTTTGGTGACAATTTTCTTTGTTTATAAGAGAAACTGTTTCCAATAATAAAAGAACAGCTACTATCTGAATGTGTAGTATCAAATTGATACAGTAAAGTATTCTATAGCACTAAAATTTGGCGTGATATTCTTCCAAACATTTGACCCAGAAAATTTTTCAATGATTTTTTAAAAATCGATTACGATGTTTTGAAAGCATTTCGTTGTTGTTGGAAAGTAAAATTTAAAATTGAGATTAATTACAACAAAATTATTGTTTTTAAACAATGTAAAAGTTAATGAAAATATATCACACTTTAAAAATATAACTTTTTTTTGTTTGTTTGTTTTTGTTTCGAGTAAATAACAAGCATGGTATTTCAGTAAAAGCTTGCTGTTTCTTTAACTGGTACGCATAAAAGAGTTTCTTTCATCACAGTTCATAATTGCACATTGCATGGTATATATTTAAACTATATAAATATTTTTTAAAGGGAATGAAACTAATGTGTTCATTAATTTGATCTGCACGGTATGATGAACTTTTTTCTTCTTCATTCATTAGTGAAAGTCTACAAATGGAAGCTGGCTAACTAGGAATATTCAGTCGTCACTTTATTCAATGAAAATTTCATTATGGTAAACGTGAAAAAACTTAAATGTGTATGTGTTCTGTGAAAAATATCACATGAGGCATATGAATATTAGTTTATTTGATTTTAATTCTCGGTTTCAATAATATTTATAAGAAACGTGATTAAACAATGTCCAACGTCGTAGAGGAAAAATGCCAATCTGTTTAACTCGTTAACGCCCGATATAATTTTGCAAAATATTATTAGCTGATTATTTCCCTTATAAATTAATATAGACAACTGACAGAAAATATATTAACTTAAACGATTCTTCTGATAGTTTTAAGTTTAAAGCCTATGCTCATTTATTGACGTTTAGTTTTTTAGCGAGATAGAAAAACTTTGAGATAACAGATAAATTTTCTGTTCTATGTTCACAAAGATTTTGAAAGTAAAGTATTATAATATATGTTATTATTCAACTTAATTTAAGTTAGTATACCTGCGCAAAAAGCAAATATATGTGCGACGAATGAAAAATCATAAAACGACTATCAAAATTTTAAAATAATAATTAATAGTAGACACATAAAACTTTCAGGGATCATTTAGAGTGGCATTCTAAACTGTCACTGAAAAGCAAAAATCATTCCAAGAAACCACAAAAAATATACGTGCCATTTTATTAGCTGTCCTCAAATGAGGACACTGGGCGCTAACGGGTTAAGTGCAGATTAGTCTCCACATCAAGAAACAATTCTACAACTCTGTAAACACAAAGTAAATCATTTGTAACACCACACTTATGAGTTAACAAAAAGCTTATAGTAAGGTTGATGAATGAGGAATTAATCAATTCAAAGAGGAAGAATAAAAATCTCATAAAACACTTATATACCTTTTTAAAACAAGTCACAAAAAGTTATTCACATTGAAAATAAAGTTTATTAACAATAAAAAATAAAACTAGATTTATTATAACTATCTTAAAATTTGTACATTAAATAGATATGCGACGTTAGAGTGAAAACGAAAAATGCAAGGCTAAAATATCCTTCATAGTGTTTTGAGGAATATCAAATATTTCTTTGAATAGGAAATACTGCCAGAGAATAAAAATGCTGCTATCTGTTCCAATTAAATTATGACATCAATCTAAAATCTACCTTTTCTGGCAAAGTAACATTTCCAATAAAATTCTTTTAAGAAATTTGAGTTAAAATATCGTTGACAATTATTTAGTGATATTTTGAAGAGAGAACTCACGCACAGTCAGCAGCAGAATTATTGAAGTGCTATTAATAATTAATATTTAAAAGATTTGCACCTAATACTGCTTTTTAAGTAAATATTTACCATGGCTTTAGTCTTTATGCTGTTTAAAAAAGTAAATGAATAAAAAAATTAACGATCAAATTAAAAAAGAAAGAAAAGAAAATGTAGATGTGTGCTTTAATAATTTTGCTGCCTACTGTATATATTCCTGGTCGTAGACAACCACTAGTTTAAACCAATACTATATATATATATACATATATATATATATATATATATATATATATATACACCGTGACCAATAAGTTCTCATACAACTTTTGAAGCACGTTAAAAAGTTGTACATATGTGTTACTGTAGTCCCAATTATTTTGCAGGCAATTTAGTGTTAGGTATAAAGCTATTGCAAGTGTAAATGTTGTACTAATTATAATTTTCCTTTACCTAGGTAGAATAAAAAAATTCTGGTAAATAAATTCATCAAAGGAGTGTAGCCGATTGAAATTTTCAGAGACTTGAAAGCCCTGGGAGTGAAGAGAGATTTCATTTGCAGAACTATCAGAAGGTGTAATGAGACGTCATCTGTCGATGACAGAAAAATATCTGGCAGACCGAGGTCTGTTAGGACAAAAGAGGCCGGTAAAAGGGTCAGGGAAAGGATACGACGAAACGGACAAAAATCTGCTAGAAAACTAACACGAGAGCTCAAAATATCGAGGGGATCAATGTTAAACATTCTGAAAAAGGACCTTGGGTGCAAGGTTTATAGAAAACGCAAAATTCACGGAGTTTCGTATTCTGTTAAGATGAAAAAGAAGCAAAAGGTGGAAGAAATTCTTGGTTGGCACGCTGGGGAGGAATTTGTCTTTTCACACGAGAAACTATTCATTTTACAGAAAAGTCTGAACCCCCAAAATGACAGAGTATGGTCAATTTTTATTGATAACATCCCTGAGGGACAGCATTACGTTCCGCGTTATCAAAATGCTTCATCTCTGATGATTTAGGCCGCTATATCCAAAAGCGGAAAACTCCAGTTAATCTTCATTGATAAAGGGGTAAAAACCAATGTCCAATATTATAAAACTGAGGTTTTGGAAAAAGTTTTACTATCAAATGTCAAGAGTATGTATGGGGTGGAATATTTCTGCTTCCAACAAGATGATGCCCCTTCTCATACCGCACGTTTGGTTCAGGAGTGGTGCAGTCAAAATTTAGCTGACTTTTTTGCCAAAGAACGAATGGCCTCCCAACTCCCCCGATCTGAACCCGCTTGAATATTTTGTGTGGTCATATATGCTCTCCCAACTGAATAACTTTAAAATTACCGATTTGAATTAATTCAAAAATGTAATTCAAACGATATGACAGGAAATGTCAATGGAAGCATTGCGTGCCGCATGTGATGGATTTGAAAAGAGAATTAAGCTCGTAAAGAAATTAAAAGGCGGAATTATTCCAAAGCATTTATTGTAAAGATACTCAATGATTACTACTTTAATTTTATGCAAAAAGTTTTTGTATGATTTACTTTGTGTTACTGTAATAAAAATTTGAAAGTGTATGAGAACTTATTGGTCACGGTGTATATATATATACATTTATCTACTGAAAATTTCCGAGTATTTCATTTAAAGTAAAAATGTATTTACGATTTCATAGCCAAGTACAATAATTCCTTTTTTACTTTTTGTAATAAGTAATTGTTATTTCGATAATGGAAGATTATAAATAGTAAGACCAATTACTTTAATGATTTAACAAACAATTATTTTGCTTGATACAGCGTGTATTTGAAACATTCCAATAAATTAAAAGAAATGATAGTTCTTATCAAGACGGACAAAAACTGCAATGGAAGATGGGGGCGAAAAGGAGTTTAATAGGTGAAAATCGCCATAAATATAAGTATCGAAACTGCCTATATATTGCTTTCTTGTGGAAGTGGCCCATCTTGTACATATCTGGGTGGAAGGGAATAACGAAAACCGAGAAAGAGTGTCAATCAAACCTGTAAACAAGATAGCATGAATGCAAATTTTCCACCTCCTTAGGATCGAACCAATAAACGGAATCAAATCTTCTACTAATGATCAACTATTCAATCCGCAAGCATTGTGGGTAGATTGCGAACATGTGATTACGAGAGATTACGAGAACATGTTCTTTGTCGATGTATTAGGAATGGCTGCCGATTCCAAAAATGAACTAGCTGATATTCAATACAATGTACAGTGAAGCTGCAGGGAATCGCCAGTAAACACAATAAGCAATATTCGAGAGCAATATTCGAAGAGGCATTGTTTCTAGAATAGCACCTCCCCATGTATTGACGGACGCCGATGAGAAACTGGGTCCTTTTACTCAATGAGGTAGGATAGAAGAGAAAACCACCATTTACGCACTCCATAAATAGGAGAACAAGCTCTGCAGCAGTTTCACGATTTGCCGGATGCCATTAAGCGAGCGGTTAAAGAAGAGCTTGGTTTTGTGATTTTGTCAGTGTAGAGAATTCTGCATAGTAAAGATATTTACACTTTTCACATACAGAAGGTGCAAGCTGTTGACGAAACGGACTAGACCCGTAGGGTGAAATTCGGACGCTGGGTAATAAATACGACAATGAATGATTCACAGTTTACCTCCAAAGTTCTATTCATAGATGAGGCTATAATTACCCGATACTGCACTGTGCTCATATTTGGGAGGCAGAGAATTCGCACGCCATTGTCCCGCAAGATGCTCAATTCCGGATCAGTACCAATATGTGGGGCGAAATTCTCGGTGATACCATGTTGGGACCGAACTTGCTGCCTGACCATCTCAATGGTGCAATTAACCTCGATTTCCTGTGAAATATTCTAAAAGGTTCGTTGTTTGCTTCACGTGCCGACATGTAATGACACATTTGATACATCCTGTCCATATTCCGCCACTTTTTAGTCTCGATGTGCGTAACCACCTGGATGACGTTTATCTGACAATATGGTTGGATGTAGTCCCCCCCTAATGCTTGGATTCCACCATCGCCTTCCACCCTTTGGATTTCTTCTTCTGGGAAGAGCTGAATCCATTCATTTATGAGAAGCCAGCAGAATGAATAGCAGAAGAATAAATAATAGCCAGGTTTGTGACCACTGCAGCAGAAATCAGGGAAACTGTCGAGTGCGTCTGCCTGTCATTCTTCTATTCTGCCGTTGCACTTTATCTCTTGACGTTGTGTCCATGTGTGCGCGGCCAGAACGTTGTACAATTGTTGCAAAACTGTTGTTTACTCTGAGCATAATGAACTGTTTTGTATCTATACTGTAAAATAAATGTGTTCTTTGGTGCTTTAGTGGAGAGTTTCTCTTTTGTCTTACATTGTACATTTCCAGAGGCATTTTACGATTTTTGCCGTTTGCAACCGCGTGTTTTATTGTAGTTTTTGTTCGTGTTAATGAGTATACTATCACCTTTCGAAGTTTGTTGATGAGTTTTGAATACAACCTGTATATAAGCTTCATTTTTCACAAAACTGCTTTAAAGTTTATATTTATTTTTAATAAATAAGTTTTTAATTAGCTATTTTAAGTCTCTCTCTCTCTCTCTCTCTATATATATATATATATATATATATATATATTAACCGTTAAATGCCAAAAAATAAATTAGTTTTAAAATTTTGTAATTGTTTAAATTCAACTATGTAGGTGATATTACTCTATTTAACTTATTAATAAGATGTAAAATTAATATATTTATTTATTTTCAATTTATTTGAAAAGTTACAAAAAAAAAAAAAAAAAAAAAAAACTATAGCACATTCTTGATATTTAAAAACACTATGTTACACAAAGTATTTTATACTTTTAATGAGGATTGTAATTATTTTTATCCAAAAACCACAAAAAAAATTATCTAAGGAGTTTTCGAAGACCAAATTTCTAATTTTATCTCAAAGTGAATCAAAGTATCTGAACAAAGACCAATTACTTTTAAAAACTAATTGAAGAAAAAAAAAGAAAACTTGTTTTGATAACTTCTAATTTTAATTAGTTTGTTTTAGAATTAAAAAGCTTTCTTCGATTATTTGTTTTAAGCTTGCTTTTGATAATTTTATAAAAACATCTCAGACACTAAACTTCTATTAGGTAAGAATTTAAAATAAGAGCGATAACAACCTTGACTTTATTTTTAATTGTATCTCTTTAAAGTAAGTAGCATTTTAACAATCTTTTTTAATTACGTTTTAATCACTGTTGCATTCAAAATCTTGTTTTGGCTACTGAATGCACATATTTATACATTTTACAGCTTTTTAAACATTTTTGAACCCTCAAAATTTATTTAATGATATATCTACTTACTGATTTAATAACTGCTTTTAATAAAAGTATCTTAAAAATACATAATTAAATTCAATCCCCTATTACTTTAATAAATTTTCATAATTTTATATTTATATTTTAAAAGTCATATAAAATATTCTTAAAGAATTGTATGCTATTTGCTTATTACTTTCTTATATATTTTAAAATGAAGAAGGTATTGAGTACGTAAAATTTTTTGATTTACGGTTTTCGATGGATTTATCCGTTTTGAGAACTCCACATACCGATTTGACTATTAAAATAATCTGATGTGTCACTCACACGATTTTCACTTACCCTGCATTTCAAAATTATAATGAAAGATTGCATATTAAATTTTAAGATCAATAGAATAAGATAATGAAATTCAATGTACAATATTAATATATTCTAAAATAAGTTTAGGAAAAGTTTTATTTGACTTGTAATTCTCTGTGAGGGGGCGGTAGCCCCCCAACCCACTGTTCAATTACTGTGCATATACAATTATAAAAAAAAAAAAATTCAGGATGTTATAAATTTGCTTTAAAAGTTGTCAGTCTTGTTCAAATTTTTTAGTGATAATCTAATACGAAATTTCAAATGCCAAATTTGAATTTCCTGCAGTTATTTATTTTTAAGTTATGCTGATAAAAGATATACATACAGATAAACCGCTAAAATCTGGACTTTCATTATCAGGCCACCTCAAAACATGACATTATACAAAAAACAGAGTTGAAAATAGAACTTCAAAAAATACTTTATTTAAAGTATGGGTATAAAAAGTTAATTTTGCAGTATTCACCGACATAGCAGAATGTAAAAAGCACTTCCATTAATTACATTCAAAAGAAAAGAACGTTTTGCTTAATTCTGGGTAGCCCTGTATATTATCTAGAATCAATATGCACTGTGAAGAATACTCTGTATTTAAAATTAGGCTTACTTGAAAAACATTTAACACAGAAGGAATTACGATTCCTGCAATTTCCAAGAATAACCCCAATCTATCCAAATACTTTGGGCATCTTTGTAATTGAATGATAAATAATTTCCATAATCTACACAAAACATTCTTTTATGAATACAATGATTTTGTTTATTCCGTTTCGTTTAAGTCAGCCTGTCGACGATATACTTTACTTATCAGAAACTTCCCCATAAACATAATGTACTTGAATTCTCTTGGATGTCACTGAACACGAACTATTTGCATGATCTCAACAAAAAGCTCACTGTAACATCCCTATATGATACACATTTAGAAACCAAGTATGGACTTTCTGCTATTATTTATTCTTGAGATATGCTGATAACAGACTGACACACACACACACACACACAGACCAACCGCTAAAAATATGATTTTTGAATTCAGGGGACCTAAAAACGTGTATATATAACAACAACTCACTTTAGAAAAATTGACCCCAAAACAATTCTTTCTCTACCTCTATGGGTAAGAGAAAGTAAAAAATTTTTGACTGTGTATCAATATGTTTGATACGAACATTTTATGGCAATTAATGAAAGTTATTTTTAGAGTTTTATTTGTGTGAATTTGTATTTACTACCCTCAAAAGCATACGAATAAAAATAAAGGAAATTTTCTATGTATACGTTTACACGGAAATGAGAGTTTACTTTTCAAATATTTAATTTAGTTATTAGTACACATTTCTCAGAAATTTGTAAATAATATGTCTACACTTATTTGCAAACTTCTCAGCAATCTATATAAATAAAGAGAAGTGTCTGTGTGTGTGTCTGCGCTCTGGCTCTCACACTACTGATCGCAGAGCTTCCAGATTTGGCATATAGGTACCTGGGACCCTACAGGTGTGCACCTCATCGAGATTTTTTCGAATTTCGAATTTGAATTTTTTAATTAATGATTTTTCGATTTTAAATATTGGCTTCAATGTTTTATTTTTCATGAATTTATCCTTCGATTGTTATCGTCTGCGTATCTTAGCAACGGTTATTATGCAATTCATTTTTAGTGCTAGAGGCCTATTTCAGTCGGTACAGTTGTCGAATTTTTATAATACACTCTTAATAGTGCTAAGGGCCTATTTCAGTCGGTTTATTGAATGGGGATTTATTGAATAAAGTCCCCCCAAGGCACAACTTTGACATGAGTTCCCCCCCAGGCCCAACTTTGACATGAGTCCCCCCCAAGGTACCCCTATTTCAGTCGGTACAGCGTTGTCGAATTTTTATAATACACTCTTAATAGTGCTAAGGGCCTATTTCAGTCGGTTTATTGAATGGGGATTTATTGAATGAAGTCCCCCCAAGGCACAACTTTGACATGAGTCCCCCCCCCCAGGCCCAACTTTGACATGAGTCCCCCCAAGGTACCCCTATTTCAGTCGGTACAGCGTTGTCGAATTTTTATAATACACTCTTAATAGTGCTAAGGGCCTATTTCAGTCGGTTTATTGAATGGGGATCTATTGAATGAAGTCCCCCCAAGGCACAACTTTGACATGAGTCCCCCCCCAGGCACAACTTTGACATGAGTCCCCCTCAAGGTACAACTTTGACATGAGTCCCCCCAAGGTCTAACTTTGACATGAGTCCCCCCCCCCCATGCCCAACTTTGACATGAGTCCCTCCCAAGGTACAACTTTGACATGAGTCCCCCCCCCAAGGCACACCTTTGACATGAGTCCCCCCCAAGGCACACCTCCCCCTCATTGGGAAAAAGAGAAAAAACGTTGTGTTGCGGCTATAAGGCAGTTTGGACTTCCAACGTTATTTGTTACAATATCTGCAGCTGAAACACATTGGTTTGATTTAATGAAAACTTTATCATGGAATTTAGATCATCACGATATAACCAAAGAAGAATTTCTCGATATTAACAAGTTTAGCAGTAGGCCTCTGGCACTAAATTAAAATCTGTGAGTGTCAGATTTTCATGTTTTAAATAATGAAATAATGTCGTGTCTGTATAATTTTATTATTTATTTATTTATTTAATACATTCGTTTGAAGGCGATTTTATTTCATTTATTTATTTTATTTATTTATTATTATTATTATATTTATTGAAAATCAAATGGTAATGCAATAGAAATAAATTGTTACGTTTATGTATAAATTTTATACTATAGCAACTTTTTATTTTTCATTTTTTAAAATTAATTCCTTTAAAAGAAAAATCTTTTTTTTTTTTTTTTTTTTTTTTTTTTTAATTATTATTATTTATAATATTTATTGGGTGAAAAAAATGGTAGTTTATAGTAGAAAGGATAAACTGATTAAAATTCGTTTTTCATGTATTTAATTCCTTTAAAAAGAAAATCTACTTTTTTATTTTATTTTATTGCACTGGTCGGAATCAAATCGTAATATAGTGTAAATAACGGGGGCTATAAAACACATGGTTCAAAAACTAAAATATATAATAAATGCTGAGATACAGTCATCTTTAAAATCGTAGTTTTTAAATAACAGAAAATCCACAAGACGTCGATAAATACCCATATTGAAGTGCCCGGGAAAGACCTTTCTATAGACAATGGGAAACTGGACCCGATGCAGTACGGGTAGAAAAAAGATCTGCCTTAGGCAACGGGTACCCGAAGAAGCGAGATCTAAAGCGATTTCAGTGTTTATTTTATTTATTATTATTATTATTATTTTATTTGTAATGTGATGTAAAAAATAAATACTGATCCAATTCTTTTGAAAATTCATTTAAATATAGTGACCAGCGAAGCGGGCGTAGCCTGCTAGTATATATATATATATATATATATATATATATATATATATATATGAACGGCCCCTTTGGAGCACTGCTACGTTTACCTAACTTACAACCCAATAAGATTTGCCTCTCCAAATTGGCAGCGCAATTCCAGTATGAGATTATCTCTAACAGATGGCAACGACATAAAAAAGAAGCCTAAGAGATCGTCAGAGTGAGCTGAGCCAGAAAGGAGTGAGGGCGAATTCTGTTTTGCAGCTAAATACTGCCTGAATCTATTTATAAGTCTGAAATATTTAGATTAATCATTTAATTCAGTACCCCTCTGTAGTTAACGTCCCCATTATTTAACACATCGTTCAATAAATCCCGGGACTAATCCCAATAGTGTTGAAAATGAAATATTTCTGTGTGGGTAAAGTAAACCTAACTTTCAAAAGATACACGTTCAAGTTTCATGATATTTCGATCATTTGCTGCCGAGATATCAAAGTTTCAGTGACCCTACTTTTGATGTTTTCAAAATGAGGGACAAAGCTGAATTTCATGCGTTGATTAATCATTGCTTTGTGATAGGCAAAAATATTGTTGAAATTTAGCAATGGCTTAACAGTTTCCACAGTATTTTTGTCCATCAAAAAACAATGTTTAAACAACACACGAAATTCAGCTTTGTGCCTCATTTTGAAAACATCAAAAGTAGGATCACTATAACTTTGATATCTCGGCAACAAACGATCGAAATTTCATGAAACTTTAACGCGTATCTTTTGATAGTTAGGTTTACTTTACACACACACACAAATATTTCATTTGCGACGCTATCTGGGGACTAGTCCCGGGACTTATTAAACGATGTGTTATGTGAATAAGCTAAACAAATAATCTGAATAGACGAAATGATCGATAATTTACAGTCTATATTTTTCTAGATAGTGTGACAATTCATTTTATGTTGAATCATTTGTATTGTTAAAATTCCTTGCTTTGATTTCCAGTACTGATTAATAAACTAGAGTTACAACTACAAAAATTCGCCTCTTCTTTTTCCAATTATTTGCAGAGATATTTAAATATGTTTGACCACAATAATATATGAAAGCACTCTTAAAATTTAAATTGTGTAGAAATCGCTAGTAAAGCGATCTAGAATTTATAAGGAAGACAAAAGAAAATATTTTTATTAGAGCCACAATTCATTTTCTAGATGTCTGTCGCAGATTTTTTTTTCAGTGTTAAATGTGTCCAAAAAAAAAAAAAAAAAAAAAAAAAAAAAAAAATCTGATGTGGGCACCACATGACTTCCTTATACACTTTTAGAAATATACATAATGTTAAAAAACATTGACATTGAACCCGAAACAGTTCACTAAAAATATTAAAAAAAATGAATTATCACCGTGTTCTGAGCTTTTCAGAAAGCTAGTTAAAAACCGATTGCAAGATTTGTACTGGTAACGCTGACGAAGGCAGCAGGGACCCGAAAAAAATTGCTAAAAGCATTAAAAAAAAAGGCATTTTCACCGTGTTCTGAACTATTCTGAAAGTTTCAAATGTCTAGCTAGTCGGGAAGTTAAATAAATTTTGTATTGAACCATATAAACGCTGCCGAAGGCATCAGGGACCTGAAACAGTTGGCTAAAAATATTAAAAAGATGCATATTCACCATGTTCTGAACTATTCTGAAAGTTTCAAATGTCTAGCTAGTCGGGAAGTTAAATAAATTTTCTGTTGAACCATATAAACGCTGCCGCAGGCAGCAGTGACCCGAAACAATTGGCTAAAAATATTTAAAAAATGCATTGTCACCGTGTTCTGAGCTTTTCCGGAAGTTTCAAATGTCTAGCTAGTCGGGAAGTTAGTTAAAAATCGATTCCAAGATTTGTACTGGTAACGCTGCCGAAGGCAGCAGGGACCCTGCACAGTTGGCTAAAAGTATTAAGAAAATGCATTTTCACCGTGTTCTGATCTAGTTTGAAAGTTTCAAATGTCTAGCTAGTCGGGAAGTTAGTTAAATAAATTTTCTGTTGAATCGCATAAACGCTGCAGAAGGCAGCAGGTATCGGAAACAGTTAGCTAAAAATATTTAAAAAATGCATTGTCAACGTGTTCTGAGCTTTTCTGAAAGTTTCACATGTCTAGCTAGTCGGGAAGTCCGTTAAATTGCAAGATTTGTTTAAACCGTTTTTGCGTTATTACCGTTTTTTGATACATTATTGCCAAAACCTATGTATTTTTGTCATTATGAACCTAATTTTCCTAAATATCTCCAAAACGGAAAATCATAGAAAGTCCAAAAAGGGAGGTGCACAACTTGATGTTATAACAAATCTATGTACCAATTCGCAACTTTCTACGTCAACCGTTTTTGAGTTATGCGACATACGCACACACAGACAGATACACACACACACATACAGACGTCACGAAAAATCGTGTAAAATCCCTTATATCTCTAAAACGAGAGCTCGTGTTAAGACGACACTTGCAGGTGTGCAACTAGACATCATGACAGTCACACGTATAAATTGGCAACATTCAGCGATCATTCGTTTTCGAGCAATTTGACATACAAAATCCATTTCGCAAATCGGGATTACTATACTTCCTTATACTTTGTATAAGGAAGTAAAAAGTTTGAAAATACCCCTGATTTTCAATATTTTACTTGTGTCTACGATCTGTTCAGTTTCTCCTTATAAACTCTATATAATATGATATCTGTGTGTGAGTGTGTATGTGTCCTTCGCTTTGTAAGAAAAAACATGACTGCAGAGCTACACAAATTTGATATAGAGGTCCGTTTTGACCTCTCAGGATGCACCTCAGAGCCCAATTTCCAAATTTTTAATCACTTTCTTAAATTAATTAAAATATATAAATTTTTGAAATGGTTGGCTCTGAAGTCTGAAACAAAAATGTAAGCGGCATTTTTGCAGCTCGTTAGCTCAGTTGGTTAGAGTGCCATGTTTTTAAGCTGACGGTCGTGGGTTCGATACTCCAAGGGTCAATATGTTACTTTTTTGCAGATAATTAATGTGAAATGTGTCAAACGATGGTAAAAAATATTTCAGTGGCTTCACAATATCCTTAATCGTATGAATGATGAGAAAATGATAAAATCTAATTTAACTCATAGGTATGTTGGTTACTTTATAGGCAAACGGCTGATCGCAGAACTGAAGAACTTTGCATGGAGATCCTTACATTTTGACATCTCCTGATGTAACACAAAAATTGATTTTCAAATTATTATTATTATTATTATTATATTTTTTAATTAATTAAACTTTTTGCTGAGGGATTGTCTGTTGTTGCCATCTCTAGTCATTTAGTGAAGAATGTGCGAAAAGCCTAGTTCTTGAATAACTCACCATGTTTTGTCAAGTTAGCACCTATATAGATATAATCGATTAAGCCGCAAATACAAGCAGTGGAGACTGATATAGAATAGGCGGAAAAGATGCTGCCAAAGGCAGCGGTAAGCCGAAGCGAGGTTTTAAACGATTTAATGGATTTTTTTTTAAATTTATTAAGTGATTTAAAATATAGTGATTAATGTTTTTTCAAAAACTTTAAATATAGTGACTAGCTAAACACACAAAGCCTGCTAGTTTTTAATATGATTAAAAGAAATAAAAAATCTAATCCTATTTTTGTTTTTAAGTAAAACATATAAATTTCTGCGCAAAAAAGGATTTAATTTAGTACGATAGGACTTATTTTAATCTATTCTTCCATATAAAGGCATGCGGTGATTGTATTTTATTCCCTAGCGTAAGCTACTATATTTCATTTATTAAAATTTCTATAGTTTACCTTTATCATAGGATCCACTTAGTGGCTTTTAACTTTTTATTGTCATTTTGGCAGCGAATTAAAATGACGGTGGCAATTGCGTAAGTAAAGATCTTGGCGAGATACTTCCGAGCTACTTCGGTGCCAAATTTGAAATTTCGCCAAAGGGTTGCATTCAGAAGCTGTTCCCTTTCTTTACCATGATTTAGCTCAATTTCATCTTACTTATTTTATACAAATGATTACAAGTTCATTACTTTTTTCGTCATTAAAAAAAAAAAAAAAAAATACATTATTTATTTACTTATTTTTGCATGAATTTGCTTTCATCTTTTAAATAATTTTACAGTTAAAATGGATTTTATTTAACATCTTTGAACCAATTTTGAGATCGAAATAAAAATTACGACTTTAGCTAGATTTGGTACTGATTAATACGTGTACCAATTTTTGATAAAATTTAATAATCTGGACTAAAAATCTGGAAACTTTCAGCTTTATATACTTAAATAAAAACGAAAATGTATGCACGTTTATTGAAAGTTATAGATATAATTTGATAACGATGCTGTGTGAAAGAAATAGTACGATCTGTCATGCATAAGAAAAATAAATGTTACAATCATTTCATTAATCAATACAAATATTGCTAAAAAAGAACAAATTATTAATAAGATATTTCAAATGCTGTGCAAATTTGTTTGACCAATCATTGATACACATAAAATAATAAAAGAGCACATTAGAACGATGTTAAACATTACCATTCATGCTTTTGAAAAATATTCATTAGAACTAACAAACATGAATAAATAAATAATAAAAAAAATCTTTACAAATTCAAATCCTTTTTAACCCATCTCATGTGGAATAATGAGTTTAGTACTTTTTCTTTTACGTAAAAGCTTTTTCTAAGAAAACTAATTTATGATAATAAGTGTAAACTTATAGCTTTATAAGACTCATAATAAGAAGATAAATTTAATAGATTTCTTTTAATCTAGATGTATCTTTTTTGTGAAAACAAAATGAATGTTGAATAATTTATAAAAAAAAGTCTGGATAAGAAAAACTATATTACGTTCAAATAATATTTAATTATTTTTCATTCAAATGACTTTATTGTAATTTTTTTCCAGTCTGAAAGGAATTTGTTTTCTGTTCTTCGATTTAGAAAATATTATCATGTCATACAGTGAATTAAAAAAGATTTTATCATAAAGTAAACTTGCTGATATCTAAGGTTAATGGAGTACATGGAATTTTCCCTTTTTTTAGAATTTTCTCGATAATATCAAAGAAATTCTAAAGAAAGAGATAATGTTTATTTATCTTACTAGATTTTTTACAGTAAATTTATTTTATTTGCAGAGATATCGGAAACTTTTTAAATCTGAATTTTAAAATTTCTCCAAGTTAAGAAAAAATAATTTTTTTTTAAACATATTACATAGAGTATATTTGAATATTTTATAAAAAATCAAATGTACTGTAAATTTTATAAACTTAAGTACATAATTATTTGTCTTATAGCCTAAGAAAACTTAACAATTGATAAAACTACTGCATCATTAATTTAAATTATACTTTTAATCACAATTTAAATATTAATATGATAATATTATTTTAATTTCCATTTTTAATTTATATTTGCTTTTTTAAGAGCTATGTATTGTGCTTTAATAGGAATAAAAATTAAGAATAATAAATAAATAAATTTCATATTTTCAATTCAGTCGAAAAAAAATAGTTTTTAATTGTACAATACGAGTGTTGCTTTATTCGTATAGCTGAAAAACCTCATGTAAGCAGAAAAGTATAAAAAACATGTGATTATATTTTGGATTAATGTAGTAAATAAATAAATCAATATAATAAATCAATCAACTATTGTAATGAAATTCTATTATTTTCACCTAATTATATTTTAAAATTTTAATCAATTATAACCTCTTTAAAAAGCATCGTTAAACATTTTTTTAAAAGTTTGTTTTGAGAAGAATTGTCTAACAATCTAACAAAATATCACTCAAACACTTGGAGTTTAGTATTCGGCAAACTCAAAGGTTCCATATGACCGCATTCACATTTATAGATTTATTTATTTATTTTAAGAAATCAAAACCCACAATATTTTAGTTTTTTACATTTTTTAATTTTTTACTGTATCCAAAATTTCCACATGCTTGCTAAATACAGAGAGTAGTGTGATATTTGTAGAGAAAAAATTATCTGTAATAATCTCTTAAAAAAATATTAATACATAGTAAAAAGAAAAAAAAAGAGAGGAAAACACTTTTTTTTTTTTTTTATTTGTCTTACGAAGATCCTTATGCGAAGCTAATATTACCCCCCCCCCCCTTCTTTTTTTGTAAAGTTTACAGAATTTCCGATGTTTCCCGAGATACAGTAGGCATGCCGAGTATTTTGGGGGGATCTGTATATTTTAAACATGAAAAAGGACTCTCACCAAAATATATCAGTTAGTAAAGATTCATAGAAAAGGTATGAAAAGAGACCTGAATAGCAAGAAAATCGCTTCTGTTGAAGTTAGTGGTGAAAAGAAAAAAAAAATTTTGAACAAATGATGACGCCTACATAGGTATGTGTATATTGCATAAAAAGAAAATGAAATTTATAGTTTTAATGGTCGTAACGCATGGAAATCAGAACAAATGCTATCAGACATACCGGTTACAGGTGAAAATTTACTAAGATATGCTGCGTAAGAACTGCACGCCTCCCATTCTAAACACCACTACATACGAATTCGCTTCGGCACTAGTGTTGTTTAGAAGACATAAAATTCATTCAACTAATCAGGATTTCTTCATATGTTTTCCCAGTAAGCAATATATAAGAAACAACTAAAAGGGATTTAATATAGCGAGTTTGAAGAATATTGGTAGAGTCGTTTAAGAGTTGCAGACATTCGGTTTCACTACCCTATTTTCATATCCCTTTTTACGGTTTTCACGAGCTCACTTTTGGTTTCCTTATATTTATCAAAATTTACCAAACTCATCTTCACACTGGGTTTGCTTTTATTATAAAATTTACTTGTACATTTTTTTTTTCGTTTGGAGATATGATAGTTAGAAGATTTTACATATACACACGAATTATACAATTAAAGAAAAAAAAAAAACCCTCTTCTTTGGACTCAGGAGAACTTGTATCATGTAAATCAGGCAAAAACACGACACTTAAATTCTTGACAGAATATAATACTTCCAATTCTTAAGACAGGCAGGTAATGAAAGTAAAAATGTAATAAAAAATAATCGTGAAGGAACTTTTCTTAAACATACATTATATATATATATATATATATATATATATATATATATATATATATATATATATATATATATATAACAGTCATTTTAATTAACCAACTAGACACCAACGCTCCCGCTGCGGGAACATTTGATTAAGAATTTTTTCTCTACAAGTAACACTAGTGTACACGGTTTTCATACCCCAGCTGAAAGTTGTTATTTTATTATTCATTTAGTTAAAATTATCCAGAAAAAATAATAAAAAAATTCTGTCACGTCTGGCTTAAAAAATATTTATTAACTTAACTGAAATACATAATTTTGGTATTAATACTAAAAAAAAAAAAAATTAAAAATGACTAATTTTTGCCTTCTTTTTATAGTTATTTGAATCAGTTTCTCTTATAATGGACCAACAGTAATCTCCTAACATGTTTTCATCCCAAAATCCTTGATATCGTTCTTCAAAAACCTTTAAATCTTGTTGAAAACGTTCCCCTTGTTCGTCACTCATACTTCCTAAGTTTTCAGGGAAAAAGCTCAGATGCGAGTGCAGAAAATGAATCTTTAACGACATGTTTATTCCCATCTTTTGAAAATTTTCTAATAAATCGGTAACAATTTCTTCGTAATTTTCACTTTTTTTTATGCCCCAAAAATTTTTCCACAACTATTTTGAATGACTTCCAAGCAGATTTTTCATTAACAGATAAAAGGCTTTCAAACTGAGAATCTTTCATAATTTTACGGATTTGTGGGCCAACAAATATACCCTCTTTCAATTTTCCCTCTGTAATGTTTGGAAAGATTTTTTGTAAATACCGGAAAGCATCACTGTTTTTTTCAAGCGCCTTCACAAAATTTTTCATGAGCCCCAATTTGATGTGTAAAGGGGGTAGAATGATGTTATTGGGATCTACCAACAGATCGTGTTTAATGTTCATTTTTCCCGGAATATACTCATTTCGAATAGGCCATTCTTTTTTTACATAATGATAATGTTTCGCTCTACTGTCCCACAAACAAAGGAAACAACAGTATTTTGTGTAACCACCCTGCAATCCCAATAACATACCGATGACCTTGAGATCGCCGCACACTTTCTTTATACTTTATTAAATTAATTAAAGTACGCATCGTTTCATAGCTCTCTTTACAATTCACTGCGTGTCCTATTGGTATGGACGGTTTCTTATAACCACTGTGTAATAAAACAGCTTTTAGACTATATTTCGAAGAGTCTATGAATAAGCGCTACTCTGCTTTATCATAGTTTTGATTCATTGCTTCAAAAAGTCCCGGGATATCATTACAATAACAATATTCACCTTCTCTTTTGAAAAATTCTGAAAAAACTTTGCTTCTGTTTCTTAAAAACGTAACTTTTGTGTCTGGTAGTAATAAGTTCCATTGTTGTAATCGGGAACCAAGAAGCTCTGCTTTAGATCTAGATAATTGTAAATCTCTTATAAGATCATTTAATTCGGCTTGGTTAATTAAATGTGGAGTATTTTCTTGAAGTGAGAACTCGTCAGAATCACTAGAAATTGATTTGAATTCAACATCACTTTCATTGTCATCTAGTATATTTGCACTCGAATTACCGGGACAAACTGGATGTGGTAGATCTTTCGAATGTAATATGGGCTTAGTAACAGACGGAACTTCGGCATATATAATACTTGCCTTATTTTTTTTTTTTATTATATCCCAATGTCTTCGTAACACAAAAGTAACAATCATTTTCATGATTACTCGGTTCTCTCCATAGCATTGGTGAACCAAATGGAAGGTAAACGTTTTCTCCTGATGACCACTGGAGTAAGACGATTCTACAGCTTTCGCAAAACACATGAGGCACCCACTTTTTATCTTGATTTGCAACAGGAAATCCAAAATAATGAAGATATGCACTTTTTAACGAAGCTACAATGGGTCTTCTCTTTTTTGAAAATATAAACTGCCCACAAACATAACAAAAACGATCAGAATTTTGTTTACACTTTCTACTCGACATTTTAAATCAATCCGAAACAAGATAATTGTTGTTTGAAGCGAACGAATAAACAATAAACTGTCGTCAACACGTTAGGTAGTAAAAAAAAAACATTTCACTGCAGGAAGAAATTGTGACGTGATAAAATATTTCTGCTAACACTTTTAGGTTTAAGGAAGGTAGATTAACATATTTATATACGTTTATTTTGGGGTATAAAAAAAAAGTTCAATTTTGTAAACTAGTGTAATTAGGATAAATACATATTTTATTTTTTTATATAGAATATTGAGGTGCCTAGTTTCGTTGGTAATTTTTTTCAAAAAGTTTGAAATGTATATTCTATTTTTTTTTTTTTTTTTAATTTTTCAAACAAAAATGTTTGTTTTTACAGCATAAGAAAAAAAAAATCTTCAAAAATAATTCATTCCAGTGCAGGGATTTAAAACAATGGATTTGACATAAAACAGCTCTTTTCTTAAATTATAACAAACAGGCATCAAGATAACTAATTAAAAAAGGTTTTGCAGTTTATCAACATCTGTTTTATCCCCATATATGCCAAGTCTCCCATTTGGGAACCATATCATACCTTCAAACAAAATAATTTTTTTTTAAATTATTTAAGTTACATATGATTATAAATGCACATTGAATTCTAAAACTTACGAAAATTCAGAATTTTTCAGTGGGATTCACATAGTGGCGTTTAATAAGTTTTAAATAATTATACAATTAAATTTTTTGAAGAGTTTCCTTTGAAAATTATTTATTCCTGAATTAAATTTCAGTTGTTTTACTTCTTAAAAATTAAAGATCGAAGTATTAATTTAATTAGAGATCCTTCAATATTAAAAATGATTTTCTCTTTACATTGTTATTGGCTTATTGATAGAAAGAACACAGATAAATAGATAGTTTTACATATTCTGTGTAAATTCGCATTTGTATTCGGTTGAACCCTTAAAATGTTTGTAGTAATTTTTGTGTATTTATATAATTAGAAACATACATTTTACATATTATTGCGTTTAAAGAGTCAACTTACAGAATTTGCAAATTTTGATTTGAAAAAATAAATATTATATCACTTTAAGACATAGTATAAATGTAATAAATTATTTATAAAAAAGAGTTAAGTTAAAACACGTGTCATTTGTTATTTAGATTAAAAACACTTTAAAACACGTAAAATTAAACTTTATTTAAAAAATTTTAAAACGTTAGTGGTTCGTGGACCACTAGTGATCCGCAACTTGACATTATTTGCGTTTTTTAATGTTTTATTAGAATATGTATTGATGCTAATTTTAACTTTTTGGTTTTCTAAATCACTAATGCTACAACATTCAAATTCAGAGTTTCCTGGATGAGGGAGAAATTAAATGAAATAATCTTTTATCACAGAAATTTGAATTGGAAGTAACAAGTATATTTATAGCTTTGAATTTCTGATTCGCATGTGATACTTAGCTAAGAATTATTTTAAATTATCAGAATATTTTAAATCTTGTTCTTTAATTTGTTTTTAGAACACTTCTTAATTTACCTTTCTTATTTCTCTACTACTTTTCATTATTTTTTTATATTTCCCCCCATAGTAGAGAATATAGAGCAGTGGTTCGTGGATTACTAGGGATCCACAAGAAAATATTGGTGGTCCACAGAAAGTTCTTGACATTATTTGCATTTTTTAATGTTTTATTAGAATATGTATTGGTGTTAATTTTAACTTCAGGGTTTTCTAAATCATTAATGAATCCCTAAAACATTGCATTTCAGAGTTTCCTGAATGTGACAGAAGTTGAATGGAATAGTCTTTTATAAAAAAAATTTGAATTGAAAATAACAAATATATTCATAGCTTTGAATTTCTAGTTTGTATTTGATACTTAGCTAAGAATTGTTTTAAATTTATCAGAATATTCTAATTCTTCAAAGATTTAAAAATACGTCAAAAATACATTTTTCTATTAGATTTTAATAATCTAATATAAATATCACTAGATTTAGAATATATACTTTTATATAAGAACATTTATCACTGCATTTAAACTCAACGTCTATTTGTTATAATATGTAAGCAATAAAAAGGTGTTTACAATTTTACGCTATAATTATTCTATTATAACCAAACAACTTTTGAGCATCGTTCTTGTGAATGAATAAGTGCTTACGTTTTTCTTAAAATAAAATAAACATTTGTAATTTTTTACATAAAATAGGTTTCTTTGATATTTATAAAATGGCCATTGTTCGATTATTATTTTAGATATATATTTGATTTTTTAGTCAATAATTTTAGTAAGACCTTTAATTATCAATTTAGGGATCCATGGGATTTTAAATTTTTAATTCCGTGGTTCAAGAAATGTTGACAAACACTGATATAGAATATAGGGATTTGTAGAAATGCTAAAATACTAAATTTTAATTCTTTAACTTATATTTTATTGTTATCAAACTTAAATTGAAATTTTCTTTAGTCTTTCTTACAGTTCATTCCTAGAAGATACAATTTCACTTTTCACTATTCATGCTATAATTGAGACCAAATAAGCATAGCAATATGAGTAATTTATCATCCTAATGATACAAAGTATAGCTTACTCACAATATAATAAAATTAATTCCATTGTTTACTTTTAATTATTCATAATTCTTCTTGTTGAATTTTTCTTCACTTAAAAAACTTAAGAAAATAATAATAATAATAATAATAATAATAATAATAATCACTAATAAATCACATTGTATCTTTTATTGTAACGGTCGAGTGTTGTTACTAAGATAAAACGCTATAATTAAAAGCACTCCAAAGTCCCCTACAGATGCTAAAAATTCATAAAAAGACAATATTTACAGTCTCTTTAAAAGGCTTAATTTTCTTCAAAGAATTTAAATGTTTTAATGCAGTAAAACCACTTCTACGTTAATGGCTGCTTCAATTATGCAAATATGTTCGCGGTCACGGCAAACTTAAATCAGAGTGTTCTGGATTTAGAAAGAAGTGCTAACAGAGTCTTATTTTAATGAAAAAGTACGTTTAAATAGATGAGTGAGAGCATTTCTAAAGTCTTATTAATTTAGCTTTAAGTTCTCAATGAATAAAATATGTGGCTGTTACTGAGATTTAAAAGAAATATTTTACGTTAAGTAGCATGAAATTCAATATACTTTATCTGCTAAAATAATTTTTTTTTTGTCATTTTTTTACTTTCACTATACGTGCATATTGCCATCACGTACACAATATAATATAATACTTTTTCATTTATTTCCAAATTTTCTTTTATTGGATTGTGTATTGGATTTATACTTTTGACTACAGAGGATACGATTACTGTTGTAAAAATTACACATTAATAATAATGATAATAATAATAATAATAATAATAATAATAATAATAATAAAAGGATTAATTAAATTATTTTTAGAAAGAAAGAATAGGTAATAGAATAATCTAAATGTATGAGTGTAGAATAAATGTGTATATAAGTATGGATGAAGGAAATAAAGGGAATCACTGAAAGATAGTCATCTAGAGACCGACACTGCGACCGACACTTTTGTATTCACAGTAAAATACAAAAGAGTCTCAAAAAGGTTTATAGCGGCCACAAACCAAAAAATCTGTTTGGAAGGATGAAAGGGAAACTTCTAAAAGTTCAGTTCTCAGGAAAACAGAGGTGGTAAAAAGAAAAAAAGAGAGAGAGATAGAAGAAACCAGGCAATGGTTAAGAAAAAGAACCACTGAATATATACATGATATTTGATTGGACAGTAAACGCGTGGTCTACAAGTCCTAAATAAATAAATAAATAAATAATAAGAAAAGAAAAATAAAAGAGAGATAGAGAGAGATTTCACTCCAACACATACCTGTTACATCGGGTTTTAAAACAGCGAAACACTTGAATATTTTAAACTCGCTTAAGAAGTATTTATGAACCGATTTGCATTAACATCGGTATGTTTATAACTATATCAAGATCACATTCAGAACTATTAATCAAATTGAGCCACCATGTTATAACAAAGGAGCCGTACCTGAAATAAAGAATTGAATCTACTTTTCCGACTCAGCCTAAAAGACTTATCAGCTTAAGGAAAATATAAATTCTACAATCATAGAAATAATTATACTATAACCGGTTTGTAAATTCAATGAATTATCATATATATTATTAAAATACATTCTTTAATACAGTATTATTTCTGAAAACTATTAACATTGTAATAATTCAAGTTACTTTCCGAAACTTTCAGGTTTGAATGAATTTTAAACATCCAACTATTCCACTAACTTTTATTAATGAATCCTAAAAGAAAAAAAAAATTATAGCATAGTTCACTATTAAAATTTATCTTTCTTATAGCTGACAAATTTTCTGAATTTCAAGTTGTATTTAAATCACTCAAAATATTTATTTTGAAAACTTTAGGAGGAAGGATTATCTTTTCCCGAATTGCTCTTGTGGATTCTCCTGATAATTAAATTTAAAACCTCCTCTGAATAAATAATCGATCAGTTTATATTCTAATTGTAAAACTTTAAAATGAAATTTAAACTCAGCCATTGAATTTAATTTGATAATTGACTGAGAGTGATTCAAGTTCAAAGATTATTTGAAGATTATTATTTGCCAATAAAAAGATATGGAAATAAATAATTTTAATACCTGAGCAGGCATTCGAATTATTTCGAATTATTTTATTTAATTCTCTTACGGTATTAAAAATTACAGTTTAAAGAAATAATATCAGATGCATAATACACTACTTTTACAATTTTACTTTACATCAATTTTAACTTATTAATTATTATTATTTTTTTTTTAATGAAAATTGTTTTCATTAAAAAACGATTTCCATTAAAACTTTTCAAATTTCCTTAAAGCAAATATTGCTTTAAGATAAAAGCTTTATGTTTATAAATTTAAATATATATATATAACCTTTAAATGTAAGTTGCTTTGAAAAGTGTAGCAAAAATTATAAATAAAAATAAAAATCTATATTTAAATAAGTTGTATTGAAATTAAAAGTAGAATATCTCAAATACATGATGATATATCACTTTTAAATTAATACTAAAACACAAGTTTGTCTAACTATCTTGTTTTATTTGAAACTACTTAAAAACATACAAGAACATATATTTCGCCAAGTATTAACGATTTTACTCGCTTTTTGACTAGAGTTTCGATAGTGATAAATTTTAACTGTAAATGTTTGACTATTTCATTTTAATTAAAATTAGAATACCACTAAATAATTTTTAAGCCATGTACGCGATTTGCACATAACAGCAGGCGAGGTCATTTGAAATCACTATGGAGTTCTATTTCTCCAATTTTTAAAATATTCTAATGTTATGGAACTTCGACGTTTTCACTTTGCATTATTATTTGACAAGTTCAAATTCATTGAAATGTATAGCTGTGGTAAGCTAATCATTTAATAACTACCCAAAGTAAAAGCATGTTTTTGAAAATCACGTTCAGTAATACATTATAACATTATAAAATATACATATTCGTCTCTGTTAGTAAAGTTGATGACATACCTACGAAATAAAAGGTGTACAATTTCTTTTCGTAAATAAAAATGAAAAAATTGACTAAACGAATTCCCTTGATATTTTAATAGATTAATAGATTTTAACAACCAATCCATTTTAATCTGTTTTTTTTTTATACAATTTACGTATGCAATATTCAAAGGATAAAAATATTTTAAATATATCATTAATCAATATTTGTATTTAAAAAATTTTCAGTAATGTCACCCTTTTTTTCTAGGAAAAAAAAAAAAAGCATGAAAGAAAAAATATAACGAAACTGTGTCAGTATAGAATTTGAAAAACGAAAATGAAACAGGATTTACATATTTTACGTGTTATGATCCAAAAATAGCAAATACACTGTCGTCTTATAGTAGTTTGCAGTATTATATAGTAAGAACATTTTGAATTATACCTCCAAAATCTAAAGTCATATGACATTTAGGTTTTTGATCAATTATTGCAATCATTTATAAAAAAAAAAAAAAAAAAAAAAAAAAAAGTTTGTAAAATTGTTAGTTGTTTAAAACACGAAATTTTGTTTTAATAATGCAAATAATACACGTATTTAATAATATAATTAATGTAAATAATAATAAGTGAACAAACACATTTATGGCCTTCTTTTTAATCATATTCAAAATTATACTTTCATTACAATTTCAATGAAAAAAAATCCTGATTGTAATGAAAAGGTAAATACTAAATGCACTATACGAGGACTGTCCAATAAATACGCAAAGTGGTGCTATCTGTCGGCCATGACGCGGACTATAGCCTCGCTCACTAGCGGTGCTACTTGTCTGAGACCCAATGAACCATCAGTGCATGGCGGGTCGTCGAGCTGTGCGTATTGTTCCAGTTGTGTTAGTTTCTGTTGTCCTTGTTTTTATTGTGTGTCGAAAATGGAAATTGACGAAAATAATAAATTATTTTTCTTACAATTCTCAAGCGTTTGAGAGATCGTGTGAGTCATGTGCGACGAAATTTGACTCACGTCGATGGATGGATCCTTCACCATGACAATGCACCTGCACATTCAGCACTGATTGTTCGCCAGTTTCTGGCAAAAAATTCAGTCACCATCCTTGATCATCCTCCTTATTCACGAGATCTCACTCCATGCGACTTTTTTTATTCCCAAAATGTAAAAATGAGATGAGGGGACATCACTGGGAAGATGTGGACACAATAAATCAAGAAACGACGAGAGCACTAAAAAACCTGACTGCCGAGGAGTTCCAAGGATGTTTTGAACAGTGGAAAAGACGATGGAAAAAGTGCATAGCAATAAATGGCGAGTACTTTGAAGGTGACAAAATCGATGAAGGCTAAATTTTGCAAAATAAACATTTTATGGCCTTAGTTCGCGTATTTATTAGACAGACCTCGTACTTTTGATTTTAGAACAATTGGGTACTTTTAGAAGCCTTCAAGTATAAATTTTTAAAATGACTTAAAATGATTTCGTTTAAAAGCTGATGCATGGAACCAATGCTGTCAACAATGTAATTCAAGTCATTAAAATGAATGGTGATGCATAAGAAATTCATAATTGATAAGCTGAATAAAGAATGATGCAATCTAAAAAATGCATTTTGCATAATTTTCTTTTCTTATATTCTTAAATATTATCATTTTCTACAAAATTTATGTAAACTTCTTGTTGTTTCAACTTGATTTGTTGATAATATGAAGGTAAATAACTCCCTGTTGTTTTACAACTGTGCAAAAATTAATATTATTGCATTGCATTGATGGCGTTAAAGCGAATTCCTAAGTTGCATTTGAGAATACGTTTCTAATATAATTCCAAATTTAACAGCTATATAAAACATTCAGTCTTTCGATTTTATCTGTAATCGTTTAATAATTTTTAATCACAAAAATAAATGTGTCCAGGATAATATAGAAAAATAGCTTTCGAATTAGGAATACAATTTGGAAGATTTTTTACAAATAGGCTGTACTAAACATTTAGTTTCAATTTCTTCACTTATCACTGATAAAACAGATTTCCAATGTATGAAAGCACTTTCTCACACAGGATTTTATTTATGTTAATTCCCTTAAGCCAAAGAAATTAGAGGTTATCTCCAGTTAATCTGATGGATTGTGAAAATAATACTTTTGTTTCTAGAAAAGGGATACTGTAGCTGAGTGAAAAAGTAAAAGAAGGCAACACATCTTAAGAATAATGCTATTGTTTTATTACGTTTATATAAAAGTTTTATTTTGTTTTATTTTTATCTCAAATATCATAGGAATAGTGCATATTCACGTGTGTAACAAGATGTTGAGTCTGAAAAGTGAATTGAACTGCGCAACTGAAAAGACTTATAGGTAAGGCAAATGGATATCACAATAGCCGATTTAATTGGAGGAAGAACGAACATCTCAGAAAAAACTTACATCTTTAAAAAACGCGTCACAAAAATTACTCTTGTTAAAAATAGAACTTAACAAAAATAAATAATAAAAATAGATTTATTGTAACAGACTGCAATATCAGAGTCAAAATGCAATATACGAGTCTGAAAAATTCTACATAGCGTCTGCAGTGATATAAAAGTTTTGCATTTTCCTGAAATATTGCAAAGGAATCAAAATACTAAAGTTAGTAGTGAAGAAGAACAATTGTTACAATTAAAGTTAAACATGAATGTAGAACATAATTTTTCTGGCAAGCGAACATGTCCAACGAAATTACTCCAAGCAATGCTAGATTTCACATTAAAAACATGCTAAAAACAATTTCCTTTCGAATTAGAAAACTTTTAGTGATAGTAGAAAAATTTTAGAGTTTAAACCCCTCGTATATTATTTTTCGTTGTATTCTGTCACTAGTTTAAACGTATGCTATATTTTTTATCGACTATTAATTTCTGGATATATGACAAGATGTTTCTTTGAATATTTAATAAAATGCCTGTAGTCTTTAATTGTACTTTTTGTCAGATGTTTTTATGTGTATTAAATACCTTAATGGTGACGACATTAGATATTGTAAAAGTTAATCAAATGAATTGTGCAAATAATATCTTTTTTCGAAAAAGAGGATTTGTAGTTGAACGAAATAATAAATGGACGGCCACTTATCTTTTTAAAATAAGACGTTTATTTTTTATTCCTTTAGTATAAAAGTTTAAAAAATGAAATTATTTTATGTATTCAAAGTTAGATGTAAGAATGTTGCATGTCATATATTGATCAATTCAAAGAATGAAGAGTGTGGAGAGATTTTAAATATTTGCCCAAATATAAAACATTGCTGAGGACCAGAATGTAAATGTTAGTAGCTAAGCGGAACAATCAGCTCAATCACACTACGATATCAGTCTAAAATCAAACTTTTCTAGCAAAAGAAAGAAAAAGTACCGATAAAATTGCTCCAAGAAATGCTCGGTTTCACATTAAGAAGCCCACCAGCGGCCGAGCGGTTCTGCGCTCAAAGCTGGTAGACGTGAGGTGCCGGGTTCGATCCCAGGTCGCGCTCGTCGGCCTAGCCGTTCGGAGTTTTCCGTGGTTTTCTCCGAAACTTGCGTAAATACGGGCTAGGACCCCTTAGAAAGACCTCCACGTAAGGCACTCCCCCTCAGGCCCAGGACCTACAGCAGTCAATCGGCCTTAATCCTAAACACTAAACACACTAAACACTTCACATTAAGAAAGTGATTGAAGATAAATTACTGGCGTTTAAATGGAAGAATTTGAAACCATTGCATATAAATCATAAGCTATCACTAGTTGAAACTAATGATATATAAATTATCTACGGAGTATTTCTGGATGTTTGACTTAAAATAAAAGTGTGTTTACGATTTGCAAAATTTTTTTTTTCTTCTTCTAAAATCAGAATCTATAGTTGAAGGAAATAATGAATAGAATATATCCTGTTGAAAGAATATGATTTTTTGTTTTATTCGTTTTGTAAGAAAGTTTGTAGGGGTGACGATATTAATCAATTCGCAAAAGGAAGAGTGTGGAGAGACATCAAATATTTCCCAGATTATGAAATATTGCCAGAGAATCAAAACACAAATGCCAGTAGCTAAGAGGAACAATTGTTCTAATTAAACCAAGACATTAGTCTAAAACCTTAGCAAAGGTTACTGATAACTTGTCCGATAAAATTGCTCCATGTTGAAAAAAGGGATTATAAATAATTTACTGACACTTTAATGTGAGAATTTGAAATCTCTAATATATTATTCAGCACAGACTACCATTAGTTTAAACCGATGCTATATTTTGTATCTGCTGAGAATTATTGCTTACAATTTCATATCCGCGTACAATTAATCCTTCTTCACCTTTATTAACAAGTATCTGCCGGTTCGGTAGCGGAAGGTTATAAAATGTAATATTGCTTGCTGTTTTTATATATAGATTTTATTTCCATAAAACTGCTTTAAAGTTTATATTAACTCCCAGAAAATTCGTTTTTAACTAAACATTTTAAGTTTATGCATAATTTATATTTCTTTCACCAATAACGCTAAAGGTAATCAGTTTTCATATTTTGTAATCATTGAAATTCTATCTTATGTTGGTTATTGTTCCTTTCAACTTATTCATAACTGGTAGACATCCATCCATTTATGTTCAATTAAATTAAAAAGTTCAACCGGAAGTGAGATTCTTTAAGACAGGAAGTGCTCGATCTCGCCAGTTTAAAGAGCTGGCAATAGGTAAACATTGGTAATTAGGCTTGATTTCACATTTATCTTTAATTTAAATCATTCAGGGTTTTTTTTTTTTTTTATTATACCCCATATATTTATTTATTTTTTCCAACAAATAATTACACATTAAGTAAAATCTTTAAATGCGTTTTCTGAAAAACTATATTTTTCGATTTTTGTGTATGCGATAAACCTGATTTCTCCAAAAGTTTTCAAGTTATTTCTATGAAATTTCTTTACAGTATATAACAGATTTCCAGTCACGCAATTAACTAAAAGATATGTTCAATGTACTATTTTAAAGATTTTACATGTGTTTATTTTCTAAAGAACAGATTTTTCTTTCGGAAAATTCTGGTTTTTTCTCTGTTAGTTACCATATTTCAGTCAATTTTAAGAATATCTCTTAACTTTTAGTTCAATGCACAGATAAGGGTCATATCATTATGTATTTCAATGGATATTGAATTATATTAATTTTTATCGAGTATATGAGGTTTGGCGTAAACATTTTTCTGCTTTGCTTAAAATGTACTATTTTTCAAAATTTTAAGTCCGTTTATAACTGAAAATATAATTACTTAATGCATAGTGTGCTTTTTTAGAAAAAAGTGCTCCGTACCCAGACAGATACCTTAAAAAAGACAGCACATTCATGACAAAGTAACTATGAATAATTTTATACTTTTAATGAAGATTATAATTATTTTTACGCAAAAAAAAAAAATAAAATTCTGAAGAGTTTTTGAAAATAAAATTTGCAATTTTATCTCAAAATGAATCAAAATATCTCAACAAAGATTAATTACTTTTAGAAACAAATTGAAGAAAGAAAAAGCGTGTTTTGATAATTTCTACTTTTATAATTAGTATGTTTCAGAATCAAAAGAAGGCTTTTCGGATTATTCGTTTTAAGCTTTCGCTTGATAGTTTTATAAAAAACATCTTAGACATTAAACTTTTAATTAGGTAAGAATTTAAAACAACAGAGATAACTACTTTGATTTTAATTTTAATTGCATCTTGTTATGGTAAGTAGCATTTCAACATTTTTTCTTAATTACGTATTAATCGCTAATTGTATTGTAAATGATATTTTGCCTACTGAATACAATTTTTTGTTTACATTTTATACTTATTTGATGTGCTTAAATCCTCAAAAGTTTATTTAATGATATATATTTAGAGGTTCATTTATTGATTTTGATAAAAGTATTTTAGAAATGCATAAATAATTTCAATATTTACTTAAATAAAGTTACATATTTTTAGTTATATATTTTTAACATTAAATAAAAAGTTCTTAAAGTTATAGTATATTATTTGCTTATTGAGAACGTATCATTTTTCCATCTAAAAGAACATTTTAATATTTTCATTGATGCATTTTCGTGAATTTATTACTTCCAGAACGGATTTTTATATGCTATAGCACTTTAGAACATACTTAAGAAATAAATAGTAATAAAACTCAAAGAAAATACCAAAAATTATACAAAAAAAATATTCATCAACAGTCTTGGCTCGAAATAATTAACTACAATTCTTCATCAGGCGAAAAAGGAACGAACAAAATTAGCTAGGTGAAAGTAGTGAAGTTTATTTTTATTTAATTATTCTTTTGACACAAAATTGTTACTACGTGTTTGTATTTACGTTATTTGAATAAAGTTCTTATATTTTATCTCTCAAAACCGAGTTTCAGTTCATTTTAGTATTTCAATATTTCAGATATGTTTACTACTTCGTTTGTCTGTCTCTTTTTCTTCTCATTGATATATTCACTGAGAAAAAAATATACCGCTTTCATCTAGAACGAATAGGTGGTCCTTTTCTAAATCTCTAAATCTCTAAACTAGAAATATAGATTTTCGAGCTATGTGTATAAGGCACGCCAATACACTGAGAAAAAATTCTATAATTGATATCTAGAATCTAAATTATGGCTCTAGAAAAAATAGTTCCATTTCATCCTTATAAATTTCTTATAAAAAATGTTCTAGTCCCCTTCGAAAGCGAATTCTAGAGACCTCTATTAGAATTCATGAGCGTTTGCCTATACTATCGAGCACAAACCTATTTGAAAATATCTCCAATTAAATTTGAATGCAAGAGGCGGGTTTCAGCAGCTATAATCTTGGTTTATGACCCAATTCTAAAAAAATAAGCAAGAATTTCTCGTAATAAAAAAGGTTCAGAATATTGTTTCACCATCTAGAAATGTGTACACTAGAAATTCTCGACCATTTCATCTATTCAGTTTATTGGCGTGCCTTATGCGCATAGCTCAGAAATCTATATTTCTAGTTTAAGGATTTAGAAAATGACCATTTATTCATTCTAGATGATGGCGGTATATATATTTTTTCTCAGTGTAGGTATATATATAACAATATGACAAAAATGCATTATTATTATTTAGTCGAATTTATTAAGCGAAATTATTAGTATACCGGCTTGAAATGCCCCTAAAGTTATGTTATTACAATTCTTTCCATCATGTTTTCAGTAAACAATCATGTACTCAGAATTTATTATTTAATCTGAGATGTATGAAGGTACTTATATAAATTGTTTTTTAAGAAGAGTATGGCAATAAAGGTCTTCAAATAAATTTAAATCAATTTTTTAGAAACGCTACAACACATTACATTCAGTAAATATGGTATAGTCAGAAAAATAAGCCATCCTCCCAACCCTCGATTATTTTCCATGAAAATCGTCGTATGGATATGCAGCTGAATCCGATCGGCTAGTAATGACGCCTAGTTTATAATGATACATTTAGATTTTGCTTCAGGGGTCATCTACACACTAAAACTTTTACCAACTGTATTTATTTAAATGGCAACGCCCATTTCTGACAATTACTTGGATCGAATCAGTCCGAAAAAGGATATACTTCATTTATTTTTCGCAAATTTTTATACAGTTATAAGACATCAAAATCTGAGGATACTAATGTTAAACAAATGTGACAGACTTTAATTCAAATCTTCCCGGAAACTTATTAAATTAAAATTTCCGCTTTTTAACGCGTTAGAATAAAGTAACCCAAGCATATACCATGCATATTTTTTTATGAAAACACATGTTTTTAATTCTCAAAATTATTAATAAATTAAAATTCTAGGAAAGTATAAATTATGACGTAAATTAAATTTTGCCCATATAGAATAACCATCATACAAAATGTATGTATTTAAATGTACATTTCATTTCTATCATTATTTTTCGAGTTATAGTGATATTTGATTTCGTATTGGCGTTAGGGGGACGTCACGTGTTATCATATGCGTCATTTATAATATTGCATGTATAGGAATCAAAATACTTACTTAAGAAAATTTAGATACACACTTAATTTCTTATTAACATTACTCTATTTTATTTTACATTAAAAATTATTTTTTTTTTTCAGTTATTACCTGAAAGAATACATTACTTGTCTGTGCGCGATCTTAGTTTAAAATTTTAAAATGGAAGAGCCCCGTACACATTTTTGTTTCTATCTCTGTTAAGAATTAAATAAAAGCCAATAAACTGTGGCTGCTACCGCGAACACATCGAAACGTTTTGATCGTTGAATTATGACATAGAAATACGTTTTCAGAAATTATAAAGTCAAAGATATAGTAATGGGAATTCTGCTCGCTAATTTTACATTGAAAATGTTTAATAGATTTACTATAGTATCTTTTTCCAGATTACCTAGTGATTAAAACCATAAACTTATTCAAAAGTAAATGATTAAACAATATTAGGAAAGAAAATTAAATGATATATATGGCGCTAATGAGCAATAGTATTTTTCTTCCTGTATTCACTTTCTTTCTTTCTTTCTTTTTCCCCCCTTTTTCCATAAGAGCTTTTTTGAAAAAAAAAAAAAAAATAATAATAATAATTTATAAACTATGAAAACTGCCAGAATAGTAAAATAAATGTTATTAAATGATTTTTAAAAGAACATCACGTCCAATTTTTATGCTTGTATGTATAGTTAAATATATATATATATATTCACAAAAAAAAAAAGAAAAAAAAAAAGAAAGAAGAAAGACATAAATGAACGCAGGAACAAAAATTTGATTTGAATTTAGCATTTGCAGTCATGTGTATTTTCTCCTATCTGTAATGTATCTTTAACACCTTTTCTCACTTAATTTTCTTTTTAGAAAATTTTTTAATTTTTTCTTTTTTCCAAAGCTTTTTTTTTTTTTTTTTTTTTTTTGAGGAAAATTGAAATAATATCAGTTTAAAAGTTTTCATTTTTCTTGAAATTATGTAAAACTGGATTAATAATTTGATAACGAACATGCCATTCATTTTATGTTCAGACGTCCATTTGTAAAAAAAAAAAAAAAAAAAAAAAAAAAAAAAAAAGAAAAAAAAAAAAAAAACGTTGTTCCTTTAAATTTTCTCAGCAGTGTATTTTAAGAGGACACTTGTATCGTATTGGTTTTAACTTAAGCACATGTGGAATGATAGAGTTTATAAACAATGTCTATGTTAATGTCCATATATGATTCTTTCGGTATCCACTTATAATTGTGTTATCATCTCTAATACTCTATAAAAATTAGAAAAAAAATGAAAATAAATTCCGTAAAAACTTAAAGTTTGCTTTCTTTAATGTTGTTTATGGTGTTTGAATAATAAATTAACATAACCAATATTAATATGCAAAATGTACGTAACATATGTCTATAGTCAGAAACATTATTCATTCATTTTTTTTTTTTTTCAATTCTTGCATATTTTGAAAAATTATTATGAACAAAAATCTTAATAAGTATTTTATTATAAAACTTACTGAAAAAATTAGTAATCATATAAGAAATTGAATTATAAAATGGTCTGTGGATAAAACGAATTGTTTTGTATTTCGTAAAAACAATTCTAAGGACGTCCACAACGTATCAGTTCCTCTAATGAATTATTCGCTGAATTTTAATACCGACAAAAAGCTTTTGTAGTAAATGCATCTAAATAATGACAAAACTTAGTTGCATTTAGGCGCCATTTCGCCTTAAATGGTGCTGCTTATTAAATATCCAGTGTTTATATAAATTCTCATATTACTGATAGAGAAACATTTGTTGCGTACGTGAGATCTTAAGCTAATTTAAAATAGCTTGCTTTTAATATTATAGACGGGTATTCTAGACGAGTTATATCTAGTAATAGTATGTCTATATAGTTCGAGTTTCAGAATCAAAGATTTCATGTAAACAATATATTGATTACATGAAATCTGCACTGTTAAAAATGGTTTATTAAAAATGAGCTAAATTGTCTCAAAATAGCTCCGAAACAATATATACTTAAATTTGAAAACTCATGTACTCAATTTTGAGTATATTAACATGTCAAACATGGGGATATTGGGATTGTTATTAGTCAACCCCATTTTTGAGCATGTCAATATACCCAAAAATTAGTACATGGGTTTTCAAATTTAAGTATATATCGTTTCGGAGCTATTTTGGAACAATTTAGCTCATTTTTAAGAAACCATTTTTACCAGTGTGTTTATTGTACTGTTTGTTATCGTTATACAGTGGGTTTCATGTAAGTTGTATTCTCCTGCTAAAGTTTCAATGTTTACATAATCGAATAAAAAATTTAACCGTTGGTTTCATTTACTTTGTTTTGAATTGAAAAAGCGAGTATGTCATATAATATTTTTGCGCATGCGCAGTGCAACTCTTTTATTTTATTTTCCCCAATGAGATTTATTAAGTTTCTGATCATTAGAAAGTATGTTACATGCTGAAGACAGCAGCATTAAATTGTCGTAAATCGGTTCGCTCTATCATAAGTTATGAAGCAACAAGTTTTCCATAACGTAAAAATGAAATCTTTAAATAGTCATAAATGTAACTTATCTCAATAATGAAGCTGTGGATATTAAAAATTTAACAAAAGTTAGAGTGTTTTTTCAAAATGCTTAGCATTCACTGCATCGCATGGAAAAGACATCAATTTGTATTAATCAACTAATTCAGAACATGGGATGCAGAATGAATGTTTCTCTTCATGTCGCTTCAGTTTCCTATTTTAGAGGTACTTATCACTATTGTTTATCATCGCTCACATAGCCCTAATTATTTTATTTTCTTTATTTTTTCTAAATAAGATGTTCAAAAAGTTCTCTATTGATATCGCGTAATAACACAACCAATTTTTTATGTCTTCCGGACGTTTGAAATTCTGGCAGAGACAGTTTCTTTACAAAATTTTGCAATGCATCGGCGTAACCCAACAATATTTCACATTGGTGTAACGTTAATCTTTTTCTTGAGAAAACCCATAAAAAGAGATGTAGGAGTACTAAGTTTAGGATTTATTTGGCTATTTAATAGACCCTATGAGACTTACGTATCGAGACTTAGAATATTACTTATGGAAATAGGGTGGTCCGAAAAACATGATAGAAAGTAAGCGATCGTTGTGGAAAAAATAAAATATGCAAGAACATGAAACTTATGTTATTAAATAAAGATATGAATGACATTTAATATACAAGGTGCTCGAAATGTCTACCGTCCCTGAGTATAGTGTTATAAAGCCAGTTCTGAAACTCTGTCATAAAGCGCTGGAGTGTGTCGTAATCAAGTGTATCAACCTCAATTCTGATGGTCGATTTCAGGCCCTCAAGGGAATCAGGGGATTCCTATAGATTCTGTCCTTGGTGTAAACCCATAAGAAGAAGTAGCACGGATTTAGGTCCGGACTGTATGGGGACCCCTCTATCCCGTGCCCAGTGAATTTTTCTGCATTCATTGTAATCAAACGCTCACTAAACGTCGTTTTAAGCCACAGGAAGACATCAGCAGTTGTATGGGGACGAGCCCCATCTTGCATGAACCAGTACTGGCGCGTTATGTTGAGACAGCCCGCTTCAAGGTCAAAGTGACTAGAAACTCTCGATACTTCACTCCCGTGACCATACCATCAATGAATATCGGACCACTCATCCACTTCGACGATATGGCACACCACACCGTGACCCTTTGTGGATACAGTTGTGAAACGACACTGAGATGAGGATTTTCCGTACCTCAATGGCACCTCAAAAAATATTCTTACGACGATAAATAATCGTTCTTCCAAGGTCAGTGATTCCATATTGGTTATTTATTATTTCCGGTAATCAAGCATTCACCTTAAATGCCAATATATGTGCAATTACAATATGGAAGAATGATACTTAATATTAGTACATTTGAAATCAGGAACTTAAAATACTTTCTATCATGTTTTTTAGACCACCCTGTAATAATGTAAACATATGTTGCTGAAAAAAATTTCTTTTGTTTGTTGTTCCCACCGCCTTCCCTTAAAACTGATGAAATATATTATAAAATAACCATTAAAAGGATGTGACCCATGATTAACAATGCGTCCAGTGGTTGCTAACTTCTTGAAATCAAAAAGAAGCATCACACTGCTCGGCATGAAAATTGCTTCTGACATCATTTTAGCATATTCTTATATAAAATGACCCCCTGAATCCGAATATGACGCCCATTTTGCTCTATCACCCACAGTTTTTTAGGAAAGACCTCCTATTTTTATCATTTTTCAGTGATTTTATGGCTATAAATTTGATTTTTAGGAGTGTGTGTGGGGGATTATTTTAACCGTTAAATATCTTCTGAGGGGCTACGGAGTTGGAAAATTCTAACACATGGACATTTGCGGCAAGGGAATTTTTTTTTTTTTTTTTTTTTTTTTTTTGGGGGGGGGGGGGATTTGCCATTGAAATTATGCCTTACACATCTTATATTTTTTAATCTGTTATTAGTGTTATTTTTTAAACTTTATATTTTTTTGTTTTTAGATGTTAAGTTAATTCTTTTTCATTCATCAAATCAAATTCATGGTCATAAAATTATCCAAGAGGGGGAAAATTGAGGGGAGTAGAGTGGTGGTGTTTCTAGAAAACGGTGGGTGACTGGGCAAAATGGGAGTCATATTCGTATTCATGAGGTCATTTTACGCAAGATTAAGCAAAAATAGTATCAGAACTCGTGTTTTTTTTTTTTTTTTTTTTTTTTTGCAGAGCAGTGTCATTTGTCGCCGCATAGGGAGAGGATCCACGTCAGGGAACATTTTAAATCAGGATGGATTATCACGAAGCATTTTAAACATTTTATTAAGATTTAAAACTTTGTGATGCTTGATTTCTCAATTTAAATAATTTTCCTGAAATTTTAATGTACTTGATATTGTTGTATTTCATTGAATATGTAAGCAAAATATTATAACTGTAACAGATTAATTTGCCAAAAAGATTTGTTAGGCAATAAAATTCAATTTATCTTAAGTATTGTTATACTATAGTGTCAAAAATGCTTAATAAAATTCAAAATACATTTTCATAAATTCCGGTTATAACCCTAAATGTATCTGATCATTTTCGTGCGGCCTTGAAAATCTTAATAATAATTTTACTGTGTTACATATAAAAAAAATTTTTTGTTTACATATCAATAATTGATGTCAATTTCATTATGATTTGTGCAAGATAACGGTATTAAAATCTGGTTCATACAAAACTTGTTATAGAACGCAATGCTTTGGAATTCTTTCAGGTGTCCCTGTACACATACCACTGGCGGTATTTTCTCAAATTTCAATAGGGAATGCACCATTGTGAATTTGAATTACATAAATCCGTTTCAAGGCAATCCATAAATATTTACGGGAGAAAGAGCGTGAACAGACAGACTGGTAGACGGACAGAAAGACAAACCGAAGTCATAAATACTTTCCAACTTTGTTGGAAAGTATTAATAATAATAACAAAAAAAAAAAAAAAAAAAAAAAAATCAGACTGTGAATAAAAAAAAATTTCTGTACAGTGTAGAGTTGTTATATTAAGCTCACTATCACGAAATCAGTATGCAAATAAGGTTAAAAAGATAAAAATATTCAAAACAGTTTTTTTAGAAATTCGATTTTTTATTTTTGTAAAAATCAAACCTTAAAAAAAAAAAAAAAAAAAAAAAAAAAATCTCCTTTAGTTTTATAATCATTAACCACCGCATATTTTTCATTTCTACATATTACAAAATTCTTATTTCCACACACTATCGAATACAAGTATTTTTTCCAAATGAAATTAATTAAAAAGTGAAAATAAATAATTTATTACGTGATTTCTTGTTATTTCGGTGCACATCTAGGGTCACCTTTGGAGGTATTTTAATTTTTGCCGCCAATTTGAGGATGAACTTTATTGGAAATTATTTGTTTAAAGATAATTTAATCATTCTTTTGGTTGTGCATTTTATTAATACATTTTGTAGTTAATTTTTAATGCAATATTTCATATTCTATTTGTATTTTTAACGTTTTGAAAATGATGCTTGTAGAAATGGCGATGCAATTATTAATAATGCATTCTTGCTACGAAATGATCTAGTCAGACACAAGGAAAACAGATAATTTACATTATTATTATTATTATTATTATTATTATTATTGCAAAATTTATATTTATTCATATTGCCCATTTCATTATGATTTATCCAAAATAAGGGTATTAAAGTATGGTTTATAGAAATACCGATCATAGAACACAATGCTTTGGAATACTTTCGGTGTCCCTGTACACAAACCGATGGTGATATTTACTCCATTTTCAATAGTTCCACTGTAAACTTCAAAAACACATATCAGTCTCAAGAAATCCCATGAATATTTACGGAAGTTAGTGCGCGGATAGACGGACAGAAAGGCAAACCGAAGTCATGTACACTTTTTAACTTTGTTAAACATGCTATCATAAAGTAAAATCCTTGGTGAAAAATGCCCGAGCAATTTCGATGTCGAATTTCAAGTGGGGTGCTATATTAAAGCTGGTCTGAAATTTATAATGCTATTTTATATGAGTTTAATTATATATTATTATTATTATTATTATTATTATTATTATTATTATTTTTAACGAAAGAGAGAAACTGCAAACAGTCACTTCAGTTTTGTTTAAGATTAGCATAAAATTGACTTTTTTTTTTTTTTTTTTTTTTTTTTAATTTGATGAGTCTATCAAATACTTAACAAGCATTTGGTATTTGGCCCTTTTTTTTACTTCCTTATACAAAGTATAAGGAAGTATAGTAATCCCGATTTGCGAAATGGATTTTGTATTTCACATTGCTCGAAAACGAATGATCGCTGAATGTTGCCAATTTATACGTGTGACAGTCATGATGTCTAGTTGCACACCTGCAAGTTTCGTCTTAACACGAGCTCTCGTTTTAGAGATATAAGCGACTTTACACGATTTTTCGTGACGTCTGTATGTATGTTTGTCTGTGTGTGTGTGTGTGTGTGTGGGTGTAGGTCGCATAACTCAAAAACGGTTGGACGTAGAAAGTTGCGAATTGGTACATAGGTTTCTTACAACATCTAGTTATGCACCTCCCTTTTTGGACTTTATATGATTTTCCGTTTTGGAGATATTTAGGAAAATAAGGTTCATAATGGGCAAAATGTATCAAAAAACGGTAATAGCTCAAAAACGGTTTGAACAAATCTTGAAATTTAACTGACTTCTCGACTAGCTAGACATTTGAAACTTACAGAAAAGTTCGGAACACGTTGACATGAGTCCCCCCCCCAAGGCACAACTTTGACATGAGTCCCCCCCAAGGCACAACTTTGATATGAGTACCCCCCAAGGCACAACTTTGACATGAGTCCCCTCCCCAAGGCACGACTTTGACATGAGTCCCCCCCAAGGTACAACTTTGACATGAGTCCCCCCAAGGCATAACTTTGACATGAGTCCCCTCCCCAAGGTACAACTTTGACATGAGTCCCCCCCAAGGCACACGAGTCCCCCTCAAGGCACAATTTTGACATGAGTCCCCCCCAAGGTACAACTTTGACATGAGTCCCCCCCAAGGCACAACTTTGACATGAGTTCCCCCAAGGCACAACTTTGACATAAGTCCCCCCCAAGGCACAACTTTGACATGAGTCCCCCCAATGCACAACTTTGACATGAGTCCCCCCCCTAAGACACAACTTTGACATGAGTCCCCCCAAGGCACAACTTTGACATGAGTCCCCTCCCCAAGGCACGACTTTGACATGAGTCCCCCCCAAAGTACAACTTTGACATGAGTCCCCCCGAGGCACAGCTTTGACATGAGTCCCCCCCAAGGCACAACTTTGACATGAGTCCCCTTCCCAAGGTACAACTTTGACATGAGTCCCCCCCAAGGCACATGAGTCCCCCCCAAGGCACAGCTTTGACATGAGTCCCCCCCAAGGCACAGCTTTGACATGAGTCCCCCCCAAGGCACAACTTTGACATGAGTCCCCCCCAAGGTACAACTTTGACATGAGTCCCCCCCAAGGCACAACTTTGACATGAGTCCCCTCAAGGCACAATTTTATTTTTTATTTTTTTTTACGTATGCATGCATTTTTTAAAAATATTTTTAGCCAAATGTTTCGGCTCCAGTGACAATGTTTTTTAGCATTATGTATATTTCTAAAAGTGTATAAGGAAGTCATGTGGTGCCCACATCAGATTTTTTTCTTTTAAATCTACGGTAAGACAGTTTTAGTTCCCTTTAGACTGTTAACATAAAAGTTCCTTTATTCAATTCCTACTATTAGTCCACACTCTCTCTATATCTTGTACAAATCTTGCAATCGACTTTTAACTAACTTCCCGACTAGCTAGAAATTTGAAACTTTCAGAATTGCTCAGAACACAGTGACAACAAAACACTTCGAAGTCCGATTTTCAAATCTTTTATTAGTTTTCTTATAATTAATTAAAATATGAAAATAATAACATCCTAATAGCGTTATTATAGCCATTAAAATGTTAGTATAATTTAATTGTTGCCAAAAGAAAAAAAAAAAAATACGAGTTCATTTTCTTTCGACATAAAAACAAATACATTTAATTAAACGCGAACATTAAAAAATTATAAAAAGGTAAATTATGCATCTCACAAAAATGGACGTCATTATCCCTTTAAAAATTTTATGCACGTTGATAAGAGCTCTATGATTCATCAGAAAATTTAAATTATAATTATTTTTTTTCATTTTTCACGCTCGCTTTTTATTTCCTAATTCAAAACTATTAAAAACATTTCTTTTTCGATAGTGTTTGTAAGTAGGAATTAATTTTTTTTTTTTTAAATATTACCTGTTTATAAATACACCAAAATTGTCGATAAATGAAAAATTGCTAAATTTTATGGTTGAAAATACATAATAAATCTTCCTAAATATAAATAATTAATATCTAAACAATTATTAAGTTATTCGTATACAGAGATCAGCATAGCGCTAGTGATGAATAATTCATCTTGCTATACAAAGACATTCAATTTCAGTAGAAGTAGAATAATAACTTATATATATGCATGTTTACTATTCCCTTTTTATACATGATTTGTAATCAAACCGGCATAATTCATATACTCTTCAACATTAATATCTAAAGTAACGAGTTTACAAAAGGTTGAGGGACACTTAAGTTCCCTCTAGCATTATGCTTCGACTATTAATAATCGACTTTCGTTTTGGAGGGATTTCAAAGGATTATGAACGCATGCAAACACTTATATACTTCGTTTAGAGTATATTTCCCGTTTCGAGAGAATTTAGCGTTTTAGCTTTATATTCATTACTTGTAGAATAACGGATACAAAATCAACATACTTATAGTGGTATACTGAAAATCCCTCCACGCACGACTGTCATTATCTGGGAATTAATGAATTTTCAGCATGAGAACTACACAGTGTAGTTTAAGATATTAATGTGTATTTTAAAGCTTTACTAAATGATATTTATTTTGCAGAAGATTAAGTGTAAAAATTTATCTATTTTCTAACACTTAAGATAATAATGATAAAAAGAAAGAAATGCAAAACTAACATTTATCAATTATTTGTATGAAATCATGTGTTTACATCCGTTACATTATATTTCTATCCATAGTACATTAACTAGAGTATAAAAGAAGAATGAACTTTTGGGAATTTTTTGCATTTTTTTAATCTGTTCTTTCGACAATTCGAAAAAGTATTTATCACTTTGGTTCTTTAAAGAAATATGATTTTGTTGCAAGCAAAGAGGATTTAACGAATTTAAATCGCGGTCTTTACAATAAACCGTAAAATCATGTTGAAAATATTAAAGCGAAATTTAAGGCAACTCTGAACAAAATAATCGTACTGATTATGAAAAATTAAATAATAAATAATAAATAAGGAATAATAATAATACTTATTAATATTATTATTTATTAATATTGCCATTATTATTTATTTTATTAAACACACAAAATTATTCTGAAAATTATTAATCTCAATATTAAAATACAGGGTGTCCGAACAAAATATTGAAATTTAGAGCCGCGTTATCCGTATCCGAGGGATGGGTTTGCTTCCTTGGGGTCCCGTCACCCAAATATGGTGATAATCTTTTTGTTCAAGTTAACAGGATTCTCAGTTATATTTTTAAAAGGAATTTAATGGAATAAGCATTTAAATATAACTATAGGATATAGAACATAAATATATTAAAAAGATACACATTATACTAGACTTTTTATTAATCTATATTTAGGATTATATATTACACTATACTATGAAATTCTACTTATAACTTTTCTTCTAAAACTCATTACCCCATTATCATTATTCTCCTCACTTTCAATCATACTTTTACGCTGTCCTGTGAACATTTTGAAAATAAAAATATCACTGATGTGCGTCTCATAATAAAAGATGCTTCTCTACTAAATGAAGGATTTGGGATAACTACAGGGAGATCCAAGGCAGTCCTCTAGCTGAAAAGCTTATCGCTCTTCTCATTTCGGAACTAAATTATTTGAAATGAACTGAAGGTTCGAAAACGTTATTAGAGTTGCATCCTTGCTATTTCCCGCTTACTACTCTGTTTACGTTCTGGTGCTTCGACGGTCGTATTTGGTCCCGGCGAAAAATTCATCAGAATCACGCTGAACTATGAACGTGTTAACAGAAAGATTAAAAGTTTAAGAAAAATGTAAAATGGACCATATTCCCACTTTGGGTTCGAGGCTACAAGAATATCAGCTGGGTAGGGAAACAATCCTCAACTCTACCATAGCAAAGCATTGTGGCTTGCAAATTTTTATCTTGCAATATTATTTATAAGAGTTACAGATTATATGAAATTGAAGTAAGAGTGATATAGTGATACCTTTGATTTGTTTTTAATCCAGTTTTAGTAATATACTTTAATATTAATCAACATATGTAATATTAAAAGTTGCCATGTGAACTCTGGCGATGTTAACAAATTTAAATGGATCTTCCATTTAATAAATTCCTTTATTAAAGTGATTGAAATTCTAATTATTTAAGCTTTGATGTCTGTATATATGTGTGTGTGTATAAAATGTTCTTATTAATCTTTTATTCATTATATATATATGTGTGTGTGTGTATATACATAAAATGTTCTGCAATTTTACGATATGGAATAGTCTTAACTTTATCATTCGATTCAGTTGTTTACATTTCTCTTTTGTTCTTGTTTGAACATTATTATTAAGTTTCACTGCAGAAATATTTAGAAAAATGTTATGCGTAACAATAAAATGGCATCTTGAATCTAATTTGTTTACAAAATATCGGCCACGTGTTCGGCGATTTTACCTACTGTGACGTCACAGGAATATTGTCCATTCGAGAACAGGAATCGTTCACGCTTTAGAAAAGAATGGACTCTTCCCACCTGACGTCAGAGGTCACATGATAGAGGAAAAACAAATAGCAGACGAAGTCTTGTTTATCTAGAGCGATTGCTGAAATAACATATTTTCTATTCTTGTTTTTGATCAATTGTATTTAATCTGTGTTATTTTTTTATACATCATCATTTTTAATCAATTTTATATCATTATTCATCATCTTTTGTTTGCTGTATAAATTTACAATCATCATTTAGTTTATACCTGTTATTGATGTTTATGAAGACATGTTTAAATACTCTGATTTTTGATACTTAAATCAGTGACAGTGCAATATCGTACTACGTAAATCCATTTAGACCAGTAACTAAGTTAATTAACTTGTTGTAACACCTTTATGCAATCAAATTAAATGAAAACATTTTAAAATTTCAATTTATAATCCGTAAACATTCCACAAGAAGCTGTTATTTATTGCTAAATCAGTTAATGTTACAGTTACACTACCATATACAAAAATCGATTCTTATAAGTAAAAATAAATAAACACATAAAATGTTTTTTAAAAATTATTAAATTTACAAATACAATTATTCTACTGTTTACAAATGCACAATATTACTTTTATTTTATTTTATATTAAATATTAAAAAATTTTTTCTTAAGAACGATATTTAATTGAATGAGATTCTCAGAATTCGATTATTCGTTTTCCTCTATCACGTGATTGAGCAGACGACGGTGGAAAAAGCCCATTGGTGAATTTGTACATGAGATTCCTTGGTACACCTGTCGATAGCTAACTGTTAATCTAATTCCAACCATGTTCGCTAAAACATTATTCTAACCTACTAATGAAAAAATACTGAATTTATTATAATTTATATTTATTGGTAATAGAAAAGTATTTATTATTTAAATTTGTCTTAATTACAGTTAATTTTTAGAAAGGCTCTTATTTAGTTAATGTTTTGAATGTAATTAGCCGTTTTCACACGGAAGCAGTTAAAGAAACCCTCTAAATCGGAAAGGCAGTCATTAGACGGAAAATACCAAGAATTAAAATTGAATAAATTTACTTATACCTCATCTATTTTCTAATTACAAATTAATCTTAAGTTAAAACGCGCGTCGTATGTGTAAGGTAATGAGGCCTTATTCAATAACTTTTGCATTCAAGTGCTCGAAATTGCGCTGAAGTTTTTTATGAAAAGATGGGTTGGTTGAGGTAAATTTGCCAGTCGAATCTAGTTTTAGTTGGTGATGGTTTCGAAGAAAGTTTAAGATTGTTTATGGAAGTGTTGGGTTAGATGAAGAAAATGTTACTAGCCGATTTAGTTTAGGTTAGCGTTGGTTTCGTAGATAGTATGAGAAGTTCTAGAAGAAGTTATGAAGTATTGGCAATCGATTGGATGCCGGTATTTTCAGGTTAGATGTTTTAAGGTGGACGAAGTGAAGTATCTCGCCAGTTAATCATTTAAAAAGAAGCATCGGAAAATATTCTGGGTTTTCTTTGGATGGTGCTTTTTGGAGCATTCTTTTTTGGATATGCTATGGGGATGCTGTGCGGATGTGGCATATGCTGAGGGAACAGTTCCCACTTTTGACAGTTTCATTTTTTTCCTTACGCATGGACTCGTTCCCTAAGTAACGTTTTTGTATCAATTTTTAATTTTAAGTAGGTGATTATGAATTTTTTTCAAGTACTGTTTTTGTCATCATCTCTTATTTACTTTCTTCTATGTAATATAGAGAAATTAATGGATTCGCGAAAATTTTCGACCGCCGTTTTTTGACGGATCTACACGTTTTGGGAGGTCCTGAACACGAATTGATAGTTTTTAAAAAATGTCTGTCTGTCTGTCTGTGTGTGTGTCTGTCTGTCTGTCTGTGGTTTCGTTTTTTCACCGTATCTCACGAACCAATGAATGAAATTCAACCAAACTTGGTATATAGTTGGACCCTGGCGGGGCATTGTGCTGATTAGATTTGGGGATCAATATCCCAGCAGGTGGCGCTATGATCGCATTTTATGTAAATTTTTAACATGGCAGTATAGGGCAAATTTTCGTATTTTTCACCGTATCTCACGAACCAATGAATGAAATTCAACCAAACTTGGTATATAGTTGGAACCTGACGGGGCATGGTGCTGATTAGATTTGGGGATCAATCGTCCAGCAGGTGGCGCTGTGATCGCAAAATTTCGTATTTTTCACCGTATCTCACGAACCGATGAATGAAATTGAACCAAACTTGGTATATAGTTGGACCCTGACATGGAATGGTGCTGATTAGATTTTGGGATCAATCACCCAGCAGATGGCGCTGTGGTGATCGTATTTTATGTAAACTTTTAACATGGCAGTATAGGACAAAATTTCGTATAAATGTACATAATGAGCGTTATTGTAAACTTTTGATTGTAAAATTAATATGAATTATTGATAATAGTAGTAGTTAACTACGAAAAAAAATTTGTGCATGTGGAGGCACCGGTTCCCCCCCTCCGGGGGGGGGGGTAAATCTTCAAGATGGGTTTCTTTCGAAAGATCTCGTCAATACCTTTAAAACGAAGGGCTGAACTATAAATCTGTGATAATTTAAAACAAAGTTATCGATTTTTTTTTAAATATTGTTACTGGTTGAATATGTATTACTTGTAACAAAAAAAAAAAAAAAAAAAAAAATTTAGAAAAAAATTCGTATTTTTTTTTTTTTTTTTTTAATATTGTTACTAATTGAATATGTATATAGGAAAATATAGAAGAAAGTCTTGTGGTGGCCACAACATACTAGTTTTGAAATTGTGGACACGGCGTTAATTTGTCCCCACTTTTTACTTAGACGAATTTGGTCGCCTTACAGTTATAGTTATGTTTTTCAGAGTCTAATGGGCTCTTCCCACCGTCGTCTGCTCAATCACGTGATAGAGGAAAACGAATAATCGAATTCTGAGAATCGAATTCAATTAAATATTGTTCTTAAGAACAAAAATTTTAATATTTATTATAAAATAAAATAAAAGTAATAATGTGCATTTGTAAACAGTAGAATAATTGTATTTCTAAATTTAATAATTTTTAAAAAACATTTTATGTGTTTATTTATTTTTACCTATAAGAATCGTTTTTTGTATATTGTAGTGTAACTGTAACATTAACTGATCTAGCAATAAATAATAGCTTCTTGTGGAATGTTTACGGATTATAAATTGAAATTTTAAAATGTTTTCATATAATTTAATTGCATAAAGGTGTTACAACAAGTTAATTAACTTAGTTACTGGTCTAAATGGATTTACGCAGTACGATATTGCACTGTCACTGTTTTAAGTACCAAAAATCAGAGTATTTAAGCATGGTCTTCATGAACATCAATAACAGGTATAAACTAAATGATGATTGTAAATGTATACAGCAAACAAAAGATGATGAATAATGATATAAAATGTATTAAAAATGATGATTTATAAAAAATAACGTAGATTAAATACGATTGATCAAAAATAAGAATGGAAAATTATGTTATTTCAGCAATCGCTCTAGATAAACAAGACTTCGTCTGCTATTTGTTTTTCCTCTATCTTGTGACCTCTGACGTCAGGTGGGAAGAGTCCATTAATTTTCAGAGTGGTAATAACGTAAGCACACTACTCAAATTTAGATTTATTTAAACGAATCACGTGAAGATGTATTTGATAAGATATTTAATTTACAAATACTTTAGCATCAAGAATTGTTCTATGTTATACTTTAACAAATGTTAGCAACCGTTGTGAAAGTCATCCCTCTTCCCCTTCCCTTTCTTAGAAGCTAAAAAAAATCTGATGTAAACATCACATGACTTTCTTATACAACCATAGGCATATACATATTGTTATGAAAACATTGACATTTTTATTTATTTATTATTAACTGATTCGTAAATAAACAGGCAGGTTCCAGTCCACGAACATTCCTTAACTCATTAAAAATTTAAAAAAGGATTATAGTTCATACTTATTAATTAAAAATACCTTAATAAAATCCTTAAATATGTTGAGCCTCTCTATATATTTCGGCACACCAGTCGGGGGCCATCATCAGAGTTCGTGAATGACTTGAAGTTTACTTCTGGGCGGTTTGTTTATTCATCGTTTCTTCTTCATTCTTCCTCTCATTTCAACCAACAAACCAAGCGAAGTGAGAGGAAGAGTGAAGAAGAAACGATGAATAAATAAACCGCCCAGAAGTAAACTTCAAATCATTCACGAGCTCTGATGATGGCCCCCGACTGGTGTGCCGAAATATATAGAGAGGCTCAAAGTATTTAAGGATTTTATTAAGGTATTTTTAATTAATAAGTATTCCTTAACTCTTTACCTGCTGAAGAAAATTTATAAGATTCGCTTATTTAAAGTGTCACCGTTCCCTTTCAACTCTGAAACGAGTAAATCTTTCAAAAACACTGCCACGATCACTTTTAAGTTTATTTTATTGCACTGTCAAACCGTGTCAGTAATTTCATTGAAAGCAGTGCAATAGGGCAGTTCCTTGTTTGTAAACAAACATCTCAACTTTTATGAGTGGTTGGCAAAAAGGCTTGGGAAAAGCATAGCGATGGCGATTACTTGATTACTACCAACGGAAAATCAATGGTGGGCGGGGGGGCGCGGGAAAGTCGAGCGCGCTTTTTTGCCAACCACATGACGTCACGAGGAAATGCTCTATAGATCGTACTTCGGAAAAACGTATATATAATTCGTGCTCGAGGCAGTTAAGGAGCTAATTAAAAAAAAAAAAAAAAAAAAAAAAAAAAACTTCTACTCCAACCATAAGAGTCACAATAACAGGATTATATATACTGCCAAGACAAATATAGTAGTTTTTTTTTCAAGAATCCTCTTTTTTATCACGGCTTATTATGAAAATCATTCGAGTACAGATGGCCTAGTTTTGTTCTCTTCGGCGAAAGTTAATGGCGAGAAATGATAAATTTTACCGAAACAATTAACTCAGTTAAAATTCAGGAAGGGTTTCTGGCTATCAAAAATAAAATTTGCCGAAAAATTTCATCGTTAATTTGACCAAGCCGCCGAACTAGTTGCTACCGTAGACTTTTGATCTTGGCGACTGGAGACCAAATTTGGCGAAAATTTGTAGTTTAGGATTGCCGAAGTTTGGAGGCTGTAACTTCAATAAGAACACAGGTCTGGAATTTTCCTGAAAAATTTGTTGGTTTATAGCGCAGAATAAATCTTTCGAAAGTTCTATAAACGAGTCACAAGTCTATAAAAAAAAAAGAAGAGTGATCGTTGATGTTTATAGACTAGAACTTGCTTATATCATTATGTGCTACTTTCTGTACGATATTACAGTAAAAGTGGAAAGGTAAAATTTTTTCATTTCCACGAAGGTGGGAGCTGACTTAGCGTCAAATTAGGATTCAAATGTTGCGAAAAGCGGTAGTACTGGAATTTGGACATAATTTGTAAACTCTAAACTCAATAGGAGTCTTTTTCTGAAAATTTTATAATAATGCATTGGTTTCTCGCGCAGAACTGCCTTGAAAATTCCATAAACCACTGACAATACTATCAATGAATTCAAATTCTATTCAGACTTGGAAATATTCGGTTGTTCCTGATTTAGCGAAAGTTATGCTCTGTAGTGTATTTAACAATGTTTGTTTGATTTCCGTAGTAAAAATAAACATTTCACTGGATTGTTTCAAGCATATTAATTGATTATTGATTTTTGTAACACGAAAAAGAGACTTTTTCAACTGTTTACTGAATATTTATTAAATAAAGTGCATTCGTCGACTAGAACGCATATTTCATAAACAATTACTTTCTGCAGGCCGAAATGTCAACAACGCTTTTTTATCAATATCATTACAAGCTCCATCTACGGGCTGAATATTCATACAATTAAGTGCATTCGTCGACAAAAACCTGCATCTGTCTAAAGAATTAATTTCTCATGTCTTCAATAATTACTTTCTACACGCTAAATATCGATAATTTTCATAACAATAACATTAAAGGCGCTATCTACGGACTGAATATCTATTAAATAAAGAGCATTCGTCGACTAGAACCTGCTTATGCCTTTAAGCATAACATTCTACATGCAAAAATGTCTTCAACTTTCATAACAAAATCATTACAGGCTCTATCATAAGCTTCGTTTGAAACCTGTATGATGGTAGGTCATATACAATATCAAAAATGTTTGTATTTTTTGTCATTATGAATACAATTTTCCTAAATATCTCCAAAACAGAATGTCACAGAAAGTCCAAAAAGGGAGGTGCACAACTAGATGTTATAGCAAACCAATATACCAATCTGTGACATTCTACATTCAAAACACACACATACGTCACGAAAAATCGTGTAAATTGGTTGATATCTTTGAAACGGAAGCTTGCATTCAAACCAAAATCGCAGGTGTATAACTAGGAATCATGACAGTCACATGTAAAGATACGCAATATTGTACGATCATTAATTTTTGAGCTATGCGAAATACAAAACCCATTTCACAAATCAGAATTACAATATTTCCTTATACTTTGTATTAGGAAGTAAAAAATCATTTTAATGAGTTTGTGCTTGTTTGAATTCTAGACATTTATGATAGTAAATAAAGAGATTGCTGTAAAGCAGCCGTTATGTATGTATTAGTCTCAAAATGCACCAAATAGCTTATCCATTAGTGTAAGAGAAAAATACTATGGTTTAAATCTTTGGTTTTCATTTATCTGTTGGGGTCGTTAAGAATGAGCGACGGCCTTGGCGCAATTTGAAATTTCAACGAAGCCAATGTTGTGCTGTTTTCTTCGCATGTGATCTGGCGAGAAAAAGACCACCCCATTTTACCAAAGTTGCGACAACAATTCAAAAGTTTCAAAGGGAGTCTTATACTAAAGCTGTATCTTAGATCTCACGTATGTGTCCTATAAAGAAATACTTAGAAACATACCCGCCAATATTCTTAAATTAATATTCTGTATCATTGCTAGTACCCGTACTTTTTCTATACCACTGATTTTTTAGAGTAGTTTTATATTCTTCAATAATACTAATATAAAAAAAAAGGTAGGTACCAACAATTCTACGTAATTTTAATTAGTGGATCTGCAGATCAGGAGCCTCAACGTCTTATTTTCATCATTCATTATTCAACAGATCATTTTTATTCCATATTATATATATATATATATATATATATATATATATGATTGACTCATTACATAAACAGATACGTTTCTGAGGGGGGTTCCCAGTAACTGATAATCTCCTATTTGTTCCTCGTAAAACTCATAAGTACTTGTACCAAATTTCATGCAAATGATTACATAACATATCACAAGTATTTCGTGTAACCCTGTAAACTGATTACCAATTATCTGCCTACAATTTTCAAGAGAAAATCATGTCCTTAAACATTCTAATAACATTATATGATATATAATGGGACGTAACCATGTTAAAATACACTTTTAAGAAATGCCGTTTATGCACTGTAATGGTATGAAATTCTTTTGCGTATACCTGAAAATGAGCCACAGTCATTATATACACCAATAAAAATAATACACTTAATTAATTATAACTCATGAATATTTTAACATAATTTGACATCATTTGGATGATTACAAAATGTCATCGGTATTTCTTTGTGTTGTCCTGTAAATAAATTTTGTCTATATATACATTAAAAAAAAAAAAAAAAAAAAAAAAAAAAAAAACGTGCTTTTAAGCATGTTTATAATGTGTGTTAATTCCGCTATGTTGAATACAGCATAAACGCGTTAAAATGCGCTTAGATAAAAATTTGTCTATAGGCTATAATGTCATGAAATTATTTTGTGTGTCCCTGTAAACGAACTATAAATATTGTATATACCTGTAAAAACTATTCAGCTTATTCTACGGTTTTCATGAAGAATAGTTCGAAATTTGATACAATTTGGATAATTACGTGATATTGTCGGAAAACTTTTGTAAAGTCCTGTATATTAATTAGAAAGCCTAAGAGCACATATTTTCTACAGAAAACACCAGTTTAAGCATCTCAGTAATGTACGCTAATTTCATTTTCTTGAATGCACAGTAACAATTTTGAAATTCTTTTAACGAAATTTAACCCATAGACCGTATAGTAATAAAAAAAAAATCGTTGGTGTGTCCCTGTGTACAATCTATAAATAATATAAACAAAAGCTGTTTCTGTACAGAACATGAACGCGTTTACCAATTTGCAAGTCAATCAGGGGATTTTTGCGGCCGCTATTGTGATACATACAAATTCTGCCCATAGGTCGTAATGGTAAGAAAAACTCTGGTGTGTCCCTGCACACGAACTACAAATAGAACACACACCCAAAACTATACAACTAATTCTGTGTGGCTCAGGAACATGTGTACCAAGTTATAAGTCAATAGGATGATTTTTGCGGCCTCTGTCGCGCGACAGACAGACAGAACCCAATTTTTTTTTGAGTCTCCACATGGAGGCCTCTACTGACGTTTCGGGAATTAGCATGTTGGTAGGTATGCTTACAGATAACAATAATTAAACAAACATATATCAAGTTTTTAATTTCAGAATAAACTCTCTTTGTCTTTTTATTTTACAAATTTTTTTAGGACGCTCAAGAAAGAGGAATCAGTTGCATCAACGTTGAACTAGAATATAGATTCATACTAATCTTAAATTCTGTCATGACAAAGTCAGGAACAACTATAGTATTTCCCCTCAGCTAGATTTGGCGATTTTTCGTTGGCGATTATGGCTAAATCATTAATCTAAAAATCATATAGCATAAATGATAAAATCGTAAGCTAAATTATAAATCATAAAATCATAAATCCAAAATAAATAGCATGCAGGCTGCCATATTATATCGCAAACAATCCAGAACGACATCGTTATCGTTCAAATCGGCGCCAAAGAAAAATCGCCAAATTCAGCTGAGGGGAAATACTATAGTTGTACCCAAAGTCAATCTTGCCCCGGAAATTTTCACAGCCATGTTAAAGATACTGATGGTTTCATAGATAATTTTGATATTATTGTGGTTCAACTTTCAGGTTGGTCGACAACCTTATTTGGCGATTTTCTTTTGGCGCCGTTTTGAACGATAAAGATGTCGTTCTGGATACTTTGCAACATGATATGGCAACCTGTTTGCTGTTTATTTTTGATGACCATGGCAACTAGCATTCCAAATATTTATGAAAATAACTTGATCGACATTTAAATAGTTTTTTTTTTTTTTTTTAATTTAACGAAACATATAGGCTTATTTTCGGCAAAGAAAGTGAATCTACTTGAATTTTCTTGAGTAATCTGTTTTGGAAGAGAGAAATATTTTTGAATTTTTTGAAAAAAAGGTGGGTTAGGAAATCTGGTTCATGTAATCATTTTTTTCCGGCAACTGTAGAACATTTAAATGGTGTAAATGTACGGAAAGCATATATATATTTATGGGTATTAGTGATCCCTGTAGTACAGAACTTCATGCAATGTTTTTTGATGCAAAATGAAGTAAGTTAATTTTAAATATTTGTTTTATCAATATTAAAAATAGGCTTTTTTTTGTGCATTACAAAACAGACGCCATTTTGAAAAACACGTTTTCGCTTTGTATAAGTTTGGAATCCATGGCAACCATTTCCGAAAATCGCATTTCGCCGTAATCACCAAAAGATAATCGCCAAATAGAGTTGTGTACCAACCTGAAAGTTGGTCCACGGAACGATGATAAGACAGTTTTAGATATTTTAATCTCAAGCAAGTCTTTTCAATTCAAAAGTTGATTGCATTGCTCTTTTAAAATGATTGCTGTTTTGTAACATGATGATAAAAGGATTAATTAATATAGGGCACCGATTTAGGGCATGACTTTAAACATTTTTCGCCATTTTGGCGACGAATTGAAATGGCTATCGCAATTACGTAAGTAAGGACTTGGCGAGAAACGTTTGAGCTAATTTGGTGGTAAATTTAAAATTTCGCCAAGGGCCGTCCATATTAAAGCTGTGCCAAAGCGAGTTGAGATCTTTATATAGGCTATAAATATACGCAGTTTTATGGAAATCGGTTTTTATGCAAATATGTTTTTTTATTTGCGTTTAAAATTTCCATGTGTTTACCATTTAGATACAAAACGGTGAATTGATTTAATTAATAAATTTGGCTGAAAACTTGAAATGGGCAAAAGATGAAATTTAGACAACTGGTTGGTGTGAATTTCAGTATTCGCCAACTTGTTGCAATATCCCATCAAACCAAGCAGTAGATTAAACTGTAATTTGATCTTTTATTTATTTGTTTATTGTTTTTTTACTATCATAACAATAAATTACAATTTAAACACCAAACTTTACCGCATTTTCCTAAATATTTTTTAATTTTTCTTTTCCATCACACAGAACATTCTTTTTCAGTCTAAGAATGAATGTAATAAATATAATGCAAATTTTGTAATATTCTTGTTTTCACTATTCTACTAAATTTGCAGGTACTGTGTGCCTTTCGCTACTTTCTTTACGTTTTCAGCAAATATTCGAGGGTACCACATAAGTAAGTCAGCGGCATCCCTATTCACAGATTCACTACAATTTGGTTCCAAAAGAATAAAATGTAGTCCAAATACAACAGATTCAATGGAAAGAACTGGTCTCCAATCTTCCTTAAGTATATTTAAACAAACATTTCCATTTATATCAATATTAGGATGGAAAATGGCTGTCAAACATTTTACTTTCGGTGGTACGAAAGGATAGTCTTCTAAAACATTAAACTTGAAAAGAACTTTTATTCCTTCGTAAAACCCTTCATTCGGGATAATACTCAATAAAAAATGACAAATGTCATTTGGATCAGGAAATGTCATATGACAGTTCTCAGGTAGACTTAAATCATCAATGTCTTTAGTAATTCTTATGATTGATGATCGCATTTTATTTTTTGGATTACTTTTGTCTTTTTCTTTTTTACGAGTTCTTTTAAAAATTCGAGAGAGTATTTTCATCATTTTTTAATAACAACAAGTAACATTTTAAACGTAGTTAACATTTTTTGTTTTTTTATTTCCATAAACGCAAATATTTAGAAATAATTTTGTTGCTGTAATGGTTTCTTTTCTGTTGCCACTTTTATAATCAATAAATACGCTGCTTTGTCTTTTTTTTATTATTTGTTAGATAACTATTAAAAATCTTTTGGTGGTGGAGATTCAGTCTTTGAAATACAAAATAAATGATTGCAATGTAATATAATATTTGTGAAACTGTTGCGACTGAATACACGACAGTTTCATAAAGTTAAATTTTAACTTTTTTTTTTTTTTTTTTTTTTTTTTTAATGACGCCATTTTTTTTAGTATGAGCTATTCACGGGGAATTGCATTTTATAGTCTTCATTTTGATCCAAGGCTTTTTTTAACCATGATGTTAAATAATACAACTGTGATTGCATATTAATAACGCAATTGATTTCTTATTTACTTTTGAATAATGATATACGAGTAGTAAAAAGGCATAGATTGAGCATGACGGGAGGAAATGTCATTCCTTTTCATTTGGGGAAATACGGCCATTTTACTCTCTAATGGCTGTCTTTCCCCGAGTGAATACACACGGGTGATTTAGCAAATAAAATTTATGTATAATTTACGTACTGAAGGTGAAGGAAAAATTCCAGATACAGTTTCAAATTCATTTTTCTTACTTTTTTTTATTTATTTATTTTTATTTTTATTTTTTATTTTGTTTACTATATCTATCCGCGATTGTAATGAAATGCTCGCCCTCTGGTGGGCTACGGTGAAATTACAATAAACATGGTTTAATTCGAATTCCATATAGCCGCCATTGCTAGCCGATGTTTAGTTTCACATATATTTATTGAATAAAAATGAATAAATACGGTAAAAAAGATAACACATACTTTTGTGTGCCACAGTGTAAATCCAAAGCATCAAGAAATCCAGAATTGAGCTTCCATTTATTTCCAAATGACGAATTTAAAATTTCAGTTGCTTCGGCTAATGGAAGTAAAGAATTAATCAGATGATTTGAAACTAATATTTGTTCAGCTTCAGTTAAATATCTACTTCCGATCGAACTTTGAATAAACTGAAGTATTTTTTCCAAAAGCAATCAATTTTCCATAATGTAATGACGGAGAAATTATAGTACGAATATTAAGTAGAATAACAAGAACACTATTGGAACACACGTGGCTAATGTTTACTAACAACTGCAGTGTTCACAAAGCGCCGTCTATCGATCATTACAAACGCGGATTGATTTACTTAATATTTAAATTAAAACTTTTTTTTATACATTAAAACTAGTGAACTTTACGTGAGCCGCTGCTAACTATAAAAGAATTTTCAAAATTCCATTTTACTTATTAATATAAAATCTTAAACATTATTTAAAAAAAAAAAAAAAAAAAAAAGTATTCTATTGAATATTAAAAAAAAAGTGTTTATTTCATAATAATAACAAATCAACAGATTATAAAGATTGTATTTTTCATAAATTAGTCAAATATAACTTATGTAAACCTATCAGATTTCTTTTCACATATTTATAAGAATAAATTAAAAGCTAAGCAGTATTTCGGCATTTCATATTTCCTAATGGCTGATAACAAAACTATTTTTCAGCATTAAAAATCTTTGATCGATAACATGGAGACGACAGAACTATTTAAATTACTATATCTATGATTTGAATATACTAATATAAAATTTGCCAGGCATTATTTCCTCGTGTATTTCCATTTAGCGCCATATATTCACGCTTAGAATTAAAGATAGAACACACGAGACCAAGATAAACTTCAATATGAATTGTTGCCCATCCAAGAGAATTGGTGCCTAAGTACGGTAGAAACAACTTATTTTACATTTATACCATTTTCCCTCTGACTGAAATTTCCTTCACGAAATAATCCACTATTCAGTAGTTCTACAAAATATCACATAATGTTTTACCTTTACTTAAATCTCACAAGCACGATAATTAACAATAATTTTTTCACTTATATTATTAACTATTTATTAACTTTTCATTTACATGAGCCTGCATTAATATAATCAATATTCATTCTTCTACATCCATTAGTCTACTAAATCTAAAACACAAGATTTAAGTCTATCACAGAACTCTCTTTACATTTCGGATTTTGCCCAATACGTAGCTATACTGCAACATTAAACTCACTTCATTTTACAGCACTTACCTCTCTGAATAAAAATTTCGAGGCCTCCTGTATACGAGAATCTGATTTTTAGTAGCTGATATGTAGGTGTGTGTGTCCGTGTCCGTGTGTTTGTTTTCAGCATCACTCAAAAACAGATACTAGCAAAAATCAAATCCAAATTTGATATTTTGAATCTGTATCATAGGGATATTATTTGAAACATTTAGTTGATGGAGGAGAAATGATTCGTGTACAGAGATATACAAAACAAGTATATGTTGTGGCCACCACTGGACATTCTTCTATACAATCGTATAAAAACTCCACGATGAATGCAAGTGATTTTCATTTCAGAGGAAGTATAACACCAAATGCGAAAAGAAAGTCAATTGTGTGTCGAAAACTGAGAAAATGCTTTTTTTTTTTGGTTAAAAATAAAAAATAATCGATAACTTTGTTTTAAATTATCATAGATCTATTGTTAAACCATTCGCTTTAAAGGTACTGACAAGTTCTTTTAAAAGATACCCTTATTGAAAGCTTACACCTTAGGTGATGTAATTTTTCAATATTTACACACATCCTGTGTTATAAATATTGAGCATCAGCCTTGAGGTGGGAGGATTCAATGCACCTACGAAAATTTGTTCTATACTGCCATGTTAAAAATTATAAAAGAGTGGGAGACAGTGCCACCTCTTGAGCAATTGATCCCAAAATGTTATCAGCACCAGTTCTGGTTAAGGTCTAACTAAATACGAAGTTTCGTAAATTTCATTCATTGGTTCGAGAGATACAAGCATCTACAACATTTATAACATATGCATACTAAACCCCAAACATTTTCCAAAAATAGTGAAGTCGTTCTTAGGACGTCTCAAAACGTGTAAATCCATAGAAAACTGAAGTTCGATATATTTCATGAACCCAATATTTTCTTTATTAAAATAAAATTCAAGTACGATGGGTGAAATTTTTCGTTTCGATAATTTACATATTTAAAATTTCCCCCGAAATCACATTGATATAATTTTTTTATGCAGAAATGGTTTTAAATAAAAAGTGTCACATTTTATTGAGTTATAATTAATTAAACTAATCTTTAATGATCGACCAAATGAAAGTAGCGCCTCCGTGATTGCGCGATCGTTTTAAGATACTGATACTGAAGACTACACTGTAAAAAAATAGCTATTACCAGCTGCAAGAAACTCTCTGTGATTGGACAAAATATTTATTTTCTCCAATCACAGAGAGTTTCTTGCAGCTGGTAATAGTTATTACTTTCCGAACACTATAGTGAGGAAAGTATTGTAATCATGTCAAAAATCCTAATTCGAGATTTTGATGTTTCTATACGTTTTGAGGTCCCCTGAGTCCGTTTTCACTATTTTTACGATGATGTATGTATGTGTGTGTGTGTATGTGTGTATGTGTGTATGTGTGTATGTCTGTGAGTGAACACGCTAGCGTCTAAACGCTTTGTTCGATTAACCTGAAAGTTGGTACGCATATTGTAAGTCACCATAGTACGAACCCTATAGATTTTGGTGAATCTAGCACTTATAGTTTTTTTACAGGGACACAAAGAAAAATTCTTTATCATTATGGCCTATGGGAGCAAAATCTTAAAAGTGCGATAGCATCTAAACGCCTTATTCAATTGAGCAAAAATTTTATACACATATTATAGATCACAAATACTCAATCTGTATAGATTTTGGAGAATCTAGCACTTATAGTTTTTTTACAGGGACACAAAGAAAAATTCTTTATCATTATGCCTATGGGGCCAAATTTTTAAAAATGTGATAGCGTCTAAACGCCTTATTAATCCGAGCAAAAAATTTGTACACATGTTATAGATCACACAGTTGAACTAACTGTATAGATTTTGGTGAATCTAGCCCTTACAGTTTTTTTACAGGGACACAAAAAAAAAATTCTTTATCATTATGGCCTATGGGACTAAATTTTTAAAAGTACGATAGCATCTAAACGCCTTATTGAATTCAGCTGAAAATTTATATGAGTATTATAAATCACTGTTGCACTAACTATAAGCATTTTGGTGAATCTAGAATTTATAGGTTTTTACAGGGACAGAACGAAAATTTCTTTATCATTATGATCTATGGGCTCAAAGTTCAGTAGCGTTAAATAAAACAACGTGTAATAGATGGAGAAAAATACTCAAACACTCTATTATGGTTTTCTCTCTTTTGTTTGTTTAACAACTACTCTTTCTTTACTTTATCTACAAAACTGTTAATTACTCAATGTTCGGAAAGTCGAGTGGAGTCACTCCAGATTTTTTTTTTACAGTGTACGAATGGTCCTAAAAAGGGTTATGATTACTGAGAATGCATGCCTTATCGTCAGATCTAATTACTATAAATGCTTCTGTGATAGCGTGGGAGCAAGTTCTTATAATGGATGCCTCGAAACGTTGTCAACGTGCCGTCATTCAATTTTTATTGTCTGAAAATGTGTGTGTTGGATAAATTTATCGTTGCATGCAAAATGTGTATGACACAGAGTGCATGTCACGCAGATCATTATTCCGATGGTTTAACAGTTTTCGTAAAGGACGAAGCAGTACAAACGACAGGACATGACCAGATCATGCACATGTGGTTATCATCCAGGAATCGAATTTATTGTGTTCTTTGCGAAATTCGTAGCACCATCTGATTACTGATTAGCGTGACTTTCTGTGCCATACACATTTTGCATACGACAATTAATTTCTCCAGCAGTCACATTTTCCGCTGCTAAAAATTGATCGACTGCACGTTGACAACATTTGGTGGGATTCACGATGCGAATGATGCCATTGAAATACTACTTCGAAATATAAGGTTTTGTTCCTATGCTATCCTACAAGCATCTGCTATAATTTGGCATGCGTTCCCAGCACTCAGAGCAATCTATAGGAACAATCGTGTCTTCTGCGTCTTAAAATGATGGTGCAATTTCGACAGCACTATTTTCATTTGTGCGACACTTACATTTAATGTTCTAATTTTTCTTTTTCTTAAACAGGTACACGTTAGAGGAAATATATTTTTTTTTGGGGGTCGAACTTTTGAAAATGAAATATAATATGAAAATAATTCATTTATAGGGCCACATAAAACATTTGGATATATTTGAACAATTTTCGGAGACTGTCTGAAATGCATTTCATGCTGCATTTTTCGCTTCTCTTATATTTGACTAGATATAAATACGCACTATATTATGCTTTTACATTTTATTGTCCATATACGGGGTAATATTCAAAATAAGTCAAAATATGGTGTGGTAGAAAATTCTCTAAATACGTTAAATAATTATTTTATAAATATTTAAAAACAGTCTTAAATGTTTCATGAAAATATTTACAATATTCAGACGGAGGATGCATGATGTCTTTTACTTTTCTTACCCAGTTTGAAGGCAAATAAAACTATTTTAAAACAATTTTCAACCATTTTTAAATTGGGGTCACCCCTAAGTGCGAGTCCCAGACCATCGCCAATTGCCCATAGCACAACACTAATGCGACATAAATTCTAACCAACCAACCTATTTTTAAACTGCTTTCTAAATATCCAAGTAGAGCTCCATATTTTCTTGCGAATAATCCACATGTCAGATACAGTTTTATACTAGAAATTTTATTTAACTTTGATAGATATATTCAAACGAGGAACTGCTTGTTACAAACATAGTTTTGTCCGTTAATTTAAATTTTTGGTGTAAAATTGATCTACAAAAAAGACATTTAAAAAGTACAAAAAAGCCAAGCTCAAAGAAAGAGAATGGATTAAAGTTGTGTCTAAAAAGGGTGTGATATCAAATTCCCAAGCTTATATTCTAATACTTATTTAATATTCCTTTTAACTAAATTTTCACATGTTAATCAAGTGCCTTATGATATGTTGATAGAAATCCTTCTTTCCTGTACTAAATACATCATAGCGTGTTTCTGAAAATTATTAATTTTTTTTATTTATGCATGATGGGCTTGGCGGCCATTTTTCAAAATTTTATGTTAGTTTGAATTCTTCTATAAATATCATCAATTATAGGATGGGTTGGTTGATTGGTTGGTTGACTGGGTTTTATATCGCACTAGTGCTGCGCACTGGGAAATAATTATAGAATGGGGGTGCACTAAACTTAACACTGTTAAAACCTAAATTAATTCAACTTGTGTACAAAACAGATCTTTTACGATATTTTTCTCGCATTTTTTTTTCTTTTTTAATCTGAATATTTCAGCCTCTGTTGAATGGAATAACCATATGATTTTTACTAGATATTTATTCCAAGAAGCTACACTCAAATTGGGTAAATATAACGGGGGGGGGGGGAATAAGCTTCTATGCTTTTTCCCCCTTCTTCATGCTTTTACGTTAATTTAAATTTTTTATTCTTTTATTCCTGGCATTTGTCGGATGGAAGTGTACTTAGTACTAAATACTTATAATAAGAAATCATGTTATTGAAATATTTCCGTCTCTGTCGAATGGAATAGCCAAAATTAATTTTATACGAGATATTTATTTTAAGAAGCTTCCTTCCGATTATGTAAATGTTTATTCATTATTTGAAAGATGGCCGCCAAGCCCATCATGCATAAATAAAAAAAAATAACAATTTTCAGAAACACGCTATGATGTATTTAGTACAGGAAAGAAGGATTTCTATCAACATATCATAAGGCACTTGATTTACATGTGAAAATTTAGTTAAAAGGGAGAATATTAAGTAAGTATTAGAATATAAGCTTGAGAATTTGATATCACACCCTTTTTAGACACAACTTTAATCCATTCTCTTTCTTTGAGCTTGACTTTTTCGTACTTTTTAAATGTCTTTTTTGTAGATATCATTTATTTTTTTTAAATAGTTTTTATATTTACTTTAATTAACCTGATACTTTACATCACATATGTCCTGAATTTCAACTCGGCTTTCTTGCGATGTTGATGAAAGGCACATTTATTCTTTACATTTATTCTATTAAGCTTTTCATAATTCTGGTTGCTAGACATTATCCTTGAGTCTTCTATGCAGACTGTATGTTGTGTCCATCACAAAACTTTCTTCTACATTTTTCCTATACAAAATTAACGCAGTACAAATTATTTATTATTTTTTTTCTTTATGAATGCAGAATATTATCAACTCAGAGAAGTATTGTTACACAAAATGTCCTACGGAAGTAAATTTTCACCATCCAGATGACATCCTTTCTGTTCTAAAAAAAATTTTGTAGTATATGAGCGCCACTTCTCAGCCGATAGGCATCCAGATTGAATCAGCATAATGGCTCATAATGTCCTTTTCACATATCAAGTTTTGTTCCATTATATGCAACAGAACCTGAGTATAGCCTTTCCTTAAATTGCGAAAATCGCTGTATAGCAGCGCCACCTAAGTACTATTTTAAGTACTAATTTATAACAAGGTAAATTTATTTGTAAATTTATGCAATTCTATGCTTTAGTTACTCAGATATAGCCTTCTCTGAAATAGCGGAAATCACTGGGTAGCAGGGCCATGTTGAGCAATTGACACCAAATATTGATAAATACTGTTTATTATACATCAAGAGGTGCAATTGCATATAAATTTGTATGTAATTTTGAGCAATAGTCCCTGATATCTAGTTGAAACAAAACTTTTGCCACACACATAGAACATACACATAGAACAGAATCTTTTTAAAAATAGTCAAATTACTTCCTGGAGTTCTCACAACGTGTAAATCCATTAAAAACCGAAAGTCGAAAATTTTTACTAATCCAATACTTTATTGTATTGTATACAGAAGTTCATTCATGAATAATCTCTCTCAGTAATGAATAATATTTTTTATAGATGGATCACAACGATGAAAGATATTTTCAGATTTTAAGTTTGTTTCCACCCTATAATTTTGCATATTTCCTCGCTTTTAAATAAATTTTCAATCTAGATTTTTGCAAAATAAAGAAAAGTAGTAGTATGCTGTGATCAGCTATAATACTTTCTTCTATATAATCTAATACAAATTCATGCAGTACAAGTTAATTTTAATTATTATTTACTAGCAAGCTACGCCCGCTTCGCTGGTCACTATATTTAAAAGAATTTTCAAAAGAACTGGATTAGTATTTATTTTTTACATGTCATCATAAATAAAACCCCAAAAATATATATTGAAATCGCTCTAAACCTTGCTTCGGATACCCGCTGACTAAGGCAGCCCTTTTTCCACCCGCACTACCGTGGGTGCAGGCAGGGCCCGATTAAGGTTTGAAGCTAGGGGAAGCTCAGTATCATTTCTGGGCCCCCTTTCATTTCGGGTTTTTTTCTTCCATTCATATACCTGGGTGGTTTCTACACACAACATTAAAATCGTACAACTTCTTAATTAAGAACATTCAGATTTTTGAGGCTAAATAATTTTTCACGAAATAGTGAGTATTTTACCTTGCTTTAGGCGACCTTTCTCCGAAAAAATTCAATCTGAGGGTGAAAATATGAAACAGAAAATCCAAGAATCTGTTTTTAGTGATTTTGGGGCCCCCTCTTAAATTTTAGAGGGGAAGCTTGTGCTTCCTGAGCCTTTTGGGTAATCAGGCCCTGGGTGCAGGTTTCCACTGCCTGCAGAAAGTCTTTCTCGGCCAATTCGTTCGGAGTAATTACCGACGACAAGTGGATCTGGTACTATTTAAAAATGACTATTTGAAAGATGATTGTATCTCAACATATATTAAATATTTTAGTTTTTGATCCATGTATTTTATAGCCTCCGCTATTTCTACTACATTATCATATCATTCCGAGCAATATAATAAATGAAATATAAAGCATATTTTCTTTTAAAAGGATTGGATTCGATTTCAGAATAAGGCCGATTGACTGCTGTAGGTGCTAGGCCTGAGGGTGAGTGCTTTCCGTGGGGAGTCTTTCTAAGGTGTCCTAGCCCTTATTTACGCAAGTTTCGAAGGAAACCATGGAAAACTCCGAACGGCTAGTCCGACGAGCGCGACCAGGGATCGGACCCGGCACATCACGTCTACCAGCTTTGAGCGCAGAACCGCTCAGCCGCTAGTGGGCGTCTTTTAAAAGGAATTAAATGCATAAAAACAAGTAAATTTTAATCAGTTTAATGGTTTCTAATATATATTACCATTTTTTCCCGTCTGCGTATCTTAGCAACAGCTAAGATACGCAGACGATTACAATGGTAGAATAAATTCAGGAAAAATGAAACATAAAAGACAATATTTAAAACTGAAAAAAAAAAATAATAATTAAAAAAATTCAAATTCGAAATGCGAAAAAATCTCGATGAGGTGTACACTTACAGGGTTCCAGCTATTTGTTTGCCAAATTTTGTAGCTCTGCGATTAGTAGTGTGAGTACCAGAGTGCAGACACACAGACACGCCTCTTTATTTATATTAGATGATATGGTATTTTAAAAATTCCTTTCAAGATAATGACCAGCGAAGCGGGCAAAGCCTGCTAGTATACTGTATAGAAGGAAGTAAAAATCTATATGCATCATAATTACCAATCCCAGATTGAAGGATATTAAAATTAGATACTATATCGTGTACTGACTTTCTTATTCTGAGGTAAAATTAAATGAAAATTATGTCATGGTTTGAAAAATATTCAAAAATCAGCAATTCAAGCTACAGATTTAAAACAAATGTTATTCAAAAATGTATTCATTTTTGTTTTCAGGGATATAAAATTTAAAATTGTACAAAATAATAAAAGCAAAGATTCTTTCGTTAAAAAAATAACTTATAAAAAAGAAAAAAGCAGTTCAAGATAATTAATACTTTTCGGTTTAATACTTTTCGTTTTAATACTTTTCGGTTAAACTGAGATGAAGCAGTTTCATATTTGGCGATTTATGTCTTTTTGGCAATATTTAACAGGTTTTCAGCAATTAAGATACGAAATTTTGATTTTTAAAAGCTAGATTTTATAAAAGTTCCCAGATTAAGTAATTATCTATCTGAAAAACCAGTTTTCAAAGAATTCTGCACATTTATGAATTCTCTAGCTTGTTTTAAAAAAAATTTCTTGACGAAGAAATTTTTTCAAAAAGTTGTCAAAACATCTAATTTTACGCTAAATTGAAAATGCTCCCATTTTCTTACTTATTAACTTAGAAAGTTCGTTTTTATCTCAAATTAAAGCTCTCGTTGCTACGAATATTTTACTTTTTGTTTCATTTTTCTGCGACATTTGGTTCTTCCAATATTTAAAACATTACGGAAAAAATTTTTGCTGATTTATAATGGGAAAGTTGGTTCCTGTATAATAAGCATGTAACGGTCTTATGTTATTCCTGGCGATTTTATAATTGGCGCGTTCTGCTTTGTGTTGCTGGTAGTTTGTTTTGTTTTTCTTTGAGCTTGGCTTGGCAAAACGACCGTTTCTGCTTGAAAATTTTGCTGATTTATAATGGGAAAGTTGGTTCCTGTATAATAAGCATGTAACGGTCTTATGTTATTCCTGGCGATTTTATAATTGGCGCGTTCTGCTTTGTGTTGCTGGTAGTTTGTTTTGTTTTTCTTTGAGCTTGGCTTGGCAAAACGACCGTTTCTGCTTGATTATAAGCAGGAAAATACGGTGCCTCTTCTCTTACAGCTTAAACTGTGCTAACGTGTTCTTACAGAAATAGAGAGTAACAGAAAGTTGTGTTGGTACCACACTAGATTATTTTAAAGTAAAATTTTTCTTTTAGTACTGATGTATCATGAAATAAGATTTGAATGGTTGGTTGGTTAGGTTTTACGTCGCACTAGTGCTGCGCAAATGGGCAATTGGTGACGGTCTGTGGTTCGGAGACATGCCATTGCAATTTTGATCCTCCACGGAAGGAATAAAATAAGATTTGGAGTGATAAATTCATATCTAAATAATAATTTAAAATTACGTAGTATTTTCTGCGATAATACTTATGGGCCAGCTGACCAGATTAGAGTACCTTTATAATAGAGAAGCGTTATAAATTGCTACAATTATCCAATTATGCATGTATTTTTTCATTCCTAATAAATAAGTGCTAAAAATTAAATATTATTAATTAATAATTTACTTTCAACAATTGTTTAAAACTTAGAAAAATGCCTTTAAAGTCCCCAGAAAATGGGGACACTTGGTCAGCATGCTTTTGGTAGAGTGACCATATTTTTTTCATTGAATTTGGGGACAAAGATGGCGGCGTGCCTCGAATTTCGAGGCCAAAAAAATAAAAACAAAAATTAAATCACCTGAAATTGTAAAATTTTAGTAATTTTTATGTATAAAGCACCTAAAAGAACTTATTTCTGCTTATTTATTATACATATAATAAATTACTATAATAAAACATTAATAACTTTATAACCGGCGTCCCTAAATGTGTCGTAATTTTTTGGGGACGAAGGTAGTTTGTTCTCGAGATTCGAGAACATATGATGAACCTAGCTTATGGGGCATTCCAATAATATTTCCTATACATTTAATAAAAATAATTAAGTATATATTTGTCTCTGTCAGGATAAGTAATGCTTTTAGTTTTTTGCATTTAAATTAATTATACGTAGAAAACTGTTTTCGAATAAATCAGGCATTTTCACGGTTGTGAAAAAATAAATGTGAGGTAGACTTATATAAGGTAATATTATATTTAATAAAAGTATTAGAATATGTAACTCCATAAAAAAAAAGCTTATTTATAACGGTAATCTTTTCTTTTAAATTCTTTCTTCTCAGTTTATCTATCAACAAAACTTCCATATATCCTTAAGAATATAGAATTTAGAATCTGAACTCTTTAAGTTTCGGTAAAATTATTCACCGTGGAACAGATTTATATCTCACAAAGCCTGCCTTCGGCATTTTCTGTCACAAGCAATGATGAATATTAGACAATCTATGTTAAAGTTGGAGTTTTCAAAATAAGTTTAGATTTTGTTAGAGGGCTTTATATTTAAGCATGGTTGAGTAAAGATATCAATAAAATTTCTATACAATAGAAGCATCATAAATATTGCTATGTACTGCATTTGACAGATTCTGATAAATTATTTCTGGTATCGTCATGTAAGGCATTGCTCAAATTTATAGTTTACGGTGAACATCAGTCAAAAATCGTAAGATATAATATAGAATGTACTGTAAATTTACGAACATAATTTAAACGAAATAAATATGCTGCATAACTTTTCACATTAATAGCAAGTAAATGCAAAGATGCTAATTAGAATAAAAGAGATAATAAAATTTAATAATTAGAAAGATTTATGTGGTTAGAAAATTGTGCAACAGGCACCAGATTTTTTACTCTCATTTCAGCAATCTTTAAGGAAATTGAGAAATTTTTAATTGCGTACCAAATGATAAGTTTCTTGCTCAAGCGGTTCAAAAGTTGCGCAGCCCCTTCCTTCTTTTTTTCTATCACATTTGGAGGGGAGGGGTAAGGACTTTGTAACACCGCAGTGAATTTGAACATGAACGGAAAATACTTATATTTTGTTTGTCTTGTGTTTAATTTAGTTTTCCTGCCCAATCTGCTGTATATTTTTAGCAGTACGTTGTTCCGTTTATTTTGTACTCGTTTTGGGTTTTAAGTTGATATCTTTTTAATTAAACTGAATAATTTATTTTAAATGATTAACTCGGAATTCTTGAGATATTTCTCATCTTTTGGTATTTTCAGCGTTTCTTTCTTTCTTTCTTTTTTTTTTTCGTTCAGTGGTTTGTGGAGAAATAGTCGGACATACATATCGCGTTTAACAGTGCACTATCAAGTTTCTAGCTCAAGTGTGTGGTATGTAAAAACTAATTTTGTTGACGATGAGAATACATCAGGCCGATTTATATCTATAAACCTCTTCCAGCCTTTAATTTTCTTGGACCACCGCATCTTTAGAATGTAGAAAAAGAAGGGACAAAAAGCTAAAAACCCCATAGAAATAGCATGGGAAGAAAAACAAAAAAATCTCACAATGTCAAATGTGTTAAAAAAAAAAAAAAAAAAAAAAAAAAAAGGCTCACACCGGAAGTAATAAGAGGACAAAATTGACTAGAAAAAGACATCGAAGAGCGTGAACGGGCAGGCTGGGGCTTTGGTCCTATCGTCCAGGTCCTACATTTTCTATAACATTTTCAAAATTTCGGAGTGGAGGAGGGGGGGGTGAAAACTAGTTGGTTTCGCGAGTTTTGGGGAAAAACCACGAAAAACACTGAATGGAGATGTATAAATAATGAATAAAGTGTGATCTGGGTTCGTCTCTAATCTAGTAGATTTAAAAGCAGAACACTCTAGTGAAAATCGGGTTATCAATGAAAACTAACCTTCTTTGAGAAGATAATACTGTCATATTTGTTTCGAATACTCGGATTTTTTTTTTTTTTTTATGATTTTCATCATTGCTGTTAAAGTTCTTATGTTTGAAATATCTCCCCTCCGCTCACGAAGAGCAGGTTATAACTAAAACACAATTTTGAGTGTTTAGTCTGTGAAATGGGCATAGAATGACTAACTGAAATTGGAGACTAACAACCAATAAATAAAATCCAAAAATTAAAAATAATTATTATGTGATTTGATTTATTTCCCTCGATAAATGGAAGAACGAGAAATCGTGAATCTTTTACTGATTCATGAAGTAACTTTCTATTTCGAAAGAATGATTATCCACTAAAAATTTAGATAATTTAGTGTTACTGAACAGTTGAATAGTTCTCTCAATATTCATTACTTAGAAAATAATATCTATTTATTTTGCTTTGTTGATTCTGTTTAAGAAATTCACATACTGTGCATATACATCATATTTTTACTTCCTTATACAAAGTATAAGGAAGTATAGTAATCCCGATTTGCGAAATGGATTTTGCATTTCACATTGCTCGAAAACGAATGATCGCTGAATGTTGCCAATTTATACGTGTGACTGTCATGATGTCTAGTTCTACACCTGCAAGTGTCGTCTTAACACGAGCTCTCGTTTTAGAGATATAAGGGAATTTACACGATTTTTCGTGACGTCTGTATGTATGTGTGTCTGTGTGTGTGTCCGTATGTCGCACAACTCAAAAACGGTTGGACGTAGAAAGTTGCGAATTGGTACATAGGTTTGTTATAACATCTAGTTGTGCACCTCCCTTTTTGGACTTTGTATGATTTTCCGTTTTGGAGATATTTAGGAAAATTAGGTTCATTATGGCCAGAATGTATGAAAAAAAAGGTAATAACTCAAAAACGGTTTGGACAAATATTGCAATTTATCGAAATCTAAAATTTATCGAAAATATAATTGAATAATTTGAAAGCGATGTTATTATTGGGAAGAAAAAAAAAACTAATAGTCCTCTGTCCTAAACTAAATTCTGCTTTTGCCAGAATTTACACAAAATCTTTTCAAAATGACATTGACATGAGTCCCCCCAAGGCACAACTATGACATGAGTCCCCCCCCCCAAGGCACAACTTTGACATGAGTCCCCCCCCTAAGGCACAACTTTGACATGAGTCCCCCAGGCCCAACTTTGACATGAGTCCCCCCAGGCCCAACTTTGACATGAGTCCCCCCAAGGCCCGACTTTGACATGAGTCCCCCCCCCAGGCCCAACTTTGACATGAGTCCCCCCAAGGCACAACTTTGACATGAGTCCCCCCCAAGGTACAACTTTGACATGAGTCCCCCCAAGGCACAACTTTGACATGAGTCCCCCCCAAGGCACAACTTTGACATGAGTCCCCCCAAGGCACAACTTTGACATGAGTCCCCCCAAGGTACAACTTTGACATGAGTCCCCCCCAAGGCACGACTTTGACATGAGTCCCCCCCCCAAGGCACAACTTTGACATGAGTCCCCCCAAGGCACAACTTTGACATGAGTCCCCTCAAGGCACAATTTTATTTATTTATTTTTTTTTTTTTTTTACGTATGCATGAATTTTTAAAAAATATTTTTAGCCAACTGTTTCGGGTCCAGTGACAATGTTTTTTAACATTATGTATATTTCTAAAAGTGTATAAGGAAGTCATGTGGTGCCCACATCAGATTTTTTAAATAATGTGTTGCTATAAATTTCAAAAAACAAATGTGAATTTCATTATTGTAAAAAGGGATATAAAAATAATGTTAAAACGTACTTACAATTTCATCCAATATATCATAATCTATTTGAATTGTTTTATGTTGTGTATAAGACAAATACAATACTCTAGATTAAAGCTTAGTTTTACTGTTTACCTCAAAGCATAATCAAAAGTATAATTCCAAGCAATTTTTACCTGATTGTATATCGCTATTTTGTGCAGGACACTGCTTACATATTTTGGATGTTACGTATTATGTACCTCATAAAATGTTTTCTCCCAAGGAGTTGGGAAAATATGGACAAAAACATATTTATTTAATTCTTCTTATATACAATGATGCATTTTTTGAATTTTTTTGAATTTTTTTTTTTTTTTTTTGTATAGCGGTGTAGAAAAATAAAATAAATGTTGCACATTAAACATACTGCTATGACACCTCTCATAATAAGTATTTTTTTTTCATCCAGTTCAAGTTGTGCTGCATGATATACATTAATTGTAATAAATTATCATAATCTATCAATAGTATCCAACCAAAAAGCGGTGATATGATAAATATCATTGTATGACTCAAAAATCGAACGTCCATTTCTCTATTATCAACCATTTCCTCTTTTTTTTTTTTTTTTTTTTTTTTAAAGGTAATATATTCCAAAGTACTAAAATACCGTAAAATATTTATCTTACGTTTGAAGAAATATAGTTGGGTAATATTTTACATTGAACATTTAATTGTCATAATCCTTAATAGGACCGAATTCTTTTGTGTGCATTTATAAACGGACGATAAATTATATGCACTACATTCAAATGCTCGAAATGTTATAAAACAAATAAATTTTCTTTCGATAACTGCAGAATTTCAAATAAAAATGCTATATCAGAAAAGATTCTTTTAGTAGAAATTTATCTTTTTTCCTTTCCAGTTACGAATTATTTCTGCATACGGAAACGAAATCATCGTTTTTTTTTTTTAAAAGGCTGGTTGAAAGATTTTGATCTGATAACTTTCACGATATATTCACAACTTTTCACTTTTTCTTTCAAACATATTTTTTGAATGTAAAAATTAAATAAAATAAAATTCTCAACAGAAATGATGAGTAATAATATTTTGTAGACAATAGATCTACAGTAATATTTTTCTTTTGGTAACTGAATGTTTGTAGATGTTAAATAAAAATAGTAATCTGTGGCTTTTACAAAATTTTCTTCTATGTCATTCTATATAACAGCGCCTCCTAACGTGTATGTGGCAACAAATTTAATACTCTCTCACAGTAAAAATTTTTCACAATAAAAATGTTGTTCGATGCAGTTTTAATGAACAGATACTGAGATGTTGACACACAGAGAATCGAAGAATTTGCCTAAAAACGATGCGACCTGTCAACCAATATAACTATTTTTTTCATGATGGCTATCTGACATATCAAGTTTGGTGAATTTATATTCTATAGAAGAGAAGATATAGCCTTCCTATATCAGGTTAATATTGTAGCATATCAGCTCTACCTGTCAGTCCGTATGCACCTAAAATCAATGAGCAGAATTTTTAAAAATGGTGCTCCTACATATCAAGTTTTTTGCAATTGTAGACTGTAGAAAATGAGATATAACCTTCCCATACTTGGAAGAAATCGTATTTTAGCAATGCCACCTGCGAGACGATATGCATCAAAGGTTTATAGACATAAGTTTTTGTCAAGTTGCAAACAAATATAATTTTTTACGAATTTCTTTGTATTCGTTCTTGATCTAAAGCTGCAACATTTTTTTTTTTTTTTTTTTTTTTTTTTATCACACACACAAATATAAAACGTGGTCTAATTGTTTTCATTACATCTCAAAACGTGTAAATCCATCGGAAACTTGAATTAGAAAATTTTTAGAATCCAGTACTTTCTTGTATTGGAAACAACAGAAAGTAATAATACAGGGTGTCTATAAGATGCTGGACAAAGTCTGATGCTTAATAATTCATAAAATAATGAAGATATAACCAAACTAATGGCATTAATGCATAGAATAACTCATATATTTCCATTTATAGTGAACGTTGACGTAGAAAATTTTCTTTTCCCACTGCAATTTCGTTTCTTTTGTAAATATCGTCTGCCCGTATTATGAATTTTATGTTTTTCCCGTTTCTTTTGTAAATATCGTCTGTGTGCTTTATTAATTGTATGTTTTTCTCTGTTGTTTTTGGCAAATATTAGAATGCAGTGTGCACCACCTCATTGGGATACCATCATTTGTAGTTCTTTGAATGACAATATTCCAGAAGGATTGTGGGAGGTGGCGCAATTCATTGCCCACCCAGATCACCTGATATAACGCCACTGGACTTTTTCCTTTGGGGTTTCATAAAGGACATCGTTTACAGGAGGAAAGATTTGAATGTTGATGACTTAAAGGCCAGGATTACAGCTGCAATAGCCTCCGTGGATGCCGACATGCTTGTCCGTACCTGGCGAAAAAGTGACGACCGTCTTGATATTCTCTGTGCGACAAGCGCCGTACATGTAGAAGTCCATTGAAAAGTGCCATAAAACTTTTTGAGTCTATCTAATCATTAATGTTATCAATTTAAATTTATCTTCATTATTTTATGAATTTTTAAACATCAAACTGTGTCCAACGTTTTATAGACACCCTGTATAGTAAATGGAAATTTTTTTAAATATTAAATTTCATTCAGTATTACATTAACGCTTAATTTTACGTTTAAAGATGCAAAATGAATGTTAATAAAGGAACTATTAATTTAAAGTCATGATTTCTTATTGCAAAATTATTTTATTGCATTTTAAAGTAACATTGAAGTCTAAAACTTATTCATATACTAATGCATTCAGAATTTTTGTTCCATGATTCAAGAAGTTTGATTTACATAAAATAAATAAATACATAAATAAACAAACAAATAAGAATTTTTTAGTAAAAGTATTTAGATATAAAGATAGTAAATTTAAATATTTGTTAAATAAATAAATGAGCAAAATCTGTCCTCGATTTTATCTTTAAAAAATTGGAACATAATAAAATGAATTGCCAAATTTTCTGATATACATTTAAAAACAATAATAAATTAAAGAACTGGTATACAAATACTGGTGCCTTTTTCCTTCATTATTAATTTCCTTCATTTCGTAATAAATAACATAAATAAAATAAAATAAAAATAAGTAAATAAATAAATAAAATATAAATGAAATAAAAAAGTATATAAAATATAAATAAAAATAATTTAAAAGTCCCGTCCTCTCTTTTGTTTTCTCTTGTATCTTATTTTTTTTTTTTTTTTTCGTGTTCCCTTCTGATTGGCTTTTGCATGCTGCGTCCTATTGGTTGGTTGTGTTGCTCCTCCCTCTTTCGGTTTTATCCTGCTTTCAGTCTTTGCCTCCAAGGTTGTAGCACATGTTTTTTGCACTTGAAGAAAGGCCACATTCTATCGAAACCGGTAGTGCTTGCATTAATTTTATGCTATGTGAAGAAGTTTTTTAGTTTAAATATATAAAAACAGTTTTTTTTTTTTTTTTTTTTTTTTTTAAATAATAAAACTCTGGAGCGGCTCAGTTAAATGTTCTGAATAGTTAACAGTTATCATGCGTGTAAATAAATTATAATCAGTGAAAAATTCAGTGAAGAAAAATAGCAATAATTAGGGTATTTGAGTATGTCGCTCAAGAATGTTTCTGGATAATAAAATAAAATGTGTGTGTGTGTGTATATCTGGTGCTTTTTAGGAAAACGGCTTAATGCAGAGCTACACAAATTTGCACGACGATTCGTATTGACCTCTCATGATGCAACTCGAAGCTTGATTTTTGAATTACTGATCGATTAAAAAAAATAATTGAAATATGAAAATAATAACCTTTTAATAGCTGGAAAATTAGCCATTTAAAATTTAATTGTTGCTAAAAAAAGTTTACGAATTACTTGTTTTCGACATAATAGGAATACGCCAATAATAAAAATTATCAAATTTTAAAGTTGCTTGTGCATATGACAAAATGACGTCACTGTAACTTTAAAATTAAATAATAATTATAAAAATTCCGCATGTTTCTTCCGAATTTTGTTTCATTAGCTTTTTTACTATACCTCAATTTTAGATTTTTTTTTTTTTTTTTTTTAAGTAGTATGTTTTTGGCATAGATAATACGCCTGGCATGAGAGCTAATTCATCATCATATTGAAGAGCTTTACTTATTGATAATATTTTTTTTTAAATTTTGATGCTGAAGTAGATCGGACATTTTTCACAAAGGACTCTAATTTTGCGACAGCCACTTCAAGCCAAGTAGCATAACAAAAATATAAATAAATAATCACATATATATATAAGAAATATACACAATAATCGCATAAATTATGTATTTTTGTCTAAAATGTCGACAAAAATTCAAATGTTGCCAAGGGAAGCTATAATAAGACTGCACCATGGTCAGGTTTACATTTATTTATTTATTTTTTTTTTCTACATACCAACCACTATTCTTTAACCATGAAATATATATACAGTAGCCGCCGCTTTATAAAATCACGTTTGTTTTCATCAAAATGATTTTATTAAGCGGCTGATTTTTATATCCGGCGAACATGCCCGAACTCAATAAAAGAGTATTCATTATCTAAAAATGGAAAGAAATTCTTTGCCCTTCCGTCTATTAACTAACCGTCCGCAGGAATGGAGTTTTCGTTACTTATCATTCATGTAAAATTTTCAGCTTTTAAGGACAAAATTATATAAAAGAAGGAAATTTTCTTTGACCTGGCATTATTGTATTTATCGAGAAGTGCTGCGTTGATGACTTTTGCTTTTTCTATTCATTTTCGCTTGCGGTTCACTCTTCCGTTTGGTACATATTAGGCACTAATATAATCTTTATCCTTATGATTACATGAAGAAAATTGAGAAATTTGAAGCTTCGATGTCACCTTCCTTTGACTATACTTTTGAAGAAAACGATCATACAAAATTTTACGATTTACCTTCAAAATAAAAAAAAAATCCGCTTGCATATCTTGCAGCTAAGTTGCTTCAAAATAAAAACTAGAAACTCTATTTGATTATTTAACGGCAGACAAAAATACTCATTGGCCAATCATTTGGCGAATTCATTCCTTGAACTCATAACTACAACACATAACGGGGCGTGTTTTTATTTATTTATTTATTATCATTATTATTATTATTTTTTTTTTTTGAGGCGTAAAATGTTTGACAAAGAGTAATAATGTGGTGGCTTGCTATTTTTTGTTTCTTTTTTTCATTTACAAAATCCGGTGAGAAAATTCAATTTGTTGTTAAGCTTATATACATGATCAATTTTACTGTTGAAGAAATTTCCTTTTGAGTTTATTAACCGGCGATGCTGATTTTATTAAGCGGGGGTTTTTGTTGATTTGATTTCGGACCCAGCAATTTGATCAGATTAAGTGGCTGATTTTATTAACCAGTGATTTTATAAAGCGGCGGGCACTGTATTCAGAAAAAATTAGTTGTCACATACGAGAGACCTAGCGCTCATAGCATATTGTAATATAATATTTGGCGTGAAATTGCTGTCAATTTATGGTCGTCCGGATAAATCAAATAAATTCAGGAAATTACACGAAAGTAAATATTATGTACAGTACGTACAGCCTTGTTCATAAGTAATTGGGATTGCAAATATAAAAGGGCTACTTCAATTTTTTCGACACTGTCCGTTTCGAAACTGTCATCTGATAAGTACCCAAATGGAAAATTAAAACCCGAATACTACTACGTGAGAAACGCCGAAAGAAAAATATTTGCGACGCATACAACTGTTTCGGTAGCCTTAAGCGTACCATCTTCAGTGCAAAAAGAATTCTGAATCTGGAGAAGTGCTCGTATATATAAAAAAGGGACCGAATTTAGTTCAACCAATAGGATTACGGGAAAGGTGCGGAGTGTGGCCAATAGGAATTTAGGAATGTTAGCTGTGTAAACCGTAGAAAAATTAAGAAAAGGTGGACTGAATGTAAAATTTCCAAAAATCAGACAAATAGGGAACAGCGAAATCACAATTGACAAGGTTTTTAAAATTTTTATAAATATGAAAAGCTTCAAAGAAATCAAGCTTTTCATATTTATAAAAATTTTAAAAACGTTGCCAATTGTGATTTCCCTATTTGTTTCATTGTTGGAAATTTTACATTCAGTCAACATTTTCTTAATTTTTCTACTGTTTACACAGCTAACATTCCTAAATTCCTATTGGCCACACTCCGCACCTTTCCCGTAATACTATTGGTTGAACTAAATTCGGTCCCTCTCCTATATATACGAGAACTTCTCCAGATTCAGAATTCTTTTTGCACTGAAGACGGTACGCTTAAGGCTGTATGCATCGCAAATATTTTTCTTTTGGCGTTTCTGACGTAGTAGTTTATTCGGGTTTTAATATTCCAACGCCAAGTCTCCTGTTATTATACCCAAATGAAAACCTACTAGTAAGGCATTGTCGCAGATAATAGGGACAAGCACCTGAGACCTTGCTAATGAACAAGACGCTTCCGAAAGCAGCAAGGACCCGAAGCAAGATTTTGAGGAAATTCAATGGATTTTCTTTTTCTTTTTTACTTATAGAAAAGAGATTTCTTTAAATATAATTACCAGCGAAGCGGTTAAAGCCTACTAGTATATAATAATAAAGGACCGTAATGATTTCCGCCCATTTTGTGCCTCCCTGTGAAAAAATATAAATGGTATGTACGAAAAGTTTCCAGTAAAGATTATTTTGCAGGTAAACGCTAAAATATATATTATTTTCTGTCTCTTTTAAATAATTTAATAGACTTCAGATAACCAACCAAAATAGGGCGTGATATGCGTGTAAATGCTTTCATACTTCTTTACATGGTATAAAAATTATTTTGATTATAATTATATTTAGAAAATATGTCATCTTGGCGTAATTATAGTAAAATGTTTACGTCGCATGCATGGAATTTTCTTAAAGCGTAATTTTAGAACTTTTATTTTTAATCCTTTCACCGCTTTTTAATTTCGAATTTTTGAAAATCTCTACTTAGGGAGAATGCGTGCATTAGAAACAACCTATAGATCAAATTTCAAGTTTCTAACTGCATCATGACTATAGAAATCACACAAAAATGTAAGTTTCGAGTTTTTTTTTTCTCATCCCCCTTCCAATGCGCATGAGCTAGAAATGCCAAACTCCCACAGTACTTCAACCTTGGTAATAAGCAGTGCTGTACTTAGGGAGCATAGTACTTAGGGAGCATATATACTTAGGGAGCATATACACTTAGGGAGCATACTTAGGGAGAATGCATGCATTAGAAACAACCTATAGATCAAATTTGAAGTTTCTAACTGCATCATGACTATAGAAATCACTCAAAAATATAAGTTTCGAGTTTTTTCTTTCATCCCCCTTCCAATGCGCATGAGCTAGAAATGCCAAACTCCCATAGTACTTCAACCTTGGTAATAAGCAGTGCTGTACTTAGGGAGCATAGTACTTAGGGAGCATATATACTTAGGGAGCATACTTAGGGAGAATGCGTGCATTAGAAACAACCTATAGATCAAATTTGAAGTTTCTAACTGCATCATGACTATAGAAATCACTCAAAAATGTAAGTTTCGAGTTTTTTTTCTCATCCCCCTTCCAATGCGCATGAGCTAGAAATGCCAAACTCCCACAGTACTTCAACCTTGGTAATAAGCAGTGCTGTACTTAGGGAGCATAGTACTTAGGGAGCATATATACTTAGGGAGCATACTTAGGGAGAATGCGTGCATTAGAAACAACCTATAGATCAAATTTGAAGTTTCTAACTGCATCATGACTATAGAAATCACTCAAAAATGTAAGTTTCGAGTTTTTTTTCTCATCCCCCTTCCAATGCGCATGAGCTAGAAATGCCAAACTCCCACAGTACTTCAACCTTGGTAACAAGCAGTGCTGTACTTAGGGAGCATAGTACTTAGGGAGCATATATACTTAGGGAGCATACTTAGGGAGAATGCGTGCATTAGAAACAACCTATAGATCAAATTTGAAGTTTCTAACTGCATCATGACTATAGAAATCACTCAAAAATGTAAGTTTCGAGTTTTTTTTCTCATCCCCCTTCCAATGCGCATGAGCTAGAAATGCCAAACTCCCACAGTACTTCAACCTTGGTAATAAGCAGTAGCTGTGCCAGGTTTGATTGAAAGTGGTTCAATGTTTTGGGAGGAGATGTAAGAGCTATACACCCACACACATACATCCAATGGTTTTTATTTATATTAAGATTATAGAATCATATTTGGTATTGATATTATTGAATATCCTTTATTCGTCTTTCATCAGTTACTTCGTGCTTTTTAATAATTAATTTTCAAAGTATGACTTACAGAATCCTATAATTGAGATATTATCACGATGTTACATTTAATATTTTCTTTGTTGGAAAGCAAAATCTTTCTTATAATTTCTTAAATATTCTCTTTTTTTCATTAATAAGTGATAAGAAACTAAAAATTAAAATTAATAAAGTGCGCAATTAAATGCAAATTTAGAATATATGCAATTTAATGAGTTGATATTGTGACTGTACACACACAAGAAAAATATTTATTTCTCCAGAAATGTAAATATTTTCTCTTTCTATGCATTTAAATATATTCATTTGAAGAAAAAACGACTAAATATAGAAACAAGTACGCGGAAATAGTAAAGAAGTTGGTTTACGAAATGGAACTTACATTTAAAAAGAGGTCATATGAATCAAGAAATGAAACATGTATTTGAAACTATGATAAAAGAAGCTTGTGTAAGGTTTTCTAATTTGAATATCGTTTTTTGTGGTTTTTTGCAAGAAATATAAATCTACAAAATAATAATAATAATAATAAAATAAAATCGGATATTTATTCACTTTGACACAAACTCGTAACTGAAATATTTTTTTCAATGGCTATTATGCATATACTTGTTGTAAATTGACTTATTAAATTACTTACTGTAAACTTTATTAATTAAACTTATTATTTATTAAAATTAACTTCCAGAATGTATTCAGATAATTTCCATCCTAGAGAAGTAGTACAACAATAAATATTCAAAGAAATTCAATTTTATTATGAATATGAAATCTTAATCTTAATATTGTCGCCCCCACAATACTTTCTTCCATATTTTCCTATACAAATTCAGTCAGTTCAAATAATTTACAAAATCTATTATTTATTAAAATTATCTACCATAAGGAAATGAGACGATTTTCATCTTAGAGAAGGCTAACACTAAATATCCAAATAAAGACAGTTTAACTAACATCTTAAAAAATGCGTTTTCATAATAACTATCTCATATATAAAGTTTCGTTAAAATATAGCATTCCCGTTCCTGGGAAAAATTGCACTAGCGCAGCGCAACTTATTGGTAGATATACATCTGAACTGAATCGGCATAATTTCTCATAATGGTTTTCTCCCATATGAAGTGTTGTTTGATTATACGCATTAGAACCTGAGATATAGTCTTCCCTTAAACTGAGGAAATTGCTGCATAGCAGCGCCACCTGTTGAGAAATTAGTACCAAAAGTTGATGCGAAGTAACTTATGTGAGGGTGCATCCATAAATAAATTTTTATGCAATTTTACGCTGTAGTTCCTGAGATATAACCCTCTGTTAAAATGTGAAAATCGCTGCATAGCAGAGCCACCTATTGAGCAGTTGACATCAAAAATAGACAAGCACTGACATTTGCCATGATGTATCTACATATAAATTTATATGCATTTTTATGCAGTAGTTCCTGAGATATCGCCTTTTCTTAAATTGTAGACCTGTGGAGCAGGTCATACCAAAAGTTGGTAGGCACTAACTTACATCAAGTAACATCTATATATGTATTTATATGTATTTTTGTGCAGTAGTTCCTAAGATATAGCCTTCCTTTAAATTGGAGAATTCGCTGCATAGCAGCACCAACTTTTGAGCAATTGACACCAAAAGATGATAAGCACTAATTTACGTCAACGTACATCTACATATAGAATTATACGCCACTATGTGCAGTAGTTCCTGTGATATAGTCACCACAAAATGTTGTCACACACACAGATAGACATTTTCTAAAAATGATCAAATTGTGTTCTAGACCTCTCAAAATATGTAAATGCACCGAAAACCGGAAGTTGGAATTTTTTTTTACGAATCTAATACTTTCTTCTATTAAATATAGAAGAAAGAAAAAATGCGATTTTTTTTTTTTTTTTTTTTTTTTTTAATTAATGAAAAAAAAAAAAAAACTTTATTTTAAATTATCGCAGATAGATGGTTCAACCATTCGTTTTAAAGGTATTGACGAACTCTTTTGAAATATACCCGTTGTGGTGATTTCTGGGAGTACACCTTCGAAAAACGGAATACGCAAGCATGAGTCCAGGGATGATTTTTGCTATTTTTATTCAAAACTTAACAAAAAAATTGAAATTCAAATAAATTAAAAATTATTACAAAATGCTCGCCTCCGAGCATACTTCAAAAACATGCTACACAATTTTAGCACCAAGTCTCTCTGTCTTTTTTTTGAGTCTCTTCCTTCCGAGCACACCTTCGGAGGGGGAGGGGAATACCCCACACGAAGCACTCATTCGTTGGTCGTGATATCACTCTACCCGTGACATCATTTTCGGCCAATCTTGGTCTACCCGAAACTCTGAGAAATGTCGGTAGCAACAAAAGGCCATGCGTGAAATCGGAAACTATTGATGTCACCGCTTCCATAGAAATATAAAATTTTTTCACACAAAGCATCTGTCGCTCAGACAGCTTCTCATGGCTCCGTTCTGTCTGGTCACACGACCCCTGACCTCTTGGAATGTTTGTAACATTCACTCCAGCACAGCTTCCTCCCTCCTAAAAGACCATTTTACGGCCTTCAGGATGTAAAATGGGCTCCAGAAGACTCAGGTGCCTCCTCCCATTATCAAACATGCAACATCAGAGAGTTGAGCTAGCCCCCCCAAAAAAAATTTTTCGAAACAACCCCCTGAACTTTTATAGAACTAAAAATAATCTTAAAAATAAATTTTCTAGTCTTACACCTTGCATAATTACTAGATCCCAAGGTCTCATTTCACATTATATAAAAAAAAAAACAATTAAACATTCACATGCAATTTCGTGATGACAATCAAAGGTTCTACCCCTAACAAAATTTTAAAAGTCAAACACTGAAATTTCACAATTACACAATAAAATTTCATGAAAAAGAAAGAAAAATACTTCATAATCAATACATTCAAACTTTTTTTTTTTTTTTGGAATACAAATGAAAGGAAAAAAAAAATAAATATTTACAAACAGTCCAAAATCACTACCTAAAACCAAGGCATTTTTTTTTTTTTTATATTCTTCGTGCATGCGACTTAACGCATCTGCATTCGAATGCTTTTTTCCGCTCTTGTGCTCGACTGTGAAGTTGTATTGTTGTAAACATAAGGCCCATCTCGTCAAACGTGAATTTGTGCCCATCATTTTTTTAAGATAAACTAAAGGGTTATGATCGGTTTGAAGAACGAATTTTTGTCCATCTAAATAATGATTTAGTTTTTTCACCCCAAAAATGACTGCCGCTAATTCGCGTTCAATGTTACTATAATTACGCTCCGCCTTGGAGAATTTTTTGCTCAAATAAACAATTGGGTGTTCCTCGTTATTCCCGAAATTTTGAGCTAGGACCACACCCGCCCCTACAAGACTTGCATCAGTCTGAACAATGAAGTCTTTTGAAAAATCCGCAGCATAGAGTACCGGTCCCTTAGTTAGATCTAATTTTAGTACCTTAAATGCCTGATCACATTCCTGACTCCACTCAATTTTTTCCCTCTTATTTTTCCCTTTTAACAAATCCGTCAAAGGCGCAGCTTTTGTCGCATAATCCTTTATATATTTATGGTAAAATCCGGTCAGACCTAAAAATGACCTTACATGCATCTTTGTCTTTGGAATGGGAAATTCTTGGATAGTTTGGATTTTCGCGTCACTCGGCGACCTCTTCCCTGACCCCACTTCGTGCCCTAAAAATTTTACATGGTCCTGGGCGAATAAACACTTTGCCGGTTTCACTTTTAGATTTGCCTCCTCCAAACGTTGTAACACAATGTCCAGATGCCGGATATGGAGCTCCCAACTGGATGAAAACACAGCCAGATCATCCACATATGGTCTCACAAAACTCACTAAATCCCCTAGCACCTCACTAATTAATTTACAAAAATAAAATGGAGCATTCACTAAGCCAAACATCATTTTTTTTGGAATAAACTCACCGAAAGGGGTTACAAACGCCGCATACCTTTGCGCACGTTTCGTTAACGGGATTTGGAAATACCCCTTCGTCAGATCCATTACTGAGATATATTTTGCAGTGCTCACTTCCTCAACTACCTCCTCAATATTCGGTAACGGGAAAAATTGCACTTGGGTTTTGGCATTGAGGGCCCTATAATCGACACACGGCCTAGGGTCTTTCCCCGGACTCTCTACAAGAATCATAGGCGATGCGTAATCTGACTGACCCACCTCAATCACCCCTAACTCTAACAGCCTGGAAATCTCCTTCCGCATAATTTCTAACTGCCGCGGAGACATGCGATAGGGTTTTGCACGAATCGGCTTATCATCTGTCAAAATGATATCCATCTCTACCTTATGGGTCGTACCAGGGTCGTTAGAAAACACCGTTTTATGCTTTACTAGGACGTTTTGTAAAGTTGCCAAATTCCCTTCCGAAACCTTATTACCCAAATTACTCCCCTTAATTAAGTCTGTCAAGTCGAAATGATTAGGGTCCGAAATCGGATACGGGATAGATGCATCCTCCTCAATTTCCTCGCCACCCTCTTCCAAAATTAAGTTGACATGCTCTGGGCGTTTATGATAAGGTTTCTTTAAATTCACGTGGAAAATCGTGTCCTTACATCTCCTTCCCGGAAGATCTACCGTATAGTTCGTTTCGGATATTACCCCCGTAACTACACCTGGACCTAGCCACTGTACTGCCATTTTATGTGGTTTTGCAGTAGCCAAAACCAACACCGAGTCTCCCACCTTAAATTTTCGGGACACTGCATTTTGGTCGTACCATAATTTTCTTTTTTGTTGACATTCTGTCATGCGCTCCCCTGCCAAATCTTGACATCTTTTTAAGCGCTCATTTAAATCCAAAATATACTCTACTACATTTTGATTCATTTCTTCTTCCTGCATCCAATTTTCGTAAACAATGGTATGAGGCATCCTCAAATTCTTCCCAAAAATAAGCTCTGAAGGAGAAAATCCCGTGCTCTCATGCGGCACCGTCCTCAACGCGAAAAGAGCCATAGGCAGATTTTCTTCCCAATCGCTTTTCGTTTCGAGACATAATGCTTTGAGAATCCTCTTAAGAGTGGAATGCATTCTTTCCACCTGATTAGATTGCGGATGACAGACCGAAGAATGATTGATTTTGATATCATACTTCTCAAAAAACGCTGTCGATAAGTCACTCGTGAAATAAGCACCTTGATCGCAGACTAACTCTCTAGGAAATCCGGTCTTCGCGAAAATTTGCATCAATGCATTGATCACTGACCTCGAAGTTAGGTTTTCCACAGGAATAGCATCCGGGAATTTTGAAGCGACGCAAACAGCCGTTATCGCAAAACGATTATTTTTGTTACTCGTTACCAGCGGATCTATAGCGTCAATCGACAGACGTCTGAACGGTTCAGAAATAATCGGTACTAATCTCAACGGAGCTTTCTTCTTATCCCCTTTTTGTCCTACCTTTTGACAAATTTCACAAGTTTTGACATACTCTTCGATTTCCTGATAGCAATTTGGCCAAAAGAAATTAGTCAACACCCTCTGCTTAGTTTTACACGAGCCTAAATGCCCTGACACAGAATCATGACACAGGTTTAGAATCGCTGCCCTAAATTTCTTTGGCACGCACAACTGCATCCTGTTTTGGTTACGCTTAGAATCCGATATTCGAATTAACCGCTCATTTTTTATCTTAAATTCCTTTCCCGCTTCATTCCTAGCTTTTTCCCAACAATTTTTCAACGTGTCACACGCAGTTTGCTCTTTTTGAAACTCTTCAGCTGAAACCCCGATTAATGGACACCTGTCTGTTTCTTTTAACATAGGAAGAACAACTTTATTTTCTGCACTAGTCTCCTCTAACGACTCGCTTATCAAACCCGGTTCCTCCTCAAAATTCTGAATTTTTCTCTGAGTTGGCTTTTCATTATTTATGTCGGACTGCGCACTCTTAATCCTTTCTTGCTCACGTTTCTGACTTCGCGTTATCGCATTAATTGGATAAACAATTTTTTTATTGGACTCAATTAACTCTGCGGTTTTATTACCTAGAAGATATATTCCCTGACTCAAATTAGCCGGTTTTACAGCCGCTTTTGTAATGACCTCTCCGAATTCCCCTTTTAAAACGATTTTCGCCCAAGGTAAACACCTACACGTTTCGTCAAACGGTTGCTTAATCCATACCTGCTCCGGCAGTAAATCCTCAACAGAAATCATATTCCTTTCGCACACGTCAATGTTTGAGCCACTATCTCTCAAGAATTCGCGCTCTTGTCCATTGATTTCTAATTTACCTGTATAAGGCTCAAAACCAACACCTAAAATTTCGCCCGCACTTAAGTTATTGATCGGATTTGTTCTGCGATTAGGGTTTTGTGGGCAGTTAGGTCGAATATGGCCCCTTTCCGAGCACAAATAGCACACAATTTTACTATTTCTATCAAAATCACGATCTTTAGATTCGGTTTTATCCCCTTTTAACTTTCCTGAGTCTTTTTTGTCGCCCTTAGCTGACTCAGCTTTCGGATTACTCCCACCATCATGCTTACCTGACCCGAATTTCTGACCGTCTTTCCCAAATGAATTTCTACCCTTCGTAAAACGCTGAAAAGGCTTATATTCTCTTTTCCCATTCTCCTTTCTAACCGCGTCATACTTGTCGCACTTCTCCGCCAAATCCGAAGCTTTGTTGATTTCTTCCCACACATCTACAAAATGTTGTTTGATTTCGCATGGTACCCTTTTCTTTAACTGCTCCGTGAGCATCAATTCCTTTAATGACTCTAAATCTTTAATTTCTAAAGTCTCAAACCAGTTATCTAGGTACCCTCTCAAATCGTGAACTAAATCAACCCATAATTCTTCACTTTTTTTGCTGTGCGATTCAAATTTCGTTCTTAGCGCACGCGCACTCAATCTGAACCTATTCATCAACACTTTTTTTACATGTTGAAAGTTATCAGCCTCTGACTCGTCTAATTTCATAATTATTTGGACGACGTCGCACGACAATAAAGGGATAAGTTGCGACATCCAGTCCTGTTCGCTAACATTTTCTTTACGTGCTAATCTTTCAAATATCGTAAAAAAAAGAGAAATATCCATTTGTTTTGGGTCAAATTTCGGAGCTATGTCCTTTAATTTAATTTTCTTCAAAACCGTCTCTTGGACTAAACTCCCGGACCCTACGCTACTAGTTTCTGCATCGCTCTGGATTCTGAGTTTCTCCAGTTCAAAATTTCGTTCGGCCTCTTCTCTTTGCAACGCCCATTCGCGCTCTTCTTTTTCTTTTCGTGATTCCCATTCGCGCTCTTCTTTTTCTTTTTGTAATTTCAATTCGCGCTCTTCTTTTTCTTTTTGTAATTTCAATTCCCTTTCTTTCTCTTCCAAAATCCCTTCTATTAGCGCCTTCGCAACCCCTTCATCATAATTAGCCGCCTTTTCAATGGCTTCCCTGATTTCTAGTTTTTTGCTTTTATCTGTTAGCCCCGAAACACCAAATTCATCCGCTAACTCTAACAATACATTTTTAGTATACTTAATGAGAAATGCCATAATTACAAAATACAATTTCACTAATTACTGAAAAAAAAATGCACATATAATAAAAACAATAAACAAATCAAATACCATGAAAATATAGACAAAAGTAACACTTTGATTATCACCTACGAAATTCTTTAAACACCTTTTCTCTAAACATTAACTACAATATTTACCCAGATACAATAAACAGTACCTATATTTAGTTAAAATAAACAACTAGAGAAAAAAAAAAAAATCCTAGAATTTTTTACCAGTAGACAAATCAACTAATTTCCAGTATACTCCTATATAAACAGTTACAGCATCCACAATCCTTACGTTGCTTTTAAAAAGAATTTAGAATTATAATCTTATCGAAACTTTTAAACAACAATTTAAAGTTACCAAGCTCCCCGTTACAATAAACAGAACTTTAACGATAAATTTATCTCTCAAGTAAACGCCCCGTTAAGTCATGAAATTACTCTTTTCAACCGCCTTAACTATTAACTTGACTTCGAGATATCCGTGCTTAAAATTTTACACATAAAAACTAAATTCTTACTCTTAAAGCTTCGTAACTACATGCATTGTTACAAAACAAAAATACAAATAAATAAACAAAAACTATCATCCCACAACTCAATCTCTGACACTTTGCATATCTGAAAATGAAAGAAAACATACCTGAAAAACCTCCTTGATTGACATCTCCAGGGAATTCAGCAGCACAGGGAAGAAGCGAAGTCCTTTTAATCCTTTCCACGCTATTGTCACAGGCATCAATAATCTCCAGTAAATCTCAGGGATTCCAGTTGTCACCGGGCTCACAGCAAACGTTCTTTTATACTTTTTCACCACCAACACATAGAAAACAGAGTTCGATGTTTTTTTTTCTCTAAAAACAACATGCCACCGATATGCCACCAATTTATATTTTTAATTAAAGCTGTGGTGATTTCTGGGAGTACAATTTCGAAAAACGGAATACGCAAGCATGAGTCCAGGGATGATTTTTGCTATTTTTATTCAAAACTTAACAAAAAAATTGAAATTCAAATAAATTAAAAATTATTACAAAATGCTCGCCTCCGAGCATACTTCAAAAACATGCTACACAATTTTAGCACCAAGTCTCTCTGTCTTTTTTTTGAGTCTCTTCCTTCCGAGCACACCTTCGGAGGGGGAAGGGAATACCCCACACGAAGCACTCATTCGTTGGTCGTGATATCACTCTACCCGTGACATCATTTTCGGCCAATCTTGGTCTACCCGAAACTCTGAGAAATGTCGGTAGCAACAAAAGGCCATGCGTGAAATCGAAAACTATTGATGTCACCGCTTCCATAGAAATATAAAATTTTTTCACACAAAGCATCTGTCGCTCAGACAGCTTCTCATGGCTCCGTTCTGTCTGGTCACACGACCCCTGACCTCTTGGAATGTTTGTAACCTTCACTCCAGCACACCGTAATGAAAATAGAAGAAAATAACGTTTGACAAAATGTGGATCTAAATAATTTTTTTTAAGTTATGGAAAAAAAAAAAAAAAAAACTATAATCTATAACCAAAATTTTGAAGTAAAAATTTCCATTCAGTTAGCTGCATGTTTATTTCGTAATTCTTCATTGAAAGGATTTCTATCAATAGGATTGCCTGCGTGATATCTATGTGTCAGAAAATGTTGATTCACTATTACACTATTCTGTCATTTTGTTTGACAAAGTAAAGGATTTACGATAGACATTTTTTTATTCATAATTTTGTACTAGCCAATATTAAAATTAAAGCTAAACTTACAATACTATAAAATCTGGTGTTTAAACATTCCCATAAAACAGTTATATGCTTTAAAGTTATATGCTTTAACAGATGAATGCTTTAAAGCTTCTGATTAATGCAGTAATACTTGAAGTATCATGTAAATTTTTATTATTAAAAATAGCAGGCTACGCCCGCTTCCCTGGTCACTATTTTTAAATGAATCACTGTAATTAATGAATTCTCAAAATTGCATTTATTTTTATCATATGATAAAAAAAGAGAAATAAAAAATTCTGATCGGGAAAAATGTCGCACCGGGTCCCCACTGCCTTCGGCAGCGTAGACCAGTGGGCGATGCGCGCGAACGAATGCATATATATGAACGCTACGCGCGTGTATTCCTTCACCATACTTATGATTTTCAAAATTCCATATTATTACTGATAAACTTTTATTCTTAAGAAAAGAAATTGAAAAATAAAATAAAAATCATTTCTGATCGGGTAAAAACTCACACCGGGTCCCCTCTGCATTCGCCCGCTAGCGGGTCAGTATTTTTAAATGAATCACTATAATGAATGAATTCTGAAAATTGCATATTATCACTCATTAACATTACTCATAAAAAAAGGAAAAATATCATTTGTGATCGGGTAAAAACTCACACCGGAACCCCACTGCCTTCGGCAGCGCTGCGCGCGCGTATTCCTTCACCATCCTTATGATTTCTCAAAATTCCATGTTATTACTCATAAACTTTCATTCTTAAGAAAAGGAATTTTAGAAAAAGTCATTAATCATCGGGTAAAAACTCGCATTGGGTCCCCACTGCCTTCGGCAGTGCAGACCCATGCGTGCGCACGTGTAAAGATATATGTGCGCTGCTGGCACATATTCCTTCTAAAATCAAGCATTTATTCTTAAGAAAAGAAAATTTAAGAAATAATTTCTCATCGGATAAAAAGTCTTACTGGGTCCCCACTGCCTTCGGCAGCGCAGTCCCGTGCGCGCCTATTCCTTCCCCGCCCTTCCAGCCCCTCCTAATTAACCTACATATACCAATTTTGAACGGTCTAACTCAATTAGCTGAGATGCAAAAGAAAACCTATTCAGGACACCCTAAAACGTGTAAATCAGGTGAAATCTCGAATTTCACTTTCGATAATATAAAAGAACTTTAAAATATCTTTCGAATGATGTATTAAAAACAATTTAATCATAATTAGAATTTGAAATATTTAAATTTTAAAATATTACAGCGCTATCTGGCGGTAGAAAATTCTGTATTCTACTGTTCAATTCCAAATCAACAAAGCTTTCAGCTGAGATACAAAAGAAAACCTTATCAGGACACCTTAAAACGTGTAAATCACGTGAAATCTCGAATTCCACTACTTACGGTAGTCGGTTAATGGAAGGCGACAGAAATTTGTGGCGCCTACTCTTGAAATTCAATACAAATAAGTTTCAAAATGACATATTACTTATTAAATTATGCTAATTAGAAGCTGAGATACAAAAATGATATAAACACTATTATAAAACGATTTATGTCTGACTTTTTCGTGGTTTTCTCCGTAACTTGCGTAATTCCGGGCTAAATACTGTTAAAAATCCATAGTATGATATGTGAAAGGAGTATCAGAATTCGAAACTCTGCAAAATATAAAAGAATAAAGGCGCTCTGGGTTTTTCGTTGTTTTCTCCGAAACAACCGTTCCTTTTCTACGTTTTTGCCCCTTCCCCCCCTTTTCGTCCCTTCTAGTAATTTTACGCTTGAAAATATCCGCAATCGATTTATCTTTCCTTGAAACGTAATAATAACAATTTCAAACGCTGTAACTCTTTTTTTTTTCCCTTTGCCCCCCTCCCTTCCCCCTCAAGCCCTTCCTAATAATTCTACACTTTCAAAAATATTCATAATCGAATTATCGGGCGTTAAAACCAAATATTACGAAATTTCAACGGCATATCTCAATTTAAAAAAATATAATACAAAATTTAATCTAACTTTTTTTTTATCCAGATATTTTCATGAAAATTAAACAGTAGCTTTATAATAAGCTGTCTAGGCCGAATATTAATTCAAATGTAACGTGAATGAAAATTTGAAAAAAATTGAAAATTGCAATTTTTCTCCCCACTACAAAACACGTAACATCTTGATCGGTTACAATCATTTCCCTTTTCATCTCAGACAGTAGTCTGGCGTTTGAAATGATGTTGCCACAAAAAATTCATACTTTAGTTAATTTTAAAAAATCTAATTGTTGTACCAATAAGCCACTTGCACACTTAGATTCAGAAAAAATGCCCCTTTCATTTGGTATCGAAATCGTAACGATCGAACAAATATTTCTAATTTATTTTCCACTTTTTCTGCTTTTAACTCCGTTAAAATATCTATTTTTATGCAATCGCGGCGAATTCTCAGTCATTGAGATCGCTTTCTGATTAGGGATGATTCTACATTTCAATTAATATCTCCACAACTAATTAAAAATTTTTAATTCTGTTTTGAAGAGGACCTCGGAATAGCTCCAGAGCATCAGTATGTCAATTCTTGTATTTCTGCGTTCAATAGGGGCTGAACGTATAAAAGAACAGACTGACAGACAGACAGACTGACAGACAAACCTTTCCATTTATTATTATAGATAAGCTATTGGAGTAAGATATTTTTACAAAATAATGTCGAATTATTTATAAATCAAAGTGTGGAACCATTTTAAAGAAAATCTAATCAGTTTCTATACTAAAATCTTTTTTTAAAAATGTTTACCATTTCTTAAATTTATTATGCAACATAGTATATTTATGCTAGAATGATTTTATTAGGACGGAGGAACATTAGTCTCAGTCTACGGATAAAACGATTACGCCAGTTTTACGATGGTTGGACATTTATCGAAATCGAAAAATTATCGAAAATATAATTGAATAATTTGAAATAAAAATAAAAATAAAATAAAAATAAAAATAAAAGCTAATAAAAGCCGTACTAAACTAAATTCTGCTTTTTCCAGAATTTCATCAAAATCGCTTTTTTATTTTTATTTATTTATTTATTTATTTTTGTTTGTTTGAAAGAAAAAGAAAAGAAAAGAAAATTAATAATAATCAGTATCGAAACGGACAGTATCAAAAAAGTTGAAGAAGCCCTCTTTAGACAAAATTACATATGTTATTTTAATTTTTAATTGTTGCCAAAAAAGTTTACGAGTTGATTTTTTTTTTTTTTTTTTTTTTTTTTTGAAATGAAAAGAAATTCACGCGTAAATATTATAATTGATATAAAATTTTGTAAAAAATTAAACTTACAGGGTTCCATTATAGCTCTATAGGTTTTTTTTTTTTTTATTTTTATTTTTAAAATTAATTTGTTAATTAATTTTTATTCTATTATAAATTTATTTTCATGAGAAAAACAAAAAATTACTTGTTCAATAAATATTGTAAAATATTTTGAGAGTTTTTTAGCGATGTAACAAAAGAACTGTTTTTTAAAAATCCCTTTATAATGTACAAAAGCAATAAAAAAAAATCTGCAATAAATAACAAATTCAAAATCATATAATGTGTTTAAAATATTTTATTAATGAAATTCACTAAGGCAAGAAATTTGGCACAATTCAAAATAATGATACAAAAATTCCAAATATTATTTTTATGCTAAACCGTTCCTGATTAATTTTGAATTCTTTCATATTCAATGCATTTCCCTGACTATTTTATTGTTATTCTGTAAATTAAAGCAACAGCGGTAACAAAAATAAAAAAGCTATTTTGCGCAATCTCTCCTTATATGGTAGGAGAGCTTAATTATAACAACAATAAAATTGTTAATAATAATAATTGCTTTTAAAATATTTAAAAATCATTACGTCTCGTAGTAAAATTATATTTTAATATTTATGTTTTTGTGTTTTAAGTATTTTAAAATGTATATTTTTTATTGTATATTATCTGTCTCAGTTTTTAATGTGATTAAAATATAATAATAATTGCACTGAAATGACATTGTTGTAAGGTTTTTGTAAACAAATGTTTTTGTATTAGGAGTGGCAAGTTTTATTTCATAACAACAACAACAACAACAACAACAATAATAATAATAATAAAAGGAAAAATAGAAAAAGGAAAAGAAATTTATAAAGAATGAAAAAAATTAATAATAATAATGACCATCTTCTGTCAGGAACAATTCCGGTTAGACCGCTTCAAAACAGAGACTTTTGGTAGGCTTTTTTTCCCCTTAGAAATGCTATGTATTTTTGTTTTTAATTTTTTAATTCATAAATGTTACATCATTAGAAAGATCTTTCAAAACTGAACATTTTTTTTTTTTTTTTTTTTTTTTTTGTGTTTGCACTTTTCCCTTAATCTCAATATATAAAAAGATTTCAATGAAAGTTTATAACTACCATTGCAATTCTAAAATACCCATGGAGGATAAAATTAAAATGAAATATAAAATTCAATCATAAAAATTATGGGCTAATAGTTATTACATCATTTTCTTGCAGTCATGATAATGTACTTATCTGCTATAAACAAACAGTTGATTGTGACGTCATATTTATCAAATTAGTTAAAATAAATAAGGTAACAAATAAGGTACCTAAAGTTACTTCGTTACAAATATGGTACCTTTCATTTGGTACCTTTTTTGTAACGAAGTTTTGATTAGATATTTTAGAATTAATTAAAATATGAAAAAAATTTCAAAATTGGACATTTAAATTTATGACTGTTGCCAAAAAAATTTACCAGTTATTGTTATATATATGTATGTATATATATATATATATATATATATATATATATATATATATTATATTTTAGTGGGGGGGGACATAAGATGAAATAATATCACGCGAAGAATTAAAAATTAAAAAATACTAAATTTGCCCATGCATATAAAAAATACTTATTAAAATGAGTGGAAGAAGGAAGCGAAATAAGTACTGAGTTATATTACGATAAATACGATATATAATATGATACGTTATATTAGACCTATCGTCCAGGGTTAGTAGGTATTTTCGTTAAAAGAAATATTTTGTTCGTTCGGTGCAACTTGCACATTAGTCTCGTCAGGTACAACTTGCATATTAGTCTCATCAGGTGCAACTTGCACATTAGTCCCCTTTAAATATAGTGTCCAGCGAAGCTGGCAAAGCATTCGTTGATTCACTACCTTAACTGATTTCACATTCCGTCATTTTTGACGGGGTTATATACTAGTATATATATATTTAAAGAAAATAATTTTCGATAAACAGAAAAAATAAACAAAAAACAAGATCAGATAATAAGTTACAAGATCACAAATTTAACTTAAAATTGGTACAGTTCCTTTTCAGTTTGAATGGTTTCTTGTTTGTTGACCTAATCTGTTATTGTCCACAATCGTTGCACTTATTGTTGTAAATGATGCAACGATAATGAAAAATTTGAAGCTTGAATCCCTAAGTAAATATTTAAAATTTATGCACACTCGATAGACAGAACGCAGAAAAGATCGAAAAGTGATATAGTCAGAGTTCAAATCTGGGACTTGTAGCATAATGCGTCAGTACTCTGCCTTTAACTGCTCTTAGGAAACATGGAATTTTTTACCGAAAATAAATGCAATTTTTTTTCCGTTCCATATTTTGGTGGAATAACTCAGTTGATAGAGCACTGGCATGTTTTGTCATATGTTCTAAGTTCGAGTCCTGACACGGTAATTTTTCGCTCTTGCTAAAATTAATTTAGCTTTCCCATCATCTAATATGTATTATACATATGGTCGATGTTATAAAAAGTAAAAATAAAATTTAGTCACTTGCAATATAAGAGTTTTAAAGCAATTAGATTTTTAAACTTATTATTTTCAATAACGTTTTTAATGCTTTAATAAACATTGAATTGCCATAAAATTAAATATTTTACTTTGAAAAATTATATAAAATTCTCGAATCATATTATTCTCCGAATTTTAAACTGTATTAAAAAATTTATAACCTGGACTATACTTTAAAAAAACTATTACGTAAAATTTTCGAATCATAATATTCTCCGGATTTTAAACTGTATTCAAAATTTATCACCTGGACTATATTTAAAAAAATTATTTTTTAATACACTTTATGGCTGAACTTATTTTCTGCTATTCACAAACACAGAATAATATATATAGATGAAAGTAATTTAAACACGTAATCGTATTCGCTCTCTTTTCTCTAACGCTGGAACTGTTTGAATTAAAACACACGACGTCTGTACTTATATAAAATTCTGGAAAGTTAATTTGTGTGACATGAAATAGATGATGCATAAAATGAATTTCTCTACGAAAAAACGGTTAAAATCCATCTTCATATATCACGTTAATACTAAAGTACTTCATTTCTGCGTTTCTGAAGGATTTTCAATGAAAGAAATGCGACGGCAAGATTAAAAGAAACGTAGAAATGTATTTGAATTTCTTAATAAAAGGGAAATAGAAAGCTTATATTAAGCTTTAGATTCTTTGAATGTTCGAAAACAGCGAATTTAGAAAAATGTTCGGAGAAACTAATTTCTTTGTTAATAATTGAATAAGATGATGTCGAATCCGTATACTTTGATTGCGTAATTGGAAGTTATTCAGCCATTACTAAATTAAAATCTTGATATTTCATTTGGATGTAAAACAAATATGAAACTGTCAATTTATTGAAATTATTTTTAATCGTATTGAAAGTGTTCGATTTCTAGATTTATTTATGTCAATATTTTCTGCACAATTAGTCATACTTAGAGTGTTGTAGAAAATCACGGAAAAAGTGATTTTTAAGGATAAAGAATGATAATCTAAAAAAAAAAAAAAAAAAAAAAAACTGTGGTATCTAAACAAATCTCTTAAAATCCTTAATACTCAACGATAGTGCTTAACCGTTTGGATGCAAAGCAATTGTTACTTGTTTATAAATTTTACAATATTTGATTACAGAATTTTTCATTTACAAGCAATCATCATCATTATTATTATTTTGTAAAAATAAAAGTATAGCAATCTTAAAATTATGCCTACACATTTGAGTAAAATGTGCAGTAATTAAACAATTTTAGACTGGCAAAATACTCAAGCACTTTTTATACACAAGTATATTTTAATTGTTTCTGCTATATGCTCTATTGTTCAGTTAAATAAAATATTATTTTACTGACAAAATGGAACAAATTTTTCATGTAATTTTAACTTTCAATGTTCGAATTATTCAAATCGCTCAAACCAATAATTAGACAAATGTATTTTCGTGCCCAAATATATTTCGCATGCATAACAAGCTATATTTTTTGTTCATCATTGTAATTGCAATAGTTTTCATATTTCGTTCAAATGGTGCTAGAATGTACATTATTAAGGATTGTTATTTTGATCTAAAAGCTGATTAGTTAAATATTTATCTAACATCGTTACGTCAAAAATATATCCAGAATAGCATAGCAGTCTTTGAATATTTAAATGAAGAATAAATAAATAAATATAAACTGCATTGGCGATATAATTAAAACATAATACATAAAAAAAAAATAAAAAGCTTAATGTTTTATATAAATGTTTAGCTTTTGAATAGCGACAATTATGCATTCTAAAGCCATTCGTTATTTCTTTTTCTTTCTTTCTTTCTTTTTTTTTTATAATAATGGAAAATTAGTTTTTTAGCGAATTTTATTTATTTATAAAACTTTTTTATTGCCATCATTTATCTAGTTCTAGTAAGGTAATATAATTAAAAGATAATTATAAGAAAGGGATAATTTAAAAAATATAATTGTTTTCAACGAAAAAGAGAAAAAATACATATTTAAGATAAAACTTAAAATTATCTATAAAAAGAGTAGAAAACATTGCAATTAAAAAGGGGAAATAATTCATTAACTGCGTAATTTCAACTTAAAAACTATTAAGCTTATCCACTAAATTTACAACAAGTAATTTTATTAGCAAATATCATTCATCATTCGTTTACGAAATGGAAAAAAAAAAAATCTGGAGTGACTCCACTCGACTTTCCGAACATTGAGTAATTAACAGTTTTGTAGATAAAGTAAAGAAAGAGTAGTTGTTAAACAAACAAAAGAGAGAAAACCATAATAGAGTGTTTGAGTATTTTTCTCCATCTATAACACGTTGTTTTATTTAACGCTACTGAACTTTGAGCCCATAGATCATAATGACAAAGAAATTTTCGTTGTGTCCCTGTAAAAACTTATAAATGCTACATTCACCAAAATGCTTATAGTTAGTGCAACAGTGATTTATAATACTCATATAAATTTTCAGCTCAATTCAATAAGGCGTTTAGATGCTATCGTAATTTTAAAAATTTAGTCCCATAGGCCATAATGATAAAGAATTTTTCTTTGTGTCCCTGTAAAAAAACTGTAAGTGCTAGATTCACCAAAATCTATACAGTTAGTTCAACTGTGATCTATAACATGTGTACAATTTTTTTGCTCGGATTAATAAGGCGTTTAGACACTATCACATTTTTTAAAATTTGGCCCCATAGGCATAATGATAAAGAATTTTTCTTTGTGTCCCTGTAAAAAAACTATAAGTGCTAGATTCTCCAAAATCTATACAGATTGAGTATTTGTGATCTATAATACGTGTATAAAATTTTTGCTCAATTGAATAAGGCGTTTAGATGCTTTCGCACTTTTAAGATTTTGCTCCCATAGGCCATAATGATAAAGAATTTTTCTTTGTGTCCCTGTAAAAAAACTATAAGTGCTAGATTCTCCAAAATCTATACAGATTGAGTATTTGTGATCTATAATATGTGTATAAAATTTTTGCTCAATTGAATAAGGCGTTTAGATGCTATCGCACTTTTAAGATTTTGCTCCCATAGGCCATAATGATAAAGAATTTTTCTTTGTGTCCCTGTAAAAAAACTATAAGTGCTAGATTCACCAAAATCTATAGGGTTCGTACTATGGTGACTTACAATATGCGTACCAACTTTCAGGTTAATCGAACGAAGCGTTTAGACGCTAGCGTGTTCACCCACAGACATACACACATACACACATACACACATACACACATACACACACACATACATACATCATCGTAAAAATAGTGAAAACGGACTCGTTGGACCTCGAAACGTATAGAAACATCAAAATCTCGAATTCGGATTTTTGACATGATTACAATACTTTCCTCACTATAGTGTTCGGAAAGTAATAATTAATTTGTTTTAGTTCATTAATGAAGGAAGAAGAAATTAAAACTACCTAATTGCAATCAGATTATATTAAGAAAATTATGATTTGACATTAAAATGTATTATAATTCTTAACACATTACTTAAAAGAACATTAAATTTTCTTTAGTAAAATTTAGTATAACCGAAAAAAAATTAATTATTATTACTATTATTTTCTTTGATCTATATATATCAAAAGAAGAACTATATTCATGGAAATTTTTGGTCTTTAGTTTTTGATGAATTTATACATTTTGAGGTTTCTTGAATGTTATTTAACAGTTTACAGACAGTGTCTGTCTGTATATCTTTGTGTTACCAAAGTTATGCACACACTGTATCTCACGAAACAACAAACAAATTGAACGAAACTTAATTTTTATTTGTACCATGACTCAAATTAATGCTGATTAGATTATAGGTTTTTCCGTCCAGAAGGTGGTGGAGCTATGATGCAAATTCTCCCGTTTAAAATAAGGCTACATCTCAGCTTCTATTGTGCATAAGTTTGATAAAAGATATGATATGTATGAGGGTCATGATAAAAAACAATTCTGATTCGATTTTGGTGCATATAGGTTGATAAGTGGCCTTGCTATGCTTTAATTTGATGTTGTTTCTGAGATGTGTCAGCATTTGTGATCTATCGATTCGTATGGGAGATGGATATTGTAAAAACACGCCGACTCAATTTTTGTTGAATATTGGACGACGGATAAAGCTGTGATGCTACAAAATTTCTCGTACATGGGAAAGCTATATCTCATTTTTACTTTCCGAACACTATAGTGAGGAAAGTATTGTAATCATGTCAAAAATCCGAATTCGAGATTTTGATGTTTCTATACGTTTTGAGGTCCCCTGAGTCCGTTTTCACTATTTTAAGATGATGTATGTATGTATGTGTGTATGTGTGTATGTGTGTATGTCTGTGAGTGAACACGCTAGCGTCTAAACGCTTTGTTCGATTAACCTGAAAGTTGGTACGCATATTGTAAGTCACCATAGTACGAACCCTATAGATTTTGGTGAATCTAGCACTTATAGTTTTTTTACAGGGACACAAAGAAAAATTCTTTATCATTATGGCCTATGGGAGCAAAATCTTAAAAGTGCGATAGCATCTAAACGCCTTATTCAATTGAGCAAAAATTTTATACACATATTATAGATCACAAATGCTCAATCTGTATAGATTTTGGAGAATCTAGCTCTTATAGTTTTTTTACAGGGACACAAAGAAAAATTCTTTATCATTATGCCTATGGGGCCAAATTTTTAAAAATGTGATAGCGTCTAAACGCCTTATTAATCCGAGCAAAAAATTTGTACACATGTTATAGATCACAGTTGAACTAACTGTATAGATTTTGGTGAATCTAGCACTTACTGTTTTTTTACAGGGACGCAAAGAAAAATTCTTTATCATTATGGCCTATGGGACTAAATTTTTAAAAGTACGATAGCATCTAAACGCCTTATTGAATTCAGCTGAAAATTTATATGAGTATTATAAATCACTGTTGCACTAACTATAAGCATTTTGGTGAATTTAGCATTTATAGGTTTTTACAGGGACACAACGAAAATTACTTTATCATTATGATCTATGGGCTCAAAGTTCAGTAGCGTTAAATAAAACAACGTGTAATAAATGGAGAAAAATACTCAAACACTCTATTATGGTTTTCTCTCTTTTGTTTGTTTAACAACTACTCTTTCTTTACTTTATCTATAAAACTGTTAATTACTCAATGTTCGGAAAGTCGAGTGGAGTCACTCCAGATTTTTTTAAATACATACATTTACCAAACTTGGTATGTGAAATAGACATTATATATATATAATACAAATAGGCTTATTTAATTTTAATGTATATCGGGCCACAGGTGATGTTGTTATTTTTCTGTAGGCATTTTTTCAGCATCTATTGGTTCAAATTTCCACCAAACTGCATATGTAAAATCTTTATTGTGAGAAGACATATTGTTTAAACTATTTGGAAGCAGCAGATAAAGCTGATATACAGAATGATACAGAAGAAATTTTTGTGATGGCCACAACATAGTTGTTGAATAGGCAATAAACGGTAATCATAAATTATTTTGGCAAACTGCTAATTTATTTTTCTGGCTTCAAACTTTGATTAAACCTAAATTAAGTAAAGTCTCAATTAATTATTTCTGTTTTTTTTGGCATTAATAGGGGACTATTGTTTTTCATTTCATATAACCCATTTGAAATAATCTATCATGATTTGGCGTTTCTTGTTGAAGAAAGCAACAGATCAAGGTAAATGGTTTCACCATCTCATAACTGCAATTATTGTAATTTTCGTTCAAGTAAGCACAAAACTTTAACAGTAATTTTGAGACATGTTAGAGACAAATTTCATAATGACATCGCATAGGAATAAAGTTTCAGTCCTTTAACGCTGCGGAAAACTACCCAATATTATAAGTATATCTATTTTGTTTTCTAATCAAATTCTTGTTAACAGTTCCGAAACACAGATAAAACTTATTTTCTTTCTGTTCTTTATTTCTTTTAAAATTTGAAAATAATATAACACTATTAAAATCCGATTGTATGTATATTCGACTATTTTCTCACGAAACACTGAACGCAAAAAGTCGAGGATTTTACTAAAATATGCGAAATAACACAATGATTACTAGTTGACCCATTAAATTAAATCCTTTCAATGAATTAAGAAGTCATGAAAAAATAAGATTTTTGGACTAAATACAGGTCTCAATGTAAAAAAATCTCATATGACTGCACTTGACTTTCCGAAGATTAAGTAATTAATGGATGTATAAATAAGTAAGAGAAGTCATTAAATAAACAAAAGAGAAATTTATGATAGGGTATTTGAATATTTTTCTCCAAGTAGTATGTTATTTAAGTTAACGTTATTGCACTTCAAATAATTTGAGCCCATAGCCCTAACAACACACGTGTCCATAATACATGCTGAAGACGTTCTGTCCATAGACGTCTTTTTCATCCATAGGACATCCTGAGGATGTCATTTGAAGAAGATATAGTGTTAGGGAGGTCACAGGGATCAAGGATTTTTCGATGTGTTCTTGCAAAAATCTAGAAGTTTTTTAATTCACCAAAATCTACACAATACGTGTTACCTATAACATACGTACAAACTTTCAACGCATTCGAACAAAGCTTTTAGACTTTATCGTGTTCACTCACATACATACACACACATACATACATAACCATAAAAATAGCTAAAATGAACTTAGGGGACCTCAAAACGCATAAATACACCACAATTCCAAAGTCGAATTTTGTCATGATTACAATACTTTTCTTACATTTGTATGCACGGAAAGTAAAAATGTGTTATATCCAGCAAAAGTACTTGCACACCTTATAATTTAATATATACTATGCAAGGCATATTTAAATTAAAGCATGAATTATGGATGTCCATAGAGAAGTGAAAAATTTAAACCCAATTATCTCAAAACGTGATTTTTTGAGTTGAGCTACTGTTGCAGCAAATGTGCGATATTCAAGTGATATTTATCCCATCAATTACCGAGGATAAAATTTAATTGTTTTAATTGTAAATATGCAAACTCTGTTTCTTAAAAAAATTAAACTTTTAGGAGAAACACTAAAAGACAAGGTTTACTATTGAAAATTGAAAAATACCCTGACAACAATATATTAAGGAATTTTTTCTAAATTTATACTAAAAAGAAGAAACCGTTCAAAAAAATTGTAGTCATTAAAATAATTTAAAGTCATAATTTTTGTTAAGCTATTTTTCAAAGACGGATCTGGGTTTGCATACATTTCGTCAGCTCATAAAATGGTAAGGAGAAAGAGAAATCATCCCGTCGTTTTCACTTTCAGAAATTCACCAATGATGAATTATCTCTATATCTGTGAATATTTGTGTATGTAGAATTTTCAAGTAGTTTAGATGAGATCAAGAAACGCGCATCGCAATATATATATTTATAATTACATTTCAAGGCAATAAACTATATACCAAAAAGTATATAGACACTTTCGAATTTGGACATTTTGTATAAAATATAGAAAAATTCTTCTGGAATTATCTTGAAACTTTAGAAGTATAAAAAACTTATTCTATCCCATATATTTCAGTAAAAGGTTCCTCTGGAAGAGGAAAAGGGGGCCAGTAAAAAATTGAACACAAGTCAGAATGATTTGGATAAACCTGTAAAAAGCAATCCTTGGTGTGAGGGAGTTCCTCACATATCCTTTTATTTTACCAAATTTATTCAATTATAATTAAAGATCTATTTATTCACAATTAAAAAGTATTAACTTTTATAATCCTTTGTATTTAGGTCAAGCTTATTTCAATTTTAGTAAATTATGTATTCAAAATTAAAATACTTATCATTTTCTAATTTTAAGAACAAATTCAGTATTAAATACATTGATCTCTTTTTAGCTTAATGCAATATATATATGTAGGGATCTAAACACAATTTAATTTTATTATCCCTTAAAGTAATTATATTTTTATTTCCATTTCACTATGTTTCCCAATAAATCTAACTTTTATTTATAGCTGTAAATGTACGTTGGAAACTTTCCGTTATATCTTTTTATTATTTTGTTTTATTTTATATACAGATAATCTATTTAACTGCAGCTATTAATGATCCATTATGTAGACATTATGTCGCAAGAATTTTCGCAATATTTCTTAATTACTTGCACCTGTCTTTTCCAACGGTATTCGTTGGCGAATGTATTTCATGCCAAAAAGGATTGCCATAATTTCAACCGTCATTTTATTTTTAAAATTTCTAATTGGAATAACATTAACACAAAAGAAGATGTGTTGGCGCCCTTGGCTTCAAAATATAAAGATATTATCTCTATCTGGCAGTTAAGAACTTGGCTGCGGGATTTGATTCCGGGACAGTTTGATAATAATCGCCGTCTATTAAAGATGTAATTTTTCTCAATTAAAATTCTCTCTCTCCTCCTTCATCGTTTTATAACGAATTATTTTATGGATGTGAACCTGGATGTGTCCTCTTATGTCATTTTATATTTTTGAATAAATACTCACGGCTAATTAAAAACTGACTTGAATTGACATTTATTTTAAAATGACTATTTTTATTGACTTAGTTTTTAGAGGACAGTGGCTTTTATGCTACATAAATATGGTGCTCATCGACCATAGAATTCGTTACGGTGGAGGAGAGGAATGTATAGATTTTTTTTCTCTCAACAAGCGAATTTCTTATTTTCGAAAATATATAAAATACATTTTTCTGCGGCAAGTACGTGTGAAAACTTTTTGACTATTGATATGACAAGAGTGTTGTTTTAAAGGAACTTTTCTATTTTTCGACTTTGGAGCAATCAGCCGTATTCGACAGATATATCTAAAGAACAGTGCTGCCATGACTCCTAAGATGATGTGAATTAACCTAATTTTTCCATGCCGCCGTCCTGCACGAGAACATACCGGCGGAGTTTAAGAATGTCATCGTATATCCTCGATGCTTATCTTCCAAAAGTGTGCGAATAGAATTTTTCACTTTCTTCCGTTCTCGATGATCATGTGCAGAGAAAAGAACGTCTTATTTCTCGGTAATAGCATGTGGCCTTGACTAATATAGAGGTGGGTTCCTTATTATTGTTACCCTCTCGATATTTGGATGGATGAAAATTTGTTTTTATTTTCTCGACAGTCTGGAGTTCGTTGACTTTCTCGCCTATGTTTATCTCTTGAATGAGAGGATTTTAGAGGAAGGAATATTTTTCAAAAAGCCAAATTTTTTTAATTTTTTCGAAAATATATAAAATGTTTTATTTATGCGACAGATACATCTCAAGACTTTTTTTTTGCTAGATTGAAATAACTATTTTTAGTAAACAAGGTTATGAAAGATGGACTCTCTTATCATCGTGTTAAATACAAATATATCATTTATTAACTAATAATCTCTGATGAATCATCGGCTGTTTTTCTGTGATTCAATGTAAGTACGCATTTCGCCTCTGTTCTGTTTATTCGAAGAGAGCGAATGATTACGATTGTCCCTCAGCGTCAGCACTTCCTTTCTCCTGACTTATCGGTGGATTGATGTTGACTCGTTGTTTCTTCGTATCAGATGATTTTTTATTCATGTCGATCTTGTGCGTTGCGCCCCTCATAGTGGAAATTGCTTTTCTGAGAATTAAGGAAGAAATTCCCTGCTTTACTACACCAGGATTTTGAACAGCTGTTTGAAGTGGAACTATGCGTGGAAGAAGAAGCATAATAAAAATGTTTTCGGTGGTAATTCGTAGAACAGGTCTATGTTTAATTTGGAAGGATTTGCAGGTTATGGACATAGCGGAAACAGATAAGACATTTTTATTTTATATTTTTATAATTATTTTGCATTCATTTTATAATTTTAAATATTTTTTTCTCTAATTAAGGGAATGCACACATAGTTGCAAGTATTTAAAAGTGAGATATTTTCTTATAATAATTTTTAATTTTTGGGAGATATAATTTTTCAAAATAAATAAATATATATACATATATAAGCAATATCTGTGCATTCCTCCTTTGAAACTGTATATATAAAAGTGTTTATGGTCATATTTTACTATATATATTTTTCTTTTTGGATATTTTTTATTTCAATTTAAAAAAAATTATCCTTTACAATTTTTAATTTGTCTAGGGATATGCATGTATTTAATTTTAAAATTTTTGATTATATAGTATTTGGTATTTTTCATATACTCACATTTTTCTCACCTATCATTTTTCTTTTCAATATATATATATATATATACTAGCTGTTACCCGCGACTTCGTTCACGTGGAAATTTTGATGTGTATGTGTGGGAACTGACGGTTTGATCATAATATGTAATGAAATGAAACCTTATCATTGTGGTGCTGTGCAAAACAGAGTCTGATAAAGTACACTAAAAAAAATTTGTAACTCATTGAAAGCCAAAATAAAATGCCAAAAACAATAAATAAAAAGTTATCGCCAACATGGCGATAAAAATTTAAACTTCGTCCATAGGGATTCTGTACTAAAACAGTACTGCGTTGTGGAAGTATAAAAACTGGGTCGTCAATTATGAATTTTATTTCGAAACCTTTCTTTGTATGATTTCAGTTCACTATTGCACAATATTAATCTGGTTCTAATAATAATTTGGTGACTGGTTAATTAAAATTTTAACTATGTGGTGAAATTCATATAATATTTATGAGTTTAAAATTTTTAATTTTTTTTTATTTTTTTTTTACAAATAAATTTTTTACAAATAATTTTTTTTTTTTTTTCATTTCCCGGCGAATTGTTGAATAATATTTTAGTTCTTAAACAATTTTGGACGGCTTTGCCCGCTTCGCTGGCAAACTCTTTTCTATATGCTTTATGAAAAAAAAAAAAAAAAACTGAAATCGGTCAAAAGCTTGCTTTGGGTTCCCGCTGCCTTAGGCAGCGCCTTGTTCGTCCTTGCAATCTCCGGTGCCTGTCCCTATTGCCAGCGACAATGGCTTTCCCGTGGGCTTCCATTTGGTTGCTTATCATACATAACAGTTTCGATACGGACAGTATCGAAAAATTTGAAGTAGCTCTTTTATATCTGAATCCCAGTTACATATGAACAACATTATATGTGATGTACATAATATTTGCTCTCAAGTTATTTTCCTATATTTATTTGATTTAATCAATCAACCATAGAATGACAGCAATTTCGAGCCACATATAATATTACAATATGCTATGATCGGCAACTTCTATCGCATGAGACAATTATTATTTTGTGGTTATATATACTTCATGCGTAGTAATAGTAGTTGGTATATAGAAAAATAAATAAATTAGTATGTAAAATTGATCATGGTACAGGCCTTAATGCCCTTGGCGACTTTTAAATTTTTGTTGCCGTTTTAGACCAAAATATAATTTATGCGATTATTGTTCCTATACGCAAGCGAAGTGTGACGTCACTGACCGTCCGTGGATGCAAGAAAGTGATTTCCTATGTCAATCGCCCATTGGATTTTTTGTAAAAAATGATTAAAAATCGAAGAAAATTATTTCCCGATTTTAATACCCATATTTGGGTACACATATGTATTAGTTATCATGTGCATGTGTTAGATTGAGTTATTTTGCTGTCAAATTGACAAAATTTTAATTTTAAATTTCAAAACTCTGTCGTTCTTGGCGCTTATTGTATTTGGTGATGAAAAACGTAATACGAAAATATACATGCCAGATGTATATTTTCGTAATATGCATTGTACGAAATATTGTTTCATATTATTCATTACTGTCTTAAAATAAGTTAAAATAACCATGATTTTTGAAAGGAATTAAATTATGTTCGCCAAATAATTTGCCGATATTTTATTTTTCTACCAAGGATGACCGATATCAAATCTATTCCGCTACAACATATTAGTATCTTATATCAGATACTTTATTTAGACATTTGAAAACAAATTTGACTTCAAATTATGATAGAATATTTATCATTTCCCTTTTAATCAGTATATCAGTTTGATATTTATTGTGTTAATATCATCCTTTGAAATTAAATGTTTGTGTTTTCAATCGAATATGGAAGTTTGCCATTTTTTTTTTCTAGAGTTTTGAAATTAAAAATTCAAATTTTGTCAATTTTACAACAAAAATAACTTAATCTAATGCATGGACATGATAACTAATACATATCTATACCTAAATATGCGGATTAAAATCGGGAAATATTTTTCCTCGATTTTTAATATTTTTTTTACAAAAAATCCAACGGGCGTTTAACATAGGAAATATTTTTATTGCATCCACGAACGGCCAGTGACGTCATCACTTCGCTTGCGTATTTCTTTCTATCTTTTCCTTGGCGAAAAATGTCCGATCTACTTCAGCATCAAAATTATAAAAAATTGTCAAGAATTATCAATAAGAAAATACCTTTACCATAATGCTGAATTAACTTTTATGCCAAGCGTGTTTCATCCGCCATACTAAAAAAAAAAAAAAAAAAAAAAAAAAAAAAATCTGAAGTTGAGGTATATAAAAAAAATGCTGTGAAATAAAATTCAGAAGAAATATGTTAGATTTGTAATATTACTATTTTATTTTAAAATTATAATGTGTCATTTTCTCATCGACCAATTTAACATTTAGTAATTTCTTTTTTTTCGCATGAAAGCATATTTCATTTTATGCTGAAAACAATAAATAAATATATCTTGTAAACTTTTTTTGGCAACAATTAAAAATTTAAATGGCTTATATTAAGTCAATATAAGTCAATAAGTTTATTATTTTCATATTTTAATTAATTTTAAAGATTTTTTCAATTTTTTTTTTCCTAAACCATCCCTGACGTATAAGGGAAAAAACAAAAAAAGAATGATCGAAATCGGTCAAGCCGTTTACGATTTTATAAATAACATACAGACAAACATTCATTTATATATATATAGATATAAAAAAAAAAAAAAAAAAAAAAAAAAGAAGAATTTCGAATTTGAAAATATTTAATTTTTAATCTTTGATTATCTACTATTTCATATTTGTCAGTCCGAATGTTTATAAAATAAATTTCATGTGTTTAAGGACTCATTATAATAGAGTCATAATTACTAAGTTTGCCAGTGTTTACATATAGTAATTTTTGAATTTTAAAGATAACAATTATTTAAAAAAAAAAAAAAAAAAAAGAAAAGAAAAGAAAAGAAAAGAAAAGAAGTTTTTATTGTCTTTATGTATAATATATATACAAATTTACATATTATAATAATTTATCACATTTCAGTGTATTATTTTTGTTTTTCATATTCAAATATTTTAAGTTCAGATTCTTTTCTTATTTTGTGCTGAATTGATACATTAGTTCATAAATTAGTACATAATTTTGGTAAAAAAAAAAAAAAAAAAAAAAAAGAAAAGAGTTATTTAAATTCCATTGGCAAAAGTAAACATTTATAAATTTATCATAGACATGTTTTATATTTTTTTTAATTAATCTGCTGAAAATATTCTTGTTATCATTGATTAAGGTATTCATTCTCCTTATGAATTCTTAATTTTTAATACATGCACTTCGTTTTTTTTTGTTTGTCAAAATTTAATATACAAATTTTTTTTTTGTTGTCAAGTTATGTAATGTTTCCGGAAGAAGAATTTGTGCACACTCTCAGGGTCCTTGGGTGCATGAGATTTTTTTTGGTGTTGTGCTGTGCATTGTCTAAACAAATTACTTCGGCTGGATCGATTTTTTTTAAGTTAAGGATGATGAATAGCGGAACATTATTTTTGTGGAACATTATATTTTTTTTTTGACAAATGTTTACAATCATTTAGTTCAGAATTTCCTTTTGATACATAAATTCGTTTTCATGAAACTTCTTTAATGTAATGATAACAGTAGATTAATTGGGATGGCATTAAGACAGGGGTCAATAAATAATATTGAGAACCTTGTCACATTTTTCTATTGAAATTATGCAGAATATTGATAAAAAAAATTTTTTTGAGTTTTGATTTTTATATAATTTTTTTTTATTTCCCAATGCATAAAAAAAAAAAAAAAAGGATTTAAAACTCATTTTTACATCATTGTTGACAATTTTTTTTTTTCTTGAAATTATATAATTATAATACATTTACAACAAATGCATAAATTTGTGTTTTCACATTTAATTTCCTATTTATACACAACTTCGTAAAAATATACACACATATTCATTAAATGTTTTGTTGCATACAGTGCCAGTTTGAAAATTTACTGATGTTTGTTAAAAAAAAAGAAAAGAAAAAAAAATGATTTAACACAATTTTTAATACACTATTTTTTTTTTTTTTTTGAAGGTGATGGCATGTAAATCTGACAATCTCAGCCTTGCCATATGGTCACTTTCAGTTATGCACGTAGGTGTACTTCACACACACATTTTCAACAAATAATTTTTAATTCAAATGCAGTATTATTTTAAAACTTGCAACATTGATAACTAATTGCGAAGAGATATTATTACATGACACTTAATTTTTCTTGATTATGTAATTGTATGGAGTATATAATTCCATAGTGACATAATTTTCTCACACATACATTTTTCTTATTACACAATTTTTTTACGCTTACATACTATTGTTTTACATTTTATTTTATTGCCAATTCTCACTTCTACATGTTATACAATATTTATTTTTCTAGTTTTTTTTTATTTTCAAAATATATGAGATGTACACAAACATAAAATAGGAATTTTATATTCTCTATTATAACCATATCATGGAATTGATTCATCTTTTCACAAAATACAATGTTTTCAATTATTTTTTTTTCTATAAATATCTACACATATTTACAATTTTGTTTATTTTATTTTTTTTTTTTTTGAAATATTGCATGTAAAACTAGCTTATATGCTAGCCATGCATTTTGAAATATTTCTCAATTCATAAAATAACACACACACACAATATTTTGGTCAAACATATTAATTTTTATTTTTATTTTTTTTTGAAATATGTGCATGTAAACCTAGCTTATGTGCTAGCCGTGCGTTTGGAAATATTTCTTCTATTTACAAGAATTACACACACATATATTTTTCTTATACACATATACTGGTGTTTATTAGTTTGTATATAATAAACCTTAACTTTTGAATTAAAGGAAGTATATATATATATACACAATTTTTAATACAAATTCATACCTTTTAAACTTACGTAATTTGTGTACATGATGATTTTAAATATTGGAATTATATTATTAAATATAAAACATTAAGTTTTTTTTTTTTTTTTTCCTCTCATTGTGAGTTTCATTACACATACATGTTTTTTAAATATACAGAGTTATACACATGTGTAAAGAAGTTTCTTGACGCAGTCGTGATCTTTGGTTAGTGTAGATATCTGCAAGAGAAGTTGAATTAACAATATTTCAACAAGGAGTCCAATGGCAGTCATCAGGAAGTCTTTATTGAATAATTCGTCCAAATAAAATCAAGGAATATTTCAAACAATTTTTGTACAGAGCGTTGTAAAAAGTTTACTAATGAAATATATAAACCCATGGTAAAATGTTGAGATTGTCGCATAAGATGGGGGAGAGAGCGAATGTAATTACGTTATTATTATACTATGATCTGGAGCAGTTCTGAGATCCTTACCCTAGAACAGATCCGAGATGTCTGAAGAAAAAGAGCCAAATTTTAGAAAAACAGCCAAATTATAGGGCTAAATATTTTCATTGTTTATCGGATAAAACAATGTTATTTTTTGAATTTGCAATGACGGTTTATAATTGTAGTAACCCTTCAATCGCCAATATTTTACCAAATTACCGTTAGACGAGAGAAAGAGACGGTTAAGAAATGCAGTCATCAATAATTGCGCAATCCAAAATAAATTACATCCTGTGTTGAAATAATATAAATTCTGACAATAAGTTTTCTTGTTTTATGACCATTTGAGAACACTTTTTTTTTATTTTATAATTACGTTTAATGTCAGAATTTCCGTTAGATATTATTATTTTATTTTCTTTTTTTTTTTTTATCGCATAAAATAAAGTACTTTTCTATTTAAAAGATAAACATGTTATTTATAATTTAGATATAAAACATATACAAATTAGATTTCTGAATGATGTGTGTTAATGTTTTATGTTAATAAATAGTGTAGGTCGTATGTATAATTAAAATTGCGCAATTCTTAATGACACTTAAAAAAAAAACAATTCTTTCTTCAAATGTCTGAAAACAAATTATGTGAATAAAATATCACACATGAAATTTAATTATTTTATATTGCGATAATGCATTATTTTATCATTAGATTTTGTTTTAAATAAAAACTCAATTAAAATTTAACCAAATATATGTGAACACCTTCACATATTTCTCCCCTTCGCCTAAAAAGAAAAAAAAATCGAAAGGTAATTAAAAATATCGCTCTCTCTCGCATCAAGACAAAACATACTCGCAGTCGTGATCTTTGGTTAGTGTAGATATCTGCAAGAGAAGTTGAATTAACAATATTTCAACAAGGAGTCCAATGGCAGTCATCAGGAAGTCTTTATTGAATAATTCGTCCAAATAAAATCAAGGAATATTTCAAACAATTTTTGTACAGAGCGTTGTAAAAAGTTTACTAATGAAATATATAAACCCATGGTAAAATGTTGAGATTGTCGCATAAGATGGGGGAGAGAGCGAATGTAATTACGTTATTATTATACTATGATCTGGAGCAGTTCTGAGATCCTTACCCTAGAACAGATCCGAGATGTCTGAAGAAAAAGAGCCAAATTTTAGAAAAACAGCCAAATTATAGGGCTAAATATTTTCATTGTTTATCGGATAAAACAATGTTATTTTTTGAATTTGCAATGACGGTTTATAATTGTAGTAACCCTTCAATCGCCAATATTTTACCAAATTACCGTTAGACGAGAGAAAGAGACGGTTAAGAAATGCAGTCATCAATAATTGCGCAATCCAAAATAAATTACATCCTGTGTTGAAATAATATAAATTCTGACAATAAGTTTTCTTGTTTTATGACCATTTGAGAACACTTTTTTTTTATTTTATAATTACGTTTAATGTCAGAATTTCCGTTAGATATTATTATTTTATTTTCTTTTTTTTTTTTTATCGCATAAAATAAAGTACTTTTCTATTTAAAAGATAAACATGTTATTTATAATTTAGATATAAAACATATACAAATTAGATTTCTGAATGATGTGTGTTAATGTTTTATGTTAATAAATAGTGTAGGTCGTATGTATAATTAAAATTGCGCAATTCTTAATGACACTTAAAAAAAAAACAATTCTTTCTTCAAATGTCTGAAAACAAATTATGTGAATAAAATATCACACATGAAATTTAATTATTTTATATTGCGATAATGCATTATTTTATCATTAGATTTTGTTTTAAATAAAAACTCAATTAAAATTTAACCAAATATATGTGAACACCTTCACAACATGGTTATTTCAAATATTGGAATTGTTTAATTGATTATAAAAACATTGAATTTTTATCACTTACTCATTCTAAATTTCATTACACATGCATACCTTTCAAATATTTCAAATATTGAAATTTTTATTACATATAAGGCATTAACATTTTATTTTTCTCACTTGCTCATTATAATTTGCCTACACATACAATTTGTAAACAAATATGAATGGACACATGGGCCATATTATGTTTTTCAAATTTTTCTCGCTATTGTGCATATGTATATAGATATTTTTTTTGTGTTACAATACATTGTATATATTTTCTTATCACATAATTTTACTGATACATATATATAAGCAATATATATGTGTATAACACATGCTGTGTTATTTTTTTGATTGCTATAGCTTGCATTTAAAAATATATATATAAAGTTTTTTTCTGATCAGAATATCTATGGCACTAGCTCATGGCTTTATAATTGCCCATTTTTATAATTGAGCTGAATTTTTGAAAGATCTTGTTTGAGCATTATGCATGTGATTGCATTTATATATATATGAAAAAAAAATATGTTTTTAACTATTGCTCAATTATATATGAAGAAAAAGGCCTGTCTACACACTGATGTAGAAATTTATTATTATGTCGACATTCATTTTTATTTTTCATTAATAAGTGCACTTTAAAAAAATATAAAAAAAAATTAAGACAAAAAAAACCTAGGTACCTTACAAAAATTAATATAAGAATAAATGACAAAGGGCAAAGAAATTTCATTATGGTTCAACTTTGTAGGGTTAAGTTTGTGATGCTGGTTTGCATATATTGCATGGAGTGTATATATCCTTCACTAATATACCTTTATTTTCAGATTAATTACATGAAATGAAACAAAATAAAAGGATAGTGAATAAAATTTTGGGACCAAATGACTGGAAGACTAAGTATAATTTTAATTTATTGTTTATCTACTAAGCAGATAATAAAATTTTACAAGTATAATGATTTATAGTTAAAAAAAAATATTTTATAACCTATTATAACACCCTTTGTATTCGATGTTAACTAAGAATACTCAGGTGTTGTTTTTGTTTTTTTTTCTTGTGAAATGATGGATTCTTATTTTCCAATGGCTGGCCACCAGAGGTGAATGGATATTTGTCATTTCATAAACATTATAAGTTTTGATTTTTTTTTATGTAAATATTATTCTTAAATTTTGTTTTGACAAGATATAGATAGCTAAAATTTTCTATTGATCTAATAAAAAAATCTTTCTTTTATTTAAAAAAAAAAGAAAAAGAAAAGAAGAAGGATATAATTTAATGAAATAAAAAGTATTAGTCACAATGCTAATATTATGGATATTTTTTTTTTCCTTTCCAATTATATATTTCAGACAATTAAATTTTGATCAATCTTATATTATTAATATTAACTAATAATAATGGATTTTTTTTAGGTTTTGTTAATCCAGGATAACGTTTTATTTTTTTTTTAGATAATAATGATAATAATTTTACACACTTTAACTATTTTCATGTTGTATATTGGGAACACTCAGTCAGTTTTTTTTTCTTTCATCAAGTTAGGAAATTTATTGCAGGAGTGTGATGTCACGGTCATACTCCTTGCAAATTTTTCAATAGTCACCCTTTTTCTTCTTTTACACGAACACATATTTTCTCAGAATGCTTGTGTGGCATAGTCATGCACACATAAAATCAAGCCTCTTTTGAGTCACACATTTTGCTCGGTATGCTATATGTGGCAGTGGCCTCACAAACCACTTGCTATTTTGGCTGTTTGCTGGGTTCACATTTTCCTTCCCCTATCTTGGTGAAATGGCATGAGTGGTGCTCAATGTTAAGTACATTTTTTTTCTAAGTACATTTTTTTTCTTCTACCTGATGGTTTAATTACATAAGATTTTATTGTAGACAATTTTTTTTCCATCTCAAGAAGAAAATTTTTTTTTAATTTTTATATCACAAATATTCTTTTAATACTTCAAATTATTTCAATAGGTATATTTAATATACTGTTTGACGAGAAAATAGAAATTGTTTGATTTAAACATGATTGACAATAAAAGATTATTTCATTGAAATGCATTTTATGAAACTAATTAATTTACTTTTCAGAAGAATTGTATTACAATATATCAGCTGTAACAAGATCAAGAAATTATTTGTCAAGACATTCATTTTAAAATTTTGTTTGAAGAATATATATATACACGCATGTATGTGATGACTGTATCTGGCATGTGATTGACAGTATTTGTATACTTTACACACATGATAATGGTTGTTTTGTATATTTTTGGATTATTGTTTTGTATTGTGGTGGAGAGAGCTATTATTTTTTTTTCATGGCAACCGGGAGAGATATGTGAGGGAGTTCCTCACATATCCTTTTATTTTACCAAATTTATTCAATTATAATTAAAGATCTATTTATTCACAATTAAAAAGTATTAACTTTTATAATCCTTTGTATTTAGGTCAAGCTTATTTCAATTTTAGTAAATTATGTATTCAAAATTAAAATACTTATCATTTTCTAATTTTAAGAACAAATTCAGTATTAAATACATTGATCTCTTTTTAGCTTAATGCAATATATATATGTAGGGATCTAAACACAATTTAATTTTATTATCCCTTAAAGTAATTATATTTTTATTTCCATTTCACTATGTTTCCCAATAAATCTAACTTTTATTTATAGCTGTAAATGTACGTTGGAAACTTTCCGTTATATCTTTTTATTATTTTATTTTATTTTATATACAGATAATCTATTTAACTGCAGCTATTAATGATCCATTATGTAGACATTATGTCGCAAGAATTTTCGCAATATTTCTTAATTACTTGCACCTGTCTTTTCCAACGGTATTCGTTGGCGAATGTATTTCATGCCAAAAAGGATTGCCATAATTTCAACCGTCATTTTATTTTTAAAATTTCTAATTGGAATAACATTAACACAAAAGAAGATGTGTTGGCGCCCTTGGCTTCAAAATATAAAGATATTATCTCTATCTGGCAGTTAAGAACTTGGCTGCGGGATTTGATTCCGGGACAGTTTGATAATAATCGCCGTCTATTAAAGATGTAATTTTTCTCAATTAAAATTCTCTCTCTCCTCCACCATCGTTTTATAACGAATTATTTTATGGATGTGAACCTGGATGTGTCCTCTTATGTCATTTTATATTTTTGAATAAATACTCACGGCTAATTAAAAACTGACTTGAATTGACATTTATTTTAAAATGACTATTTTTATTGACTTAGTTTTTAGAGGACAGTGGCTTTTATGCTACACTTGGTGTGTCTTTTTTGATACAGCATGTGCTTTTGACGATTATTCGAATTATCTGTATAAATTTTTATGAGACTACCACATATATTCATGGAGATATACCTCTTATAGGAGTTAAAAAAAAAAAAAAAAAAAGAACTTTTTTTATTATAGCACGTAGGGTATTAGACCTAATGCAAAGCCACTTTTATTAAATTTGTCATACTGCATTAGACACAGTATAGTGCAATCAGAATGCAAAAATGTTAAATATCTTACGAAATATGCGCATTTTTATTAAATATTTTTTAACTACGCATGCGCAAGCTTTAGCAAAATTTCATTTACATAATTTAATAGCCAAATGTATTGAGCTACGTATGTGAAAGTCTCAAAGAAATATCGTCTAAATTCCAAAAGTGATGAATTACAGAATGAACAGAATTTCGGTTATCCCTCTGAAAGAAAAAAAATAAAAAATGATAGGGGATTTTATCAATATTTATTTATAATCAGTGAATACTGTATATCCATTGAACATTGATTGAATCAAAATAAAACTGTGAGTAAAATTTCTTATAGTTTAACTTTTATTTCGATAGGAACTGAAATTCTGATCATTCTACCTCTCATAACTTTTTGAATTTACTTGATGTTTCTGTGGGACTTTCATATAAGTAGCTCAATACATTTGACTATTAAATTATGCAAATGAAATTTGCTTAAAAGCTTGCGCATATTTAACATTTTTGCATTCTGATTGCAGCATGCTGTGACTAATTTAGTACGCCAAGATTACTGAAAATATCTTTGCACTGGATCTAAAACCCTACGTGTTATAATAAAAAAAGTAGCAACGTTTCTTGAATTCAAATATATATATATATATATAGATATATAGATATGCGGTAGCCTCATAAAAATTTATAAAAATAATTAAAGCAATCTTCAAAATCACATGCTACAGCAAAAATGTATTTCAAGCATTACTTTTTACAGGGTGATCCGAAACATTTTTATTTTTGTTAAATTTCTTACTATTCCCTTTTTTCTTTCCCAGACGAAACTTTTACTGAAATGTATAAGGTATAACAGGTTCTTTATATTATCATAGTTTCAAGATAATACCTTAAGAATTTTTGTAGATATTTGACAAAACATCTAAATTCGAAATTGTCCAAATACGTATTGGTATATAGTGTAACTATGGTTGTAGTTACAGTTAAAATGAAAACCAATAAAAAATTTTAAACCTTTATTTTTTTAAGTATACGAACTTACATTTTATGATTCCTGATTTCAAAAGAAGTACAAATTATGTTATATATTTTTTAATTTATAAATTAATATCATCTCATTTTGTTATCTTTGTTTGGCTTTCCGAATAAAACCTTGTAAAATAATCAAAATCTTTCATATTCTTTTTAAAACACTAAGTTTTAAAAGATACCAAATTTAACATTTTAGAAAAAGTAAAGTTAACTAAATTAAACTAAATTCTATCTCTTCTCTACGAAATACCGGATATTTCATTATAAAAAAAAACGGAAGAAATCTTTAAGAAAAAACATTTTGAAGAATTCAAAACACTTAAGGACTTTTTTTTTTTTTTACTTTCTCTCCATATATTTATTCTTATTTCATTTTGACCTAACAATACAAAATCCATATTTTTCTACTCACAAAAATACTTTCCTTTCCTTTTTTTTTTTTTTTTTTTTTTGACTTTTCATTGTTCTTTTCGCTGTCGCTACTCTATTTATTTTTTCGTTAAACGGAACTTCAGAATATTTAGAATTCAACTTTTTATTACACTTTTCCTTATACTTTGTCCTGAAGTTCAAAAGTGTTTTATGTAAAAGAATTTATTTTCTTTTTCAGAAAACAAATCTTTGAATAGACGAAGTAATGATAAACAAAATTTTATTTAACGAAAAAAATATATGAATATGGACAGTCAAATTTGTACGTTGTGTTTTAAAAAATGTATACATACAGAGGAATATTATAATAAAAGAAGTTGAAATTTGATAGAAATGAATATCTTTGAAAACTTTTGACTATTTTTATCTGTTTTCCTATTACAAAGACAGTTTATGGTGAGTTTTATGAAATACTTTTTGAAAACTTTGATGGGTGCATGTATTTAATTTCAAGGAAAAAAAAATTATGGAAAGTGAATATTTAGAATATATTAATGATTTTGGTAAAAATATTATTGCATGAAACTAAAGATATTTTGTAGTGATATTGAATAAATAATATATATTTTGGAAAACCTTTTATATATAAAAAATCTTATAAAGGTAGAAATATCTAAATTATGAAAACCGATACAAATATAAATCCATTTCAAGTACATGAAATGCAGAACATTGTTAAATAAGAAGTTAATATGTAAACGGCGAAAGACTTTGCATATTGATTAAAAAAAAAAAAAAAAAAAAAAAATAATGCTGTGAAACTTTGCAAGCTTGCAAAAAAACCTGAAACTAGTTTCAAACCGAACATGTGCAGTGTAAATTCAAGCGTCTAAAATTGAGACACAAATGTGTCTGAAATTAGGTGTTTAATTTTAAGATTTAAAAAGTGTCTTATTTATTTTACACACTTAAAATACCTTAAATGGGACATCGTATCTCATACTTGAAGTATCTAAAATTCCGTGATCTTAAATCCTCACCTCAGTGAATATATATTTTTAAAATAAATAAGTAAATAAAAGGTTGTGTGTGATTCTGTTTACTTGTTCCACCGTTCACCCAATCGTAAATTTCAAATAACTTACGAATTTTTTAAATTGAAAAAATCATAGTCATTGATATTCATGATCATGCCAGCATCTTAAGTAATATTTAAAAAGTAGTTTGATCTTTACGATGAAAATATTAGTCAAGATTGACGTTTATGTGAAATTTTGCCCTATTCTGTCATGTTAAGAAATTCGTAAATTTCCAATAACTTACGAAATTTTTATATTGGAATATTCATCGTCAATAATAGTCATGCCAGAATCCTAAATAATATTTAAAAAGGGGTCTGACATCTTTACGATGAAAATATCCCTCAAAACTGACGTTTATGTGAAATTTTGACCTATTCTGTCATGTTAAGAAATTCGTAAATTCCAAATAATTTGCGAAACTTTCAAAGTAGCATGTTTATAGTTAATGATGTTCATTCCAAATTCCAAACTGATATTTTAAATCTGTCCTAAAATCTTTACAGTAAAAATTTTCTACTTAATGGACGTTTAAATGAAATTTTCCCTATTCTCTCATGTTAAGAAAATCGTAAATTTATAATAACTTACGAAGTTTTTTAATTTGAATGTTGCAAATGAATAAGGTTCTTTCCAGTGTCGAAAGTAATATTTTAAAACTGATCTGACTTCTCTGAGACTATTTGTTCTTGAGATATAGTGTACACAGACTAACAAACTAACATACACCTTGCAGATGGACACCATACAAATTTTGTCATTTTCGGATTCCTCGCACGTAAAAATGTGTAAAAAAGTAAAAAACCGAGGTCGAAAATTTTTACGATTACCAAAGTTCCCCATACCTATAGTATGATTGTGAATTAAATAGATTTTAGTCTTTCTTAAAAATAGATTTCAGAGCATAAATAAAATATTAATTAAAAAATAATATTAATTAAATAATAATATTAATAATAAATTAAATAATAATTAAAAAATAAAATTCTGAAATCTAGATTTGAAGTGACTACCAACTGATTCAAAGAAGAGCGTCTTCCCAAGCATGCCACAATGAAACACAGCAGCAGGTTTTGCTTGTATGATAATGCATATCCTAGTATTCGCAAAACAAATTACAGTTTATGTTGTAATTGGTACTTTTGCAAAATAAAAACTATCTATAATATATTTATGATTTAATGCATATTAGTACATTAGTATATTTTAATTTATGTGTGGAAATTTATAATTCTTTTGTAAAATGCATAACAAATATGCTAAAATCGCAGCCTATAGTGTTTGGAAAACGATTTTTTTAAAACTGATGTTTAAAAATGAAAACTAAACTATGGAAGTGAAAATAAAAAAAATTGTTGTTTTACATTTTACGTTGAGGTAAAAAAAAAAAAAAAAAAAGTTTATAAACGTGAAAAATGAAAAGCCCTTATGTACCAATTGTTCAAATAAAACTCATGTTTGATGACCCAGTTTTCATACTTCCCCAGGCAAGACAGCTTTAGTATAGGAGCCCTATGGCGAATTTAAAAATTTTTTCGCCATGATGGTAAGGTTTTTAATTTATTTTTTAATTTATTTATTTTGTCATAATTTAAAAAAAAAAAAAAAATTAATATTTAAAATTTAATTAATAATGAAAAAAAAAAAAATACCTTGGTATCTTTTTTGATTATACTTTTTATTATTGCGTTTTTTAGTCAATTTATCACAAAAGTTGATATTTAGTTTATATCTTCAAAGTATTGGTAGATTTAAAATAATGCTTGCAAATATTGTAAAATGCAAATTTTGAAAATAGATTCTTCTATAAAATGATATCATAACACAAATATCTTCATTTTTCTTATAAGAACACTGAACTGAGTCCGCGTGCTTCAATATTACTTATGTATTATATTTCATCCTTACGTATTTTATTATGTCACTATCGTATCGTGTCTACAAAATACAAACGTAACTCGTCACGTTAGCGATATATTATTTAGACTATTATTTAAATCACTAGTATACAACCCCGTCAAAACTGACGGAATATGAATTCGATTATGGTAGTGAATCAACGAAGGCTTTGCCTGCTTCGCTGGTCACTATATTTTTAGGAAACTCTTTTTTAACTCTTTCTGCTAAGGAAAATCTTTTTTATATCGCTTTATATATATATTAAAAAAAATCATGAAATCGCTCAAGAGCCCGCAAGCTCTCGGATGCCTGTCCCTATTGCCTGTGACAATAGCTTACCAGTGGGATTCCATTTGGGTACTTATCAGATGTCAATTTCGAAACGGACATTATCGAAAATATTGAAGTAGCAATTTTATATTTGAATCCCAGTTACATAAGAACAACACTATTCATGGTGTACATAATATTTTCTTTCATGTTATTTTCTAGATTTATTATATTTATTCGATAAACTATAAAATGACAACAATTTCACGCCAAATATAATATTAAAATATGCTATGATTGGCTACATCTATCGCATCAGACAATTTTTTGTGAGTATAATGGTAGTTGAGATAGTTAATAGTAGTTGGTATATAGAAAAATAAATAAATAAAAACAAATATGTAAATCTGATCATAGTACAGCCTTAATATAGATCCCCTTGTTGACTTTTGAATTTTTATCGCCATTTTAGACAAAAATACGTAATGTATGCGATTATGTTTTATGTTTCTTTATTTTCTGTTGCTTTTTCCTTTCCTTTCCTTTCTTTTCTGTTTTTCAATATTTTATAATTTATTTATTTTTTGATGCGCTACTTGGCATAAAGTGGTTTTTACAAAAATAGAGTCCTTGGCGAAAAATGTCCGATCAATTTCAGCATCAAAATTTCAAAATATTACCCAGGATTATCAATGAATCGACTTTCATGGCAAGTGCGATTCATCCGTGCCAAAAACATATTATTTTAACAAAACAAAAAAGAAACAAATCTAAAATTGAAGTATATTAAAAAAAGTTATGGTCGTTTTACTCCATTTTCTTATTTTCATTTTTTCATATGCAAGAGAAAATTTAATAATTTTTTCATTTTTCGCAACTGGTTATTATTATTATTATTATTATTATTATTATTGGCAACAATTATAAATTTAAATGTCCAATTTTTAAATTATTAGCAGGTTATTATTTTCATATTTTAATTAATTAAAAGAAATCTAATCAAAACTTCGGTACAAATAAGGCAGCAAATGAAAGGGGCGATTTTTTTTAATCTGTCGGACTAAACAGTTTATCGATCGGACAATTAGATTTTTTTTATTAACTGAAGTAGGAAAATTAGGTCGCAACTTACTATATAGATGAGTATGAACCGGAATCGTCACCTCTTTTGCAAATTATATAAATAGGTGGCTAGATTTTATTTTTTTCTCAAAGCATTGTTGCAATTTTGATGCTATATATATATATATATATATATATATATATATATACATATGCTTCCTAAACCATACTTCTTCAATGATTTTAGTTATTCTCCCAAACCAAGGATAAAAATTTATTTACTATATTTCAACAAATTGTTTTAATAATGGCATGAATTTGGACTTTTTTTCATCTTTTCGATAACTTCTGAGGAAAAGTTTAGGCAAGAATTTTTCTCTTTCAATTTTAATAAATTTGCAAAAGGAGAGAATAATTACATCAAATCAATGAATCCCTTTGAGATATACATAAAAAAATTTAACCACTTAATAAAATAAAAGCAAATAAATCTGTTGTGTAACAACCCTGCAACTTATCTTGTCCATTTCTATACATAAAAAATTAAACTCTATGACATGAGGAACTGATACGACGAATTGTAAGAAAATCGGCGTTTTTAAAGCACACATTTCCGATAACTGAAATTGAACTATCTAGGACACCTATCATTTTTTTATTGGAATCAGCTAATATGTATTAAAGAATATCTAAATAGGGTTTTATATAATAATTTAAAGAAAATCGTTAGAGCTATTTTTGAGGTACTGACATTCGATCCTATATCCGGCATTTCATGTATGCGGCTTCTGTTTTTCTGTTTTCACCAATTTATTTTTATTTAACAAAAAAATAACTGGTAAAGTTAAAAATTCAAATGCCAATTACTGGATATAAGTTATCCAGCTAATAGCACCCATATTTGAATAGGGTGCCAAACACTGGAATTTTTCAAAAAGTTTAAATAAAAAGAACTATATTATAAACAGGGATATATAGATGATAATTTTAGACAATAAATTTTAACTATGAATCATTTAGAAAAAAGTACAGTGATTGACACCCCAGTGTCAGTTACTGTATCTTAACCAATAAATTTAACCAATGAGTGACACCATTTATAAAAACATTACAGACATAAATCATAGTAAAAATAACACCACCATAATTTAACTGAAACACTGAGATGTAAGAAACAGGAGTAACCTAAAATATAGAGCAAAAGAGGGTTCAAGAATAACCAAATTGAACATTTTAAATTCCTAAAGTTTAAGAGCAAGCATAGGAGAAAAAAAGAAAAGAAAAGAAAAGGCTGAATTTCTCACTGATGATGTGTTGAAAAATTTTCTTTATGATCTGTATCATCTGGTACTGTATCAGATAATTGAAAATTTGAAAATTCTTTAAGATAAGTAAATGAAGATTTTATGTGGCATCGTTTACATATTACGCCAAGGGATTACACTGCTCTGCATGGAAATCGGCCCCAACACCATTTTTGCAAATTATTATGTATAACGACCTCCTGAATCTGAATATGACTCCCATTTTGCTGTACAATCCACCGCTTTTTAGGGACATCCCCCTATTTTTATCACTTTTCGGTAATTTTATGGCTATAAATGTGATTTGTAGGGGAGGGGCAGGATTATTTTAATTGTTAAACACCTTCTGAGGGGCTACAGAGTACGAAAATTTTAAAACATGAACATTTGCAGCATATGGAAAATTTAGGAAGGGGGGATTTGCCACTGAAATTATGTATTACATTTCTTATATTTTATTAATCAATTATTATTCTAAAATTATAAGATTCTAAGACGGAAGGAGGCCGCTCACCACTATGCAGCGGTTTTGAGCGTTTTTAACCTTTAGAGAAGGGCTCCAAAGCCACTGTGGAGATTTAAAAGAGCCCGTCTCCAAAGTTTAAGCCTCCCCCGTTGCTTATTGCATAAGCAAACAACAACAATAACAAAACAACAACAAAAAAAAAAAAATAAAAAAAATAAAAAAAAATACAATGCTCGCATTATGTACATATATATAGTTTTAAAGTGTTAAAATAATTCTTTTCCATTCTCCAAATCAAATTTATGGCCACAAAATTACCGAACAGGAATAATAATTCGGTAAGTGGGTGGCGTCTCGAGAAAATGGTGGGTAATTCGGGGTCATAATCGGATTCAGGAGTTTATTTTACATAGGAATCAGCAAAAATGGTATCAGGCCTCAAAAAAACATTTTTTTTTTCCGGCGCAGTGTTATATATATTTAAAATTTTATGATCATAGGTGTAAATTTCTGGTGCACTAAACCTAAAGTGAAACAGATTTTGAAATGAAGCGAAATGTTTCTGAAATGATGAAAAAAAGAGTAATTGTGAGTTTTGCTTAATTTTCATCAAAATATCTGATAATAAAAAAGACTTCCGCAATTTTTACAATGTGACGTTTACTAACAAAATAATAAAATATTTTGACATAAAAAAGCAATTTACAACAAATTGTTTTCTTTAAAAAATAAAGAATTAAATCGTGTTTCAATTGTTGGTACACGCTGTATATATAGTTATCATATCTACTCAGATAAAGAACAGAATAATAAAAGGACTGGTATGGAAATCTCGAGAACACTGTAAAAAAAAATTTCTAAAATAAGTAAAAATATAAAAGATATTTGGGTAAAGAAATGTTCCAAATTGAAAAGTTCTGCTTATAACCCAAAATGGGTAAGAAAATTATCTATTTTTTCACTATCTTATTTTATATTTTTGTCTATAATAAATTAAGACGTTGTAGAAAATATTGTATCACTCAACTCTTATAAGAAAAAAAAAAAATCTAACTCGCGTAGATGATCTAAACAAAATGTAAACATTTCGTATGTATACGTATGTACACTACAAAAAATAAACCTCAAAACAATTCTATCCAAAATAGTCTCGTATCCAATTTAGGTTGAAATTTTGGATTATTAACAGAACTTTCCAATTTGGAACGTTGCTTTACCTAAATGTCTTACAAATATTTACCTATTTTAGAAAAAATTTTTACAGTGAAGAGAATTTTTTAAACAACGCTAAAACACCTAGTTTTACAACACTTGGAATTTGATGTACACAGGAAAGAAAAAGAAAGAAGAAAGAAAGAAAGAAAGAATTAAAAGAAAAGAAACTAAAAAGAAAATCATGGATGACGTAAAACGTGTAAATAACCACAAAATTTAGAGGCATAGGAGTGCTCCAGCTTTCATATCTATACATATAAAAGAGTACTTCCACTCACTCACTCACTGACTCATCAAAGCACAGCAAAATCTACTGGAGCCACTGACTCGAAACTGGGTCAGATTATAGAACATGTAGTGTAAGCACCCACTAATCTATACATATAAAAGAGTACTTCCACTCACTCACTCACTGACTCATCAACGCACAGCAAAATCTACTGGAGCCACTGACTCGAAACTGGGTCAGATTATAGAACATATAGTGTAAGCACCGACTAAGAAGCGATTTTACGAAATTAGTGCCCCAAGGGGGAGTAGGGGGCAAAATGTGATTTCACAGAAACCTCCTTAACTCAAAGAAAAAAACAGATATCCATACAATTTTTGGTTTAAAATATAGCTAACACAAATATCTAAAAACCAATTTCTGGAATTTTAGAAATTCGGTCCCCAAAGGGGGAAAGGGGGCAAAACGTGATTTCACATGCTCAAAACGTGGTTTCACATACTCCTATATATCTCAAACAAAAAAATAGATATACGTGAAACTTTTGCTTTAATATATAGCTAATACAAATACCTAAAAAGCAATTGCTGGAATTTTAGAAATTCAGCCCCCAAGATGGGGAGAGAGAGGGGGCAAAACGTGATTTGAAATAATCCTTTATATCGCAAACAGAAAAAAGATACATGTGAGATTTTTGTCCTAAAATATAGCTCTCACAAATGCATAAAAAATATTTTTTTTATTTTTATTTTAGAAATTCATCCTAGGTGGGGCGGGAAAGGGGGCTATGGGGCAGAATAAAAAAAATAGAAATACAGTTAGATTGTTCAAAATTGGTACAGATAGGTTTTACAGGCCTGGATGTCGAATGAGGATATTTTCGAAAGTGTAAAGTTATTAGGTGGGGTCAGAAAGGGAAAGGGGGTGAAGGGGCAATCTATACATATAAAAGAGTACTTCCACTCACTCACTCACTGACTCATCAACGCACAGCAAAATCTACTGGAGCCACTGACTCGAAACTGGGTCAGATTATAGAACATGTAGTGTAAGCACCCGCTAAGAAGCGATTTTGCAAAATTCACCCCCCAAGGGGGAGCAGGGGGCAAAATGTCATTTTAGAAAAACCTTTATATCTCAAAGAAAAAAATAGATATACGTAACATTTTTGCTTTAAAATATAGCTAAAACAAATATCTAAAAACCAGTTTCTGGAATTTTAGAAATTCGCTCCCCAAGGAGGGAAAGGGGGCAAAAAGTGATTTAACATGTGCAAAACGTGGTTTCACATACTCCTACATATCTCAAACAAAAAAACAGATGTACGTGAAATTTTTCCTCTAATACATAGCTAATACAAATACCTAAAAACTATCTTCTGGAATTTCAGAAATTCAGCCCCCAAGAGGGGGGAAAGGGGGCAAAATTATTTCAAAAAATCCTTCATATGGCAAACAGAAAAAAAGATATATGTTAGATTTTTGCTCTAAAATATAGCTCCCACAAATACATAAAAACTAATATCTTTGATTTTAGAAATTCGTCCAGGTGGGACGTGAAAGGGGGGCTATGGGGCAAAAAAATAAAAATACAGTTGGACCGTTTAAAATTGGTACAGATAGGTTTTAGAGTCCTGCAAGTCGAATGAGGGAATTTTCGAAAGTGTAAGTTTGTTAATAGGGTAAAAAAAAAGAGGGGTGGATTGGGGCAGAGGAGCAAAATATATATATATATCTTTATATATATATTTCTTTTGTGCGTGTGTATGTCACTGAACTCCTCCTAAACGGCTGGACTGAGTTTAATGAAATTTTTTGTGTGTCTTCAGGTGGATTCGAGAATGGTTTAGATTTACAAATGAAAGTTGTAACTTAATTAGTTCTTTCTTAATTAATTTTTAACCAACTCTTTCAACAACTTTTCCACCTAGATGGCGTGAGTTGTCGTAAATACGATGTCAGAATTTATTTAATGTTGAAATGAAAAATGAATTTTTAACCGTATCTTAAGAAGTGTTTAAAATATTTTTTCAAAATTAATATTTTTAGAATCGTAACCATATCTTACGAAGTGTTTAAAATATTTTTTCAAAGTTAATATTTTAGAATCGTAAACACGATGTCAGAATTTATTTAATGTTGAAATGAAAAATGAATTTTTAACCGTAAGTGTTTAAAATATTTTTCCAACGTTAATATTGTTAAAATGTTAAAATTAGTTAAAATGGTACATTCTTTTAAAAAATTCGTCAATATCCGACGGAGTTATTTTATGTTAAAATGAAAAATGAATTTTTAGGCCACAATTATTTGTGCAGATAGAAAATGTACTAAAAGTTTTCCGAAAAATTTCACGATCACAAATGTTGACGGATATCCAATATATCGTCGAAGAAATCCCGATAATGGCGGACAATCTTATCATCTATGGCGGTCATCTATGTCAACAACATAGATATTGACATTGATAACCGTTGGGTGGTCCCATATTCGCCTCTGCTGAGCAAAACATTCAATGCTCATATTAATGTTCAGTTCTGCAGTTCAGTGAAGAGCATCAAATACATTTGCAAGTATGTGAATAAAGGCAGTGATATGGCTGTATTTCGAGTTGAAAATACCAATGTGAATGCTTCTCCGGTGAATAACAACGATGCGATAACACTTTGCCAAATTGGCCGGTACGTCAGCTTCAATGAAGCTGTTTGGCGTATCTTTGGTTTCCCAATTCATGAACGGGATCCAGCAGTTCTTCATTTAGCCGTCCATCTTGAAAATGGCCAGCGCGTATATTTCACGAGCGAGACAGCGATTGATCGTGCTATAAATCCACCAAAAACTACACTCACCGAATTTTTTGAATTGTGTAATCGTGTGGATGTTTTTGGTGCTTTTTCACGGACATTACTCTATTCAGAAGTACCACGCTATTTCACATGGGCTCCAACAAAAAATGGATGCCCCGCAAGCAAGGCACGCCAATTGATGCATGTCCCGGTTTATTCAAATCAAACACCTTGGGACGAGTATTTACAGTCAATCCAAGGCAGACTGAGTGCTTTTATCTTCGACTGTTATTGGTTAATGTCATCGGCCCTTTGTCATTTCAAGATTTACGTAAAGTGAATGGACAACAGTATCCAACGTATAAAGATGCATGCCTTGCACTCGGCTTGCTGGAAGACGACAACCAGTGGGAGTGTATGCTTGCTGAAGTAGGACTGAACTGTACAGCAAAACAAATTCGTCTACTATTCGCTATAGTGTTGACTACATGTTTCCCGACCCGAACAGAGACATTATGGGATAATCACAAAGATTCAATGACTGATGATATATTGCATCAACATCGTTCACGGTGCAATGATCTAACGATAGTATTCAGTGACGCTATGTGCAATGAAGCATTGATTGCTACTGAAGATCTTTGCATTATCATTGCCAACTTACCACTCATTCATTTCGGTATGCATTCAACAAATCGAAATGCATCTGATTTAATAAGCACTGAATTGAATCGTGAACTACAATACAATACTGTAGAAATGGCAGCGATTGTTGCTCGCAATGTCCCACTAATGAATGAAGAACAAAGAACCGTTTACGACCGCATCATGCTCGCAGTTTTTGCAGGACAAGGTGGATTCTTTTTTTTTTGGGGGGGTGCACCAGGTGGAACTGGCAAAACATTCCTTATTTCGCTAATTCTCGCCGAAATACGATAAAATAAGGGCATTGCATTGGCTGTTGCATCATCTGGCATTGCGGCAACTTTATTAGATGGAGGCAGAACAGCTCATTCATTATTTAAACTGCCACTAAATATTCAAAATAACCCAGACGCAAAAAACAATCGTCCATGGCCTCACTGCTGAAATAGTGTAAATTTCTTATCTGGGATGAATGCACTATGGCACACAAACATTCGATTGAGGCGTCGAACAGGACATTGAAAGATATAAAAAACAACGACAAACTATTTGGCGCCACTCTGTTATTCTTTTCAGGTGATTTCAGACAAGCACTTCCCGTTATTCCGCGTTCAACATACGCTGATGAGATTAACGCATGCTTAAAATCATCGTCATTGTGGCTTAATGTTGAAAAAGTACAACTGAAAGTAAATTTGTGCGTTCGAAAGCTTCAAGATCCATCCGCTGAAACATTCTCAAAATAATTGTTAGATATCGGCGATGGAAAAGTTACTACAGATGAAACTGGATGCATAAAATTACGGACTGATTTCTGCACAATCATAGATTCTCAAGTTGCTCTTATTGACCAGATATTTCCCGATGTACACACACGATACACAAATCATGAGTGGCTGGCAGAAAGAGCAATTTTAGCAGCAAAAAATGTGGACGTCAACGAATTGAATCTCAAGGTACAACATTTGTTACCAGGAGACTTGGTGTCATACAAATCTAATGATACAGTTTTGCCACCGAAGCTGTAAATGATCCAACCAATTTTTTAAACTCATTGGATTTACCAGGCATGCCACCGCATATTTTACAACTGAAGGTTGGATCTCCGGTTATTTTGCTTCGTAATTTGAACCCACCACGGTTGTGCAACGGCACGCGATTAGTCATAAAAAAATTAATGAAAAATGTTATCGAAGCCATCATTTTAAATGACAAATTCCGAGGTGAAAATATATTACTACTGCGAATCCCTATGATACCCACAGATGTGCCAATTCAATTTAAACGCCATCAATTTCCAATTAGATTGGCATTTGCAATGACTATCAATAAGTCTCAGGGCCAAACGATGTCTGTCTGTGGCTTAGATTCGAGCACATCATGTTTTTCACACGGACAATTATACGTGGCTCTCGAGTGGGCAAACCATCCAGTTTGTTTGTGTTGGCGAAAGATGGGATAACAAAAAATATTGTACACTCTGTTGCATTAAGGGATTGATATTGTTTTTTAGTAATATTGTTATAAGTAGCGATATGTATATAATTTTAAAGAATCAATTTTAATAAATTAAAAAAATAAATGATTGGTGTTTTGTTATTTTTATATTATTTCACCGTTCACAGCGCTCCATACATCTTCCACTTATATACCACATCCTTACACACTTACAATAAGTTAGTTATTTTTTTCTAACAAAATATTCTCTAGAAATAATTTATATGACAAAACAACGTTTGTCGGGTCAGCTAGTATACATATAAAAGAGTACTTCCACTCACTCACTCACTGACTCATCAACACACAGCAAAATCTACTGGAGCCACTGACTCGAAACTGGGTCAGATTGTAGAACATATAGTTTAAGTTCCCCCTAAGAAGCGATTTTGCGAAATTCGCCCCCCAAGGGGGTGTACGGGGCAAAATGTGATTTCACAAAAACCTTCATATCTCAAAGAAAAAAACAGATATTCGTAAAATTTTTTCCTTAAAATATAGCTACTTTAATTATCTAAAAAACTATTTCTGGAATTTTAGAAGTTCAGTCCCCAAGGGGGGAAAGGGGGCAAAACGTGATTTCACATGCGCAAAACGTGGTTTCACATACTCCTATATATCTCAAACAGAAAAACAGATATATGCGAAATTTTTGCTGTAATATATAGCTAATACAAATGCCTAAAAACTAATTTCTGGAATTTTAGAAATTCAGCCCCCAAGAGGAAGGAGAGAGGGCAAAACGTGATTTGAAATAATCCTTATTTATATTGCAAACAGAAAGAAATATATGTGTTACTCTAAAATATTGTTCCCATAAATGCATAAAAACTAATTTCTTTAATTTTAGAAATTCGTCCCAGGTGGGGCGGGAAAGGGGGGCTATGGGATAAAAAATAGAAATATAGTTAGTCCGTTCAAAATTGGTACAGATAGGTTTTAGAGACCTGCAAGTCAAATGAGGATATTTTTGAAAGTGTAAAGTTATTAGGAGGGTCAGAAAGGTCGGTGTAGGGTAGGGGGGGCGGTGAGGCAAAAAATTAAAAATATAGTTAGACCGTTCAAGATTGGCACATAAAGGTTTTTGATACCTACAAATCGATTGCGGATATTTTCGAATTTCTAAAGTTATAAGGAGGGGCGAGAGGAGGGAACGGAGGGACAAAAAATAAAATTAGACTTAGGTCGTTCAAAATTGGTACATAGAGGTTTTTGATACTTACAAATCGATTGCGGATACTTTCGAATTTGTAAATTTATTAAATTGGTACATGGAGGTTTTGATACCTACAAATCCATTGGGTATATTTTCGAATTTGTAAAATTATTAGGATATACGGTAAGGGGAGGTTTTTCCCTTACGATAATATAGTAATTCATTAAGAGTGTTGAACATGAATGCGCGTGCGCAGTGCACAAGTGCCTGCGCTGCCTAGGGCAGTGGGGACCCGTTGCAACTTTTTTTCCAATCAAATTGTTTTTTCTCTTTTTCTTCGCATGATAAAAATTATGCAATTTTGAGAATTCGTTAACTATAGTTATTCATTTTAAAATAGTGACCAGCGAAGCGGGCGTAGCCTGCTAGTTTATAAATAAAATGAAATATGTACATTTAAAAAAAAATATATATATAAACGTTTGATTAAGTTTTAACATGAAGTAATAATCTAGTGTCTCAACACTGAATGTGGAGTGACAGTACTCTACATTTTTTACGGTATTCGTCTAAAAAAACTTTAATATTTATAATTAAAATTTATTGTTCTTTTTTTTTTAACGTACATGTCTTTAAATTCTATTATTTTAATCCATATATATATATATATATATATATATTTTAATTACTTATTAATAAAAGTGTATTTGTATAAAAAAGGCGCCAAAGGCAGCACTAAAAATTATACAAAAATATATAATTTAGAAAATATGGTGAAACTTGAAGACAAGTGGGCGTGTATAACAAGAAAAAACGTTAAAAAAAGTAACGAATTATAGTAACGATGAACAATTGTAAAAAAACAACACTACATGCGAAAAACACCCTTCCGCTCCCTCTTCAGTGGGTGGGAGCAGCAGAACAGACAATAAATTAAATTGAAAGAGGCCTAACAAGTTTCGGAAACATGGCGAAACTAGCATACTCCCAACAAAATCAAGAATAAATTACTTGCAAATTATAAATAACAATCTTCATGTAAATTAGATATAACAAAATTGGTGCTTCATAAAAGTAACATAACTAAATTAATATAATAATCGAAAAACTACAAAGTCGATATTTGTGATAAAAATAATTTAATTAAAAGGACATGCTAGATCGTCATGTTCCCACCCAGACCTGAAAGGCAAAAAGATATTGTAATGAACTGAACTTACTGCAATGTAGAAATAGGTCTTTAAAGCAAAAGCAGATGATTCACATGTAGTGGCTCAATACTGGCGCTGTCTTGTCCGATGTTCCAAAATCATAGTCCAAACTCTCCGAGTCGCTCAGCACCAAGTAGCTGCAGTCCGACATAAGGCGTTCCACAAGTTGGACTTTGGCCATGAGTCTTCATCAGCAAGCACTACTAGACACCAAGAACCATAAGTGAAGAAATCTTACCGCAGCTATCACCCCAATCGCAAACATTTATTAAAATTATTATAGGTCTTTAAAGCAAAAGCAGATGATTCACATGTAGTGGCTCAATACTGGCGCTGTCTTGTCCGATGTTCCAAAATCATAGTCCAAACTCTCCGAGTCGCTCAGCACCAAGTAGCTGCAGTCCGACATAAGGCGATCCACAAGTTGGACTTTGGCCATGAGTCTTCATCAGCAAGCACTACTAGACACCAAGAACCATAAGTGAAGAAACCTTACCGCAGCTATCACCCCAATCGCAAACATTTATTAAAATTATTATAGGTCTTTAAAGCAAAAGCAGATGATTCACATGTAGTGGCTCAATACTGGCGCTGTCTTGTCCGATGTTCCAAAATCATAGTCCAAACTCTCCGATATAATTTGCAAGTAATTTATTCTTGATTTTGTTGGGAGTATGCTAGTTTCGCCATGTTTCCGAAACCTGTTAGGCCTCTTTCAATTTAATTTATTGTCTGTTCTGCTGCTCCCACCCACTGAAGAGGAAGCGGAAGGGTGTTTTTCGCATGTAGTGTTGTTTTTTTTACAATTGTTCATCGTTACTATAATTCGTTACTTTTTTTAACGTTTTTTCTTGTTATACACGCCCACTTGTCTTCAAGTTTCACCATATTTTCTAAATTATATATATATATATATATATATATATATATATATATATATATATATATATATATATATATATATACACATATATACTTTTATTTATTTTTTTAATTTTAGGGATCTGTATAAGATAAATACAATTGTTAGATGAAAGATTATTTTCTCAAACATAAATTGTTATAAAAATTTATTTAATTAATCCCAAGAAGTAATGCTGAAAAATTTATAATCCTAAATAAATAATTATTTTAAAATACTATATTTAAAACTGTATTTCCTTAATGCATATCTAAAATAAAAAATAGACATCGTTTTAAAACATAATAACTTTTAAAATTTAATTTATGATTTCTTGCTTTTATTTTAATTAAAAAAAAAAAAAATCAACAATGCTATTTTTTCACATCTCATCAAAAGCTTTTCCTATTAAAACTTTTTTTTTTCTTTTAACAAAATAAATTGAATTTCACTTAAGTAATGTTTTGACTTTAGGTAATTGAATAATTTGTCTTTTGTAAAGTACTTTCGCTTTGTATATACTACCGTTTGAAAATTGTTAAAGTCAACAAAGCACTTGTACGAAAAATCGTTCGAAGTTTGTTAGTTGTATTGTTCTATTTTGTTGATTAGGGTAAAAGAAAATAGATTAGATATTTCTCTTTCGTTTAGCAGCTTTCTTAAAGAAGTTTGTGACCTATAGTTAGATAAAGAAAATAATTATGGTGTTACATGAACTTTTAAAGCCATTTTTCTCTCATTGATTATTGACAAAATTGCAATTAAAGTTATGATTTCAAAACGCTATAATTTTAAAACTACCCACCAAAGCGATTTGATATTTTACCAGAGCAATCGTGAGGCAATGAAATTTTGTTTGGGGGAAGAAAAAAGCAGTTCCAACGTGTTTCTATAGATGGCGCTGTTAGGGTAATGTAAGAGGAAACGCTTAAATGGACTCATTAAACACAGGAATGTTGTTAGCAAAACGATGGAATATCATAAAACAATAGACTTCAAGGATTTACTGCAATTTTTTTTAACAAAAAGACAAGAATACGTGTTTACAGCGGAAACAGTCATAGTGAAAAGAGAAAAAGAGGAGCTTCATGAAACAAATACTTTACGGATAATTAACGGCACATTTCGGAACATTTTTTTTCTTTTGCCAAACAAAATTTCATTGCCTCACGATTGCTCTGGTAAAATATTAAATCACTGATGGGTAGTTTTAAAATTATAGTGTTTTGAAATCGTAACTTTATTCTGTATCGTCCAAAAATATTTTTTCGATATTTTCTGAATGTACAATCACATTTCTGCAGTCTTATTTCTATAAAGAAAGTATGAGTGCTTTTATGATTTGAAAGCTATGTAAATAATATTTAAAAATTATAACCACAACAGTTTGTTATTACTTATCATATTAAAAAAAATATATATATATACTAGCAGGCTACGCCCGCTTCGCTGGTCACTATTTTAAAATGAATAACTATAGTTAACGAATTCTCAAAATTGCATAATTTTTATCATGCGAAGAAAAAGAGAAAAAACAATTTGATTGGAAAAAAAGTTGCAACGGGTCCCCACTGCCCTAGGCAGCGCAGGCACTTGTGCACTGCGCACGCGCATTTATGTTCAACACTCTTAATGAATTACTATATTATCGTAAGGGAAAAACATTTAAAAAAAAAAAGAATCTCCTATCAGTGGAATAATCAGTTTGGGCCACCACTTTCTGCGGCAGCGCATACAGGCGCGCAGGGCTCGCATGCTCCTTCCCCTACCGTTCACGCCTCTCCTAATTATTTTAGATTTAAAAAAATACTCGCAGTCGTTCTCTCGGGCATTTAAAACTAATAATACTAATTTCCAACATTTTATCTGAATTTCTTTATTTTTACCCCTACTCTAGATCAATTCCCGCCCTTCGTAATAATTCTGTACTTTCGAAAATATCCGCAATCGATTTATCGGGCCTCAAAACCTAACAACACTAATTTTCAGCACTCTAACTCTTATTTATATATTTTTCCCTTCCACCTCCCCTTCCCGTATATCCTAATAATTTTACAAATTCGAAAATATACGCAATGGATTTGTAGGTATCAAAACCTCCATGTACCAATTTAATAAATTTACAAATTCGAAAATATCCGCAATCGATTTGTAAGTATCAAAATCCTCTATGTACCAATTTTGAACGACCTAAGTCTAATTTTATTTTTTGTCCCTCCGTTCCCTCCTCTCGCCCCTCCTTATAACTTTAGAAATTCGAAAATATCCGCAATCGATTTGTAGGTATCAAAAACCTTTATGTGCCAATCTTGAATGGTCTAACTATATTTTTAATTTTTTGCCTCTCCGCCCCCCCTACCCTACACACACCTTTCTGACCCTCCTAATAACTTTACACTTTCAAAAATATCCTCATTTGACTTGCAGGTCTCTAAAACCTATCTGTACCAATTTTGAACGGACTAACTATATTTCTATTTTTTTATCCCATAGCCCCCCTTTCCCGCCCCACCTGGGACGAATTTCTAAAATTAAAGAAATTAGTTTTTATGCATTTATGGGAACAATATTTTAGAGTAACACATATATTTCTTTCTGTTTGCAATATAAATAAGGATTATTTCAAATCACGTTTTGCCCTCTCTCCTTCCTCTTGGGGGCTGAATTTCTAAAATTCCAGAAATTAGTTTTTAGGCATTTGTATTAGCTATATATTACAGCAAAAATTTCGCATATATCTGTTTTTCTGTTTGAGATATATAGGAGTATGTGAAACCACGTTTTGCGCATGTGAAATCACGTTTTGCCCCCTTTCCCCCTTGGGGACCGAACTTCTAAAATTCCAGAAATTGTTTTTTAGATAATTAAAGTAGCTATATTTTAAGGCAAAAATGTTACGGATATCTGTTTTTTTCTTTGAGATATGAAGGTTTTTGTGAAATCACATTTTGCCCCGTACACCCCCTTGGGGGGCGAATTTCGCAAAATCGCTTCTTAGGGGGAACTTAAACTATATGTTCTATAATCTGACCCAGTTTCGAGTCAGTGGCTCTAGTAGATTTTGCTGTGTGTTGATGAGTCAGTGAGTGAGTCAGTGGAAGTACTCTTTTATATGTATAGATTGAAAAATATGAAGTTAAAAGATTACTCTTACATAAATGCTTAATATTAAGTAATTAAGTTTATATTAAGTATTATTGTTGATATTATAATGCTTAATACTGAGCAATATAACTGAAGTAAAAGCTAAGATAGAAAAGAATTTTTACACGAAATGCATGAACTATATAAAAATATACGTTGTGGGATATATATGTATTACTGCAGCATTTAATTTAAAATATAGCAATTGTTCATTTTAATGTAATATATTTTTAAGTAGCAATGAGTTTATTTGTTTTTTAAACTACTGTATTAATTTATTCGGTATTTTTACGTAATATTATAAATTTCTTTAAATACTTCATTAAATTAGCGTTTTGTTTAATTTTAATGCATGTTGTAATAGAAAAGGAATCCAAGAAATATTTATTCTCGGATGTTTTAGTGAATATATGTTAGTAGAATATATGTTATGGGAATATATGTTAGTCGGTTCGACTACTCGACTTTTACACATGCATTTTACACATGCATCTTTATATTTTTACACATGCATCTTTATTTCTCATTAACAGTTCAAATTACTAAACATTAGATTATATGATATTTAAAGCAGATGGCTTCATCTTTTAGATCATGGTATTTATATGTTTTAAGGCCATACATTTTCAAGAAATTAAAAATGACATCATAATCTTTTAATTAAAATTTTATAACCATTTTTCTATTTATTTCTTTATATCATTGGTTTTTTTTTTATGAAGCAGTCAAATTTTACATATTGAATTTATTATTATTGTTCTCTCTCTCCCTCTTCTGACACATTTATTCTAAAAGTAGAAATTGTTTTGTTTTCTTTATTGACATCAATGAAGGAATCTTCCAAAAAACATGCAAACCACGGATGAAATATTTTCTATATCTCAATATATTATTGCGACTGTAATGTAAGTCTTTCCGTTAAATTACCCTTGTTTCATTATTTTATTCATTTTAAATCCATGCATTCAAAGCATGAAAAAATATTTTACTCACTTTATTCCAATACATTATTTTAGCTATGACATCATTTTCAGCGTTATTTTCGGGTAACGTGGCTCTTGTTATTAAGAAATTTGATCGAATTATTGTTTAATTTATTATATATATATATATATATATATATAACTACTATATAAACGCGCATAACCTCTGGAATGTATATTTAGAAATATACACTGAAAAATATAACAATATATCATCTTTAGGAAACACTTAAAGTATAGTAGCTTTAGTTTCTCATCATACTATGAATATGGGAGACTTATGTATTCATGAAATTTTTGACCTCGGTCTTTTTTACATTTTTGCACGTTTTGAAGACCTGAAAAGTGCGAAAATCACTAAATTGATATTATATATAAATTGATATACGGACCTGGTGGATGTCCCTAAGTTAGTCAGTTTTTATTTAGTTATGTTAATGTATGTATAAATTATCGCTGGAACAAATGCTCGTAGATAACTCTGACAGGTTTTTAACTAACCCTAATGATACTCGCAAAAACTGTATTGATTTGGAATATTCTAATTTGAAATTTTTGTGACTTATTCGAAATTTACGATTATTTTAACATGGAAGCATAGGGCAAAATTTTGCTTAAATGTGCATTTAAAGGAATATTTTTACTGTAAAGATTTCAAACCAGCTCTGAAGTTTTAGTTATAATGTTAAAATGGACATCATTAAGTATGCATTATTAACTTTGTAAACTTCGTTAATTATTTGAAATTTACGAATTTCATAGCATAACAGAATAGGGCAAATTTTTCTACAAACTTTTTTTTATAAACTTATTTTTATATATCTTTTGAGGAATATTTACACCGTAAAGGTGTCAAACCACTTTAAAACTATGATTTCGGATGCTCTTCGAACAGCATTATCAATAAATTTGAAAATTTGAAAATTTCGAAATTTAGTTATTCGGAATTTAAGATTCCTTAACACAACAGTATAGGGCAATATTTCACATAAACTTGCATAATGATGATCATTTCTTCAGAAATACAGGGTGATTTTTTTTTTTAACTGACGCTAAAAAGAGTCCCCTGTAGCTCGATCTAAAGACAGGAACAGCACTAAACTTCGTATGGTGACTAATGATGACATGGGGAGTAGGATTCTTTAAAAAATATTAGTTAAAAAAATCGCCGATAGGGTTATTCGTGGCGCTATTGTAGCTCACCAAACCGTGAATTAGCATAAAACAAAGATATCAAAGTAAAATGTAAATTTATGCATTAGTAGGCAACAACAGCGCCAGTAATTTTGGCTATAAAAACGTGTAGACAGTTCCAACATTCTCAACGGAAATGAGCCAGCACAAGGGAATATGCGACTCAGTAAACTCGCATTACTAGTGAAACTGTATTACCCTAATCAGTGTAATGCACCCACAGCTCTTCGTCAGTTTAGAACCCGACAGAAGCTACCGAAGGGGCCTTTATCTTCTAATACTTTGAAGGAAATGATTAAGAAGTTCGAGGAAACAGGATCATATTGAATGCGAATGGCAGAATATTTTGAATGGCGGTTATATTGAATGTGGTCGAATTCCTCGTCGGGGAAGTTAATGTAGTGAAGCTTAACATTTCATTGTAATTTTGTATGTATCATTATTTTTTTCTTTTTTAATGTAACGCATTTGCATTGCACAGCGCCATAAATACCCATATCGGTGATTTTTTAATTTATTTATTTATTATTATTTTTTTTCTCCAAGGAATCCTACTTCCCATGTCAACAGTAGTCTCTATACCAAGTTTGGTGCCATTTCGGCTGTTAGATCGAGCTACAGATGGCTCTGAATAGCGTCAGTTTTTAAAAAAATATTACCTTGTAAAATGGAGTATAAAAACTAAATTAATGAAATGACTCCAATAAAATTAATTAACAAATTAGGTTAAGATCGAACTGAGTAATTAGTAGCCTATTAGATGGGATATTCCAGTCTGCTACCGCGTTGAGCGATTGGCAAAATGCAATTCCCTTAATATGAATCGCAGATTGTCATACAGATAGGACAGTGAAGCTAAAACAGTAACCGGAGCGATAGCAACACCACTAGTGTCAACAGATGCAAACTAAGAACTTCCACATGTGTTAAGTCTACATGAATAGCATCTTTGATCGAAAACTGTTTTTTTTTATTTCGCGAGTTAGCAGCATGTTAGTATGTGAAGTTTTCTTTTTCTTCTTATTTATGAATTCACAAATCATACTCAAAGCATTCGTAGCTATTCTTCTAAGAAATAAAATTAATTTTATAATGTTTAAAAATATACTTTGCCAAACACGTTCATATTCAAGAAATCGTTAAATAGTTAACATAGCTTGGTTTAAATAATACATAACGCTTTAAGATAAAGTAAAATAAAAATATTTTTGGTTTACGCATATTTTCAAACTTTATTTGCTTAATATTTAATACTAGCTTCATAAAATAAACTGCTTTTGGCAATCTAGTTTATAAACAATAATAAAATTACCAAACGAAAACATAGATACAATAAAAATAAGACGAGCGATTGCGTAAGCTAGAGAGCTCAAGAAACTTACAACCGTGGCCAACAGGGTCGCATTTTGGTTATCATTGAGTATACATGAGTGTCCTATTTGTATAATAATCTGTGATATGAATGTAGTATACTCTGTAATAGAAATTTATGAATATATATATATTATCGCAAATTGAACAGTGTCCATCTATGCCAAACTAATTTTAAATCAAAATAATGCAGTCAAAATTGCATGACGATTAATTGTTTGCATGACGATTAAATGTATATTATTTAATACCGTCAAGATTTAATTAACTAATTGCTGTTAATACACATTTGAATTGTAATTTGTTTCTTTTAATGTTGCTTAATAATGGTAAATCGATCTTGAAAAAAAAAAAAAAAAAAAAAAAAAAGAAAGAAAGAAAGAAAAGAAATACATTCATATCAATATAAATAACGCAGTATTGTATTTGATAAAATAATTAAATGAAAGAAGATTTTGTTATATTTTTATTTAAAGAAAAGTAGAATACAGATTAAGAGATAGAAACTATTTGTTTATAAATGTAGCAAGTGGATATCTGCCCTCCTACTTTCATCCTAAAGCTTATGACGCAGCTTTCTAATCTCATATACACTAAAATACGAACAAATGTGTTTACGAAAGGATTATAAATATTTAAGCTACTTGTTGCCTTAAGATTAATCTGCTTAAAATAAACATTCTTCCATACAGAATTTTAAAGTATTTTTCAAAGTTATGTGTAAGTATCTAATTATAGATTATTTTTCTCGCCAAGTTTGTATTTGTATTTATATAGGTAACAGATTGAAGAATAGCTTCAGGAGTTACTATTCTATGAAGGTGTTTCTTTAAAAATTAATCACAAATAGATAAAATTTATACAGATTTAACTTAATCTTACTAAAAGAAATTCTATGTGTTTTTAGCATCTTCTGAATTAGGAATAAGGATAAATAACAAATGAAGCTGAAAGTTTTAAAAATTCGGAATCACTGAAAAATGTAAAATCTGATAAAAGATACTGTATGCTGATAAATAAATACATATTTCATGTACATACGCTTTTTTAATTTTTTAGCTAAAAATTATGTTAGTATTTACTTTTTTTTCCGTTTATTTACTTATATATATTTCATAAAAATAATTTAATATTTTAATGTAATTTTTCTTTTAAATTTCACTTTTAATTTCTCTAAATTCACTTCTCAATTCCTGACTGTCTCAAAACGTAAAAATTTAGTCTCAATCTTTGATATACACTAAATGTACCTTTAAATGTATTTAAGTTTTTTTTTATTATTATCTCGTATTTACTTGGATTTTATTTCATTATATCTTTAATTTTGTTAAAAATTTACGAAGAGAATTTGAAGAGTTTATTAAATCTCAATGCAAATAAAATCCCTGATTAAAGTGTTCCATTTTTAAGATTTAATAAATATCAATAAAGACAATTTTCTATTCCATACTCAGTTCAGGTTAATCATCATAAAAGAAGCAAAATCATCGGTTGCAAAGTATTTTTAAAGCTGATTTATGGAATAACAAATATTTGACTGCCTCATTATATGAATAATAAATACTACCAGCGTAATATATCATGGTTGGTAATACACCTGACCACTGATAATTCATTTGACTAAATAAAGTTACATTATCCTTATACATGGACTTTTAAATTCCCATCACAAGTAATATAATCTTAGACTTATATAATAATAATAAAACTAACATATGTCATTAAGAAAAATGGTATAAAATGTTAAAATGTCAAAAGTTAATAAAATGAGCAACATTTTACATACTCAATGCGCAAGAAAATACAGCAAATAGAAGATATGCAAAGATAATTATAATGATTGGTTGATTGGGTCGCACTGCAAACAAAACTAAAATGTAATAAATTTGAAATTTAATGCACGTATAAATCATAAAAATGAAGCCAGACAGAAAACAATAATTAACCCGAAAAGCACTGAAACAATCAGGGGAGCCATTCAGTGCAAGGTGGAAACAGTAAGATAAACTATCTTCATTAAGCAAAATATACAAATGTTTTTGCAATACATTTGTTTTTGCTTATCACTAAATTCGGCTTTGTGCGTTGCTCTGCTCATTTTTTGCAGCACACTTGCTCAATTTATTCGCTTGACGAAGGGTCGTGTTTTCTTTCGATCAGAAACAATTATTGAGAGTTCTTGCATTTTATAGTGTTTATTCGAAATTTTCTATCGATAACGTAGTACAAATGCGTTGTTCTAGAATGGAAACATCAGATTCAGATTACTTCGTATTTAGATATTCTTTCTTTTTCTTTTTTCATTCAGTAAAAAGTTAATATTGCACTGAAACTAATTTATTTATCCCTGCTTCCGAAAGACTTTTTCAACTTGGGTTAAATTTTGGCCATTTTTCTGTCATACAAATTAACGCTGTCTCTACGAATTAAAAGTTTTCTCAAGGGGTAGAGGCATTTGTTAGTTCTTTTTTTTGTTTTTTTTTTTGTTTTTTTGTACTATAACGGCAGTTAGATACAAGACCTAGTTTATCTGTCTTAAAAATATACAGTCATAAACAAAAGATAAGCATAAATCGTCAATTACCAAAGAGTTGGGTTAATTTTTTTCCAGTTAATTACAGTAAATTGTGGAAAATCAGATTAAATACTGTTTGAATGCAAAACAGTTCATTAGACGCTTAAATTATGCTGAATGGTCAAAACAGCTTTGAATGACGTGGGCAGTTAAGGTCGATTTGGCAACTGTCAAGTTTAAGAAAAGTTTTTAATAATGAAGAAAGATTAAAAATTCCAGGAAGAGGCTACCTCAATAAATTATAAAGGACGAATTTTTGGAATGCTGAAAAGCTTTCGATATAAAATCGAAACGTTCGAATACTGAATGTGTATCAGCTTGAGATTGCTAAATTGGGGAAGATGTTCCAAATCTCTCGCGATCTTATACAAGAACAGGTTGGCTAAGGGTAACAAGGGAAGCCGAGAAGGATAAAAATCAAAGATAACAAATGGCAGAAATTCAACCTCCAGAGGAATCTTCCGATTACAGTTCCTCCTTATCGCGTGATTATAGTTGACAATTTTCATGAAAAATGCAATCGTCTGCTACTTCTCTTGATCTGAGTCTACAAGCGTATCTATTCGATTCCAAAATTGAAAAACCACAATTTGTAAAAGAATCCACTGTAAAACACGTATAAAATATTTAATTAAAATAATTAAAAGATACACAACGTGACAAGGCCTTTCGCCCTGAGCATCAGGGCATCATCAGGACATAGCCAATTTTTAACAAAAAAGTACAGCAACACTATATATACATAAAAAATCAATTTCGGTTACAGTTATTAAATATGAAATAGATGCAACAGATGAATTAAAATGAAAACATCTATTGCATCCATTTCATATTTAATAAGTGTAACCGAAATTGGTTTTTTATGTATATATAGTGTTGCTGTACTTTTTTGTTAAAAAATAGCTATGTCCTGATGATGCCCTGATGCTCAGGGCGAAAGGCCTTGACACGTTGTGTATCTTTTAATGATTTTAATTAAATATTTTATACGTGTTTTACAGTGGATTCTTTTATAAATTGTGGTTTTCTACAAGTACATGTGGGATAACATGTCTCTATATGAGATGTAATTTTATATTAAAATTGAAAAACGCTGTATGTTAGGCTTGGAACACTGTAGTCCAGAAGGTATTTAGATCTTTAATGAACATATTAAGAAACATTGCGTAACAGACAGTGTTACTGGAGGTTTGAATACATTATATTATACTGACAAGACATTATTTAAACGATACCAAGATTTAAAAAAAAAAAAAAAAAAAGGTCAGTTTTTTTTTAAAGCATTTCTTGGGAAAAATCTTTATTATACTTGTTTTGAATTTTTATCACCTTTTTATCCTGAATACTGGGTTTCCTTTTATTTCCACGTAGATTTACTGACTTTTTCACATAAACACCGATTATGTTTAATTTTTAGACATCGGTGTAAGCCATTTGCTTTTTTGTTTAAATAATCCGGTATGTCACTCACACGACTTTCTCTTACCCTGAAATTGAATACTATAAATGCAGGTTGCAGATTAAGAGGTGAGATAACGAGTACTGTTATGTAAACCTTTGTTAAACAATTCAAATTAGGCTTCGGAAGAGTTTTATATGATAATAAGTTCTGTGTGAGGGGGGCTACCGCCCGCCTCAACCCCCGTTTCATAAATGCTCTTACATTTATATAGAATTTAATTCTGTTATTAAAAAATAATTTATTAAAATTATTTAAAAAAAAAAAATATCTTTTATGATAATGCAGACGATTTCCATATTAGAGAAGTAGTATAACACTATATATATATATATAATAAAAAAAACTTGAATTTATTCTCAATATTACATAATTTTTTTTTTTTTTTCTTTTGTTAAAAATGAAAAAAATCGATAACTTTGTTTTAAATTATCGCAGATCGATGGTTCAACCATTCGTTTTAAGGGTTTTAGCGAGCTCTTTTGAAAGATACCCATCATGAAAATTTACTTCCCTCGAGGGGAGACTCTACCCCCCGGAGGGGAAGGCGAGGCTTCTACATACACAGAATTTTTTCCCAGTTGACTATCTCTATTACAAAATATATATATTCGTTTCATTTGGTTTAGTGCAGTCTATAAATGTTAAACTCTACTTACCTGCAATTTCCCCCATACACGTAATGTATTTGAATACTTTTGAGTGTCCCTGTACACGAACCATTTGTTTCATCTGAACAAAATGTTTACTGTAGCATACCTATATGATACACATTTATAATACAGAGTTTAGAATTTCTGCTACTATTTGTTCTTGAGATATGCTGATAACAGACAGACAGACACACAGACCATTCGCTAAAAACATGATTTTCGTATTCAGGGGACCTCAGAACATGTAAATATAACAAAAACTCACGTTCGAAAATTTGGCCCTAAAACAATACTTTCTCGACCCTATGGGTAAGAGAAAGTAAATAATCTGGTGTGTCACTCACACGATTTTCTCTTACCCTGAAATTTAATACTATAAATACAGGTTGGAGATTAAGAGGTATGATAAGGAGTACTGTTATGTAAACCTATGTTAAACAATTCAAATTAGGCTTCAGAAGAGTTTTATATGATAATTAGTTCTGTCTGAAGGGGGCTGCTGCCCCCTCAACCCCCCGTTTCATTAATGCACCCACATTTATATAGAATTTAATTCGGTTATTAAAAAATAATTCTGTTTAAAAAAAATAATTTATTAAAATTATTATTTAAACAAATGGAACTATTATTTAACAAATCTTTTATGATAATGCAGACGATTTCCATATTAGACAAGTAGTACAACACTAAATATCCAAAAAAAGTTGATTTTATTTTCAATATTATTAATTTTTTTTTTTTTTTTTTGTTAAAAATGAAAAAAAACGATAACTTTATTTTAAATTATCGCAGATCGTTGGTTCAACCATTCGTTTTAAAGGTATTGGCGAGCTCTTTTGAAAGATACTCATCATGAAAATTTACTTCATCCGAGGGGGGACTTCCCCCAAGGGGGGGGGGAAGCGAGGCTCCTACATACACAATTTTTTTTCCCAGTTGACTCTCTCTATTACAAAAAATATATATTCATTTCATTCTGTTTAGTGTAGTCTATAGATGTTAAACTCTACTTACCTGCAATTTCCCCCATAGACGTAATGTATTTGAATAATTTTGAGTGTTCCTGTACACGAACCATTTGCTTCATCTCAACGAAAAGCTTACTGTATCATCCCTATATGATACACATGTAGAATGCCGAGTTTGGAATTTGTGCTACTATATGTTCTTGAGATATGCTGATAACAGACAGACACACAAACCATTCGCTAAAAACATGATTTTTGTATTGAAGGCACCACAGAACATGAAAATATAACAAAAACTCAAGTTCGAAAAATTTGACCCTAAAACAACACTTTCTCGACCCTATGGGTAAGAGAAAGTAAAAAGAGAATACGTGAAATTTTACTTAATGTTTATAAAGATTTTTTAAATCTTTTTTTTTTCTACATTATATTTCTAAAACTACTTTTACATTCATTTTGTCTTCTTAAACTCATATAATATAATTAATGCTGACTACAGTAAACTTCAAAATGTAAATTCTAAGTATGAATTTAATAATTACAATTTAACATTCGAAAGAAAAACATAGATAAATAAACTATGCGCAAAATTATTTAGCTGTAAAGTATTTCTAAGCTAGGATGAAATTAAAAATACAATACATAGTCTTTGAATATTTTACAAAACTTTTCTCAAACTAAACTAAAAAACTATATTGTTACGTCTAAATTAAAGTTATAATGTTAGTGTTTGTCTCATAAATGTAATAGAATTGTTCTGTTAAAAATAAAATTTTACTCGCTTGCTACTTAGAAAACGGGGGAAAAAGTTTTTCATTAAACCTAAGAGATTTCACAGAGTTTTTCTTCTTAAAGAATAATTGTTTTAAGATATTTTATGAAGAAAGGCAGCAAGATAGTTCCTATTATTACATAAATGGAAGCCTGTGTAGTTCAATTTATGATGTTAAATATAATTTTATCTGCAAATATTTCTTTTTCTTTCTTTCTTTCTTTCTTTCTTTTTTTTTTTTTTTTTTGTTATTGTTTGTTTAATATGAACAAAAATTTGTATTTGTGCATTATAAATTCCATTTATTTTGCAATATAGATTTTAACAAACTTTCTTTCAAATTCTCAAAAAAATAAATAAATAAATAAATTGCCATTACATTTTCGGAATATTGAAGACAATTTACGTTTGCATATGTTGTTTCTAATGTATATAAAATATATTGTTTTCATTTTATTTTATTTATTTATTTATTGTTCTTGATGTTAAGCTTGTAAATTTTAGCATGGTTTAATGCTTTGAAGTTTAATATTTTCACAGGAAATAAAAATCATTAAAATTTTTAATATTTTGTATTCATTTCTTTTAAGTCGTTTCAAATTTATAATTTATCACTTGATAAATATAATTTTTCATCGCATGATCGTTTAAAGTTGATGTAATTATATTTTTTAAATTCCTTAATTCAGTTTTTTAAGTTAGATAAATTACAAGACATATACAAAAATATTGAATTATTCATTTTTTAGTAACGAAAAAATATATATACACTGAAAAAAAAAATCTTCTGTTATATTACAAATAAAAATTTGCAGCAAAAGTACAAGAAAATATTTGTATGCCACGGGAAATAATTGTAGATTAGAAACTTTCCGTAACCGTACAACCAGATTTTTTTCTGTAGTGCACATTGAAAAAAAAAAAAAAAAAAAAAAACGTTCAACTAGACAAAATCGAACTGGAACCCTCCGTTTAGTAGAAAAGACTTCATCTTAAAGCCGCGGAGTCGCATCTCACACTGTAACTTCCCAATTTTGCTTTGAAACCAAGATTTTCGACAACAAAATATCTGGGGGTCACTTAAACGGGAGAGCCAACCCTTCCGTGGAGGATCAAAATTGTGATGGCATGTCTCCGGACCACCTATAGGGGTGAGTCCCAGACCGTCGATAATAGCTCATTGCGCAGCACTACTGCGACGTAAAACCAAACCAACCTACCGACTACAAAAGAGTAAAAATATGTACCCACAGATAAAAATCTATAACAGTGTTTATCTGTTTTTTAAAACCTGCAGCAGCGGCTACATATTTTATCTGTTTACCGAAAAAATATATCTGCTGACAGATTAAGATGCAATTTTACAGTAAATTTTTGTAGTTTCAGAAAACAGGAATTTCTTGCAAGAAAGTTATAGAAGTCTGTTTTTTAGCATTTTTCTACAGTATTTATACATGTGCATGAATATATAAACACTGTAGGAATCACTTAAAATTATTTTACTACGAATGGAAAGTACAAAGGAATCATAATAAATATATACATTAATAACTAAAATAAAAATTAAATGGAAATGAAAGTAAAAAAAAAAAAAAAAAAAAATAATAATAATAATAATAATAATAAATAAATAAAATATAAAATTATTTGCTGCATTAATATTACGAATATTAATTCTGCCTCAATGTAATCATTGGGTTGTTCAGAAAGTAATTTCGTTTTTCTTAGCAGAGGACTTAATTGTATTTTTTCCCCACCATCTGCACAATTAAGCTGCATTACCATTATATAATGTGACAGCTGATATAGCAAGTCTTGCTCGTGAAAAGATTCGTTTTATTCTGCTCAATAGGTTTTGATTGGTGCCCTATGAAATAAAGAAAATCGGAAGCGAAATTTTCCGCATATTTAGTTTTCGCTATCAAAAAGGAGAAAATATTGTTTAAAAAAGAAAAAAAGTGTAGGATGTGTATACAAAAAAATTATTTGAAGAACGCCAGTGTCAAAACTGGTTTACCAAATTTTGTTCTGGAAATTTTGACGTTGAAGATACATTACATTCTGGAAAACCAGTTTATGCTAATGAAGAAAAATGAAGTATTGATTTAGGAAAACTGCCAAATAACAACCCGTGAGATCGCTAAGAAACTGATTAAAGTGGAGAATATATAATTCAATAAAATATTTATACAACATAAGAAAATCGTCTTTCATTTCCAAAGTAAAAAACGAAATTATTTTCCGAACAACCCAATAATATATTTTTAATATGTAGCTCGAGAACGAAAGCAAATCCTATTGCATGCCTATAGTGCTATTCTGCCTAGTTTCATATATTTATCACTGCTATATTAAACATTGATTCGAAATAATTCAATTGTAATATTAAATTAATGTTTATGGAAATTCTACTATAGTAGTATAATTATAATGTTATGAATATTCAAGAATCATGTCAATAGGCTTAGGCAAGAAATTTCAACCAAACGGCATAAAACTAAACTAGCCTATTAAGGCAGATTAATTTAGAACATAATAATCAAACTAACTGAAGCACAAAAACAAACATATATAGCTCAGAAATTATGACAGCAATTTTTTAAATGACAGCTTGTACAATAACAGATGCTGAAGATTTATGCATGAAATTCAAAAGACCTTGGATTCATACATTAATTCTTTGAGCAATCATAAGCTTGAGCTATCATAACTTAAAGTAGTTGGCATAGGCGGACTCTGCTCAGTTCCCCATCATATTTATGTTCTCATAAATTTCTAGTGCGAGACATGTTGTAATATAATCATGTTAAAAAAAAAAAAGAATTTGACCAAAGCTTGATACAGTGACAGAATGAAATCCCCGCCTAATAGGCTATCCACCGTTCACTTCGATATATTTTACTTATTATAATCTATTAATTTATTTTATCAGGGTCAATTCCGTTGTTTAGTTTTCATGCTACTATTTCCAATGCAATAATCCTCAAAATTCAGATTTATATGAAAAATTTACAATTTCGCTATTTTGGTAAAATCGTAAATTACGAATAATTTACAAAATTTTCCTATTAGAATATTTGTATTCAATCATGTTCAAACAAATATCATAAATGTAATTTTGAAGTTGTCTAATGTATTTATGATCCTCAAAATGAAAGTTTATGCTCAATTTTGCCTTATTCTGACATGTTAAGTAAATCGTAAATTCCAAATAACTTACGAATTTTTTAAATTGTAAAAATCACAGTCTATGATATTCATGCCAGTAACCTAAATAATATTTCGGTTGTGGTTTGACATCTTTACGACGAAAATATCCCTCAAAATTGACGTTTATGTGAAATTTTGCTCTATTCTGACATGTTAAGAAATTCGTAAATTTCCAATAATAGGTAACCGTGAAAATTTTCGACCTCGGTTTTTTGACGTATTTACACGTTTTCAGGTGTGAGGAATCCGAAAATGACAAAATTTGTATGGTGTCTGTCTGTAGGGTGTCTGTTAGTCTGTTAGTCTGTTAGTCCGTAATTTTTTTAGTCTGTGTACACGATATCTCAAGAACAAATTGTCGCAGAGAGGTCAGATCAGTTTTAAAATATTACTTTTGACACTGGCAAGAACCCTATTCATTTGCAACATTCGATTTTAAAAACTTCGTAAGTTATTAGAAATTTACGATTTTTTTAACATGGGAGAATAGGACACTTAAACGTAATTCACTTAAACGTGCATTAAATGGAAACTTTTTACTGTATAAATGTCAGACCAGTTTTAAAATATCCGTTTTGATGCCGTAATGAACATTAGTAACTATAAATATGCTACTTTGAAAATTTCGCAAGTTATTGAAAATTTACGAATTTCTTAACATGGCAGTATAGGGCAAAATTTCACATAAACGTCAATTTTGAGCGATATTTTCATCGTAAAGATGTCAGACTTCTTTTGAAATATTATTTAGGACACTGGCATGAATATTATTGACTATGAATATTCAAATATAAAAATTTCGTAAGTTATTGGAAATTTACGAATTTCTTAACATGGCAGAATAGAGCAAAATTTCACATAAACGTCAATTTTGAGGAATATTTTCGTCGTAAAGATGTCAAACCACAATCAAAATATTATTTAGGTTACTGGCATGAATATCATAGACTGTGATTTTCCCCATACCTATAGTATGATTGGGAACTAAATTTATTCAGAACCCATGACGCTGCTAAAATATATATATACAAAACCAAAACTTAAAGAAACGTTTATTTAATAATAATTATCAACTGAAAGGAGTAAAAAGAAATATATATCGTTTTAAAAAATAATATTTTTGATTAATTATTATTTTAATAAACATATTTCATTTAGATACAAAATAATTATAAGATAAAAACTTTTTCTCTACCATGTTTTTAAATTTTCTGTTGAATCATAATTATAGAGCTACATTAGCACTTTATCAATGCTTATAAAATTTTTAAAGTGATAATGACGTCAATTTTTGTGAGATGCATAATTTAACTCTTTACAATTTTTTAACGATTACGTTTAATTAAATGCATTTATTTTTATGTCGAAAGAAAATGAACTCGTAAATGTTTTTTGGCAACAATTAAATTATAGCTAATATTTTAATGGCTATTTTTAAAACTATTAGGTGGTTATTAGTTTCATATTTTAATTAATTAAAAGAAAACTAATCAAATATTCGAAAAGCGGGAATCGAAATATTGTGTTGTCATCGGGTTCTGAGCTATTCTGAAAGTTTCAAAAGTCTAGCTAGTAGGGAAGTTAGTTAAAAATCGATTGCAAGATTTGTACCGGACAAACAAGAATAGAAGTTAATAAAAAAAAAAATGGTAATAATAAAATAGTGTTTTACAACTTAAAATACAACTTGAATTTTATACGTACATACACACACACATATACATATTTGCGATAGATGAAACTTCAAAATTACATATCAATTACCTATCACGCGAATTTAAATTGTACTACATGCTGTTCGTAAAACTTAATTTTGATGTTAAAATTTCAAACAGCTTTTCATTGCTTAAATATTTAACATGAAACTAAGATATATAACATTGTAAAAATATAAACGAAGAAACAGGAGTATATGTTTTCTAAATCTTTCCTTTATGTTTCTTTTTCACACATTCTTATAGTTTAGGGAGGCCAGCTGCTCAAGAGACGAAAATCATTTTTCAGTATCTTCGTTGTTACTACGAAAAATAAAAAATTCATAGTAAGTAGGCATTTTATAATTTCTAAATTTGTTAGTTCATGAAAATATTTTTTAACATTAAAATATTCAACTTTAATGGAAAGATTAAACTGAAAAAAAAGTGAGCTTTTACGACATATTTTGGGAGAAATGAGAAAATATGTACATATAAAAGAAAATAAAAATACTTTCTGCCTATGAAATTATCATTGTAGCTGAGTAGCACTAGCAATGTAGCTGAGTGCTATTTGCACATGAATCTATGAGATATGAGGTATCAATCACGCCATTCTTAAAATCATTAGATTGATTTCAAGCAAACTAGTCACGTTTACTGTCTAAAATATGAAGAGTGAGATCTAATTTTTAAAGAGTGGCATACCACCCATGGGGAAAACCTCTAAAGAGTGAGATTATTCACTTTTTACTAAAAGTGATAGTATTCAATGTCATTTAACAATTTTGCAACTTCTTATTCCAAGAAATTTCTCGTACAGAAACTGTGCACTGAACAATAAATTTCTAACTTATACAGATGGAATGATTACACAACTACACTCATGTTTGTGAAAATTGCAACACTATGAAAGAATGACGCGGTGGAGTTGAAATTTTCAGAAAATGCAAATTATACTGTGTAAAGTAAAAGATTAAATTTTCAAAGCCACCACGTGTGCGTGGGCTTCGCATCGCCCTCTGGACTGCTGCTAAAACCGTATAAATAAAGGGCTGTAGCGGCATGATTAAAATAGCCTATGTTTATCTCTTCGTGGTAAACGTGAGGTGAGATGTAATTATGCCTCGTCGATGACAGCGGGCGAAATTTGAACTATTTATGAATTTTGAACGGGGCAGAATCATGGAGCGTACAGCTTCATTTAGACAGCTGGAAGTACATTGATCCACTGTTACGGGTGAATCACTGTCTGCTTCGTCAATTCGTTGACGTCTGCTGCGCCATGGACTGCGTGTACAAATTCCTTTATACAGGATCTCCCTTCACGCGAAACCATCGACGCTTGCGGCTGCAATGGGCTCATGCTCATAGAGATTAACGTGCAGATAGGCCGCAAGCAGTGTTTTCTGACGAAACCGCTTTATTTTGAGGCATCATGATGGCCGCATTCATGTTAGACGCTATGCCGGTGAACGCTACCTTCCGGAGTATATTATTGAACGTCATAGTGGACGAACACCCGGAGTTATGGTCTGGGGTGCGATTGCGTATCGTGGACGATCTCTGCTGCTACGAATTGTGGGTAATCTTAATAGCGACAGGTTCATCAAAGAAGTGCTGGAGCCCGCAGTCGTCCCTTTTCTCCAAGGCATTCCTGGAGCGATCTTTCAGCAGCATAATACCCGACCATATGTGGCAAGGAATGTGCAAGAATTCTTTTCAGCAGAAAACATACAGCTTCTTTCGTGGCCTGCTTATTTGCCGGATATGCCACTGATTGAAAATGTGTGGGATTTCATTGATCGGCGTCTCGCTCGTGATCCTCGTCCTACAGCTTCAAGAGATGAACTTTGGGTTCCCCTACAAGAAATATGGAATGCTCTTCCCCAGGAATACATTCAAAATCTATTTATATCTATGCCACGCCGTATAGTAGCACGTATTGCAGCGCATTGTGGCTACACCAAATACTGATTTCGGACACTTAATATTGTTTTTTTTTTAGTTTGAAAATTTAATCATTTATTTGTACTAATACAAGTCATTTATGTATTAAATTTCATTTGATTCTGAGGATTCCTTCATGGTGTTGCATTTTTTACAAATATGAGTGTATTATACACAAACGATGCAAGTTTCAGATTGTCATTTTCATGACTGTTTTACAAGTTTTTTTTTTCTTTTTTTTTTTCAACAGATTGCAGTGAAATAGGATTTTCGTATAAAGTTTTCAATCGCAGACGAATGTACAATTATTTTTAATAATGAGAATAGTATTCAATCATAATATTGATAATAAAAATTTTAATGTTTGGACATCTTTTGAATATGTTCGACGGTCTATTCTCTGAATCGAGCCAGTGGAAGTTTCTAAGTGATTCGATAATAAAGTAACTACTTATCATTCTTCAACTTTAGAATTTTGATGCATTTTACTGCTATGATTTTCGTAATATTGATATGTTGTAAGATCAATAAGTTTTAGTGTTTAATAAGTTTTTAGTATGTTTAATAAGTGTCCGATGGTCTTGATATTTCTAATGAAAATAAGAATGCAAGTAATTATTTTTAAATATTTCCACTGTGCTTTTAACGACAATTTTTCATTTAAATTGTTCGCTTATATTCTGAAATTTACCTGAATTATGTTTAAGCTATTTCTTTCTTTTATATTGCTAGAATGATTTGAACGGGTAATTTTAAGAGAGATATTTCAAAAAGCTTTTCATGTAAATTTAGAATTAACATTCTGAAAAAAAAAAATTAATTTCTATATTAATAGGCAAACATGAAATTTGTCGTACACTTGCAAGATATTAATTATAAAAATAGAACTTTGAAAGTAGTATCATTTGAAAGGTATAATTTACCAGATTTCCAATAGAAAAATTATTTTCTTACGATGTCAAGAATGTAATTTAAAATACTTTTAATTTATGCACTTTTTAATTTGATACACATATTCTTTTGTACTAAAAAATTCCCAAAGAAGAAAATTGTTAAATCTGGCAATTACTTAAACTTCAAATAAAACCATGGACACAGTAATTTTGTATAGATGTAACTCTCGACTACAGATTTTTCATTCTAAGAAGCGACGCTTATTAGAGTATTAAAAATGGTTATGAATGAATGAGTGGTAGATCGAAGTTTTTTACTATTGAACATACACGCAAATTAAAAAAAAAGAATTTGAATTATGAAAGTTTTATTTTTTTTCTTTAATTTATTTATGATATAATTTATTTTCTTTCTTTCTTTTTTTTTTTTTACTTTAGCTCTAATTTGAAGACACATTTTTTAGCTAAAACATAATACATTTCAACTAACTGAAATTGACTGCTTATTCTTAAATAAGTGAATTTATTACTATATCTTCAGCATATATATGAAGAAAGTATAAGATTCGGTAAATTTTTCAATTTCTTATGAATTTACACGTTTTGAGATTTCTTGAACACGATTGAATATTGACTATATTGATTAAATTTTTATTCATGTTAATCGGTACGTAGCGCTGTCATATAAAATGATATTTAAGAAAGTATTGAATTCGTGAAAATTTTTGATTTATGGATTTTGAGAAATTTACAAGTTTTAATGTGCCCTAACCATGATTCGCTTATTTTTAGAAAATGACCATTTGTCTGTGTGTGTATCATGTGTTAAGGAAATTATGTAGTATGTCATGAACCCATGGGCAGAATTTAAGTACGGTTGATAATGGGTTAAACCTTGATTTAAATTGGTGCTAATTTAAATAAAGTTATATATATCAGGTGTTGGAATACATCACCCGATTGATGCTGCTGCTATGTTTTTATTTACTCCCCCTTCCCTTAAGTCAAGGCTATATCTCATCTTCTGTAGTGTATAAACGCTATATGTAAATATATTATATGTGATACGGACATTATGTAAACAATGCTGTTTTAATTTGGGTGTATATCGGCCAACAAGTGACGCTGTTGTGTTGCTATTTAATTCCGTTTACGAGAAGGCAATTACTTTGCTTTGCAAAAAAGTGGTCGAGTTATTCTAAATAAACTCGTTATTCTAATTAAATTCAGAAAAATTTTGATTTTTTTTTTTTTGCTTTAAATAATATTAATATTAATAATAAATAAATAAATTTAATAAAAAATAATATTTATAAAATAAAGACATTAATACAATTAAAAAAAAGACAATCGCTATGAATAAATGAGCTCATAGCCAAGAAAGGCATGATTATGTTTTTGATGTGTTTCTGTTTCAAATGATTTACGTTTAACATTACGGATGCATTGTGCCCCATGAACAGGATTTTACATAACTGCCGACGCGCAAACAGAAAATAATTCTTTTTATTATTATTATTATTATTATTATAAAAAAAAAAAAAAAAAAAAAAAAAAAAGATCATAGAAGTGTCTATAAAATAAATTTTAAGCGTGGTAAAAAATTGAATCAAATAAATGAATTGGGTTATGCTTATTTAACTTAATTCAGTACATTTAAATGCATTTCCTTAAAGAATGGCGAAAAATAAGTAGCTAAAAAAGGAAAGGGACAAAAAAAAAAAAAAAAAAAAAAAAAAGACACTTTGACTGATGGAAATAATCAATGAAAGAACCATGTTGCCAATCAGAGAAATAAGAGTAATTGAATTAAGGACATTGTTGGAAAAGGAAACAAAGAAATATTCATCCTAAGAGACTTTATTCACATTTGTACGATCTACTTTCTTTCTTCTTTAAAGGTTATTGCCTGGTATAAAATACGTGCTTTGCTTAATATTATTTGCAATTCTTTATTTGAAGGGACTATAAAGCACAATTTTTATCATTTTTATTATTAGAAATTAAACTTATTGCGTATTATTACTTATTTGAATTTGAAATGTCTTTGTAAGAATATGGGACTTAATAATTATGAAAAGAATAATTAGCATTAGAAAAATAAATAAATAAATTAATAATATTCTTCAACCACATTTCTTGAGACTATGCAAGCCTCTGCGCAAGGCTGACTCAACGAGTCAAGTGTTAAAATAGAGGTGATAGTCATCTGAGTGAGAGAAAATAAGCGATAAGAGAACGCCGCATGACTGAATGTTTTCCAAATCCCAATATGTCGGTCAATTTGGCACCCCTCCAAACCTGTGGTCTCGTCCTCACTGCTAGCCTTAGGAAATGCGGTTATACTATAATCTCGTGGGGCACTCCTTCAAATTTCTCTGATCCTAGATTACTATAAACATAATATTCAAATTTAAGGTGCCAGATAAAACATACCACAACAATCCCTAGTGTAATTTAAAAACAGTTCAAAATAATTTTAGAAACAGTTAGAATGTCAGGTTAAAGACTGGGTCGGAATGAGTAAATTGTGGTCATCAGTGAGATGAATGACCACGTGAATGATCCTGGATTGTAACAGAAAATAGAACAATAATAGAGCAGAAAATTGAAGGAGATATAGCAAGGACCATTTTAAATTATCTCTGATCGCCCTGTGTGCTGTACTATGATTTGTAGGGGCTATAAAAGCCGAAATTCTTTGCGAACAGTGCGGAAGTTCATAATAATTTACCATTCAGTGTATATATATATATATATATATATATATATATATATATATATGCATACATACAGCGAATATTTCAAATTATTAATTCAAACATATCTTTAAAAAAAACGGAAAACTTATATTTTACACACACATATATATATATGTATTGATAAGTATAAAGGATTTAAGTCCAAAAATGTCGATTTTGAGTTAAGTACATAATCAGACTCAGAAAAAAAATTCTCTATCGATTGGTATAAAGGATTTAAATCCATGCCATTTAGTCTTTGAGAAAATCCATTGGTATAAAAAAGATTCAAGTCAAAAATTTAGCATTAATCTTTGGTATAAAATATTTCATTCAATTTTTCCCTTTATTAAATGAAGATTGACAATCACTGAATGGTATAAAGCATATAAACTAACATAATCCCTTTTTCCTAATCGATTCTGCTGATTAGTTTTTAGTTAGTTTAACTTTATTTTTCGTCTCCTGAAAAATCAAGAATATGGACTTAAATCCTTTATACTTATCAGTACAGATATATACAGATATATATTTTGTTATATATATTGTTATTGCGTACTAGGGTTCGTGAATTGTCAATGAATAAAAGGCGAATCTTGCAGAGGCTTAAAAGTTTATTTACAGATAATTAAAGAATATTAAAGATCCGTAAACAAAGTATGAACTTCAGTTTCACCAGAAAACACAGTTTAAATAACAGCTGATAACATCGGATTCACAGCATAAACTGTAGTATAGCATTAACACACAACTAGAGGCTGTAATCAAAGAGGTTTATTTAGAAGCTCACTCTAAGCCGGTTGGCGAAAAACTGACTAACTTGGATGTGATACAATTCCTTATATACCTTCGTAGAAAATGAGAATGTTCCCATTCCTCAACCAATCAAGTTAGAGCTTATATATTTGGTATATCGATAATACGGATTTTCTCGCGAAAGTCGCCAAAAAAGTCGCCAAGGAGCGAAAAAGTTTCCAAATTTCCACCAAGGTCATTACCCGTCTTGGTGAAACTTTCTAACAGGTTTTTGAAGAAAAATGAGATATTTTAATGTGAAAATAAGCTAGAAATGCAGTAAATTAACATCCTATAACCTGGCTAAGCATCTCTGAATGCAATTACATAATAATAACTACTATTATTTACAAATTCGTAACAATATGTATACATAAATAGAAGATAGAAGGACTTGTTACTAAATTAAAGTATAAATATATATACAACAAGAGTAAAAAAAATATAAATATATATATATGTATATATATATATTTAAATCTTCAATAAAAATAAAATTGCTGTCATTTATAATAACTCTGAATAATTTACAAAGAATTCCACTGTAATTTTAAGAATATGAAAAATATATTTCATTGACTTAGAAAGTAATATATGGCACTGTTAAATGTAACATTTTTGTTTCTTTTCTTCATAACGCATTTTATGAGTTAGTTGAGTAATTAATCAAAGAAAAAACATATTAAATGTGTGTTACAGTCCAATTCTAATGTTTTGTGATCTCGCTGTGCCATAATTATGTTTTTATTTGTTCAGCATTATTGGACTACGGCCCTTAATGTTCGGAGAAATTGAATTAATGGGGTAATATTCATTTTTATTACACTTTTGAAAGTGATAAAAAATTCTGTAATTACTCTACTCGACTTTCTGAAGGTTCAGTAATTAACACTTGTTTAAATGAATTGAATCAAGAGAAGTCTGAAATCAAAAGTTTAACGCTATTGCACGTCAAATAATGTGAGCTCATAGGTCATAATGATAAATTTTTTTCGTTATATCTCTTTAAAAATTTATAAGTTCCAGATTCACTAAAAGCTATGCAATTTGGGCGACGATGGCCTATAACATGTATATAAACTTTTAGCTCTATCGGAAAGGCGCTAAGGCACTTTCAATAATTTTAGCCCATAGACCATAATGATGCAGATTTTTTTGTTGTGTTCCTGCAAAAAAACTATAAGTGATAGATTCCCCAAACTCTTGACAATTCGTGTTATCGTGATCTCTAACATGCTTACCAACTTTCAGCTCATTTGAACATTTAGACACTATCGTGTTCACTCACATACATATATATTAAGGTTATAGATGTAAAAATTAGACAGCATGACAGTCATAAATATAAATTTGCAACATTCTACAATGATTCATTTTTTAAACGTATGAGATACAAAATCCATTTCGCGAATCATGATTTCAATACTTTCCTTATATATGTGTATGACTGGTTGTTGGTTGTTGGTTGGGTTTAACGTCGCACTACTGCTGCGCAGATGGGCAATTGGCGATGGTCTGGGATGCACCTCTAGAGGTGGTCCGGAGACATGCCATCACAATTTTGATCCTCCACGGAAGGGATGGCTCTCCCGCTTCGGTGACCCCCAGAGGTATAATTTTTGATAGGAACATGTAGGACGTTGCGTCCACGACAGATTTTACGTGCACCAGCCACCACTAGTGTACACGACGGTCTTTGGCCGGCTCGTGTACCGAAACCGCAATCTTCCAATTACGAGTCCGGCGCTCTACCGACTGGGCTACCGTGGCATGTGTATGACTGGAAAATAAAATGTCGGCTCACAATCTATATAATATTTCTCTAACGTGGACCAAGTACAATTACATTTTGTTGAAACGATACGATAATGATGTAATTAATAAAATACGCTAGAATAAAAAATATTTATTTTTTATCCTCGACAATATTTAAGCACGAGACTCAGCTCAACGATCTAATTAGAAAAAATGACAACATTTGTCTTATGAGACCATTTTATTATAAAAGGTATTTTTAAAAATTGCTTCTTCAGAATCTTTGTAAGTGTCCTTTTAAACCTAGAAATACTTTAAAGATATATACATAATGCGAATTATTATTATAAATTGACTGAAAAACGCAGTCATAAAAAGTATAATCAAAATAAGAATAATAATTTAAAAAAAAATGCCAAAACAAATAAGTAAAATGTCATAGCGAATATGGCGACAAAAATTTAAGAGGAGTCATGGGGGCCCTATAACTGTACTGCCTGCTCAAGTATGAAAATTGGGTCGGCAACCATGAATTTTATTTTGAAACCTTTATTTGAATAATTTTGGTTTCTCTATTGCACAATATTAATTTGTTTCTAATAATAATTTGGTTTCTGGTAAATTAAAATTTTAATTAGGTAATGAAATTGGTATAATATTTATGCGATTCAAATTTTAAAGGTAAATAAAAAAAGAAATAAAGTGCGAAAATTTTGCACGGGTTTGCTAGTATTAAATATAATCACTTGTTTCGATTGTAATGTGCATTATTTTTATTTGCCAATATGAATAAAAATGTTTATAGAAAGATAATATCCTTAAAGGGAGACAATTCTACGTTTAGCAATATTATATATGTAGGTAAATAAATCATTCTTTTAATATACATCTGCATAATAAGTAAAAACTTTAAATGAGCACCATAAAATGCAATAAACTCGCGATAATATAACACGACCCTTATTGCATTTTATGGTGTTTATTTAAAGTTTTTACTTATTACTTTAAAATGCCAGTTCTGTAATGCTTTTTTATTAAACATCTGCATGTCAGATCATAGGCTTATGAAATGCACATTAATGATATTTATAAATTATTTATATATATATATATATTTTATAATTCAGACTATGCTTATATCCATGAAAGGAATCAGAATCCTCTTATGCAAATTCTTCTCCCTTTTTTATTTTCTCTCTCTCTCTCTCTCTCTATATATATATATATAATTAAAAACAGAAAATAGTATTTTTTCTTTACATTTATGTATTTCAAATCCGAAACTCGCCGCCGTTTTTTGATTACTTTAGAAATTATAGTGCTACTTTTCACCGTATAAATTATACCTAGTCCATTATATTATTATATAATATAGCTGTTCTAAATTTATAATACACTAATGTTGTAACTTTAGACATCCAGCGCTCATTCAATATCATATATGTGCATCTTCGCGCTATTACTTATTGATAAATCTGTTTGTCGTCGAACATAGGAATAAATATTATGCATCAAAATACTATAATATTGATCGAAGAGTAATGGTTAATAATAACTGAAGAGAATATTATAGAGAAATGGTGTGACAAATTTAATGAATGTTCATTATCGTGATAAATACTTGTTCAATAATTATTTACTCATTTTGTTCAATAAATTGATATTTAAATACAAAATCTGTAAATAATTCATCTTACGTTGCGAGTGTTATGTGTTTAACTGATTTAACTGAAAAGTGTATGATTTGATGTTGAAAAGATAAAATGAAGACACGAAAAACATGAAAATTGTAAACGATTGCTTTTCTCATCGCAGATTCTTTATATTTCGTTCTTTTTCTTGCGGAATTTACAAAAATTATTAATTGAAAATTCTCACTGGATTTTTATTTTTATTATTTTTTTTTATGGTCATAAAATGAGGTATGTATAACATTGTATAACATTTATTGCAATTTTTACGTGATAGTTTTTATGCAAAAATTTTAATAACAAAAAAATTCCACGCGAATCTACATAATTTGAAAATAATCTATGATTACATGAAACTAAAATAAAAAATAAATGTAAGTAATAAGAACGATGAAATAATATTGATTTTTGAGGTATTAATATATTTATTTTTAAAAATACTTTATTGAACATGAACAATCAGACAACGTCATAAGTCTACTGAGATATATTCCTGTTAATGCTGAAGAAATGTACTGTATTTTTTGCTTATAATGAGCAGATCAGTTAAATTAGTTTTTTTGCGTTTTTGCTGGAAGAATATGTGAGAATCTTCAATTTTCAAATGCGTAAACTCTAGGGTTTAGGTGAGATCCTGCTTCTTTTTTCTTCAGCATTAGTACATTATGGGTTATTCTATAAAATATCACATTCTGACCCGTATGTTAAAAAGGCATATTAGATTTTCCATCGGGTTATTCTTGTTTTTGTTAGAATTAATAAGGTTTATTTATAACTAAAAATAATGCAATCTATATTTGGTTGTACTTGAATCATTAAATTATTTAATCTCGATTATAAAATGCATATCTTTAAATACATGTTATCTTTAAAAAAATTAGAAATACAATTTTCTTTTGCATAGAATAATACAGAATTGCAATAAGGTATTCTAGAACAGTAATATATGATACTAATTTTAGTCATTTTACCTATTTTTTTTATTTATCTTTTCTAAGGCATAGAATAAGTATAAACTAATATGTTGTGGCCATTACAAAACCTTCTTTTATATCGTTCTGTAAAAGAGCGCTACTTACTGTTTAACATGCACAAAAGTTAACCGTAGTCTCTCACAATAAAACTTTTACACATGCAGATTCACGCAATTTCATTCAACAGATGCTGAGATTCAGCCATGTAGAAAATCACAGAAGATGAGTAATAATTTATCCACCTATTGGCTGAAATGTACACAAATTTATGTTGCAATCGTTTGCATATTGATAATCTCACGCGTGAAGTATGGTTATTTATATCTAATAGAAGTTAAAACATAGCCTTCCTATTGAAAGGGTAATTTACAGCACAGAAGCGCCACCTATTTTCCTATATGCACCTACATTGGATCGGTTTAATGCTTCATATTGGCCCACTTACATATAAAATTTTGTTCGATTATACACCATAGAACCTGAAGTATAGCCTTCCGTTAAATGGAAGAAATCGGAGTATAGCAGCGCTATCTCTCAAACGATTTCCACGAAAAGTTGATAGGTACTAATTTATGTCAAGGTGCAACTACATGTAAATTTATATGAATTTCTTTGCGATAGTTCCGGAGATATAATTGCCACAAAAATTCTGTTTCTTTCTCCACAAACAGATAGACATTTTTTTTAAATGCTCAAATTGTGTTCTGGACATCTCTCAAAACGTTTAAAACCATCAGAAACCGGAAATTAAAAATTTTCACGAATCCAATACATTTTTTTATTGAATATAGAAGTAAATAAAAACACACCTGCAGCGGACGTAATTTTTGTTACCACATTTCAGCGCAACAAAACTATACAAATTATTATTATATTTATATATTTTTGATTCGTTGTTTTACACCAAATAAATAATGCAAGATTATATACGGGTGATATATTTCTTTTTCTTTTTCTTTTCTTTTCTTTTCTTTTCTTTCTTTCTTTCTTTCTCTTTCTCTCTCTCTCTCTCTTTTTTTTTTTTTTTTAAATGTGTTATAGACACAGTACTGTTAGGAGAGCCAGTAAAATTATATTTTAATTCTTTTAATATGTAAAATTAATACGTACATTAAACAGAAAGTTTTAGAAATAATTATTATGCAACTGAAAAAAAAAAAAAAAGACTAGTACGTTATGGCCACCACAAGACTTCCTTCTATATTTGCCTGTATAAATTCATTAAGTGCAAATAATTTATTAAAACTATTACTTATTAAAATTATCTAACAGGATAAATGCAAATGATTTTCATCTTAGAGAAAACTAACACTACGTTTACAAAGAAAGACAGTTTTATTGTCTGTAAATAATATCTAAAAAATGTGTTTTTATAATGGTTATCTAATATATCAAATTGCGTACAGTTATATGCCATAGAAGCTCAGCTATAGCCCTCTCGTTATCGAAGAAATTTGCGGTATAGCAGCGCCACTTATTGGCCGATAAGCATCTAAATTGAATATGCATAATGTCTCATAAAAACCATCTCATATATCATGTTTTGTTTGATGATACGCAATGGAACGTGAGATATAGCCTTCCCTTAAGTTGCGGAAATTCCTGTATAGCAGTGCCACCTGTCGGCCAATAAGCATTCAAATTGAATTAGAATGATGTCTCATAATGGCTTTCTCACATATCTTTTGTTTGCTTATACGCATTAGAATCTGAGATACAGCCTACCCTCAAATTGCAGAAATTGCAATATAGCAGCGTCCCCTGTTGAGCAATTGACACCAAAAGTTGATAGGCACTAATTTAGGTCAAGGTGCATCTACATATAAATTTATATACAATTCTGAGCAGTAGTTCAGGAGATACAGTCCCCAAAAATTTTTTGTCACACACACACAGACAGACGGACAGACAGACTTTTCTAAAAATGGTCAAATCGTGTTATAGACCTCTCAAAACATGTAAATGCGTCGAGAACCTTAGGTCAAAAATTTTCACGAATCCAATACTTTCTTCTATTGAATGCAGAAGAAAGTAATAATAAAAAATAAATTATATTTCAAAGCATGAAGACATACACACAATCTTGATTCAGTAAAACTTTAATCTAAATTTTTTTTTTCGCTTAATAATGCAGGGAATGTTTTGTAAATGAAATTTAAAAGTAATATATTCATTTCTTAAGCATTCATTGAAATCAGAAAGAATTCCTGAAAGCTATTATTTAATCGTTTACTTCTTTTCAGATAAACTATTAATGGGACTGTGTTTTTGACAGCTGTTATTTTCTATTTTTCCTTGATGTATTTATGGAATCTTTGAGAAAGGGAAAACATGGTGTATTAAATAAATGCTGATATTTCAATGATAGCTGAAATTTTTAGTAAATATACATAGTTTTATATTAATTATTTAATTAGAAATATATCACTCTATGTGTAATATAACTATAATATAACCAACAAGTACTTTCAGTTTTTATAAAATTTTATAGATAAACATAAAAATACAGCCACACTACAAATATTTATATATAATATTCTCCTCTTTTATATCTTTATAAATAAGGAAGCATAATTTTATAAAGTGAAATTAATGATGTCAGAAACCTAATCGATTAAATTTTAAGAATTTTTTTTTAACTCTTTAAATAATGGTATATGATGATTGAGGAAAATCTATAATAATAAAAGGAAAGGTTTGTCTGTCTGTCTGTTCATGAAGAGAAAATGTGTTTTTACGAGTGTTTAACAACATTTATCTAAATGTTTGTTCATAAGTGAATTCTTATTTATTCGGTTTATGATATCAATATTGTGAGCCAATTACGAAAAATTTCAAAATACAAGAAAAATAAAAAATGTTTTGAAATATAAACTGGTTAATTTATCGTATTTTATGAAATAATAATAATAATTATAAGATTAACAAAAAAAAAAAAAAAAAAAAACTTTTTATATACTGTTTTGTAATTTTCTGTTGAATCATAGCTATAGAACTATCTTAGCACTTTATCAATATCGTATAAAATTTTTAAAATGATGATGACGTCAATTTTTGTGAGATGCATAATTTATTTTTTTACATTTTATTTATTTATTTATTTTTTTTTTTTTGTTCACGGTTAAGTATTTAGTTTCCTGTAAAAAAAAATGAACTAGTAATTTTTTTTTTTTTTTTTTTTTGGGGGGGGGGGCAACAAGTAAATAACAGCTAATATTTAAATGGCTTAATTTTAAAGCTATTAGGAGTTATTGTTTTCATGTTTTAATTAATTAAAAGAAAACTAGTCAAAAATTCAAAAATCGGGCTTCGAGGTATTGCGTTCTCATCGTGTTTTGAGTTATTCTAAAAGTTTCAAATGTCTAGCTTGTCGGGATGTTAGTTAAAGATCTATTACAATGTTTATACTGGACAAAAAAACAAACAAGCAAATAAACAAGCAAGAATGCAAGTTAATAAAAGCACGGTAAAAACCAAAGTTTCTAATGTAAGAGGCAAAAATTTACTTATGAACATAAAGTATTATGTAATTTTATTGCCTTATTTTAGTAAAATTGCTTAATAAACTGCATATCTGGGATAAGGTAACTGAAGATAGGTATGTAATGTATGTTTATGTGTATGCATGATAAAATAAAGAAGTAAATAGCAAATTAATTATTATAAAATACATTTAAGTTAATCAATAAAAAAATTAAACTATTTTAGAAGCTGGTATAAAATGCTTATATGTATTTTTATCGAGTTTGGACTAAATTACAAAGCTTATGGTTATAATAATTATTATCAGTCGTATTTTTTCTTTTTTAACATTTTTTTTCAGAGAATCATGCTATGTTTAAGATTTTGTCATAATTAAGTTTAATAAGATTTTGACAAATAGTAAATTTCTTTCTTTTAAAATTTAACGTCTAGAAAATATGATTTTATTTTACAGCTTTTTTATTTTAATAAAGCTTTGTACGATTAATTTTCTGAAACTAAATATCATTTATAAAAAAGTAATTCAATGTATTTTTGAAAATTCCAGCAGGTGTTTGATAATATTAACTTCTAAAACCCTTAATCTACTTATTAATGATTCTGATATGAACGTTCCAGAACATATACGCAAACCGAAGCATAACATTTTTCTAGGCACCCTTTACTGATGCTGACAAAAGTTCTTACGTCAATTTATTTCATCTCACCCTATACAAAGGATTTGGGCTTTCTATCATCAATCATGAGAGCAAAGGGAATTTTTTTAATACGACAAAGAGCAGTTTCTGGAATATGATTCTGAACCACTTTTCGTCTAAATCGAAGATATATGCTTAAAGGGCGTTTGTTAGAAGCAGAAATGATGTGTTCTGAACATCGTTTATAATAGATGTGGTCAGATAAAATAGAATTGTTTTACCTGTTCAAATTTATAGCTGAAACTTTGAAACTCTGAAATAGTGGAGTGTTACAATTATTTAATGTATTGGGAAATTAAATGATGTTCATAAATATACGATAAGCATTAAATTAGTAAATACAGAAATATAATATTATGTTTTCGTATTTGTATTAGTTAAAGAGGCTAACTAATTAAAAATAAATAAATAAACTGTATATATGTAGTATAAAGATAATAAGATATATATTTTTTAAATATTTCTCATAGACCGTAATGATTTGGAAAATTTTTGTGGGTCCCTGAACGTAAATCAGTTGTACAGTAGTTCTACGATTTTCAATGGAAAACATGACATAATGAACTTAAATAAGATATATTAATTTCAAAATATTAATTTTATAAAAATTTACCAAATATAGAGCGCAAACAGACAGACTGACAGATATATTGGTTGAGGTCATAATCGCACTTAAACATTGATGATAAGCGTTAAAAACACTTAAAACTTCTAAAAATGTCGTTCTAGTAGTTTTTAAATATAGTCTCAAACGTACCCGGATATTTTTGCGTGGCCCTGTAAATTTGAATACTAATCATATCATGCACTATAAAAATACAATTTTTGTGCATTCAAATAGTAAATGTCAGTTTCATTATGTTTTGTGATACACAATGGTATTAAGATATGCTTTAAGATATTGCTTAATATATTGCTATCTTATATACTCCAAATCGAACCAAATTTGGACAGTGTCTTAATTCATCTCATGAATATCTTGGATGAGTTTCTTAACCAAGTGTCTCCACCATTTTATTTTCAAGTGGAGACCACTTGAAAATTTCAAATTCAAATTGTAAAAACCGTATTCCGATTTTATTTGAATTTTGATGTATACATAGACCATATAAGTGTCTCAATCAACTTTATTAATGAACTTTATCCACCATTTTTAACGAAGTGTGGATGTTATAAACGAAGCGAGACAGCTTGAAATTAGGCTACCACTTGAAAATTTATAAACATGATAACTTTTTGAATTCTGATTTACTTCGAACGAAAGTTCAACAGTGATCTTATCATAGAATTATCTTCGATGAGTTCACTGGGCAACTTGTTACATCTTCTTGTTTCCAAGTTGCGGCCACTTAAAATCACGCTGCCACTTGAAAATGTGCTATCAGATAACTTTTTAAAATACTGTTTTGATGCAAACAAAAGCTGGACAGTGAAATTATAGTTAAAATATCTTGGATACGTTTGCTTGGTAACTTGATCTGCAATTTTATTTCCAAGTGGCAGCCACTTGAAAGTTTGTCATTATGATAGCTTTTGTAATACTAAAGCAATTCGCATCAAATTTGGGTAGTGGATTTACCATTCATATATCACAGATAAGTTCGCTGGGCATCTCAGTCCGTTTTTTTTCCAAGTGAGGGCCACATGAAATTACGGTACCACTTGATATTTTCCTATCTTTATAATTTTTGAAATACTACTTATTTAATTTGAACTAAAGTTTGGACATTGAACTTATCATACAAATATCTTGTATGATTTCGCTGGACAAGTTGCTTCGCCATATTGTTTCCAAGTCGCAGCCACTTAGACTGCCACTTGAAAATTTGTCATAATAATAACTTTTGAAACACTACACTGATTCGAACCACAGTTTGACAGTGAACTTATGCTTTAAATATATTAGACGAGTTTGCCATGCAACTTCCTCCATTGTATCGTTTGCAAGTGGCGGTCAATTGAAAATTTCTTATCACGGTAACTTATGAAGCACTTAATCAATTCAAATATAAGTTGAAAAATCTGGTGTGAAACAACCACACGACTTCCATTACCCGCTATTACATGTATTATATGCATTTTTGAGAGATAATGTGATCAGAAAACATAAAAGTGATCAAAAAAGAAAATCGTTAGAGCCGTTTTTGAGATACCAACTTTCACAAAAAATCAATTATTGACCGGAAAACAATAATTACATACAAAAGCATATTTAAAAGTGAGTTAAAATGGCGAGTTTGAAAAAAATCCGTACAACCGTTTTTAAAGGAACGCCTTTGCGAGGCCTGAAATTGAGCTATTCATACAGGACGCCTATCAATTTTCATGAACTAACCAACTATATCATTCGAAAGGATATCTGATAGAGTGTTTATATAGCAAATTTGAAGAAAATCGTTAGAGCCGTTTTTGAGATACGGACTTACGGTCCCACTTCCGGTTTCCGATGTCCCATTTCCGGTTAAACTCAATTATTGACAGGAAAACAATAATTACATACAAAAGCATATTTAAAATTGAGTTAAAATGGCGAGTTTGAAAAAAATCCGTACAACCGTTTTTAAAGGAACGCCCTTGGGAGGCCTGAAATTGAGCTATTTATACAGGACGCCTATCAATTTTCTTGAACTAACCAACTATATCATTCGAAAGGACATCTAATAGAGTGTTTATAAAGCGAGTTTGAAGAAAATCGTTAGAGCCGTTTTTGAGATACGGACTTACGGTCCAACTTCCGGTTTCCGATGTCCCATTTCCGATTTTTCAATTTTCACCAAAATTTAGAAATTTCATCTGTACTCCAGACGTATTTGAATTCTAAAGTTTCGTAGCTCTATCTTTATTAGTTTCTGAGCTATAATAGCCAGAAGATTCTCCACATACATACACACACACATACACACATACATACACACTGACCAATTGCCAAAAACCACTTTTTTGGACTCAGGGGACCTTAAAACATGTAAATCAGGTGAAAACCCGAAATCGAATTTTCAGACCGAATACAATACTTCCATTACCTATGGTAGTAGGGTAATGGAAGTAAAAATGGATTTATCATTTAAATATCACCGAGTCCATTAATAATTTGTACGGCAACTTGATAAGGAGAAAGAAATCAACCAACCCTTCCAAATACACCGGAAGGATTTTTCTTTTTCTTTTTTTTTTTTTAATATAATGTTTAGAGAAAAAAGGAATTTTTTAAAAATAAATGGAACAGCAAATAGTTTTTTAAAAACGTATTTCACTATCATTTCTTTAATTTATATCTGCATTTACATTAAAAATATTGTTATAAAAATAGCAATATATTATAAAATATGTTATAAAAATAGCAATTTATGAGTCGTGTTATTTTTAGTCATGTAATTAATTACAACATGTCTTAAATATTTTATCACAAGTAATAATTTTTATAACACACAGAATAGAAACATCCACGTAAACTTATATGAAAAAGAATATATAATTTATTACAGAGAAATGTGCTTCACACAAATGGAACTAATAAACAGAATTTTATAGAAGTTATATTTAGTTGAATATAGACAGAAATTGAGTTTTATTAATTTTTGGTGCATATCCCTTAACGGACAGCTCTGGCATTTAGTTTCCTCAAATATATTAGTATAAGGCAAAATTTCCTATAAATGAGGTTAATTTTAAAATGAATGGTTCAACCATGTACAGTCGGTAACAAAAGTGTCCGAACACTAGCAAAAATTCCTATGTAAAAAATGTATACTTCATACGGTTTTGTTAAATAAATACTTGTCGAATCCTGTACTTTGTCAGTGTAAGTACATGATTCGACAAGGATTTATTTAACAAAACCGTATAAAGTGTACTTTTTTTACATAGGAATTTTTACTAGTATTCGGATACTTTTGTTACCAACTGTATCTCTGAATATTTGAAAGAAAAGTATTGATTTTTTTTTTATATAATATATATATATATATATATATATATATATATATATATATTATAGTATTTTCAGTAAATTTAAACCTTTTGAACCTAAGGAAACCTATTATAAAATTAGAGGTTGTAGAAGGGGTGGAAAAAACAATAAAAAAAATTGACATTCAAAAAATTCTGGATGTTTTAAACCAAGTTACGATTGAAAATATATTAATTTAATTAAAAACAGAATTTTAACTCTAAAAAATAAAGCAATAAAATGGTTTAGTAAATACATAAAATCTTTTTGTAAAAAAAATAGAACCGACTCCAAAATGCAACTGCTATTCAAACAACTGAAAAAAAAAAAAAAAAAAAAAAAAAAAATTGGTATGAAAGGAAACTGTAAATTGCGCCTAAAAGTATAAAATAATTTCCTTCTTCAAACAACCTATAACACTACAATTAATCATAACTTTTTAAGTCGGCGCAAAATTAAATAAAATTTAATTAGTTTTTAAAGGTTTGTTTTTATATCGGTAGCAACAAATGCTGTTGTCTCGAATGATCCATTTTCATGTTTCCTTTATTATTTTATCACTGTATACAAATGGTGAATTAGTAGCATCTGCATAGAACAGTGAACATTCTTCACAATGCTGTATTTATGTTTCTACGAAGTTAGAGTTTCCTTTGCAAATTTGGTATAATTTTGATAACTATCATCCTTGGTGGCTTTTGGATTTGGTGATCAAAACCTAATGCAAAAATATACACGCAAGATGTATATTTTCATAATATATATATTGTACGAAATATTGTTTCATATTCTTGATTGCTCTCTTAATATACCTTATCAAAGTAATCATGATATCCTAAAGAAATTAAATATGTTTGCCAGATAATTTTGCGATTTTTCTTTCACCAAGGGCGTCAGATACCAGCATCTTCGCCAACTTTTGCTGTTTACGAAATCTTATTTGTTTTTTTGAATCAAAGTAGTTTTCGGCTGCGTTCTGCAGATGGCAATGTGAGATGTGCATTTTGAATAGGATTTGATTTTTGTATTGAATAAAGGTATCAATTTTTATTTAATTTTGCGCCGACTTCAAAAGTTATGATTAATTGTAGTGTTATAGGTTGTTTGGCGAAGGAAATTATTTTATACTTTTAGGCGCAATTTACAGTTTCTTTTCATACCAATTTTTTTTTTTTTTTTTTTTTTTTTAGTTGTTTGAATAGCAGTTGCTTTTTGGAGTCGGTTCTATTTTTTTTACAAAAAGATTTTATTTTTCTCTTTTCAGTGAAAACTTATTCATATAGCAGAACATCCGAAGACGTTCGACGGCAGTTTCACAAATCACAACTTCCAAGAAAAGTGACATAACTCAAAAAATGGTTTATGTCACTGAAAAATACATGAAATGCACCCAATGTGAACAAAAAGGTTACATCTCCATCTAGAAAGTTATCCACTCGAGAGACAGTTGTGCCAGTTTTATTCTAGTCAAGTTATTTAAGTTCATTTTTCTCGAAAGCTGCATTTTTAAATTGTGTCACTTTTCTTGCCTTTATCGGATATGAGCAAAAAAGTATCTGTTGAATGAACATACTGTTACGAAATTGTAAATAATTGTGTTTATTTTTGTATAAATTCTTTCAAAGAGGCTTAGTAAGTTGATAAAGTGCTAATTTTGTGCATTTCTAGTCGTTTTAGCGTTGAAATGGCCTTATTTTCCCTTAAAAACGCATTAAAAAGCCCCAGTAATGCTCGTAATTGATTTGGCGCCAAATTTGGCGACTTTTTCCCACCTTGGCGATTTTTTTGGCGACCTTGGCGAGAAAATCCTTATATGGGATATACCAAATATGGAAGCTGTAAGTTGATTGGTTGACCACTTTCTAGAGTTTTCTCGAAAAATCTGGGCTCCATGGGACAGCATATAAGGAGCGCTTCCTCGCCAAGGGAGAGTCAGTTCAGTTCAGTCTTCAGCCAGCTTCGCTAGTGCTTACATTGCTCTTGAGCCTCTTTGAGAGAGACTTGCTTCAAGTGTTATTGTTATACAGTTTGTACTGTGGATTTGCTATTGACAGCTGTTGTTTAAGCTGTGTTTACTGTTTGAATTGAAGCTGATACTTGGTTTATAGACCAGTATTTTTCTGGAACTTTCTGTGAATAAATTACTGAATTTTTGTACGTTTGGCCTTTCATTCTCAGACAACTCACGAACCCCCAAGTACGCAACATTTCTGGTGTCAGGAGCGGGGTTTTGTCTGTGAATGGTGATAACGAGAGCTATGGAACAAGAAATGAAGAAATTTCTAGAAGGACTCACTGCTCAGATGAATGAGTTAAGATCTGGATTGATAGAGGAAATGAAAACAGGACAGGAAAAAATGGAAGCATCGCAAAGAGAGATGAAAGATAGCCTGAGTCAAGAGATGAAAGAAATGAAGGTAGCACAAGAGAAAATGGAAACATCGCAAAGAGAGTTGAAAGACGGTTTGACTGAAGAAATGAAGGAAATGAAAGACAGTTTGGGTGAAGAAATTAAATCTAATCAAGAAGAGATGAAGAAAGAACTATCATCAGTGAGAGACGACTTAGTAAACGTGAAAGAAGTGATAGAGTGTAAGTTATCAGACGTGGAAAACAGAATAGATGGAATAGAAGAAAAAGTTATGAAAATAGAAGAGAGTTTTGAAGAGAAAGCCATGAAGATAGAGGAAAATGTTATGAAAGTAGAAAAGAATTTTGAAGAGAGATTTATGAAGATAGAAGAGAATTTCGAGGAGAAAGTCATGAAGAAAGTAGAGGAACATATTGAGAGAAAAGTAGACGAGAAGTTGATCTCCTTGCCCCAAGAAACTGAAAAGAAAGAGAGAAGAATCCAGAATCAGGAATTTATTAAGTTGTCTACCTACGACGGCAGTTCCTCTTGGCATGTATATAGGACGCAGTTTTCCATCGTAGCTGAAGCTAACGGCTGGGACTCTACCGCCAAGTCAGTCCACTTAGCAGCAGCATTACGGGGAGATGCAGCCGAGATACTGAGAAATGTTTCTAAAGAAGAAAGGAACGACTTCGAGGCCCTGACTAGAGCACTGGAGCTACGGTTCGGAGAGAAGTGTTCTAAGGACTATAGTCGCCTTCAGCTAAAATCTCGTTACCAGAAAACGGGCGAAAGTTTGCAAGAGCTGGCAGCGGACATTCAGAGACTGTCACACCTAGCATTTTCAGACTGTCATGCTGACACTCGAAACGACTTAGCTCTTCAGTACTTTATCGATGCTGTTCGTGATCCAGAAATTCAAAAAGCGCTGAGACTCTCCAACATCAGAGACGTAGAATCAGCTTTAGGCTATGCACTTAGGATAGAGGCAGCCCAACAAGCCTCCCGTAAAACCGCCATACCATAAGAGCAGTCTCATTAAACGATACGCCTGCTGGTGAAAATGAAATGAAGCGAAGTATCGAAGAGATCTTAAACTGGAGAATAATAAGGAAATAAAGGACCGGAAGATAAAGTGCTGGGGCTGTGGAGGGGATGGTCACGTGAAGAGGAACTGCCCCGTACGACCAACTATAGGAAATCACCCGGCTTCACCATCACTGCAGGGAAACTAAGAGGAGGCCATCTCGCGGGGCGGAGGTTGCCTAAAATTAAAGAGCCCCAATTTACAGTATTTCATGTTTCATCGACGAGTGGCGGCGATAATGGACTTCACGTCTATGGCCAAGTCAACAACGCCACCTGCCCGATGATTCTGGACACAGGAGCCAACGTGACCATCATTAGAACGGATTTGGCTCAAGAACTAAAAGAGAAGATCATCTGGACGCCGCCCTGTGTTAAACTCCAAACTGTGACCGGAGACGAAATCAAAATATATGGAAAAATGAACTTGACCATCACTTTTGGGAATGCCAGTTACCATCATATGGCATATGTGGCTGATATAAGAGATCCGTTAATCATTGGAATTGATTTCCTGAGAAAATTTAACTTTCATTTGGACTTCAAGAATAATGAACTGCATTCGAGTTCGGAAGACATCGCTGTGTTCAACACTGAAAATCAAGACATTCAGACAATTTGCCAGATAACAGCCAAGTCTGAAATTTCCATCCCTCCACACACAGAGATAATAGTTTCAGGAACACCACCTACAAAGCAATACTTCCGCTATGGACTGATTGAATACCCGAATACAGACAATAGCCCAAGAGGAGTTCTGGTAGCTTCATCTCTAGTTGATCTCTCGAAAAATACTATTCCTGTGAGAGTCGCAAACATCAGCGATAAGGTCCGAACAGTGAAGAAGGATGAGGTGTTAGCAGCCTGCACTCCTGTAACATGCATCAACCGCCCCACGCAATCAACTGAATCCAAGTCTTCTGAACAGTTATTAACGGAATTACTCAAGAATGCGGAGTTAGGAAAGGAACAGAGATGTGCTGCGGAGAAGCTACTCCAAGAATTTAAAGACCTTTTTTCTCGAACACCTGAAGACGTCGGGAGAACGAATATCACCCAGCACAGAATTGATACAGGAAATCATCCTCCAATCAAACAACATCCAAGAAGACTTCCATTTGCTAAACAGGAAGAGGTCACTGAACTTCTAAATGAAATGCAGCACAATGACGTCATCGAGCCATCAACGAGTCCTTGGGCCTCTCCCATAGTACTGGTGCGAAAAAAGGATGGTTCAACAAGATTTTGTGTGGATTATCGTCGTTTGAATGACATCACGAAGAAAGACAGTTACCCTCTTCCCAGAATTGACGACACATTAGACACACTTGCTGGCAATAAATGGTTCTCGACTTTGGATCTGAAGAGCGGTTACTGGCAAGTAGAGTTATATCCTGATGATCGTGAGAAGACTGCATTCACCACGGGACAAGGACTGTGGCAATTTAAAGTTATGCCATTCGGATTATGTAATGCACCTGCCACGTTCGAACGCCTGATGGAGACGGTGCTGAAAGGACTTTCCTATGAAGCCTGTCTGGTGTATTTGGATGATATTATCATTGTGGGGCGTACTTTTGAAGACCATCTACGAAACATCCGAAAGGTGCTGGAGAAACTCAGAATGGCTAACCTCAAATTGAATCCAGGCAAGTGTAACTTGTTCCGCCGTGAAGTGAGCTACCTCGGCCATATCATCTCTGCCGAAGGTGTGAGAACTGATCCTGAGAAGATCTCTGCAGTCGAGAACTGGAGTCGCCCTGAAAATGTACACCAACTACGAAGTTTCCTGGGGTTATGCACTTACTACAGGAAGTTTGTCAAGGGTTTCTCAAATATTGCCAGACCACTGCACAAGCTGACGGAAGCCAAACAGAAGTTCCTGTGGACAGATGAATGTGAAAAAGCGTTCAAGCGACTTAAAGAGGCCTTAACATCATCGCCTATCTTGACATATCCACAGCCCGACAGACAGTTCATACTTGATACAGATGCCAGCCATGAGAGTGTCGGTGCTGTTTTGTCGCAGGAAATTGATGGTCAAGAACATGTCATTGCCTATTGGAGTAAATGCCTGTCTAAACCGGAGCGAAATTACTGTACCACCAGGAAAGAGCTACTCGCCATCGTAAAAGCCATAGAACGTTTCCATCATTACCTCTATGGCAGAAGATTCCTGCTCCGGACTGACCATGCATCTTTAATGTGGTTGCTCCAGTTCAAGAACCCGGAAGGACAGATTGCCAGGTGGATACAACGCCTGCAGGAATATGACTTCGAGATACGTCATCGTAAAGGGACTCTACATGGTAATGCAGATGCCTTGTCACAGAAGCCCTGCTCGGAAAGCTGCAAGTATTGCTCTAGAGCCGAACAGAAATACCTGCCGATAAATCCGGTTGCCTGCCAAGTTACTGTCTCAACACCATCAGATCAAGATCCCGATCCATGGAGTGACGAAGAACTTAGAAAATCCCAGTTGGAAGATCCTGACATAAAGCCAATATTACAGCTGAAGGAGACGACCAGCAACAGACCTATCTGGCAGGACATTTCCAGATTTAGTCCCATTACGAAAAGTTATTGGGCACTTTGGGACTCTCTTCATATCAGAAACGGCGTATTATACAGAAAGTGGGAATCTGATGATGGGAAAAGCTTCAGATGGCAGATTTTATTACCAAGATCAAAAATTCCAGCTGTTTTAGAACAACTGCATAGTAGCTCTACCGGAGGCCATTTTGGGGTAATGAAGACTCTGCAGAAAGTTCGGGAACGCGTCTACTGGTGCAAGGCAAAGGAGGATGTGGAGAAATGGTGTAAATCCTGTGATGCTTGTGCGGCACGTAAAGGCCCGCAGAAACGAAGTCGAGGAAGACTGCAACGGTATAACGTGGGAGCACCATTTGAACGGATTGCAATCCACATCTTGGGTCCTTTGCCACGGACCTCCAGTGGAAATAAATACATTCTCGTCGTGATGGACTATTTCACCAAGTGGCCTGAGGCATATCCCATTCCCAATCAAGAGGCATGCACAGTCGCAGAGGTCCTAGTGCAGCAATGGGTGTCAAGGTATGGCACGCCCCTACAACTTCATACCGACCAAGGTAGGAACTTTACCTCTGATGTTTTCAAAGGACTCTGTGAACTACTCGGCATAGACAAAACCCGGACAACACCCTTACATCCCCAGTCGGACGGCATGGTCGAGAGGTTCAATCGTACCATCCTGAATAACCTCTCCCTTCTAGTATCAAGAAACCAGCAAGATTGGGACTCGAAGTTGCCATTGTTCCTGCTGGCTTATCGAAGTGCTGTCCATGAAACCACCGGCTATACTCCAGCCCAGATGCTGTTCGGACGTGAACTTCGTCTGCCTTGTGATCTCCTGTTTGGTTGTCCACCCGATGCGCCTTCATCGCCCGAGGAGTACATCCAAGATCTCCAGGCACGATTTGAGGACGTACACAACTTCGCTCGGGAGCGGATTAACATGGCAACGGAGAAAATGAAGACAAGGTACGATCTAAAGGCTACACAATATGAGTTCCAGGAAGGAGAGAAGGTCTGGTTGTGGAATCCTGTTCGTCGCAAAGGACTCTCTCCCAAGTTACAGTGCAACTGGGATGGACCATACACAGTCTTAAAAAGGCTGAATGATGTAGTGGTGCGTGTCACTAAAACACCTTCGTCAAAACCGAAGGTGGTGCACTATAATAGGCTAGCCAAGTACCACAAGTAACGGTAAAATTAAAATTTAAAATGTAAATACTGGTAAAATTTGCGCATGCGCACTGTAAATATTTGTATATAAATATTTGTACATATTTGTGAATTTTGTAAATATTTCCCACTTAATTTATATTTCTATGTTATCTTTATGTGCACCTTGGTTTTTGTAATTTAGATTGTGTAAATTTGGTTAGTTTCGCCTCTTGACCAAGGGTTGCACTGCCCGGGACGTGCAGTCCTTGGGAGGGGGGCAGTGTTACGAAATTGTAAATAATTGTGTTTATTTTTGTATAAATTCTTTCAAAGAGGCTTAGTAAGTTGATAAAGTGCTAATTTTGTGCATTTCTAGTCGTTTTAGCGTTGAAATGGCCTTATTTTCCCTTAAAAACGCATTAAAAAGCCCCAGTAATGCTCGTAATTGATTTGGCGCCAAATTTGGCGATTTTTTCCCACCTTGGCGATTTTTTTGGCGACCTTGGCGAGAAAATCCTTATATGGGATATACCAAATATGGAAGCTGTAAGTTGATTGGTTGACCACTTTCTAGAGTTTTCTCGAAAAATCTGGGCTCCATGGAACAGCATATAAGGAGCGCTTCCTCGCCAAGGGAGAGTCAGTTCAGTTCAGTCTTCAGCCAGCTTCGCTAGTGCTTACATTGCTCTTGAGCCTCTTTGAGAGAGACTTGCTTCAAGTGTTATTGTTATACAGTTTGTACTGTGGATTTGCTATTGACAGCTGTTGTTTAAGCTGTGTTTACTGTTTGAATTGAAGCTGATACTTGGTTTATAGACCAGTATTTTTCTGGAACTTTCTGTGAATAAATTACTGAATTTTTGTACGTTTGGCCTTTCATTCTCAGACAACTCACGAACCCCCAAGTACGCAACAATACGTTAAATTAAACAGTCCTTAGAAATGTAAAGAATGAATACGCTGTATTCGTAACCAAAAATTGAACTTTACAGTGAATACGTGTCACCCACTTCGCTGGAAATTGCGCAGCGTAAAGTTCAAACAAAGAGCAAAATATGCATTGCAGCTGACGGACAGAAATTTCAACATCGATACATACATACTATTTTGCCAGTGTAGCTGCATGCGTTCAGCAATTAGAGTTAGAACAGACTTTTGTGAGCATCCTGTAATTTGTTTGTATCTTAATGAAATCATATAAAACCTATTTCAGGCCAAGATCATTAAGACAATAAAAAAAAGTATTAAAATTAAATCATCTCTTACAATGTTATAAGCTAACAAATTTCAACAACAACAACGAGAAACATGGTTTATCAATACAAACCTCTTCCTTTATGAAGTCGGTTTAAATCGTCTATGCGTTAATCGATGTGACCGCTTACAATAACCATACTTTGAATTTTACATAGCATAAATGTTACCCGCTACGCTACAACATATGCAATGTCCTTCAATTGTGCACAAAATAGGAAATTGTGAATAAACCAATGCACGTTTTAAGCGTTTTGTTTCTAGCATTAATGTCTAAATTATATTTTCGTACTAAACCGATGATGCTCTGCAATTTTATAATTCACTTTTTTCCCCTGTCTTGAACCTTTTCCGAGATAGGAACGCTAACTCCACTGTTTTCCACCAGGAGGCGCTGTAGGTGATTGAATTGCGTAGCACATGTCCACTTTACTATACCTACATACCACTTTTATACAATATTACAGAATAGCTGCAGCTGTTCAGCAGTTAAAAGAGTCAGGTTTGACTTTTTTGGGCACCCTGTATTTTCTTTTGATTGTAAAGATATTACAATGGGACCTATTTCAGACCAAGACCTTTACAATAAAACAAAAAGTATCAAAATCGGATCATCCGTTCAGAAGTTATGAACTAGCAAACAAAAACAAAAAAAACATACGCTTTGAATTGAGAACCTCCTCCCTTTTGAAGTCGGTTAATTAGAGCATCTCTTACGAAGTTATAAGCTTACAAACACCAATAACAACACATATCTCGTATTAAGAACACCCTCCTTTCCGAAGTTGGTTGAAAACGACTTTGCGCTAATCGATGGGACCGCTTACAGTAACAGTACTTTGAACCACAGAGTATACGTATCATCCGCTGCGCTGCAAAGTGTGCAACCTAGTTCAAGTGTGCACAGTGTAGGAAATTGCGAACAAACAACTGCACGTTTTAAGTGTTCTATTTTTAGTAATAATGTCTAAAAACTGTCTTTTCGTAGTAAATCGATGAAGCTCTACAACTTCGTAATTAACTTTTCTTCCATCATGAACCGTTTTTGAGATAGGAGCGCTAATTCCGCTGTTTTTCACCAGATGGCGCATTATTTTCTTTAGATTGTAAAGATATTACAATGAGACCTACTTCAGACCAAGATCTTTACAACAAAACAAAAAGTATCAAGTAACCCTATTTTGAACTATATAGCGTATGTCTCACCAGCTACGCTACAACGTGTGTAATGTAGCTCAAGTGTGCATAGTGTCAGAAATTGCAAACAAACAAATGCACGTTTTAACATTGCATTTTTAGCATCAATGTCTAAACTATCTTTTGGTACTAAATTGATAATGCTCTGCAATTTTATAATTCACTTTTCATAGTGTTGGAATTTGCGAACAAACAACTGCACTTTTTAAGCGTTCTATTTTTAGTAATAATGTCTAAAAACTGTCTTTTCGTATTAAATCGATGATCCTCTACAACTTCGTAATTAGCTTTTCTCCCATCTTGAACCGTTTTTGAGATAGGAACGCTAATTCCGCTTTTTTTGCACCAGATGGCGCTTTATTTTCTTTAGACTGTAAAGATATTACAATGAGACCTACTTCAGACCAAGATCTTTACAACAAAACAAAACGTATCAAGTAACCCTATTTTTGACTATATAGCGTATGTCTCACCAGCTACGCTACAACGTGTGTAATGTAGCTCAAGTGTGCATAGTGTCAGAAATTGCGAACAAACAAAAGTACGTTTATAGCATTGTACTTTTAGCATCAATGTCTTAACTATCTTTTCGTACTAAATCGATAATGCTCTGCAGCTTTACAATTCACTTTTCCACCCTGTCTTGAACCGTTTCCGAGATAGGAACGCTAGCATGAAAGTCTGAACTATCTTTTTGTACTAAATCGATGATACTCTTCAACTTTGTTGATACTTTTCAAATTTTTTCTCTAGAACCATTTTCGAGATAGGAACACTAACTCCGCTATTTTCCACCAGGTGGCGCTGCAAGCGGTTTAACCTTGTACTGCATGGCCACTTTGCTATACTTACATACAATTTTTATCACTATAGCTGCAGCCGTTTAGCAGTTAAAAGAGTTGGGACTGATTTTTTTGGGCACCCTGTATTTTCTTTAGATTGTAAAGATATTACAATGGGACCTATTTCAGACCAAGATCTTTTCAACGAAACAAAAATTATCAAAATCGGAGCATCCGTTCAGAAGTTATGAGCTAACAAACATAAAAAAAACATACGTTTTGAATTGAGAACCTTCCTTCTTTTTTTGAAGTCGGTTAAAAATGGATAATTATGCATTCAAAAATGATCTTTTTAGAGATATTGTTATCGATCTTTTTAAATATAAAATTAAAGTTTCAAATTTAACGGAAATAAAGTTATCATCAAATGAAGCTCCTATTGAAGACTTGGTTTTGAGTTATATAGGTAAAATGTTTGACTATATTAAAATTAATAAAATTATAGGAATTTTTAATGAATTTTTTCCACTTAAAAACTCTTGTAATATCAGAATTGCTTACAGCTATTATATAAATTTTAAAAAGTTAATTTGCAATTATAATAAAGTTAGTAAAAATATTGATATTATTAAAGGTAATGAGTGTTATTGTAATCATGATTTCTATAAAGATTTTAAGGATTCCCATCATGAAAATATAATTACAGGTAATTTAGATATAATAGAAAATACTAGGCTGAGAAACCTTATGAATTTAGGTACCGATTTGCGGTTAAATTTCAATTATACCAACAAAAAAATCATAGATATTATTGCAAAAAATTTAAACATTTTTATTTTAAAACTCTCTTACAAATATAGGTGGCCTATAGAAGATTTTAAATTGTGGAAAAAGAGAGTTGTGGAGTATTTTGAAAGGGATTTAATATTTTATAGGAGTTACTTTGGAAAGAAAATTCATGAAGATTACAATACAGACTGAAAAGAAAATATTGAAAACTTAAAGAAAAAATTTATTATAGCCACCGTTGATAAAGCTGGAAATAATTTTGCCATTTTTTGTAAAGTTTTTAACAAGATGTTACTTACCAAAGAATATTCCGGTAATTGTTTTTACAAAAAATTAAATGACTCCCCCTCTATTATAAGGAAAAAGATATTGGCTTTTGATAAAAAACTCAATATAAATAGAAACAGTTTTAATTTTCCATACCTATTTATTAATGTTAAATTTCATAAAAATCCCATTAAATTTCATTACGTTACTTGTGGTAATTTTGCTTATAATTGCAAGGCCGGTAAAAAACTTTTTTATTTACTCAATAATATCTTAAACACTTTAGAGTCAGACGATAATTGCAGTATCATTAAAAATAATTATCCAATTTTAAAATATTTTAAAGAAAATTCAGAAAATATTTTTATAATTAATACTTATGATTTTGAAAACCTTTTTGTAGTATCCCACATTACTTGGTTCTATAAATATTTAAAAACAATTACGAAGAGTTTTGTCATGTAATAGACTGCGAAAAAGTTTACTGGATTAACCTTATTAAATTTTGCATCTTCGAAAATGTTTTGTTTAACGGTGTTGATTATTTTTTACAAATTAACGGTAACCCGATGGGAACTAGTTACTCGAGTGGCTTCGCCAACATTTTTTTGTTTGTATTTGAAAGAAAATTCAAAGATATTAAGTTTTATAGGTATACTGATGACGCAATAGCGATAAACTGTGTACATTTTGCGAAGTATGCAGCTTAAATCTATCCCTCCGATCTTGTCTTACACCGTACTGACTCTGATGACCAAACTTCTTTCCTGGATTTAAAAATTTAAAAAAATAGATAATAACTGGTTTATTGGGATTTATGATAAAAGGCAAGATTTTAACTTTAAAGTTTGTAATTTAACAAATTGGTTCTCTTGTATTAGTCTTAAAGTTTTAAAAAATATTATGTTCACCGAAATAAACAGAATTAAAATGATTTGCAATAACAATTTAGACCTGAATCTGGTTAAGAAAAATCTCAAAAACATACTAACTATTAACCTCTGTCCTGTTTTTTTAATCAATAAACATTTCAGTATTCTTGATCACAATTCCATTTAAGGTTTGTTGTTCCATTTTGGGCGACATTTAAGTGCTGGTAAGTGGCCCTACTAGCTGAAGCGGATTCTATGTTTATAATGGGGGGTGGTTTTCAATTTTCCATATTCTAATGACTATTCGAGTTTGTCCTGTATGTATTTATATATTCTTGTATTATTTATATTCTTGTATTTTATATTGATGTATTATATTTTTTGCTTGATCTCAGAATGTAATTGCTTTTTATGCTTTATATTAATTAAAATTCGTTTGCTGTATAGTCTTGCTTCCATCTGTGAGAAGTTGGGGGCTAGAAATGTGTTTTTTGGTTAAATTACCATCGTTTCGTCAGAAACTTCTCATATTCCTTTCCCTACATGGGGGAGCTCCCCTGAAGGCCCTCATGTGTCTTCGGAAAATTTTTTCATCTGGCTTTAATTATTTTGCTTATTTATTATAGTTTTATATTTCCTTTTGCTGCATTTGCGCATTGGTTTATAAAAACTCTGTTCTAGTTCTATATATTTAATAATTCAAGTTTTACTCCATCCATTATTTAAATTTTATCTTATATATATATATCATTTCTTGACCTTTTATCTTTTTACAATGCAGAATGCAGTGGTTACTGCTTTGGTCTAAGTTACGTGAATTTGTTTGTGAACAAGATATTTTTCGAATAAATAAACTCTTTTGTCACGGCATAACAGTTTTTATAACAGATTTTTTGACTTCACTGTTAAAACATTTTGAGCACAGAATCTGCAATCATACATTTAGATTGTAACATGGTTCACATGCAGTACAAAATCTTAGTAAATTATTTTCCTATCTTGCAGTTATTGTACTAAAAATCTTTGGTTTAATTTAATGAAATAATTTTTTATATTTTTCTCTGATACCTTTTATATTAAAGGAAATAACTGGTTTTTATTTAATTAAAAATATGACTAGGTCGGAAATTGAATATGTTATTGGCATAATGATTTAATGCTGTACCAAATAAGCAATTCGATCGACATCAGTAACATCCTTATACATTTCTCTTTAAATTTGGAAATATTCATCTATTCTACGTGCCTCTTTATTTACTGAAGAACTCAATATTCAAAGTTTCAAGTGAGCGAAGTATTGCACGTGCCAAGCCAAACACGATGTTCATCAAATAGCTTTGTTCATAAAGTGTTGGCAAGTTGTTCAAAGGACTCAGATCGAAACTTGGTATACTTACTTTTCATTCTTGTAAATTTTAGTTTTGTATTTCTATCAAAAATAAGTTATTAAAAACTAATTATTTTTTTTATATTCGTTCAGTTTATCTTATAAGGATTTGAATATTCATTTGTAAGGATCTTTAGTCATATGTTAACATTTTAATAATTTTTATGACTGATATAACTTCTTTTATAAAATCATCTCGCAATTACCAATAAATAAATTATCGCCATTCTTTAAATAAACATTCTCCATATACGTATACTGATATCTTCATTGAGGAAAGAAAATGTCGCTTAGTAAAGCTTGAATTACTGTATAAAAAAGCAAAAATTCCTATATAAAAAAGTAGAGTTAATACTGTTAATAAATCCTTGTCGAATCATGTTCTTAGACTGACTAAGAACATGATTCGACAAGGATTTATTTAACGAAACAGTATTAACTCTACTTTTTTTATGTAGGAATTTTTCCAGCATTAGCTTTAAATAGTGAGAGCATAAAAGTAGAAAAAATATGATACATTCACAAAAACAGGATGTTTGTGAACTACATTGTGCCTTTATATTTCTCAAGTTTAAATAATGCTACATTATTTTATTTTTAAGAAAAGCAAGAAATGTCTCAAAACTGAATATTTAGTGGTATATATATGTAACTGCTTTTCCAAAAAATATTATTAAGAGTATACGAAATTCTTTTAAGTAAGGATTTATTTATTTATTTATTTTAAGAACAGTTTTCTCTGGTAACGAATTTCATTATTAATTTTTTTAATTTATAGGGAAAAGAACTGCTTCTAACTGTAAAAAAAAAAAAAAAAAAAAAAAAAGATAAATATAGTCATAAATTTGTATATGAATTTGTAAGAAAAATGTAGCCATGCTGTTTTGAAGTTTTTTGAAACTTAAGAATATTTTTGAGTAATAATTATTAAGATGATGATTTAAATTTCATGTTCAAATAAATTAATTACATTTACTAACAATTTAATTTTATATTACTTATCTGGAGAAAAATATGATTAAAAATTTCACTAAAATCATAATCTGAAGCTTTTTTTTTCTTTTTCTCTTTAATTAATTTTGCTAAATATTTAAGTGTGGTTATTAAAAAACTGAAAGAAAAGCATTTATCGAGCTTTGTAAAAACCTCTAGAAAATTCTTTAAAAGTAAAAAAAAAAACAGTGAATCAAATTATTATTATTGTTGTTTTTAGAATGATTAGAAAACCTAGTTTACACAATAGTAATGAAGTTACTAATTTGCATAGATCTCTGTTATTCTACCTAATTATATATTTTTTCTGATAAATTTCTACTAACACTCACACTATATTCCTGTTAAAAGAAATCAACATTGACTGAGGACCATACTCGGCCGATAACTAAAGTGGCCAAACCATTAGACTATCCTTATCCACACACACACGCACACACACACACACACGCACACACACACACACACACACACACACACACACACACACACACACACACACACATGTTAAAAAACAAAACCTTTGTTAAATCGATAATTTGTTTTATTTATAGAGCCTCAAAAGATTTTTTGTTAATCAGAAACAAAATATTTTGTTGTTTTTTAAGCAAAAAATTTCGTTCATTCCACCAAGATTTTTATAGATCGAGAAAATTATTTTGTTGATTTAAACAAATGGGTTAGACAATTAAGCATATCACTCGCTCATTGGCTGAGTTTGGAGAAACATATGATGTAACTTATTGAATTATTCAGCAACAGTAAATCATCTATCAACGATATTCTTTTGGCCAATCTGACCTAGGAAACCTGCCAACATTCTTAATTATATTTTGTGGTATTGTTAACACCCGCCCTTTTTTTTTTTTTTTCCACTCCGATATTTTTGAGAGTATTTTTCTTCTTTTTAAATCGTAATTACATTTGAAGAATATTAATGTACAAATAAGAGATGTGGAAAAGAGTGGGTCCTAACAGTGGTCTACGGAACATTAATTAAAATGTTATCAAGCATGCCTAGGACGTATGTGTAGTCAATAGACTATAGTCCCTACAACACACATTTGGGTCAATTGTAGCAAAGTGGTTTTGTTAGCTGCATATAAATATTGTGTAAGTGAAAAAAAAATATATATAATAAAAATAAGTCAACAAAATAAATTTGGTTTTCCCAGCAAAACATTTTTCCAAGGATTTCTTCGTGTTTTCTTTCATACATTAATCTTATCCTAATTTGTTACATAATGTTGTGACTTCCGTATTTTAGTTTTCGTACAATTTTATATTGTTCTTTATGCAGTAATTCAAATAATGAAAATTTATACGTAATAGCGTCCAAATTTGCACTTTTATTAAAATCTACGATTTTAAATAACTTTTTTAAATAACTTTTTTCGAATAACTTTTCCCGAAAAATTCTTTTTTTAAAGTAGAAAGTACATGTTAAATATTACTTATACCAGTATCACAGAAGGTGTTTTCAAAGCAATTCTACATTTTTATGCTGAAAATAATCTTTTTCGTGCAAGTTTATGCAAAATTCTGCTCTATTCTGGCTTCTTAAGAAAATACTCAGCCAAGACAAAAAAAAAAAAAAAGTTTTATAAGCACACTCAAGAAATACACATTAATCATTTCCAGACCTAGATATAAACATACGAATTTTTCCCCATAAATTTAAAATTTCTGGTTAGGTGAGAAACTTATTATTAGTATTATTATTTTATCATTTTTAATTTTATGAAAATTACGCGATCAATAGAGTTGTAGGTATGGATTTTAAAATAAAGACACGTAAAAGCGAAGTAAATAATGGTTAATCTGTATAACATCATAATGTTCATTGGGAAATATTATTTTTGGTATTTAAATAGTAATTAAAAATACTTTCAATATGCTTCACAAACTATCCCAATTTTCTCCAGATCATTATTATAAGCTATTTTTTAATTATGAAGTAATTTTATAGTTTAAAACATTTATTTATCATAGCTATTAATTCGTATAAATATAATATATGGCCAACGTAGTTTTTAAATATTTATTTAATCATTTCTAGCAATAAAAATGTACTAGTTTATAAAAAAATATCTTATAAAATTGGGAGTAAAATAAATTGCAATTTTTATTTAACTTCTTCTTGGTACTATATTTAGTATTTTTTAAAGTAGCTAATAAATGTTCTTTATGGGAAAACCCATAAAAGTCCCGCCTCTATTTCAGCAGTTTCAAACATTCATTTTCTTCCAAGTACTAAGTACAGCTTTATTAATATCACTTAAATTAACCAAGAAACAAACTTTTCTCATCTATCTCTACTGTCGTAAATGACATTTTTTATTGAACGAAAATATATAAAGGATGAAAAAATATGTGAATCCGAAAGTTCATATAAATGATAGCAAAAGATATAAATTATATAATATATAAAACAGTTAGAAAAGACTATTAAAAGAATCTCTAAATGGCAATTTCTATAAATTTTAGCTTTTTAAACGTTAAAGTTTGGTTCCACTAATTTTAGCTTGTTAACTTTAGATTATATATTAAAAAATATTTTAACGTACTTAATTTATTAAAAGTTTAGTAGTTTTAATGATTTTTATGTGTTAAGTGAGCCATTAGCAACTGTTTTTGTTTGTTTATTCTGAAAATATATGATAGTTAATGAAGATTGTTCATAAAGAAATGTCCATTTTAAATACTCAAAATTTTGAAAAAAAAAAAAAAATACTTATTGTATATATATATATATATAAAGAAAGAAAGAAAATAATTAAAAATAGAGAAATTGTATTTAGCTTTAGACTTCGGAATCCATGTAACCCCTTAATTAAACGTGTTAGTTTGAAGTTGATTGAATTCAGAGGGTTTAACGTCGCTTTAGTGCTACGCATTAGGACATTGGCGAATCGTCTGAGCTTCACCCTTGGAGGAATTATATAAGAGGAGAGGAAATAACATGTCCAGAAACACAGGAAGCACAAATCGTAATTGAAGAAGCCATTAAGTAATACAGTTACATAAGAAATTTTGCTTTGTTATTGTGAAATTATTTAATATGGATCATTCGTGACGAACGTCGTTTAACTATGCGTCTCAAAATATCAAATAAAGAAAGTAACACAGTACTAGCCAATATTTTGTTAAATTCAATATGGTTCCTGCGGTAACCTTGGCTGCTATTGTGGCAGCCATCTTTAGTAGAGGACAGTTAACTTCAATTGCCCTGCTTGCTGATACGCCGCCTCTTATATCATTCCTGCAAAGTTTCACAGTGTTAAAAATAGTTTCTCAAAATTGAGCAAATTGTCTCAAAATAGCTCCGAAACAATATATGCTTAAATTTGAAAACCCGTGTACTCATTTTTGAGTGTATCGACATGCTCAAAAATAAAGATATTGGGATTCTTAGTGGTCAACCCTATTTTTGAGCATGTCAATATACTCAAATATGAGTACGTGGGTTTTCAAATTTAAGTATATATTGCTTCGGAGCTATTTTGAAGCAATTTTGCTCATTTTTGAGAAACCATTTTTAACAGTGTACCACTATTTGTAGTCCGCAAACATGCCATCAAAATTTTCATCCTCTGTAAAGGGCATAGCTCACCCGCTTCGATAAAACACCAGATGCATTAGTTTTAAGGAACATGGAGGATATTGAAGCCACAGTGGACTTTACGTGCACCAACTACCATTAATGTACACTACGGTCTGTGGTATGGGCGGAGATTGAAACTGTAATAGGCCGATTACGAGATCGACACTATTTAAAAAAAAAAAAAAAAAAAAAAAGTTAAAGTTTGAAGCTCATATTTCGATGCTTATATGTATTTGTAATAATGAATAATGAAGTCTTTTTTAGTTGCTTAGTTTATATCTTGATATAGTATTAACTATAGCATCTGAGAGATACAATATATATATATATATATATATTCTGTGAACATACATACATTCTATGACTAGGCGTTTAGAGTAAATGATGATTGTTATTTTAAATTCAAGCAAGAATAAAAAGAAAACGTCAAATAAAACGGTAAGTTGTAGCCATCAGAATTTTTTTCTCTCTCTACATATATATATACACAAATTCACACAGTACAAATTATTATTTATTAAAATTCTTTTCAATGATAAATTAAGACGAATTTTTTTTCATAGATGGTATATTACTCAATATCGAAAAAAGTCAATTTTCAGTCAATTTTCTTTTTTCCCCTAAAGTATTTTTTTCTTTTAATATATTTTTATTTATTTTTATTTAATGTTTTTGCTTAAAAAAGAAAAATAGTCTTTAATTTTCTGTTAAATTATCGCAGATCTATGGTTCAACTATTCATTTTTAAGGTATTTACGAGTTCTTTCAAGATATTTCCATATCTTCTCCTGCCAAGGAGAGGAGCGAAGCGATGCACACAAGTATACATTTTTTTTAGTGGTTGAAAATTACTAATATACATATATAATTTTTTATTTCACTTCAAAATATTACAAATAATTATAATTATGTACATTTATATGAAATTTTGTCCTACGCTGCCATATTTAACATTATGAAAAAATGGGATGACAGTGCCCCCTATTGAGCGATTAATCCCCAAATGTATCAGCACCAATTTAAGTCAAAGTCCAACAAAATATCACATTTGGTTAAATTTAGTCCATTGGTTTGTGGAATAAAATGTTTCATACACGCACAGAGACGACCAGATAGACATTTTCAAAAAATGGTCATGTCGCGTAACAACATCCCAAAGCTTGTATAAATACACTGAAAAAGAGCGGTTGAAAAATTTCCTGAATTCAATACTTTCTTCTTAGATATAATAGAAGAAAGTAAAAATAAAGTAAAATAAAAATTAATATGAATATTAAACGCTAAATTTCGATTAAAAAAAATAATCCTTAATTGAGATATATTTTATTTTATCGTTCCAAATTAAAGAATGTTTTGCAATATATAAGTGTTACCCGATTTATTAATTATTCATACGTAAAATTGAGTTAAAAGAAAAAAGAAAAGAAAAAACTTTTTTTTTTTTTTTTTTTTTTTTTAAATAGATGGGTTTTAAAGATTAATATTTCATGCTTGAATAAAAATAAAGCAGTTTTGGAAAGCACGTTTTTTTTTTTTTTTTTTTTCACTTGGAAAACTTAGATGAAAATATTTTTTTATAGATTAAAGGATAATATAACAAGTGAATTTAGATTTTCTTCTTTTTTTAAAAAACCAAAGTAAAGATATATATTAGTCTGTAATTATTTTAGAAAATATTCATAAAATATCGAGCCTATAAATAAGTTAGTCTCATTTTATTTGCTGCGGTAACGAAGTATTTTTAAAACTCCGAGGTTGTTTATGATTTGGCATCTGTATTTATTTATAAAATTGTATAAATAAATACAATACATACTTCCGGTTCACTGAAAAAAATTACTGCATATCAGTGCCTTCATCGTCTGATATATACCTAAACTGATAAACACAGTTTTACATAAGGACCTTCTCACATATCAATTTGTGCAATCATAAGCTATAGAATCTGAGATGTAGATTTCCCGGAAATTGCAGCATAGTAGATCTAACTATTGGATGACAAGCACTGAAACTCTGAAATGAAAGTCATCAGTTCATGAAAAAAAGAAGCTAAATGTACAGCATTTTTTTCAGGTTCATAGCTGTCATAAAATGTATGTCATACATTCAGAGACACACATTTTCTAAAAAATGATAAAATCATGAGCACGACCTCTCAAAATATGCAAATCTTTCGAAAACCGGTAATCAAAATTTATTATTAACTTAATAGAAGTGAAATTTTTCAACACAAAAGAAAATAAAATTTGAACATTTTCAACATGTTCATGTTCAGGGATTTGAATTTCATACAGAAATAATTGTTAAAATGTCTCTAAATATTTTCCAGAATAATTATAAGGATATTTTCCTAGAATTAAAGACTAATTAATGTTTAAAGGCTGTTTTCAACAAATTAAATAATTTCTATCTTTAAAATTAAAGTGTTGCAAAAAGGAAAATAAAAGTTAAATTTTAAAATTATGCATTACATAAATTTAAAAATAATGTGCTATTTTTCAGTTTGTTGCAAATTATTTTGCTTTAGCCCAATCTAAATCTTTATTAGTGGTTTTATATAAATGGTTTTTTACATAAATGTTTTCTAACTTATGTTAATATAATTGAGTTATAATTATGTTAAGCTTTTTGGAATAAACTTATTGTTCAGAATGCATGCGTTTGCTTTATTGATTATTTTGTTTAAAATTTCTTTTCGATTTAAATAGATTCTATATTTTTACTTCCATTATCCTACTAGCGTAGGTAATGGAAGTATTGTATTCGGTCCAACTATTCGATATCGAATTTTCACCTAATTTACACATTTTAGTGCCTCTTGAGCCCAAAAAATTAGTTTTTGGCAATTGGTCAGTGCGTGAGTATGTATGTGTATGTATGTCTGGAATCTTCTCGCTATCATATCTCCGAAACTAATAAATATTGAACTACGAAGCTTCACAGTTGATAGAGGTCTGGTGTACAGATGAATGTTCCAAATTTTGGTGAAAATTGGAAAATCAGAAGTGGGCCATCAGAAAGCGGAAATGGGACCGTAAGTCCGCATCTCAAAAAAGGCTCAAACGATTTTCTTCAAAGTTGCTATATAAACACTCTATTAGATGCCCTTTCGAATGATATGGTCGGCCCAGGAAAATTAATAGGCGTCCTGTATAAATAGTTCAATTTTAGGTCTCGCAAGTGCATTCCTTTAAAAACGGCTGTACGGATTTTTTTCAAACTCGCCATATTAACTCTCTTTTAAATATCCTTTTGTATGTAATTATTGTTTTCCGGTCAATATATGAGAATATCAAGTTTTGGTAAAAGTTGGTATCTCAAAAACGGCTCTGACAATTTTCTTAAAAATTATTTCATTAATCTATTTTAGATACCCTTTCTCATAACTCGCTATCTAAACTCCGTTTTATATGTTTTTATACGTGTATCAAGTTTCTCTTACTGAAAATTTCAAAAAATGTCTATAATATCTCCAAAAAATACATATAATACGTGTGATAGCGGGTAATGGAAGTCATGTTGTCATTTCACACCAGATTTTTAGTATCTGTTTTTAATTTAAAACTTCCTCAGATGTATTATCTTTTAAAAAATATATCATTCTTAGATTCATAATATTATTTATAACAAGACGAAATTCTACTTCTTAAAAAAAGACATTATTCATTTATTTAAATTTGGGGCAAAATAATTTTTTTTTTCATGTTAATTATTTATATATCATTTTACTTCAAAGAATTAAACAAAGTTTTCGTTCTGCGTTATTTCATTTCTCATTAACCAGTGCTTTAAAAGACTAGCTTTCTTTGTATGTTAATTACTCACAAAATAATCATAAAAATGCAGGGAATTTGTTTGTTTTGTTTATATAAACATGTCTTTTATTTAAATGAATCTGGTGATTTTAATATTAATGCTTAGGATTGTGAAAAGAAATGCACAGTAAAGAATAATTTAAAACTATGACTGTTGTTATTTTATTTCAATTAAGATATTTCATTTGCATGCAAAAGACTAAATTTCTGAAAAAAAAAAAAATGAAAAATTTAATAAGAAAGTTAAAATAATAATATTTTTGTCTTAATGCTTTTCAGAAAAATAAAAAATGTTTTTTATCAAAATTTCCAAATTATATATATATATATATATATATATATATATATATGTAATTTAAAAATTTAATAAAATAATAACATTTACAAAAATAAAATTATACTCATCCCCCCCCTCTTCTGTCTCATCTTATCTTTTATTTACCGGCAACTAAATGACTAATACAATCTGAACAACAAAGTTTCATTAAAATAAAAAAATTAAATAATATTTAATAAAATAATTGTAACTTATAAACTTCTAAGTCATGACGCTTTACTATGTACAATTCATATTCAAAAAATTTATTATTAGGAACAATTATTATAAAGAATTTTTCATTATTAGGAACATCCAATACATGCTTAAGCTCTCAAATCACTGTATTTACGAGTAAATAAATGTGGAATTCAGAGAACTTTCAATAAAGTCACGACGCTTTACTATGTACAATTCATATTCAAATAATTTATTTTTAGGAACAATTATTATAAAGAATTTTTCATTATTAGGAACATCCAATACATGCTTAAGCTCTCAAATCACTGTATTTACGAGTAAATAAATGTGGAATTCAGAGAACTTTCAATAAAGTCATGACGCTTTACTATGTACAATTCATATTCAAATAATTTATTATTAGGAACAATTATTATAAAAAATTTTTCATTATTAGGAACATCCAATACATGCTTAAGCTCTCAAATCACTGTATTTACGAGTAAATAAATGTGGAATTCAGAGAACTTTCAATAAAGTCATGACGCTTTACTATGTACAATTCATATTCAAATAATTTATTAATAGGAACAATTATTATAAAGAATTTTTCATTATTAGGAACATCCAATGCATGCTTAAGCTCTCAAATCACTGTATTTACGAGTAAATAAATGTGGAATTCAGAGAACTTTCAATAAAGTCATGACGCTTTACTATGTACAATTCATATTCAAATAATTTATTATTAGGAACAATTATTATAAAGAATTTTTCATTATTAGGAACATCCAATATATGCTTAAGCTCTCAAATCACTGTATTTACGAGTGAATAAATGTGGAATTCAGAGAACTTTCAATATAGTCATGTCGCTTTACTATGTACAATTTATATTCAAATAATTTATTATTAGGAACAGTTATTATAAAGAATTTTTCATTATTAGGAACATCCAATACATGCTTAAGCTCTCAAATCACTGTATTTACGAGTAAATAAATGTGGAATTCAGAGAACTTTCAATAAAGTCATGACGCTTTACTATGTACAATTCATATTCAAATAATTTATTATTAGGAACAATTATTATAAAGAATTTTTCATTATTAGGAACATCCAATACATGCTTAAGCTCTCAAATCACTGTATTTACGAGTAAATAAATGTGGAATTCAGAGAACTTTCAATAAAGTCATGGTGCTTTACTATGTACAATTTATATTCAAATAATTTATTATTAGGAACAATTATTATAAAGAATTTTTCATTATTAGGAACATCCAATACATGCTTAAGCTCTCAAATCACTGTATTTCCGAGTAAATAAATGTGGAATTCAGAGAACTTTCAATAAAGTCATGACGCTTTACTATGTACAATTCATATTCAAATAATTTATTATTAGGAACAATTATTATGAAGAATTTTTCATTATTAGGAACATCCAATACATGCTTAAGCTCTCAAATCACTGTATTTACGAGTAAATAAATGTGGAATTCAGAGAACTTTCAATAAAGTCATGACGCTTTACTATGTACAATTCATATTCAAATAATTTATTATTAGGAACAATTATTATAAAGGATTTTTCATTATTAGGAACATCCAATACATGCTTAAGCTCTCAAATCACTGTATTTACGAGTAAATAAATGTGGAATTCAGAGAACTTTCAATAAAGTCATGACGCTTTACTATGTACAATTAATATTCAAATAATTTATTATTAGGAACAATTATTATAAAGAATTTTTCATTATTAGGAACATCCAATACATGCTTAAGCTCTCAAATCACTGTATTTACGAGTAAATAAATGTGGAATTCAGAGAACTTTCAATAAAGTCATGACGCTTTATTATGTGCAATTCATATTCAAATAATTTATTATTAGGAACAATTATTATAAACAATTCTTCATTATTAGAAACATCCAATACATGCTTAAGCTCTCAAATCACTGTATTTTTGAGAAAATAACTGTGGAATGCAGAGAACTTTCAATAAAGTCATCAGGCTTTACTATGTACTATTCATATTCAAATAATGTATTATTCGGAACAATTATTATAAACAATTTTTCATTATTAGGAACAACCCATACATGCTTAAGCTCTCGAATCACTGTATTTACGAAAAAATAACTGTGGAATGCAGAAAAATTTCAACAAAAATATCAGATATATTTTTGAGTTTACCTGTGGTTTACATTTTTTCCCTTTTAAAATTCATTTTGTAAAATATCCGACATGCTTGATGTTTTTCCATAATAAATAAATAAATTGATGCATGTTTTTTTTTTTTTTTTTTTTTTTTTTTTTTTTTGTATTATGCTTATTTTTGACTGAATGTAAATCAATGGAGGGTTTCTTTCTTCCTTAAACAGAAATCACACTAATTTTAATTAAAAAAATAAAATATTGTGCTCATCTGTTGCTTCGATAAAAAAAATGCATACCTCATAAATATTTAAAATTACTAGCTTCTTATTGTCAAAGAGCTTTCAAATTTTATGTATGAACTAGCAGGCTTTGCCCGCTTCGCTGGTCACTATTTTTAAATGAATCACTATAATTACTGAATTCTCAAAATTGCATTAATTTTTATCACATGAAAAAAAAAAAAAAAAGCGAAACAAAATCTGATTAGGAAAAATGTCGCACCGGGTTTTCACTGCCTTCGGAAAAAATTCCCAAAATGCTCTAACTCTTATTTATGTTACTTTCCCCCTTCGCCTCCCCTGCCGTCTATCCTAATAATTTTACAAATTCGAAAATATCCGCAATCGATTTGTAAATATCAAAAACCTCTATGCACCAGTTTTGCACGATCTATCTCTATTTTTATTTTTTTACCCCACCACTCCCCCCCTTCCCAATAATTTTAAAAATTCGAAAATATCCGCAATCGATTTGTAAGTATCGAAAACCCGTATGTACCAATTTTGAATGATCTAACTCTATTTTATTTTTTTTTGCCCCTCCGCCCCCCTCCCGTCCCTCCTAATAACGTTACACTTTCGAAAATATCCCCATTCGACTTGTAGGCCTCTAAAACCAATCTGTACCAATTTTGAACGGCCTAACTGCATTTCTATTTGTTTTTGTCCATACCCCCCCCCCTCACCGCCCCTCCTAATAATTTTACAAATTCAAAAATATCCGCATTCGATTTTAAGTATCGAAAACCATTTGTCTACCAATTTCGAACGATCTAACTCTATTTTTATTTTTTAGCCCCCCCCCCCATCCCCTCCCCCCTTCTCGCCCCTCCTAATAACTTTACACTTTCGAAAATATCCCCATTCGACTTGCAGGCCTTTAAAACCTATCTGTACCAATTTTGAATGCCCTAAATGTATTTCTATTTGTTTTTGCCCATAGCCCCCCCTTACCGCTCCTCCCCCTTCCCGCACCTCCTAATAATTTTACAAATTTGAAAATATCCGCAATCGATTTGTAAGTATCGAAAACCTCTGTATACCAAATTTGAACGATCTAACTCTATTTTTATTTTTTTGCCCCCCCCCCTTTCTCTCCCCTCCTAATAACTTTACACTTTCGAAAATATCCCCATTCGACTTGAAGGCTATTGTACCAATTTTCAAAGGCCTAACTGTATTTCTAATTGTTTTGCCCCTGCTGCCCCACCTGGGGGCTGAATTTTTAAAATTCCAGAAATTGGTTTTTAGATATTTGTATTAGCTCTATTTTATAGCAAAAATTTCACGTATATCTGTTTTTTTTTTGTTGTTGTTTTGTTTTGTTTTGTTTGAGATATATATAGGATTATGCGAAATCGCGTTTTACGCATGTGAAATCCCGTTTTGCCCCCCCCCCCCCACGCCCCTCCTTGGGGACCGAATTTCGAAAATTCCAGAAATTGGTTTTTAGACATTTATATTAAAGCAAATATATTTTAAAGCAAAAATTTTACGGATATCTGTTTTTTTGTTTGAGATATGAAGGATTTTTTGAATTCACGTTTTGCCCCCCTCCCCTCCCCTTGGGGGGCGAATTTTTTCAATTTTTTTTCCCTAAACCATCCCTGACCTATAAGGAAAAAAACAAAAATAGAATGATCGAAATCGGTCAAGTTGTTTACGTTTTATAAAGGACATACAGACAAACATTCATTTTTATATATATAGATAAGCGTGATCTTAGAATTGTTAAATGAATTATAATGTTAAACCAACTTTTAAAATTCGTTTGAAAGAATGTGTTTTAAGAATGAAGTGCTCATTGTTACATATCCAAATGGATTTTAAAAGACGGATAACTTTTTTTTTTTTTTTTTTTTGACAATATATACTAAATGGAAACGCTTTCTTTTTTTTCTGCTTTAGTAACAAGTTTAAATGAACGATTTTTAAGAATTTATGACTCATTACTAAAAGAAAATCTTATGAAATACTCTCATGCTTTTTGTCAAAAATTAAATTCTGTCAACAAGAAGAAATTTATTATTATTACTTTTTAATGCGTAAATTATCTTTCTTCTTTTAACTTTAGAAGTATAATTAGAAGTATAATAATGATAATTTTATGAAATGATATTTGAAAATGTTAATATCTATAGTAAATAATGTTTCCTAGAAATAATTATCGTAATTTAAAACTTGAATTTTGGTACTTTATTTAGACAAAAGAGTGAGTTCCGTTTGCAATTTATTATTGCTGTCTCGTGCTGTATATTTCAAATATTGGATGGTGGTGGAAAAATGTTTATTTTAAAATGAAAGTAATAGAAAAAGCATCGTCACTATTTTGCGGTAGATTGCTTTAAATCACTGTTATGCAATAATAATAATAACTAGTGGATCTGCAGATCAGGAGCCTCAACGTCCTATTTGCATCAGACATTTTTCAATAGGTCATTTTTATTTATTTCTTATTATATAATAGTATATATTGATTCGATCGACTTATTACCATAATCAGATACATTCCTGAGGGGGGCTGCCGCCCCCCTCAACCCCCCGCTGTATCATATAAAGTGTTACGGAATTGTAAATAATTGCATTTATTTTTGTATAAATTTTTTCAAAGAGGCTTAGTAAGTCGATAAAATGCTAATTTTGTGCATTTCTAGTCGTTTTAGCGTTAAAATAGCGTAATTTTCCTTTAAAAACGAATTGAAATGCTCCAATAAGGGAAGAAATGGATTTGGCGACTGTTTCCCTCCTTGGCGATTTTTTTGGCGACCTTGGCAAGAAAATCCTTATTAGGGATATACCAAATATGGAGTGTATAAAGTGCGCGCTTAAATTAAAAATTCGTCCATAGGCTCTAATGTTACGAAATTCTTTCGTGTGTCTTTGTAAACGAACCATAAACATAGTATACACCAGTAAAAACTATTCAGCTTATTTTTCGTTTAAAATTAATAATTGTTCCAAATTTAACATCGTTTGGATGACTAAGTGACATTGTCAGAACACTTTTGTAAGGTCCTGTACATTAATTAGAAAGCTTAAGAGCACATATTTTCTTCAAGCAACATAAGTTTAAGCATCTTACTCACGTACTCTAGTTTCATTTTCTTCATTGCAAAGTAATGATATTAAAATGCGTTTAAACGAAATTCACCCCATACGGCGTAATGTTAAGAATTTTGGCGTGTCCCTGTACACAGTTTATAAAAAATATAGCAATGAAAATTATACAGCTACTTATATGGAAAGCTGGAATGTGTGCGAACAATTTGCAAGTCAATCGAAGGATTTTTGCGGCCGCTATTGCGGTACATACAAATTCTTCCCATAGGCCGTAAGGATAAGAAAATTTTTGGCGTGTCCCTGTACACGAACAACAAAGGGAATACACACCTAACACTATACAGCTGATTCCGTTGGACTCGTGAATATGTGTACCAAATTGCAAGTCTATAGCGTTATTTTTGGGGCCGCTATCGCGGTACATACAAATTCTTCACATAGGCCGTAATGATAAAAAAAACTTTGGCGTGTCCCTGTACACGAACTACAAATGGAATGCACACCCAAAACTATACAGCTAATTTCGTGGGGATCATGAACATGTGTACAAAGTTTCAAGTAAATAGCGTGGTTTTTACGGCCGCTATCGCACGACAGACAGACAGACAGACAGACGGACGGACCGACGGAACCCAAAATCCTTTTGAGTCTCAACAGAGGGCCTCCACTGACGTTTCGGCAAAAATTGAAGTCAATAGCTTGATTTTTGAGGCGGCTATCGCGGTACATACAGATTCTTCCCATAGGACGTAATGATAGAAAATCTTTGGCGTGTCCCTGTACACGAACTACAAATGGAATACACACCTAAAACTAAACAGCTGATTCCGTTGGGCTTATGAACATGTGTACCAAATTGCAAGTCGAAAGCGTGATTTTTGTGGCTGCTATCGCGGTACATACAAATTCCTCCCATAGGCCGTAATGATAAGAAAAACTTTGGCGTTATCCCTGTACACGAATTACAAATGCAATACACATCCAAAACTATACAGCTGATTTCGTGGGGCACATGAACACGTGTACCAAATTGCAAGTCAATAGCGTGATTTTTGTGGCCGCTATCGTGATACATACAAATTCCTCCCGTAGGCCGTAATGATAAGAAAATCTTTGACGTGTCCCTGTATACGAACTACAAATGGAGTACATACCAAAAACTATACAGCTGATTTCGTGGGGCTCATGAACACGTGTACCAAATTGGAAGTCAATAGCGTGATTTTTGTGGCCGCTATCGTGATACATACAAATTCCTCCCATAGGCCGTAATGATAAGAAAAACTTTGGCGTGTCCCTGTATACGAACTACAAATGGAGTACATACCACAAACTATACAGCTGGTTTCGTGGGGCTCATCAACACGTGTACCAAATTTCAAGTCAATAGCGCTATTTTTGCGGCCGCTATCGCGATACATACAAATTCCTCCCATAGGCCGTAATGATAAGAAAAACTTTGGCGTATCCCTGTATACGAACTACAAATGGAGTACATACCAAAAACTATACAGCTGATTTCGTGGGGCTCATGAACACGTGTACCAAATTTCAAGTCAATAGCGCTATTTTTGCGGCCGTTATCGCGCGACAGACAAACAGACAGACACAGCCCAAAACCGTTTTGAGTCTCAACAGCTCCACTGACGTTTCGGCAATAATAACTTCTTAAATAATTTAGTCCTCAGAAAGAACCACTGTTGGATCTTGTCGTGAACATCAGTGGTCAAATTGTGCCAAATGAATTGCAGTCCTCAAATGGCAAAACATTTTTTTTTTTTTTTATGTTGAAATTAATTTCACTGATGAAACTGACTAAAATCTTAAATAAATAAATAAACAAAAATGCAATTTCATATTATACAGTATTTACATCATTACAATTTATAGGTTAATACCATTTAATCAGGATAATGTTTTATTTTCGAAAATTAAAGTTTAAAAAAAAAAAAATCTTTTTCTCAGAATTTTGTAATTTTTTTATTTTATTCGATCATATTTCATTCAAAAAGTACCGTTTCATATGGGGATTATTACCCAGACGCATACACTTTGCACTTCTGCATACATAATGAACAACCATAACAAAATGACTAAAATTAAATGTTATTTATATTGTTCAATTTCTTAACAAGATATTCCTTATTATTCCATATTTACGAATAAATATAACTTTCTCATATTAATTATTTATATGTCATTTTACTTCAAAGAATTAAACAAAGTTTTCGTTCTGCATTATTTCATTTCTCATTAACTGGCGCTTTGAGAAACTTTCTTTCTTTAGTATGTTAATTGTTCCCAAAATAATCTAAAATCATGCAGTGAATCATTTCTTTTGTTTATTTAAAGAAAACGTTTTCTTTAAATGAATCTCGTGATTTTAATATCATTGCTCATGGTTGTAATTAATAAATAATAATAATAATAATAATAAGGCAAAGCGTCATTTAAAAATATAAATGTTGATATTTTATTGTCATTAAAATATTTTATTTATACATAAAAAAATTAAATGCATGGAAAAAGTTCGAAAAATGTTTATATATATAGAATTTAATTTTTCAACACCAATACTTGAGTACATTTTTATCTAAGAGAAAACTTTGCATATATTTACTTACTAATTGTTTTGAAAAAGAAAAAGAAAAAGGCTTGAATTTTTGAGCCAAATCGTAATATATATACTATATTATACTATATATATATATAAAATGAAATACTGCCGAGTTTTATGAAGTTTTTCGGAGGCTCCAAAATAATTCGTCAGTCTAAGTGTCACATTGAAAAGGCAGTGAATTTTCTTTATTTCCTTTGTTTTCTTTTCTTTTTTTCATACTTCTTTTAAATGGACCAAGGTAACATGTCATACAGTTAAAATTAAAAGTTTCGCTGCGGTTCATACTTGATTAAGTAAGATTTAAGGACAATGTTTTAATTTTGAGACACCATGCTTTTAAGGGTTAAGCTATAAAGAAAAAGTATTTTTGAAACAAGCAAATAACATCATAAATAATAATAATGATAATAATAATAATGATAATAATAATAATGATAATAATTATAATAATAATAAGATGATGATGAAGCAATTTTGTTTTTATTAACATACTGTAATTTTCTCGGATCATATTTTATCCACAAATTATCTTTTCGTAAAACGAAATATTAGCATACTGTGAACTTTTCATTTATGTACCCATAATGAACTTAACGATAACGATACGACACTATAGACACTAATTTGGCAAAATCGTTTGTTTGTTTTTATTGATTTTATTTTATACTTTACATTTTTTTTTTCACAAAATGTATCGAGAGAGAAAGGTTCTTATGCAAACTACATTGTTAAAAATATAAGTCTCAAAAGAAAAAAAAAAAAAAGAACCAAGTGTTTTAGATGCTGATAAAAAGTATAAAGTACTAACGGAGTATTATTGTGGCATTTGTAAAGACTAACTTAACGAAGATCAAATAACAAAATGCATGCAAATATTGTAGCTTTGTTTTATGCCATATTTATAGTTTAAAGTCATTTGTGAAGAATTTTTTGTTTGGTGAATATGTCAAGTTTGACAAATCAGCGGGGCTTAGTGGTTAACGTCTTCAGTTTCAAAACAAAAGATGAAAAAGGAAATTAAAAAATTTTTAACTGATAATAAAGATAATAAGAACAGTTTATTATAATAAACAAAATTTTATGTTTTTACTGTTTAGTTTAAGTATAATCGTAAATAAATATAATTTTTAATTAATACTTCAGAAATGTAACAAATATTATTTATTTGTTTCAAACAAAAAATATTTCATATTAGTATGATTTGCTTTTGTAAGTTCTTTTTACTTATTATTATTATTATTATTATTATTATTATTATTATTATTACTTTTGTAAAAATATAAAACTTTTATTAGTAAAATAAATACAACCACAACACTCTATCACTTTGACTTTGTAATTTTTATTGGTTATGTGAGTTAAAGCCGATTGACTACACTAGGATCCTAGTCCTATAGGTGAAATGCCCTCCACGGGAATCTTTCTAAGGGGTCCTATCTCGTATTTACGCGAGATTAAAATAAAACCACGGAAAACTTCAAACGGCTATGACGAAGAATGCTACCTGGAAATGAACCATGCATTACCCATTTATTACATGCTAAGCACATGTAATTTTAACTGGAATCGTCTTCTAATAATTGAGTATCTTGCAATTGCTCTTCCAGGAATTTTCATTAAAAGTATAAAAATTAAAATTAAACAAAATAAAGGAAATACACACACACACACATATATATGTATGCATATATATATATATATATATATATATATATATATATACTATATAAAATAGGTGTTCAAATTATTAGATTTTTTTTTTTTTTTTTTTTTGACAATCTTTCAATTACTTAATTACTGCATGAAATGTCCTGAAAGATCATACATCCACAGAATATTTAAAAACCCATATTTTCTACTACCCATTTAGTTGAGAGGGCAATTAGGGGCCAACCACAAATTGAAGAAGAGCGAAAATACTTTGTATATCACAACTGTATCACAAAAAGCTACAAATGACTTGTATCTTTAACACATTGTTCCACATACCACATACAACATTTGTATGTTTTGATGCGGGAATTACGAAATTATTTAGGCAGATATAATTTTTATTTTCAAAAATTACTATTTTTTTTGACCAAATTTTTCCTTATATCAGATTTTCATAAAATTCTACAAAACTTGCTGAAAAATCGACAAAACGTTAGCAAAACTTTATTCTGAAACACAAAATTCACACGTATGATATTCATTGAGGTATGAGGATTTTTAGTAAATATTATTTTACTGCGCATGCGCGAAAGATAGGGAAATTTTTATTACATAAGTTGCAAGCTAGATATATTGAGCAATTTCTGTCAAAAGTTCATTTGAATTGCGAAAAAATTAATCAGATTGTTGGCAAAAGAACGAGCTATATTTTAGGTATTTTCCAGAGTTGAAATTCCATAAGGCGACTTTGGCAACTTTGGCAACTTTCATAAAAATATCATTACGGGCTCTATTTACGGGTTGAAAATTCATTAAATAAAATGCATTCGTCGACTAGAACCTGCTTATGTTTTTACAAATTACTTTTCTCCACGTAAAAGTGTTGACAACTTTCATAATATCATTGCTCACATACTGCGATTTAATTTGAAGATCCCATTATTTCAACCGCTTGGCAGTATTTCTCTTTTGTGAAAAACCCCTTTAGAGGCTTGTAACTTTAACTTATTTTTATTTATTTGCTAAGATTTCTGATTTCATAAGGGATTTTTTACAAAAAGAACTTTTGCAACGAGATTGAAATAATTGGATCTTCAAATTAAATACACGGCATGTGTATTTATTATCCCCTTATAAAATTTCAACACTGGAAAATACCTAAAATCTAGGTCGTTCTTTTGCCGACAATTTGCTTACTTTTTCCACTAGTCAAATGAAATTTTGAAAAAAGATGCTCAATTATTTAGCTCTCAACCTATGCAATATTTTTTTCTTCTGTTTTTCGCGCATGCGCAGTAAAATAATATTTTATAAAAATGCATATATCTCAACGAATATTACATGTGGGGATTTTGTGTTACAGAACAATGTTTCTCTAACGTTTTGTCAAATTTTCAGCAAGTTTTGTTGAATTTTATGGAAATCTGTTCTAGTTGTAAGCAGAAAACTTATCAAAACATTAGTAATTTTTGAAAAGAAAAGAATATATATATATATGCCTAAATAATTGCGCTATTCCTGCACCAAAACATACAAATATCGTATATGGTATGTGCAACATTGTGTTAAAGTTACAAGTCGTCTGTAGCCTTTTGCGATACAGGTGATACAAAGTATTTTCGTTTGTCTTCAATTTGTGGTTGGTCCCCTATTAGCACTCTGGACTGAATCGACAATGAAAAATATAAGTTTTTAAATATTCTTTGCATGTATGAATTTTCAGGCCATTTCGTGTAGTATTTATTCAGATAAAATTCAGTATTTGTTCAAAAAAAAATCTAATAATTTGAACAATTACTGTATATTTTACACACACACACATATACATACATACATACATACATACACACACACACACACATATATATATATATATATATATATGTATGTATACAGTATACATACAATATATCGTAGTTGAAAATCAAAATACACTTTTAAGTAATTGGAATTAATGCGACAAACTTTAAATTCTATTTTTTATTAAGAATTAAAATAAAAATTGGAAATTGGAAATTTGTATTCATGTAATACAAAATATTGCTTTTAGTTGCAGAATATAATGGATAATTAACCCAACGTCCTTATTTTAGAAAAGATTCTCGATTTCGTTCATCCACAAAATATATACTGAAAATAATGACTGGTATTAGTTCTTATCTACTTTGCAAAAGAAAAAAAAAAAAAGTTAAAATTTCTGAAAATATTTTCGTTTACTTTCACACGAGCATTACTACAAACTTTTAGTTTAAAACCATTTTTAGATAATACTTTAAAATATAAACAGCGTACTTTTAATGTATTCGTTTTTTCTTAGTGACGTACAGGAGTAATATATTATGATCAAAAGCAACTAGTTATTTAATGCAAGAAAGCCATTTTTTGTTTTAACGTTGAAAGTTTTCCGTTGAAAAAGGAGGAAAAACATCGCTGTTTCAAATTTTATGAGTTTGTAAATTTTCCGGAAAAGTATTATTTACGACTTTAAGTTTAGGTAATGTTTCTTAAAAGATCGCATCAGGTATGAAATATTGGTGTCGTTAAATATAAATAATTACTGTTTAGAAAATCCCAATGAAAAATAGGAGTGAAATCATACCTTCAAATAATATACAGATAAATGCATTCATCATTTATGTAACAGCAATTATGAATGAAATAGACTTTATTTTATCTATTTATGTAAGACTATAAAATTTAATAAAAAAATATATCTGATTTTTTTTTTTTTGTGATTAACTTTAACCCCTTGAACTGCAATTTATTTTCAGTCAGCACTGCTCATGCAGACAATTTTTTTTTTTTTTTTTTTAGTTTTAAGAGGAGGGATTCATATAGAAACTTACAGTTTTGTTGCTCAAATAATTTGTTATTATTAAAAATAATATTTGTTTCACATATTTATACGAATGTTTATTGTTATATATACATATAAGAACATAATTAGTGTCGGGAAATTCATGATGAGCTGGACTCGTCTTTTCAGTTCAAGGGGTTAATTTATAGCACAAAATTCTCTATAAACAACCAATTAGAAATCGATGTGATCTTTTCGATTCTGGTAGCAAAAATTTTGTTAAGACTCAACCAAAGTAAAAATTTTTTGATGTTCTAATAAAATATATTATTGTATATAGATAGAAAATTTAAACGTTCGACGGATAAATATTTTTGAGTAACGAAAGAAATTCACTCACGCATATTTATTGATAAATGTGTACAGACATTACAAAAAGAAAAAAAAAAAAAAAAAAAAAAAAGAAGTAAAATCTTGGATTTCTTTAAATTAGGAAATCAACGGATGGCCGAACTGGCAGATGCACACTTAGAATTACGCAAGATAAACTTTACATATTTTTTTTTTTTTAAACAATATATTTTTCTTTATTATAATTGATTGCTATTGTTATCTTTCATTGCCATTCAACATTTATGTAATTGAAAATAAATAAATTTTTATCTCTCAGATGGTGTCTACAGATAATACATCAAAAAATTTCAACCTTCGTATGAGAGAATTGTGCAGAACAATTATAGACCGAGATTTTTCAGTTAGCAGAACTTAAAAATAAGGTACCTGATCATCTTAAAAGAAGGTACTTGATTCGAATCTTTGCTGGGTACTTTTCGCGGTAGTACACTGAGAAAAAAAAATATACCGCCTTTCTCTAGTATGAATAAGTGGCCATTTTCTAAATCCCTTAACTAGGAATATAGATTTTCGAGCTTTGCGCACGCTAATAAACTGAATAGACAAAATGATCGAGAATTTCTAGTGTACGCATTTCTAGATGGTGAAACAATATTCTGAATCATTTGTATTGCGAGAAATTCTCGCTTGGTTTTCTAGAATTGGGTAATAAACCAAGATTATAGTTGCAGAAACCCACCTCTTGTAGTCTCATTTATTTTCAGAGATTTTAAAATAACTTTGCCCTCGATAATATAAGCAAACGCTCTAGAATTCTAATAGGGGCTTCTAGAACTCGCTTTCGAAGGGGACTAGAATTTATAAGGATGACATGGAACTATTTTTTCTAGAGCCACAATTTAGATTCTAGATATCAGTTACAGAATTTTGTCTCATTGTAAGAAAATAATACGAACAATCCACCAAAAGTTTATTTTTTAAAGTTTTTTAATATATATTTTTTATTTTTTATAATTTTCCTTATTATTACCTTTTCTATTATTTTCGTTAAATATATTGTCGATTACGTGATTGTTTCCTATAAAATTCGCAATGACCTTCAATTATTTTGAAAATTGTATTATTTTATGCATAGATAAATGGAAAAACTTAAAAGAAAAATAAATAAAAACTTGATTAGGCTTTAATGAACATTTTGCATGCAATAGACATAACGAAGTCTCTTATATGTTGTTCTAGAAACTTTTTTTTTAAAATACGATCAAATAAAAAAAAAAAAAAACTTTATAAAATTATTAATTAAATATATTTCAATTAAATTATAGATTTTCTAACTAAATATGAATAAAAAATAACTTTAATTAAAAAATAACTTTAATAGTTGTTATAAAATATTTTTTTAATGTCGTTTTATTTTTATCAGTTAAATGAAATACAATATAAAATGTTTGTAAAAATTCAAAAAGATGTATATAAAATTTAAGTATTGAATTTTTCAGTACTCTAAATGTATCTGGTAAAAATAAATAATAAAAAAATGCAAAATCCCATACCTTCCATTTCAATCCATTGTAACGGTTATTGCGGATTGCTGCTTGTACACTGTGCGGACACGTCGTTTTTCTTGTGGATAGCTATTAAAGTGAAGAATTGCATGTCAAAGATAATCGTTTATCTTGATCCGAACATTTTTAAAAAGTTTCTGACTCAATATCTTTCATACTTAAAAGTATTAAAGTTTTATGCGTTTAAACTTACTTTAAAATTAGTTTAAATATAAATGTTTGGGTGCTGGAAATATGAAATCAATCTAATGTTTTTTAATAGGATAAAATATGCATTTTGTACAGTTAATTTTAGTACGGTATTTAGAAAAAAAAAGTGTTTAATTTTTTTTTAAATGTTTCTGAAATATAAAAACTATTTTTAAGACTATTTTTATTTATCTAAAGATATATATATACATGATGTTAAATGTTATTATTAGACGGCCATTGTTTTTGATACCGTTCCTCAAAAAGACAAACTTCCAATTACAAAAATGTCTTAAATGAGTATGTAAGGCAATACCCGTATCCCAGAAAAATGTGAATAATCATATTTTGAATGAAATAGCAAAACATATTCTTTTTATTATCTCCAGTTTACTATACATATTCAGTAAAATAACCTTTTTACTCAAGCTTAAAAATCAAAACAAACAAATAAAAAACATCATTCTACAATTAAAATCGAATAAGGTCTTAAAAATTAAAATTTGTGTTTTTAGTTTTATTTATTTTTTTATTTTAATGTTTCTAATAAATATGCAGTTGAACAATACTTTTATTAAGTTTTTTTTTTTTTTTCTTGTTTAACTTCAATATTCTTGTCTACGATTTGAATACAATTACGAAAACCCTGATGTAGACACCACATGACTTATTTATATACTCATTGGAATATAAATATTGTTATGAAAACATTGACAATTTTGTGGTTCGTAAATAAACAGGCAGGTTCTAGTTCTTGAACATTTCTAAAAAGGAGCCAAAAACAAACTATTGCTTATTTCAACCAGAAATGTCACGATAATAGAATTATATATACCTCAAAGAATCGAATATAATAGCTTGTTCAGGAACAGTGTTCTACAGCTTATTATGGAATCGTTCATTAGCAAATGTATAGGTTAGAGTTCGATGGAATTCCCCCGAGTGTAGATGGCTTACTTTTATCCTCTTTCCCGAAAATTAATGGCGAGAAACGATACATTATATTAAAACTATTAACTCCGTTGAATTTGAGAAAGGGTTTACCAATTCTCGCTACCCTGAAAAATTATTTTCCGCCATATTTGATCGCCAATCTCGCCAACTTAGATTTTGGTCTTGGCCTCGATTTTAGCGATTTGACTTCACATTTGTAGACACGGTGACAAAAATGGCAAAAATGTGTAGTCTGGAAGCTCTAACGTTAATAAGAATAGAGTTCTGGGACTTTTCGAAAAGATTCATGGTTTTTTAGCGCAGAGCTAATTTCTTCGAAAGTTCTATAAATGACTATAAATGTACAACAAGACAATAAAAAGAAAAGTCATTATTGATGATTGTAGACTAGAACTTGCCTCTATCTTTACGAACTATATGGTATTATAGTAAAAATGGATGCAGATGGCAATTTTTTCATTTCTACGAAAGTGGGCGTTAACTTAGTGTCAAATTATTTAATTTGCCGAAAAGTGGTATCTTAGGATTTCCAGAGTTTAGGACCTCTAACTTTAATGGGAGTGGAGTCCTGAAAATTTCCGGAATGATTAATTGGTTTCTAGTGCAGAACTACCTGGAAAATTCAATAAACCTCTGACAAGGCTCTCAGTGAATTCGAATTCTATTCAGACTTTGAAGTGTGCGGTTGATCATTGTTTCTGAATTAGCACAGATCCCTTCACTGTAGTGTATTTAACCATTTTTACTTGACTTCTGTAGTACGAATGAATGTTTTATTGGATTGTTTCGAGAATATTCTTATTTTATTGAACAAATTGAGTTGTTAGTCAGCTTCCTTTTTTATGATCCTAAAAATAAATTCCATGTTTCACAACAAAAAAGCCTAGATCTGATCAACATTTTTAGAGAATTAGTGCCTGTATTTTACTATTTTAGCAAGTGAGCATCACTAAAATGGTGAAACTTAGAACCAAAATATTGATTATAATTCATTCAATAATTCAGTAATTCAAGACTCCATTCATTAAATTTATTAAGAATATTTGTCTGTTGGTTTATTATTTTTGACTTTCGTACTATCAAACTTTTTTAAACATTCTATTTGTAAATAAATATACCATAGTTTATTCGCTGAAAAATAAACAAATAAATTAATAAAAGTGTCTTTCACAGTGTTCTTTGTTATAGATTTATGTTAAGCACCACGGATAAATCTTTATGTATATATATTTCTACATAGATCCATGCTTTTATGTATCATTCTTCAAAGGATTACAATAAAGCGTATACCTTCACTAAAAGACTTTGAGAAATACACGTGAAAACCTTTTGGTGTTTTCTACAATGATAAATGATTTTCAGAAACAAAAGTAAAACCATTTTTCCTTTTAAAAAACACGTCATGTCAGTTAAAAGTTTTATTTTCTGAATTCCTAGACATGAATATTGTTAAATATTAAAGAATATTTTATTTTAAAGAAAACAGTAAAAAACATGAATAATCTGGTGTGTCACTCACACGATTTTCTCTTTCCTTGCATTTCAATATTTTAATGGTAAAATGCAAATTAAGTCGTCAAATCAATAAAGTGATATAATAAAGTTAAATTTACTTTAAAAATAATCTAATATAAGTCAAGAAACAGTTTTATTTGACATAAAATTCTCTGTGAGGTGGTGTGTGTGTGTGTGTGTAAAAGGGGGGGGGGATGGGGGGCTTCTGCCCACCTCAAACCCCGTTCAAGTATAATGTCTACATTTATTTATTTATTTATTTATTAATCAAAGATTCTATAAATTTGCTTTTCAAACTTGTGAATCTTGATAAAATATTTTAGGTAGCAACCTAATTCGAACCTCAGAATACCAAATTTGAATTCCCTGCAGTTAGTCTTTTAGAGGTTATGATGATAACAAATATACATACAGTGTAACCGCTAAAAATTTGTCTTTCGTATTCAGGGATCTCAAAACTTGGTATTATACGAAAACCAGAGTGGAAAAATTGAACTTCAAGAAATACTTTTTTTTTTTTTTTTTTTTTTTTTTTTTTACGGTATTTACAGTATTATTTTTTTACAGTATTATTATTAGATTTCTTTACAGAAATACTTTTTTTTTACAGTATAAGAAATTAATTTTTCTTCCTGAGCAGTGGTCGTGGACCTTGTGAAATGTTACAAAACACTTCCATCAATTACATTCAGTAGAAAAGATACTTAGCTTAATTTTGGATAGCCTTTTATACTGTTTATAAGTTATATACATAATAATTGTGTACTTAAATTTAGTATAATATGAAAAATACATAATATAAAATGAAATAAACCTCCAGAAACTTCCAAGTATAGCCACAATATGTTCAAATACTTTGGATAGCTTTGTAAACGAATGATGGATGATATCCATATACAATCTACACAAAATATGCCTTTATGAATAAAAGAAATGTTAATTCCATTTTGCTTAGGGCAGCCTGTAGATGTTACACTGTATTTACCAGAAATTTCGCCCACAGACGTAATGTATTTGAATTCTCTTGTATAACCCTGCACATGAAGATTGTTCTTGATCTCAACGGAAACTTCAGTGTTGCATCACTATATGACGCAGATGTAGAATACTGAATTTGGACTTTTTGCTCTTACTTCTTCTTGAAATATGGTGATAACAGACACACACACGCACATAGGTCAATAGCTAAAAACATAATTTTTGGATTCAGGGGACCTCAAAACGTGTAAATATAACAAAAACTCAATTTCGAAAATTTGACCCAAAAACAATACTTTTTCGACCATATACAAGTATATAGTAAAAAAAAAAGTAATATATATATATATATATATATATAAATTTTTGTCGTGTAAATTCATAAGCAATTTCAGCATGTGCTTTATAAAAATAGTATTACTTCTATAAGGGCGATTTATAAAAGAAAAAAAAATAATGCAAGCTTGTTTCCAATATTGTATATATGTAATAATATACAATCAATGGAGAACTCATATTTTTTAAACAAAATGTACATAACAATTTATGAGATCAAAATTTATTGTATTTTATTTACTATAGTTCTAGAAGGTGAATCTCTCTAATTGTATGTACCGACTTTAGTGATATCCAACTATTTTCGTAAGATGCAATCTCTATAACAACATTTAATTCCATTGAGATTTAAAACATTTTCTTGTCACAGTGGAATGAAATTAGATATTTTGACTAAAAATTAAAAGTAGTTTCCTCTTTTTTCAGAATAAATAAATATATATATATATATATATATATATATATATATATATAAATAAAACACAATAAAATGCTTAACACAAACAAAAATGCGAGTCTAAAAGTTTCCAAATGTAATCCGAGTTTGCAATGTTTTTAAAATTTTATGTGCATTATATTGTATTGGGTGTTGTAGGATGTTTTAAAGCGAATTTTGTGGGATATCTACTGCAAAATTGTATACCAATTTCTACATCACGATTTTGTCATGAGATTGAATTTAGTTCATATACACTCATGTCCATAAATTAAGGATAATGTTAGCTGAGGCAAATAGAGGTTCAGAAGCAAAGCAAACATGACTTATTCATAAAGTCCATTTATTAAACAAAAGATCAAGAACAAAAAAAGGTGGTTTATGTAGGGTACCATTTATAAAAACTACTATTTTTGCTCCCTGAAGCAATTACAAAAAATATCGCCCTTACAAAAACTTAACATTACATGGTTGGTATGATGGTTAATACATTGTATGTCTCTCAGATGATGAAACAGAGTCCTTACAACGCCTAGGAATGCTGAGTATTAAATTATTGATCTGATTTTGGGACGATTACTCTACTAGTAAGCAATGATCTCCGAAGTTCCGGTACACATGCAGGAGGTGGTTCACGGACTACAACTCGTCGGAAAAGCATGTCTTACACATGCTCTATCGGATTCTAGTCAGGTGATAATGCTGGCCATTTCATGCGGGTGATAGCTTCAGATTGTAGGCATCTGTGTACAACGTTTGCACGGTGAGGATGGGCATTGTCATCCATAAACAGAAATTCTGGGCTCATGGCACCCCTAAACAAACGTACATGTTGTTCCCGAATGATGTCCCGATAAATTTGGCTTATCATTCTTCCGATTTGAATATGCAGATCTGTTTTGGTGCCCAATATGATCCCCCCCCCCCACAAAAAAAAAAAAAAGAAAAAAAAAAAAAAAAAAAAAACGAGCACTTCTGACCCACAGTAATGGTGTTGTTCAATGATGTTGTTTTGTTGGTAACGGGCACCTGACGTTCTACATATGAAAGTTTGGGGTGAATCACACTGCAAGCTAAACCTGGACTCGTCGGAAAACATCACACAAGCTCACTGTGCCGCTGTCCACTTTGCATGTTCTCTACTCCAAGTTAACCGCTGGCACAGTGCATTGCCGTGAGTGGAACACGTGAGCGAGTATATAGACCAATATCTCCCAAACGTCTATACATGGTTTGTCTTGAAACTGTGGCACTCGGGGCTGCAGACAGCTGACGAGACAGGTCTGATGTTGTACTTTATCTGCTTATTTTGGCAATTAATGCCAAATACCGGTGTTCATTCGGCATTGTAACTCGGGGCCGACCAGTACTGTAACGTCGACAGGCATTTCCATAATTTTGGAATCTTTGCCAAAACCTAGAGATGACACTTTGGGCGATTCTAAGTTCCCCCGATACTTCTATTTGAGTACGCCAACATTCTAGTCGGCCGATAATTCTACCATGTAAAAAATTATCTGCATGCGTCCTCTGTGTCATAACCATTCGGTCGTGGCACTGAGCGGCACACAGAACACTTGTGAACAATTTTACTTTTTTGCTCCCATTCCTTATCTACCCCCTTCTTACACTTTCGTCATTGTAACATCATATCGGCGTCATCTGATGGCGTCCTGTAATTTGCATATTATTCTTAAAGATGTGTGTGGTGTTTCTACAGGTGAAATTTTTGCATTAAAGTTCGATTTCATTGTGAATCTGAATTATCCTTAATTTATGGACATGAGTGTAGTTGTAAAACCAATGCATAAAATGAAAAAATGGTGAAAGTAAAGTTGACGTTTCGAAGGTTCATTCCATATCATTCCATACGCTATTTATTCATAACAACATTCATTACGAAATTAGTTACAGCATTCACTACAAAATTCTGTAAATATTAATGAAAAATTTCTATAAATATTAAAGAAAATGTCTTGCAAAATCATATTAATACGTTGAGCGCCACACGAATTCTTAATAAAATCTATTAAAATTCTTTAATGATATTATCATGAAATAAATAAAAATTAAGAAAATTTAAATAAATTTTCCGTAATTACTTAAAACAATGTAATATTTTTTACCATGTTTTTATTAACTTCTATTCTTGTTTGTTTGTCCGGTACAAATCTTGCAATCGAATTTTAACTAACTTCCCTACTAGCTAGACATTTGAAACTTTTACAATAGTTTAGAACCCGATGACAGCACAATACTTATAAGTCCGTTTTTCGAATTTTTGATTAGTTTTCTTATAATTAATTAAAATATGAAAATAATAACATCCTAATAGCGTTAAAACAGCCATTAAAATAATAGCTATAATTTAATTGCTGCCAAAAAAAAAAAAAAAAATACGAGTTCATTTTCTTTCGACATAAAAATAAATACATTTAATTAAACGTGAACATTAAAAAATTATAAAAAATTAAATTATTCATCTCACAAAAATTGACGTCATTATCAATTAAAAAATTTTATGCACATTGATAAGAGCTGTATGATTCATCAGAAAATTTAAAACATGGTATATAAAAAGTTTTTTTTATCTTATAATTATTTAGTTTTATATCATATTTGACACTGTCAGCCACCGATGGCGAACATGGCATTTAACGTGTTAAACAATCTGTTCTGTTCTCGGAGAAGATATCGTATCGAATAGCAGACACGTTGAAGATGCATCTTAAACACAACGACAATTTTTGAACAAATATAAATTCACAAAGAACTATTTTTAATCGTTTACATGCAATAGGAAAGATTCCAGAAGCAGGAAAATGGATGCTATATAAATAGAGCCAAAGAAACAACGATGAGTGTGTTTCGAGGTGCCTGATTCTACTAAAGAGAAAACGCAGAAAATCTTTCTCGAGCAAATGATAGTGGGAGATGAAAGCTGGAACACAAAGAAACGTTAAAAATATCAATACCGAAAAGAAACTTTTACTGCAAAAAAGTTCTCTCATGCATTCGGTACGATATGATGCGTGTTCTTCATGACGAATTATTGGCAACTGATGTAAATATAACTTATGGTTACAACAAGCAACAATTTCTGAGACTGAACTGTGACCATGTATTTACTGGCAAATGTTTGCTCTCTGTGAAATTTATCTTTGATAACGCATGGCTTCATGTAGCAAAACTTGTCAAGAAGTCTTTAGCAACGTTTTTCTGAGCAATTTTGTAACACCTGGTGTACAGAGCCTACCCTAACTCTACAAACTACCATTTGTGCAATATCTTGTCGCCGGAAAACTTCCTGACAGTGAATGAAGTACGGAAAAGGGTGGATGAATTTATCGCGTTGAAACACAAATCATTATACACACTTATCATCCGTCAATTACTAAACCGATGGTGGAAGGTATTTGATAGTGGTATATAATATTTTGATGAATAAAGATATTAGTTTCTGCTTTCATTTATATAGCCATTTCACTGAAAAATGCTTTAAAACGTATTACTACATCCTATAATGCCAATCAAAAAAAAAAAAAAAAAAAACTTGAAAATTTTAATGGTGTAACATTTAAATCGCTGATATGAAGTGATCTGATAAATTAATAAAACGTAGGTAAAAATTCAGGAACACAGCGAACATTGTATAACCTCTAATGAATCTGGTTACTATTGTTTGGTCGTTTACATATTAAGTCTTATTATACCATTTTTTATAGAAAACATAGTTTTGTGCATATGAATAATAGATACAAAATTCAGTATTTTTTTCTGTTGCATGAAAATATTAAAATATTTTTTACATATATGTCTCTCACAGATCGCAATGTATTAAAACTCTCTTGGATGTCACTGTACACAAACCAGTTGTATTTTACATTGGTGGTTGTAAAGGTGCTGGATATTGGAAATATACAATTTTAAATAGAGAACATCTAACGGTAAACTTTAATAACATGTATGCGTTTCAAGGAATTCCAAAATTTATACAGGCGTTAAAGTGAAAACAGACAGTCCGATAGAAGGACGGATAAAAAGACGGTTAGACTAACCAAAATAACTATCACTCTTAAACAATGCTGAAAAATAATAAAAGCGCTTAAAACAATTATAAATACAATTCTAATAATTTCCGACTATAACTCATGACGTATGTGAATGTTTTTGTGCGGCATTGTAAATATTAGGGCTAATCGTGTCATAATTTACAGAAAACATGTTTTTGTGCATATGAATAATAAACATAAATTTCATAATGTTTCTGAAGTACAAAGGTATTAAAATAGGTTTGTATAAATACCTCTCATAGAACGCAATGTATTAAAATTCTTTTTTGATGTCCCCTGCGCTCAAACCAGTGCAGATATTTACACTATTTCAATTGGGAACATCCAATAGTAAACCTGAAGAACATGTAGCAGATTCAAGGTTTTCTAGGAATATTTACTAAAATTGGAGTGTGGTCAAGAGAACAGAGAGACTAATGGACAGATGGACATGGGGACAGAGTGACAGATAGGCAGCCAGACTGAAATCATAAAGATTCCTCAACTTTGTTCGAAAATGTTAAAACTGAGAGTGTAAAAATTAAAAGGAAAATTCGAGAAAATAGTCAAAATAACAAAAACTTAAGAGTCTCATTGTAACTAAAAATGCAAATAAAGTCCGATCTTCAATTCTTCCAAGTTTTAAAAAACCTGTAAAATTGAAGCCAGATCACTAGAAACTGCGTACAGAATTAATAAATATTGTAAAGACTAATTTTTGTAGTAAAAACTAACATACTGATAAGCGGATATGATTTTAGTGCTATTTTATATAGAGAGAAATGTGAAAAAATGACATGGCATAAATATATATTAACTAGATACAAAAAACATGTATTGTACATTTTATTTTTATTCTTAAAGTTATTTTTTTACTTTCGTGGCTTCACCTATCCAGCCGAGTAGTCCCTTTAGAAACATCGAATTGAGGTTTAGTTTCCATTTCGATATCATCCTTTAAAACAACGACAGCGGTTTTCCCAAAGTAAACACAGATAATTTTATAACTCTTCGAGAAATATTTATGCATGGTTGTAATTCTCTTTTGAGGAAAAACAATAGAAATCGGAAATATATAATGCAAAATTCATGGGGAAAAAATCCTTTTAGGCACGTCTGTCTTGAATTTACATCATGGTTACTAACATTTAATATAAAGACTTTTCCAAATGAGCCGAGATAGCACAATGAGGAATTTGCACACATGGGGGATTTGAACAAAATCCTATTTTTCTGGTAGTTTTAGGTCCATAAATTTCAAAAAGTTCTCATTAATTTAAAAAATAACTTTAAAATTAACCAAAAATCACGCGATTTCAAAAAGCTGCCTCACACTTTATGATGCTTCACTGTTTACATTTTGTTAGCCTAGTTAGCAATCAGCAATTCGTTTTTACTTTCGTAATTATGAATCGTTTATATGATTTCAGAGCATTTCTTTTACATCTTATAATCATTTAATATCATATCATTATCACCATTTTCCATTATCATTATTTTCAATTGTTTTCTTTTCATTGGCGGTTGTCCAATGTTTTCGTTTAATAGGATACTGTGGAATGCTAATGAATAGCTTCTGAGAAGAATTAGCCGTTGTATTAGTGAAGAGTGGTACAATAGAATATTTATACTAGGTTTATTTAATATCCGTCATTATTATAAAATACAAAACCTATTTCACTGATTCAAGAAGTAAAGCAAAGCACGAAATCGAATGTAAACAACGATTACTTCCGTTTGTTGTCATAAAGAGTGACGTCACGGTATATTATACTGCGCTTTCTCGATAGAGTAAATAGTGCGATGTTAAAATTGTTATAAAACAGTAATTATATTTCAAATAAAGAAAATGTATGTATTTATTTTCTTACCTTTTCATTTTCTATTATAAGGTACTTGTACCCAATATGGACAGTGCTCTCAATATGGACACCCCTAATATTTTTAAAAATAACAAATTTGATCGAGAGATAGCGCTACATGTCCGTGAAGAAAAGCAGTTGAATAGATAATTTAGCCTGGAAAGTGCAAAAAAGCGCGCTGTTCGCCATTTTGAATGAAACTTGTTTTTTCGTGGTGTGCTGATCGTAATTACAGGTAAGTTTAAATTCTTATTAGATATGGTAAATTTACTTTAAATATTGAAAAGTGGAATGTTTTAGAAAGCTGATAAAACATATTTTCGATTGCTATTGCATATATTGCTTAAAAATGTTTCCTTTGTTTATTTATTACAAGATTTAGTAAAACTACGGTTGATTCCCAATATGGACACCTTATGTCTACGTTGGAAGTACAGCAAGTGAATCTTCAGATTCACAAATTTGTAAACTATCTGTTTAATGTTATTTTATTTAACTAATTCATAATAAATTAATTTTTATTTCTATTTTTAATCTTAATTTTAGTATCCGTACATTACATTACGATTTAAGAGTGGAAGTACAGATGTTAAAGCTCTTGTTAACAACATAACTTCTACTGTTATTGACCCACCTTCATCACCTGCGAGATCAATTTCCATGGAAAATTCTTTCACCAGCGTGTTATCCACTCCAACTGTAAGAAGGAAGAAGACACAACGTCGCCAAGCGATAAATTCAAAAGGCATCAAAGGGGTAAAATCCTTGTTTAACAAGATGCCATCTGAACAATCCTCCAAGAAAAAAATCCTCCAAAAAGCCCTTGCAAAAAAATCAAAAGAAGCCTCCCCTCAGTAGGGTATCTGTTGGCGAAATCGCAGGTACTAGCGGTATCACTTCCTCAACAAAGTAGAGCTGGTACTGCTTCTTATGCAGTATTGATGCTGTTGCAGACATACGGTCATGCATCAAATGCGGCAGATATGTCCATGAGGACTGTGTGGGACTTAGCGCCCATGATGAAGAAGTTTCTATTTGTCCATCCTGTGAGGACTGAGTAATAACAGATGTAAATTCTGCAGACAGATGCAATAAGGCTAAGCAAAAGCAACTAGTATATTATTTCATAATATTTTTTATAACTGAGGTGCTTTGCATGGATCTTCGAAGAGCCACAACCGAAAATGTCCCCCCTTCCTTCTAAAGTGCATGTTCTGAAGATATTTACTGTGCCCCCCCCTTCCCCGCAATATTTTAAGATATATTTTTTTATCCCCTCTCCTCTAAAATTCTTTGGAAGAGTGGCTCTTCCATACACCCTGTGTAGCAGGTCAATAAGGAGCCACCTGTCTCTAATATGGACATGCATGTCCATAATAGGGACTGGTGGTTCCTTATATGGACACTTATAAACATTTTTTGTTATCATCATTTAAATTAAAAAAATTAATTACAAGGTCGTTAATTTCAATAATGATAGTCAACAGTCCAGGGATAGTGGTCATACATTTTTGGAGTCCTATGACGTGTACACGGGGGTGAAAAAAATACATTTTCCTTAGGGTGTCCATATTGGGTACAGGTACCTTATAAGAATAAAATCAGAAATGTGCAAATTCATCATTGCTAGAGAGTCCAGCTTTTAGTAGGAGAATTACAGGTTCGACACTCGAGACGGTGAAAGACTGTCGTGAACATTAATAATAGCCGATCGTTTCGGATTAGCTAAAAGATTTTTACACAAGCTTAAATTCTCTAATTAGTTAAAAAAAAATAACTTTGTGTTTTAGTAAATAGGATAATTATTTCAACTCTATATGGGAAGAAAATCCAGGGGGAAATATCTGAGGGTCAAAATATCAGCGGAACAAACTATCTTGAATATAAATTGCTAGGGCGACTGGGGCAACTTATCCAGATAAATTTAAATTTCTACAAAGTTTACTGCAAAGAATAACAACAAAATTACTACAAAGTTTAAATTTCTGGTATTAAATCTTTTAATAAGCCTGATTTAATTATGCCAAGTAGAGGAGGAGTAAGTAAAAGTAAATACAGAAATCTCTTTACATAATTTGCAAGAGAGGTGGCGATTCCAGTTCGTGCACATCTATATAGCAAGTTGCGACCTAACTTTTATACTTTAGTTAATTTTCAAAAATCTAATTGTCCGATCGATAAGCTGTTTACTCCGACGAATTCAGAAAAATCGCCCCTTTTATTTGGTTTCTTATATGTAGCGAAGTTTTGATTTGATTTTATAAAATTAATTAAAATATGAAAATAATAACCTTGTAATAACTTCAAAATGGGACATTTAAATTTATAATTGTTGCAAAAAAAAAAAAAAAAAAAAAAAAAAAAAAAACAAAAAAAAAACAGTTATTTATTTATTTATTTTATTTATTGTCTTTTTAGCATGAAATGAAATATGCTTTTCACGCGAAAAATAAAAAATGATAAAATATTAAATTTGCTCATGCATATGAAAAAATCTGATGTGGACACCACATGACTTCCATATACACTTTTAGAAATATATAATATACATAATGTTAAAAAGCATTGTCATTGGACACGACCGTGTTCTGAGCTTTTCTGAAAGTTTCAAGTGTCTAGATAGTCGCGAAGTTAGTTAAAATTTGATTGCAAAATTTGTACTGGTAACGCTAACGAAAGCAGCAGGGACCTGAAACAGTCGGCTAAAAGTATTTAAAAAATGCATTTTCACCGTGTTCTGAACTATTCTGAAAGTTTCAAATGTCTAGCTAGTCGGGAAGTTAGTTAAATAATTTTTCTGTTGAACCATAAAAACGCTGCGAAGGCAGAAATGACTCCGAAACAATTTGCTAAAAATATTTAAAATATGCATAGTCACCGTGTTCTGAGCATTTCTGAAAGTTTCAAATATCTAGCTACTCGGGAAGTTAGTTAAAAATCGATTGCAATATTTGTACAGGTAACGCTGCCTAACGCAGCAGGGATCCGAAACAGTTGGCTAAAATTATTTAAACTAGTATGTTGTGGCCACCACAAGACTTTCTTCTATATTTTCCTATATACATATTCAATCAGTAACAATATTTAAAAAAAAAAAAAAAAAAAAATACGATTTTTTTCTAATTTTTTTTTTGTTAAAAGTAATACATATTCAACCAGTAACAATATTTAAAAAAAAAAAAAAAAAAAAAACGATTTTTTTTCTAAGTTTTTTTTTTTTGTTTTTTGTTAAAAGTAAAAAAAATCGATAACTTTGTTTTAAATTATCACAGTTTTATAGTTCAACCATTCGTTTTAAAGGTATTGAGGAGATCTTTCGAAAGATACCCATCTTGAAAATTTACCCCCCCCTGGGGGGGAAGTACCCCCCGGGGGGGGGGAACCGGTGCCCCCAAATGCACAAAATTTTTTTCGTAGTTAACTACTACTATTATCAATAATTCATATTACTTTTACAATCACAAGTTTAAAATAACGCTCATTATGTACATTTATACGAAATTTTGTCCTATGCTGCCATGTTAAAAGTTTACATAAAATGTGATCACAGCGCCATCCTTGAATTAAAGAACTGTTATATGAAAGTGCATTAAATTTTATTGTAGCTAAAATCTTTCATATTCAGAACTTCTAAAAATATTCCATAATTGTAGTATTGAGTTTTCATTAAAATGATGTAAATGGTAATAACAGGATTACTGTGAGTTAACAAAAATTTGTTTTTTTTTTTTTATAGTGAATGTTACCTAAGGCCTGCCGCACACCAAAGAGGAACTGGAGACACGGCCGAAGCGACAGACACATCCTGCGAAGGAAGCGTTTTTGATCATGTGTGCTTGTTTTGTTGACTTTTGAGATTTCAGGTATTATTTATTATAATATAAGGAGATTATAATTTCTTAATCTATTATAATTTCAAGTAAAACAGAAAAAAAATTAAGTGTAATTAAGGAGAAAATAATTATTAAATTTAAAAATAGCTTTTTCTTTTTCTTTTTTTTTTTTTTTTTTGTTAAATTAATCAAATATTATATTCTAACTAAAAACACTTAATTTTTCTTTGTGATTTAAGGGAAAGTAATTATATTTTTGTGGCGGAAAAAGGGGAGTTAATGTTTTATTTATAATTAACATTTGATAAACATCTTCTAATAGAAAAAGCTGATTGTTTGCTTTAATTGTGTTACTATTGTTGTGTAAAAATAAATAGTCTATTAAATTATATTTATTTATTCAATTTTATTTTATTTTATTTTTATTTATTTATATTTTTTAATTTATATTCATTTAAGTGAATGAATAAAATAAAAGAATAATTTAAGAGAAAATAATTATTAAATTTAAAAACTAATTTTTCATTGAAATTTAATTTTTCCGACTGAGTGAAAATAATGCCTAGACCGGGACTCGAACCCCGGATCATTGACTTACAAGGTCAAGGCTCTACCAATTGAGCTATCCAGGCCGACATCCCAGTCAGCATTATTCACTCAGGCAACCTTTTTGGCAGGAACAATCTGGTCTATCATTTAGATAGCTCAACAGAAATAAGCCGCAGGAAATGGAAAACACCATTAAACAATGGGAGAATGAAATACAATTTTTAATAAAATCCCACAATCAACTGTGGAAGAAAATCATATTTATTGAAATTTAATTTTTCCGACTGAGTGATTGTGGTGGGATTTTATTAAAAATTGTATTTCATTCTCCCATTGTTTAATGGTGTTTTCCATTTCCTGCGGCTTATTTCTGTTGAGCTATCTAAATGATAGACCAGATTGTTCCTGCCAAAAAGGTTGAGTGAATAATGCTGACTGGGATGTCGGCCTGGATAGCTCAATTGGTAGAGCCTTGACCTTGTAAGTCAATGATCCGGGGTTCGAGTCCTGGTCCAGGCATTATTTTCACTCAGTCGGAAAAATTAAATTTCAATAAATATGATTTTCTTGTTGATTGTGGGATTTTATTAAAAATTTTAATTTTTCATTGTTGAATTATTAAAGTATTTTAACTTAAAAAATTGTTATTTTACTTTATCATTTAAATAAATGAATAATTTAGGGGAAAATAATTTTTATATTCCATTTATTTATACCTTTATTTTGTTAATGTTTTATTTAAATTTTTATTTAATGTTTTATATCCTGTTTCTAGCAGAAAACAAAGCTTGTCTGCTTTAAGTTATTATTGATATGCAAACAAATATTCTATAAAATTATTACTATTATTTTTTTTTCAGCTAAAAAAAGGGTTTTTATTTATTTTATTTATAATTTAAATAAATGAATAATTTAAGAAAAATAATTTTACATTGCACCTTATATTTTTTTTCTTTATTGTTAAATTTAAATTAATAGTTTCCAGTTGAAAACGTTGCTTTTAAATCTGAACAGTTTTTAATAAAAAATTGCAAAATGATGCAAAAACCCAATAATTTCCAAGATGTTATTAACATTGTACTAAATTCCTATATTTGATCTTCTTCCTTTTAAATGAATATTTTTTCTCTATTTTTCCTTTTTGTTGTTTTTCTATAGAATATATCTATTTAAAAAAAAAAAAAAAAAAGAAAAATAGTAGAATTTAATCATTATCCTTTTTCTTAAATTATTTTTCTACTTAAAAAAAAAAAAAAAAAAAAAAAATCTCCGGCGAGGGTCGAACCGAGTACCATTGTGACAAGAGTTCAACCCTTTACCCCTAAGCCCCGCATCCCTTGCTAGTAAACTTGTTCTGTTTCTTTTATCGGAAACAGTCAAACGGATGAAATTCAAGAGCGATATTTTAATATATAATGGGGGTTATTGCATAAAATTGTTACCCTATAATTTGTTTTCATCCGTATTTTTTTTATTTTAATGTTTTTCCTTTCTGTCTGAACTTAAATTGATTGTTTGCTGTATCTTACACGGACTTGAATTTGATATTGTCATTGTAGGACTCAGCGTAGTCACTTTTGTTTTAATAGTATTATTTATACAAAGCAATCTTCGTAATATGCAATCGAAGAAAAATATTGCAAAGGATTTTACTAAATATTTCTATTAAAGTTATTAGTATTGAAAAAAGCGACTGCGTTGAGCCCAGTGTTATTTAAATTTACCCACAGTTGTCAAATCTCTATCGCCGCCATGTTGCAACATGAGCAACAAGTGCGAAAAGTTGTAGCATGCGCGATTTGAGCAACAAACGGGAGACACACGCTCGACTAATAAGACATGACGCTTGTTTCTCTGGTTTGCATATGCAGTAAAGTAAAAGTTAGCGGCAATGCTAGGGATTGTCTCTTATGTCGTCCAAGTCACGCTTGTTTCTTTGGTGTGCGGCCTGCCTAACATAACATGTCTTTCATACACTTTAATGATAACAAATTAACTAAATAACAACAAAATTCTTAATTTAATGGATTAATGAAAAATTAAAAAAAAAAATTATACAATAAAAAAGTTATAGGAAAAGATTTCAGAAAAAAATTATACTTTTGGATTATGTACTGGAATATTGCAATCCATTTGAAAGTTCCATATTGAATTAGAATTTACATTTATTATTTTAAATAAAATTAGAAGTTTTATAGCTTTTATTGAAACTAAATTTTCTTTTTTGAGAAAACATTCTTCATTGGATCTAGAATCTTTTGTGATTAGAATTACTTCAACATTTTTCAATACTTTGATATTATAATTTTCAAAATATTGTATGGAGAAATATTTGCATGAAATTTTAAAATGAAAGTGGTTTTTTTTTTTTTTTTTTTTTTTTTTTAACTGTCTGGACAAATTCTAATGCAGCTCCTTTTTTATTTGATAATTCAAAATCAGTACATCTTGCTTTTGGATTTAGTATAAAGATAAAGAAAATGAGCTGCTATTAATTACCATATTATAACAAATACCATATTCATAAATTTTTTAAAGACCACTTTGTTCAGTTTTGAATAAAACAAAGTTGAGAGCAATTTTTTTAATTACACAATTTTCACTTTATATCTTATACAAAATAAATGTGCTTTCCATTATCATTTATTTTATTTTACTTTACTGCATTTAGCCTTAGACCCTTTCATTTAGAATTTTTTAAGATAATTAATATAGAGATTTTTCTTCTACAATTTCTAGATAATCCCCCCCCCCCCCAATATATAATAACTTATAAAGCCAGCCAATGCCAATCACACATACAGCACATAATTAAAACCTTCTCTGAAGCAAAATTACAATTGAAATAAACTGAATTAAAAGTAAAAGAAATTTACATAATAATAATTTATAAATTTTAAAAAAGGGACAATATAGAATAAAAATTTTGAATTTTTTGGAAAGGAAAAAAGTTAATTGATTTTTATGGGGGAAAAAGAAGTTGTTTTGAACTGTGGTGACTGATTATAGAAACACACAATTATTTTGCCGCTAATTTATAAAGATACATTAATCTGAATTATTTTCCTTTATAGGTTGCATTTCTATGTTAATCGATAAAATTTGTTCTTTTTTTTCAAAGATAATTCTGATATGTTTGCAGTAATTTTGCGGCCAATTATCAAAATGTGGAATCATCTTACCACTAATTGTTGAAATTTAAGTAATGGCAATTAATTGCTAATATAGGCTATTATTTTACTACTAATTGTTAAATTTTGTATGATTTTCAAAGATGAATACAGAAAAATACTTTTCTATCACAAGTAATTAATAGTAATGCTGCACCGAGTAGCACTTTGGCCGAATACCGAGTAGTTGTAAGTAGTGTTCATGTTATGCATTTTTCAAAGGGTGCCGACACCCTACCCTATTTTGTTTCAGCGCCGATGCACCCTGCCCTTTTTTGAAGTGAAAAATGCATCCCACCCCTTTTTTTTTCAAGTACAAATGCAACCTTCACTTTTTTCAAATGAAAATGAGCCCTGTATTTTCCCATCTGCCATATCGTTATTTTTAATAGATATTTTATTGTTTTCACCAAGTAACATATAGCTATAAGTTTTATGTGATGTGAAATCAAACTTTGCAGCATACTTTTGCACAAACGCAATCTGAAAATTCACTTCTAGGTGTAATCTATGTGTCGTCAGTCCGTTTCTTAGTGTGGCCGCCAGAAAAAAAGATTGTTAGCTGCAGTTTCAGGGACCATTTCTGCATATCCAAGAATAAAATAGAAATGCCTGTTACGGAAATTCTATAACAAAATAAAAACTATAGAAATTATGTGAAAGTACTGAAATAGTCACTCGATTCTCGTACGCAGATTTCAAGTACATTCTGCATTATTCCCTATTTTGTGCTGAACTGAAGCGTAATAGTTTTCGCGTAAAAAGTCATTTTATAATTATTAATTTCTTAAATTTGCACTAAAACTAACCTACTTGAAAAGAAATAAGTGATCATGAAACAGACCTTTGACAAAAGTTTTTTCAAAGTATTTGGACGAGAAAATTGCACATATTTTGGGAACCAGACAAAAAAATTATGCATATTTCAGCAAACATACACCAAAAAAGCAAAATTCTCTCTGATTTTTGGCTAAATATATGTATTTAACATTTGTGGCATCAATTTTCTAAAATAGCACAATTTTTGTTGATTACAGCAGCAAAAATAGTTGCCTATTTTATCTTATTTTATAGAAAAGGATAACTGATATGAAAACAAGCATTTAAAATACCTAATAAAATCCTTTCTAATTACTAGCTAATTAATTTCGGACATGTCCATCATCAGAGCCAAGTAATTTTTCTCGACGTCGTTCTTCTGGAGGAAACCTCATTGTTTACTTTGCCGGGGAACTCTTGCAGTCATTGTTTCGCTTCACTTCCTTATTCTGTAGTAGTTGTTGCCTATCTTTATTTAGTAAAGTGGAAAAACAATCGCTTATTTAAGCAATTAGCCGTGATAAACGTAAATTTTGTTAAGTGCGTAAAACAATATATTTCAACAGTCCACCACAAGATTGTTGTTTTGTAGAGAATTAATTTCTTATGTCAGCACGGAATTTGAACGATTAAATACATAAATTTTATCACTGAAACTGAAATGATACTATATTTTGATAGACTTTCGTATCGCATATTTCAGCAATCACACATGTAAAGCAATTTTTTTTTTTTTTTTTTTTTTTTTTTTTTTTTTTTGTGAAATAACTGTATATTTCGGTATTCGTTTTTGAAAGAAAAAAATTACAAAATTTAAGTTAGTTGCCATTACATAAATTTCGAGAATTAGCTGTAAAATGATTGATTCCATAGGGAATCCATCTGTAGGTAATTCCATCGGGAATTATCTTTGAAAAAAAGAGGACGAATTTTACCGATTAACAGATAAATAATGCCTATTTCAGTAAATAATTGGGATTAAAGCAACATTATTAATTAGCGGTGAAATGGTTGCGAGTGTTACAAAACATTATGAATTTTGAAAATCATCTTTAAAAAAAGTGCAAATTTTATCGATTAATGCTGAAATAATGTCGTATTTCAGCAACTAGTTGTGTTTAAGCAAAACTTTTTGATAATTGGCAGTGAAATGATCCCTTATTTCTGAATTAGGTCGCAAAATTGTGTATTTTGGGATTTAGCTTTGAAAAAAAAAAAAAAAAATTCATCGATTAGTAGCAAAATAATTGAGTATTTAGAGATTCAACTTTGTACAAAATGCGAATTTATCGATTTAGGCAAAATAATAGCAGATTTCAGTAATCGGCTACAAAAATATTGTGAATTTCTGGGACATTCGTTTTTGTATAAACATTGATTTGCATTATATTAACTTGGACACTAATTATATGAAAATGAAAACCATAAGCTTCCTAAAATAGCAGCAAATATTTTAAAACAATTTATTGGAAAAGAGAAAAAGTGTTTTCTGAATTTTTCAGGTTTGTTGAATACTGGTTAACCAAGAGTTTACTGAATTTAATTATCATTAGAACTTTATATATATATATATATATACATATATATATCTGCTTTGTTTTTAAATCATTTTTATGTTATGACACTTAATTTTAGTAAGAAAATACATGTCATTTTTTGTATTTTTCTTGTAAAACTGTTGTAGGTTCTGAAGTGAAGAGTAGGCACCGCCGAGCAGTGGTTTAATATGGTCTGGCTTTTAAAGAAACTCAAACCAGCTGGTCACCGAAGGTAGCTTGTTACTAATAAATACTATTTTAATAACACTAATTTCACGCTTTATTTATTTATTTTTCTTAACAAATTGTATAGTTTAATGTTTGTATTGTCATATAGCGTTAGTAATATCTCTTGTTTATTCACTACAACAGTGTATAAAATTTCAAATAATAATAATTCTTTACAAGTTTTTTATGAAGTATTGTCTAGTCATATTTTAATAGATACTAGTGAGCTTCGCCCGCAAGCGGGTTACTATTTTTAAATGAATCACTATAATGAATGAATCCTCAAAATTCCATATTCTCACTCATAAAAAAAAAAAAAAAATATTTTTGATCGAGTAAAAACTTACACCGGGTTCCCACTGCTGTCGGCAATGTAGACCCGTGTGCACTGCGTGCACACAGATTAAGGGATACCAGGGGTGAAACTACCTAGCATGCAAAAACCCTGAAAACTGATATTTGCATGCAGATAGGGAAGATTTAATAATGAAATATCATATGGCTACCTGTATTAAATGATATTTGGAGAGTTCTTAATGCAATTATATAAGGCAAATTAAACATTCAAAATAAGAAATTTCTGTAAAAACAAAATAATTTACATGAAAATCAGAAACAGCAGAAATTTCAAAAACCCTGAATTCAGGGGTAGGCCCTGAAAAGTTTCACCCCTGGGATACGCATACTTATTCCCCACCTTTCATGCCTCTCCTAATTAACCTACATATACAGTAAAACCTCAATAAGTCGTCACTAAAGGGACCAAAGATTTTTTGACGACTTAAGCGAAGTGACGACAACTTAGGCGGAGTGACGAATTTCGAAAAAAAAAAAAAAAAAACCTTTGAAATATACTATACTACATATTTTCATGAATTGCAGTAGGATTCGGTGACCAAAAACAATATTTTCAGAAATCAGTACATGTAAATGAATGAGCGGAAGATAAAAAAAATAAAAAATACAGTATAGTTACCATGTGCATTTTATTTTTTTGCTACATTAAAATAACCCAACAGTGTAGATTGATGAAGGTGCTGGCTACTGGAAATAACTTTCTTTTCTAATACAGTTAAGGCTTTAAATTCTTCGTCTGTTGTACCTTGAATGGATGTAAGGTACTCTCGAACTTTCTCCAGGGCTTCAATTGCTTCCGTCTTGTTGGGTGGGGTTTTATCCACATTCTCGACATCGCTATCCTCACTTGAACTGTTTTGTTTTTCTTTTAAAAATTCAGATGTCAAATCTTTTACAGTCGCTTGTGAGCAGATTGCAATGTCATTATCAATGTTGACAAAAGCGTTAACGTCATTGACCCTGCACACTTTTTCATTTGCGATTTGCAGCAAAGTCTCTAATGGTTCCACGTCGATGATGTCTTCATCGCTGAAGATTTCTTCTGATTCTGCATCTGCTATGAACCCTGCATGTCGGAAACAATTCAAAACAGTTTGTGAAGAAACGGAACTCCAACTTTTGTCTGCATAGTTAATTTCATCTAAAACTGAAACTTCCAGCTTTTCTTTTCTATCCAATGCTTTTATCAGGTCCTTTACAAGCATTTTTTTGTACTTTCGTTTAAAGTCACGAATTATCCCTTGATCTAAAGGTTGAAGAATTGATGTTACATTTGGAGGAATAAAAACCATCTCGATCGCTTTTAAATTTTTGGGTGTGGTGTAGGCGGTACAGTTATTAACAATGGTGGCAACTTTTCTTTTCTGACGCGAAAACTGAGAATCCAGTTTACGAATATGTCGTTTTCAAATCGTTGTAGTCATCCATGCCTTTGAATTTGCTTCATAATAAACTGGAAGGGATTTAACATTTTTAAAGCAGCGTGGCTTTTTGCTTTTGCCTATCACAAGTAGTTTTAGTTTTTCAGTTCCATTTATATTTGCTTCGAGCAGAATCGTCACACGTTGTTTGCTTGATTTTCCAGAAGTGCACTTTTCACCCTTAAATGACAGAGTTTTATTGGGCAAACGACGGTAAAATAAGCCGGACTCATAAAGATTGAAAACATTTGATGCATCAAATCTAGATAAAATGTCCTTGAGAACACTGTCCTTCCAGTCTTCTACAGCATCAACATCAACAGCTGCTGCTTCTCCGCAAATCGTTTTAAAAGAAAGGCAATGTCTGTCTTTGAAACGTTCCAGCCAAACATTGCTGCCGCCGAAATCTTCAATGTTCAACTTCTTAGCAATTTCCATGGCTTTTTCTTTTAGCACCGCGGAAGAAATTGGTACATTCTGGGCTCTGGCATGTTTTAGCAATCGAACTAAAACCTCCTCGATATCGTCAAACTTAGATTTCCTCATTCTCTTTCTTTTTCTTTCGCAGTCGGCTTCTTCAATGATTTGTTTCGATGAAAGAACATCGTTCAACGTAGTCCTGGGGATATGGTGTTCTTTGGCAAAAGCTGTTTTGAAAACATTTGATTTTTCAAAAAGTGCAATTAAGTCTTTTTTTTCTTTAAAAGATAACGAGGTAAGTTTTCGTTTCCCTGACATGTTAAAAGCGTAATCGCACCACGAAATTACAAGAGAGAAAATAGCCCTTATAGCGGGGCTTACTCACTATGAAATGAAGTCAAACTCAGGAGAAGTGAAAAAAACGCCTACACTCGACAAAGTCGCAGCGAGAAGTGTGCTTTGAATGGTTAGCAGCGATAAGTACGATGCATGTGCATAGAATATTCCAAGAACTCAACTCCACAAAAGGGGTATTATATGGAAAGGAATGCTTAACCTATAGGTGTGTTGCTGAAGTGATAAGCAGGCTTGGCTTTCTTAAAGTGAAGTGGAGGAGGGGAGTCAAAAGGAATGCTTAACAACAATAGGGACCAACAGGTTTTGCTGATAAGACGCACATAATCGAAAATTCCCAGTAAAGGCTTGTTTTCTTAATTTGATGGGGCGGGGCTGGAAAGACAGCACGGTGGCATGCAAAATCAGTGTTGCAAATTTGTGGAAAAAGTCGCTAAATGTGGGGGATTTTAAAAGCTTTTAGTGACAAAAAAATGTAACAGGGTTCCCACGGTCCTTGAAAGTCCTTAAGAAGTACTTGAATTTCATTTTCTTTTTCAAGGGCCCTTGAAAGTACTTGAATTTCGTGTAAAGTCCTTGAAAATCCTTGAATTTTCCACTCTAGCAAACGCTCGATCAAGGCTAAACTATCTCCATCTCCACACGTACACGCTGTCGTCTAATGTAATGCATTTTGTCATAAAACTCTCGTTTCATTATCTTGCTTTTGCATATAGTTTCAGCTTATTTGTCTTTTTTGCCAATCTCATACCTGTTTGGTAGATTAGTCATTAATATTGAGCAGAAAGTGACCAGACCAGAACTCAAACCTAAGAACTTTGGAATAATCATAATGATCCCAGTTCCAAATCCTAAACTAATCATTTTTTGACTTGTTAAAGTTAATTTGGTCAATCCATCAAAAATGTATTGGGAAAACAGGCAAAGTTATTATTCTAATTATAAAAAAAATAATACTAATAAAAGTAATTACTGAAGTTTTGTGCATATGCCTAGTGTTCTGTGATTTACTAAAGTTTTGTGTATATGCCTAGCATTCTGCGATTTTCCCCCATAGTCCTTGAAAAATTTCAAATGGGCCTTAAAAAGTACTTGAAAACTCCTTGAATTTTTTTCCTTTTTAAGAGTGGGAACCCTGTGTAAGTTTAGGATTAGCGACTTTTTTAGGGGATTTTAGGTTGATTTCTTTAGAAATCGACCTATTGCAATCACTTCGTTTATCTATATATATATATATATATCTATCTATCTATCTATCTATAATGAAAATTTTGTCATCACGATAACTCCCGAAATAATACTCGAAATCGAACCAAATTTGGACAGTGAACTAATCTTATAAATATCTTGGATGAGTTCGTTAACCAAGTTGCTCCGACCTTTTGTTTTCAAGTGGCAGCCACTTGAAAATTTCAAACCGACATTGTAGAAAGCATATTTAAAGCAAGATTTGCTTGAATTTTGTTGTAAATACAGGTCACATGAGGGTCTCAATGATGTTTATTAATGAAGTTTATCCGCCATTTTCAATAAAGTGGCAGATATTTTAAGTTAAGTGGAACCACTTGAAATCAGGCTACCACTTGAAAATTTAAAATCCCTATAACTTCCGAAATAATACTCCAAATCGAACCAAATTTGAACAGTGTCTTAACTTATCTTATAAATATCTTAGATGAGTTTGTTAACCAAGTTGCTCCGCCATTTTGTTTTCAAGTGGAGAACACTTGAAAATTTCAAATTCAAATTGTAAAAAGCGTATTCCGATTTTTTTTTTAATTTTGATGTATACATAGATTACACAAGTTTCTCAAATAACTTTATTAATGAACTTTATCCGCCATTTTTATTAAAGTGGCGGATATCTTAAGTTAAGCGGGACCACTTGAAATTAGGCCACCACTTGAAAATTTAAAACCATGATAACTTCTAAAATAATACTCCAAATGGAACCAAATTTGAACAGTGTCTTAACTTATGTTATAAATATCTTAGATGAGTTTGTTAACCAAGTTGCTCCGCCATTTTGTTTACAAGTGGAGACCACTTGAAAATTTTAAATTCAAATTGTAAAAAGCGTATTCCGAAATTGTTTGAATTTTGATGTAAATACAGACCACATAAGGATCTCAATGAAGTTTATTAATAAACTATGTCCGCCATTTTTAATAAAGTGACAAATGTCTTAAGTTAAGCGGGACCACTTGAAATCAGGCTGCAACTTGAAAATTTTAAATCCCTATAACTTCCGAAAGAATACTCCAAATCGAACCAAATTTGAATAGTGTCTTAACTTATCTTATAAATATCTTGGATGAGTTTGTTAACCAAGTTGCTCCGCCATTTTGTTTTCAAGTGGAGAACACTTGAAAATTTCAAATTCAAATTGTAAAAAGCGTATTCCGAATTTTTTTAAATTTTGATGTATACATAGATTACACAAGTGTCTCAAATAACTTTATTAATGAACTTTATCCGCCATTTTTAATAAAGTGGTGGATATCTTAAGTTAAGCGGGATCGCTTGAAATCAGGCCACCACTTGAAAATTTAAAACCATGATAACTTCCGAAATAATACTCCAAATGGAACCAAATTTGAACAGTGTCTTAACCTATCTTATAAATATCTTACATGAGTTTGTTAACCAAGTTGCTCCGCCATTTTGTTTTCAAGTGGAGACAACTTGAAAATTTCAAATTTAAATTGTAAAAAGCGTATTCCGAAATTGTTTGAATTTTGATGTAAATACAGACCACATAAGGATCTCAATGAAGTTTATTAATAAACTATATCCGCCATTTTTAATAAAGTGGCAGATATCTTAAGTTAAGCGCGGTCACTTGAAATCAGGCTCCCACTTGAAAATTTAAAATCACGATAACTTTTGAAATAATACTTCAAATCGAACCAAATTTTGACAGTGATATTATCATATAATTATCTTGAATGTTTTCACTAGGCAACTTGTCCCGACATCTTGTGTCTAAGTTCCAGCCACTTGAAATCACACTGCCACTTGAAAATATGCCATCACGATAACTTTTAAAATACTAAACTGATTCAAATAAAAGCTGGTTAGTGAACTTTTGGTTCAAATATCTAGGAAAAGTTCACTTGATGACTTGATCCGCAATTTTAATTTTAAGTGGCGGCCACTTGAAAATTTGTCATTATGGTAACTTTAGTAAGACAGAATCAATTCGCTTCAAATTTGGGTAGTGGATTTATCATTCAAATATCTCAGATAAGTTCGCTAGGCATCTCAGTCCACTTTTTTTTACAAGTGGTGCCACCTGAAAATTTCTTATGATTATAATTTTTGAAATTCTGATTTAATTTAAACTAGAACTGGACAATGAACTTATCGTACAAATATACTGGATGATTTCGATGGGCAAGTTGTTTTGCTATTTTGTTTTACAAGTCGCAGCCACTTAGACTGCCACTTGAAAATTTGCCATAATAATAACTTTTGAAACACGGCACTGATTTAAACCACAGTTGGACAGTAACCTATGCTTCAAATATCTTCGATGTGTTTGCTGGAACTTTAGTACAACTTTAGAACAAAATACTTAATCAATTCAAATCAAAGTTGAAAAATGGATTTATCATTCAAACAACAAAAATTTAGAAAATTCACGTAACTCATGAACCAATCACGTTATTGCGTCCATCTTTGGTATATCGATAATAAGTATTTTCTCGCCAAAAGTCGCCAAAAAAGTCGCCATAGGGGAAAAGTCGCCAAATTTGGCGCCAAATCCATTACACACGTTACTGGAGCTTTTTAATGCGTTTTTAAGGTAAAATTAGACTATTTTAATGCTAAAACAAACTGCAAATGCAGGAAACTAACACTTTATCAACTTACTAAGCCTCTTTGAAAGAATTTCTACAAAAAAAAAAAAAATATTTTCAAATTTGCAACGATATCTTAGATGAGCAACTTTCTCTGCCATTTTTATCGAAGTGGCAGCCACTTAATTTTTCAACACAATGACTTTTGAGATTTTGAATTAATTCGAACTATGTGTGTACAGTAGACTTATCTCACAAATGCATTTCATATATTTGTCAACTTAACCCACCATTTTTTTTCCTAGCGCCGGCAACTTGAAAATTTTAAATTCACATAAAAATATATTTATGAACCGATTTGCTTTAAACTCCATATGTGCATCGCCTACATCAATATTTCTACCAAGTGCATTAATAATTTGTAGCCGCCATTTTGAAACAAAATGACGGCTACTTGATAAGGAAAAAGAAATCAACCTACCCTTCCGAAAAAGCCGGAAGGTCTTGTTTGAATTAGCTTTCAGCCATTTTTGTGGGTGACGAGTTATCCGAGTAGAATGAAATTCGGTGACGGGTAAAAGAGGGTTGTTTAACATTGTGTATGAGACCTTGTCGAGACCAAAAGAAAACGACGACTTAAACGGAGTGACGACTCATCGGGGTTATACTGTACCAATTTTGAACACTCTAACTCAATTTCTATTTTTTGTCCACCTAATCCATCCCTCTTTCTGCCTCCCCTTAATAATGTAGCACTTTCGAAAATATCCTCATTCAATTGTAGGTCCCAAAACCTATATATACCAGTTTTGAATAGTATAACTCAATTTCTATGCCCCCCCCCCCTGCTCCCTAATAATTACACTTTCTAAAATATCTTCATTCAACTCTTAGGCCCCCCAAAACTATACATACCAATTTTGATGTACGGTCTAACTCAATTTCTAATTTTTTGCTCTTCCTGCCCCCCTAATAATTTTACAAATGGTATGATAAAATTAATTCAAGGTATGAAAGTTTTTTTTTTTTTTTTTTTTTTTTTTTGGGGGGGGGGGGGGGATAATAAAATTTTCACAAAACATGACAAATATAAATCCTGAAATTAAAAAATTTTATTGTGTAATATAATGTTTTTATTTATATTGAGTAACTATAAATAAAAACATTTCGGCCTGGGCTGAATAATGAACTTGATATTCGGCTTTGGCTGAATAATCATTGCATCTCTAAAGGAAACACCTTTATTTTATTGCTGTCCAATGTAAGAGTTCTTGGCCAATGGTACTTTGAAACCTTGCATCCTATCTAGAAAAAGAAAATTGATATGATTGTATGTTCATGTATATTTTCTTTATAATTATTTTTATTTCTTTTTAGGAAGTGTGAGAAGAAATTGTAAAAAAGTTAAAACTTTTGTCTTTAACAGAGTTTCCCCCAGACAGTTTTGGGAGGGTGCTGCCTCCTGCCTGCCCTTTGACTGGAAAAATTCTTCGCTTCTTACTCTTCATACAAAAAAATTTCACCTTTCTTGTTCGTTATATAAAAAATTGCACTTATACTGCCTTTTGTAGAAAATAGACTTTAAATCGAACATAAATGCTAGAAATATAAATAAAACAGGGATGTCGCTTTTCCACACTTCTACTGAGCGGCAGATTTCCGCTTTTTATAAATTTATTCTGTCTGCCTCTTCTCAAACTAATAATCGCCGATCCATCATACAATTTCCAATCTTTCTCTATCAATAACTAACATAAATATCAATGTGCACATTAAACTTAATTTACTGGATTCTAGAACCTTTAAAAAGATAGGATTGCTCGATATTTCTCATATACATAGTTATATTGTCCTCCTTCACCCAGTAGCAGAAGTTTTTCTGTCAATCTGTGACAACTATTTAGGCATTAGAGAATAATCTGCAGCACTATAAGTAACACAAAAAATGCTTGTGAGAATCAGTAAGTGTATTTCTGTCATAAGTTTGCATTTATTTAATACTAGCAGGTTTTGCCTGCTTCGCTGGTCGCCGGAATTAAATGAATCTTCAAAAAATTTCAATCACTATTTTTATTTTTATTGTATTAAAAAAAATAATAAAAAAAAGTTGTTCAAGTAGCAACTTAATATGAATCTCCAAATACCAAATTTGAATTTCCTGTAATCATTTGTTTTTAATTTATGCTGATAACAGATATAGAGATCAACTGCTAAAAATTAGACTTTCACATTCGAGACACCTCAAAATGGATACTATACAAAAAACCAGAATTTAAAACAAAACTAAAAAAATACTTTGTTTATAGTTGGTATAAAAAATTAATTATCCTTGTTAATGTGGGGAAGACGGGAGGGGGGGTCATAAAAAATATATGAGTGGGAGATATTGAACAATTCTACTTCAATACATGTTTTAGAATCTAATATAGTAAATTGAAAGAGTTATGGATGGAGAAAAATTGGAAATTGCAATACTACTGCAGAGCAATTGTTTGCTGTTCATTAGCAGGAGAGGGAGAAAATGGCAGGGGGGGGGGGGGGAGCAGAAAAAAAAAAAGTGAGAGATATTGGACAATTTTACTTCTTTATAAGTTCTGGAATCTAATTAAATGAGATTTTAAGAAAATATTGACTTTTATGTTGTGAATGAAAGCAGACGGAAAATCACAATGATTCCGTGAAATGTCTATCGCTGATTGTTAGCGAAGAGGAAGGGCGGTGCTAAATAATTACGTAAGTGAAAAATATTGAATAATTCTACCTCTTTGTAGCTTCTAGAATCTAATAAATTGTGATTAAAATGAACGTTGCCATTTATGATGTGGATGCAGAAAGATTAGAAATTGCAATATTTCCGATCAAAATCGGGAGACTTAAAATTTCTACACAATACTATGTTGAAAATAATCTGCAGACTGAAAAAAAAAAAAATCTTCGACGTACGTCTCACATTTTCTACTGTGAGGTCCCTCACCCCCTTAAAAGTAGTGATCAGCCATTAAACAACCTGACGAAGCTCTGTAATGTTCATTCTTTTCCCATTCATAACATAAGTGTCAGTGTTCATGATAAACTTGTTTATTAGATTCCAGAATTTTAAAGAGGTAGAAAAATTTCCTTATGTGTAATTATTTTGTTTTGAATTATGTTAAATTAATGTTATTGCTGATCTACAGACTATGGTTTATTTAGAAACTTCTAAAATATTTTTTTATTTGTGATAAAGCATCATTCTTTTATATTGCTTAAAATATAACCTTTTGACTGCAAAGTAACTTTTTAAATTATTATATTCAAATTATATTTTATGTATTATTTTGTCAGGGCCCGAAATTTCAACTCATCTAACACTCGCCGAAGAAAAACTTTTACTCGCCACAAAATAGGGTTGCCATTCCCCCCCCCTTTTTTTTTACGCACTTTAAAAATCATTATAATGCATTGTATTTGAGATTTGTAAAAGATTAAAATACCTATAAATACAAAGAATCATTATTTATTTCTCTTTTTACATCAGAAATGTCTTTTTCGTCCATTTTACTTTTGTAATCAGACGAAATGTCGATGAGTATAACTTGTTCATTGTTGTCATTTGAAATAGCCATTTCGGAATTACTTTTTCGATAAAATAATTGATTAGAAATTATGACAGTGGGCTGGGCTCGTCTGTTCTCGCTCTGCTTGAAGTTATCACAATGGAAGAAATGAAACTGCCGAAGAGGTTAAAACTTTTATGCATGCACTAAGCATTTTTCCTTTTCCAGGCTGGGGCGATCGTCGGGCAGCGCGCACACAGACTCGGCACTCCGATATTAGAAAATTTTTGTAACCTTATCGTATAAGAATTCTATCTATAACTAGACCAAATTTTTACTCGCCATAGTAAAAATTTCACTCGCCAATGGCGAGCTGGCGAGCGGAAATTTCGCGCCCTGATTTTGTTATATATTAATTTACAGAATTCACCTATAAAATTACACAATAATTATCACAAATTTTACTTCAGGCGTGATTTCCTCTTTCTTCGAATTTTTAGAGTGGCATCCCTGATAAAACTACTGTGCATGATGATCAACATTTGTTCATACATTAGTAAATTTTTTCTCGTATCAAGTGTGTCCTTAAGGATCCAAAACTGACTTCAAAAATCTAAAATGTGATTTTTTTTACTAGCAGCATCCTTTCATTTTTAAACCTGGGAGAAACTCTGCATTAACAACTGTATTAGAAGTCTTTGCAAGAGCTCCAGATTGTGATAGCAAGTAGGTTAAAATAAAATGGAAATCAGATGTAAAAATATCTGAAAATACAGAATTTTTGTAATTTTCAAAAACATAATGTAAAATCATGCAAATAAATTTAATAAATTGTTTTATGGAAAAAAAAGTCTTTTATTTTATTTTAATTTTTAATGAATTTTTTTCTATACTCAGTAAAGATATTTAAAAATAAACCTACTTGAAGTTTAACTTAAACTTCAAGTAGGTTTGTCTTAATTTTTATTTATTTTTCAGTTTTGAATAATAAAAATTTTTATATTAATTTATAAAATAATGCTATTAAATTTCAGACATTTTAATAATATATAATTAAAGAATTTAATCATATATATTAGTGTTAATTAAAAATAAGCAAACAAATGAACACAAAATAGAGGAAATTAGTTGAAATGCATGTGAAGTAAAAAGTTTAAATTATTTTCCTAATCAGTAAGCATTTTTATGCTTAAAAAAAAAGATGCTTTCTGAATAAAATTTTTTGTTAAGGATATTCTGTATAAAAATAACCAACATTAGTAGCTGAAAGTGATTGTGAAATTTCCTTCTACATATTTATATTTATAAAATTCAAACTTTTTTAGGCATAAAATAAAATGCAAAAAGATAAAATAATCAAATATTAATTTATCAACAGAAGTTTTAATTTGTGAATTTCTCAGTATGGATCATTATTATTATTTTTAAATATGCATTTTTCATATTTTAGCCAAAAATAATGTGCATTTAAAGTAAAAATATTTAGTTTGAATGGAAAATCTGAAAATAAAATCAGAAAGAATGGATTTTAATAACTACGGTTAATTATAAACAAAAAAAACGTTCTTGGTATTCGCTTGGCATGGGACAAACTTTTTCTTCAGCTTGGCTAAGATTTTTTAGTCATGCCAGTGTAGGTTCTTATTTCATAAAATTCTATATGTAGATTACAGCTTTTTCTAAGGGGTTAATTGGGTCTTTATCATTCCAGATTGTTCTGGAAGATTTTTTGGTTAGTCTTTATCAGGGTAATACTAATGCCAATATCAAAGGCCATAGCCAGAAAGTTTGCAGTGTACAAGTATTAGTGCATAATATTGTGTTAAAAATGATGTATTACTCTAAAAATTTGCAACATTTTGAGGGGGAGTTGAATTCCCCCCCCCACCCCATCAATGGCTATAGCCTTGCTACATCAAAATTATACTACCAACCACATAACTGTCGAAATCTTAACAGGTATATGCATGTAGAGATGTGATCTTGATGTGAAATCTGGACGCAAGGTGATGTTTTGAAATTACAACAGAAGAGAAGAAGCAGTCAGTTAATTCGTGCATTTAATGAAAGCTGTGTGTAAACGGTGTGGTAAACCATGTAGTTGAGTGTAAATTATGTAATAACATAGAACTAATGCGAAATGTCGACTAAGGTGACATTCTGCAATTACAACAGCAAAGAAGAAACGATCAGATTGTCAGAAAAATTGATGAAAGCTGGGTACTCATCAAAAAAGTTTGTGAAAAGAACTCAAGGTATTTGGATTTGGTATTAAGAAAATTTTATATTGCAAAGAAAAACCCCTGACAATTCATTAACTTCTTCCAGGATGATTTATTTATAGTAAGAAAAAAATAATATAACCTTTTGTTTTATTACGATTCATTCATTTTATATTGATACAACTTAAAAAAAATAAATTACTCAAAAATCCATAACATCTAAATTTGTGACTGATGAAAATTTTTCATACATTCTGAGTATATCAGTTTTTCACATATCTTAAAAATGTAATGAGTTTGTGTTACACAATTTCTGTTGTGACATCTTGAAAGATTATTATTTTATTTGTTACGATAATGACACCTATATCACCAAGTTCTGATTTCAAGATCAACTTAAGTTCAGCTTTCGGATTTTTATTTTAATTTTTTTTTAATTATTATTTAGTGCAGTTAAAACATAACATGTGAATATTATTTTTATCTTTTTTTCTCAATCTGCAGATTTTTACGATACCAGTTTTCGATAGTTGCACATTTATCGAAATATAAATGAATAATTTGGAAACAATTTTATAATTTGAAAAAAAAAAAAAAAAAACCTAATATTTCTCCGTCCTAAACTAAATTCTGCTTTTGTCAGAATTTCACCAATTTTTTTTTTTTTTTTTGAAAGAAAAAGAAAAGAAAACTAATAATAATCAGTATCGAAACAAACACTATCAAAAAAGCTTATTATTATTGTGAAAATATATTTTATTATACGTCGAAAAATAAATTAACTCGTAATTTTTTTTTTTGGCAACAATTATAAATTAAAATAAATTAAAGTCAGAATTTCTAATTTTATTTATTTATTTATTTTTCAGTCGTCAGTTTGACCGAACGATCAATAAAAAATTGATCCGTTAATTGAAACTGTATCATTCCATTTTTTAAATAGTTTTCCTTTCTTTTTTCTTTTCTTTTTTTTTAAATGCAGTTCATTTAAAAACCTACACTTCCCCCTCCTAAATGAAAGGTTTCTTGTAGGTTAGGTTGTATTTTACAAAATCAGTATACTTTGACTTGATTCCGGACGCTGAAAAAATAAAAATAACGTATTAAGGTACATTTTAAAGTATTAGTTTGATAAATAAAATGCTAATCAATGTAATTTGATTGTTATTAAACCTTTTTGTCTATAACAATCTAGTATTTTTTTTTTTTCTTTTTTTTAATTTTAATCTATATGTAAATAAATACAATTCTTATGTAAAAGGAAAATGAATGTTCGAAATTTTTTGGAATCAGCCTAATATACAGTCGGCTGCAAAATTATTCGAGCACTAGCCAATAATTCCTATATTTAAAAAGTACACTTAAGACTGTTTTGCTAAGTAAATCCGTGTCGAATCATGTTCTCAGACTGATTAAGAACATGACTCGACAAGGATTTATTTAACAAAGCTGTATTAAGTGTACTTTTTTTTTGGCAAGGATTATTGCTAGTGCTCGAATAATTTTGCAGCCGACTGTATGTTGAAAGGTAATATAAAGGTGTCTGTTTTTCCATAAAAAATAAAAAAGAATCGCATAAAACAAAAAAATTTGAAAAATCTAATACAAATATCAAAAGTTTAAAAGGATGTTGTAAAATTTCATGCATTCTTTTATCTGAGAAAAAAAAAAAAAAAAAAAAAAAGAATTGTACATGGCATACAGTTGGTAGCAAAATTATTTGAGCGCTAGCAATAGGAATTATTGCTCACACTCAAATAATTTGGCTACCATCTGTAGTTTTTTTTTTTTGTTTCTTGCAAATAGACAAGATTTGTAGTTAATATTGACCTGTATTGCATTACAACATTAGCCAATGTCGAATATCAATATTGCCCATTACTGTTGTGATTTGCAATTTTATATTGGCCAGTGTTGTACACAATATTGTCCAGTATGTGATACCAACATTGGCCTATATTGGCAAAATTTAGTGTTTTATATTGGCCAGTTCAACTTTAACCGATATTGGCTAGTATTACATGCAATATTGACCAATACAGATTACCGATATTGGCCAGTATTGTAAAAAACCTTGACATTTTTGCACTGGCCAGTCCAGCAGAGTCCAATGTTGGCCAGTATTGAAATAGTCTTATTTCCGACTTTGGCCATTATTGTTGTGCTACTTGGGTTGTCCATCAACTGGAATAAAATACTCATAGCTGCCAACTTTTTCAATTTATTCCGGAATGTTGTTAACATTCGCCCTTTTCTTCATACCATATTCTTAATAGAATAATTTTCTTTGGCATGTAATTACAATTAAATATGAAGATAATTACTCCTCAAAGAATATGGTTTGAAGATAGGGCGATATACTAACAACAATCCGGAATCAATTAAAAAAGTTAGCAGCTATGAATACTGGAAATTTAACAAACTACTGAAACAAAGAATTTGCTAGTTTAATCATACTTCCCTACCTTTATTCATCATTAACGCACGCATTTATCCAACACTTTTTTATGAAGGCATTCCAAGAGGATTGTGGCGCCACATGATTTAGTCCACTTTTAAGCACATCCTCATATATGGATTTAGAAATATATATATATTTTTTTCTCATCGGTGCTTTCATTTTATACGCTGTGGTTACAAAAATAAATGTAGACTTTTTTTTTTTTTTTTTTTTAAGTTCCTTTTTTTAATATTTAAGCCACCTGAATGTATGTATATATTTTTTTAAATAATGGATTTTTTCCACCTGATTAAAATTACAGATAAGTACGACGATACAATATGCTTTAGCAATTGATACAGGTAATATAAACAATATGCACGGTATAGACGATACAATGTACTAAACTATAAATAACATCGAACTCCAAATTTCAGGTTATTTAAAGTTTTAAAATCATAAATATTAATGATATACTTTTTTTTTTTTTTTCAAGGTAAGGGTGGAAATAAAATTTGCATTAAAAAACCCTTTAACATATATAATAAGAATTTTTATTTTTAATCATCTCTGTAAATTTTATGCCCAGAGAAATTTTAATATATAACAATAATTTATAAGTATTTGATCATCCAAAATAACTCTCACTTACCTGATAACATTACTTTCAACATTCTTTAAATCAAGAATTTAAGTGGCTTATTTAAATAAGATTTCTCCTTCATTAAAACTATGTAATTGAAATAATACATAAAAGACAAAAATCAAGATAAAAATAATTTTATTGAAAATTATAAATGTTTCATATACGTGAAGAAGATTTCTCCATAATTTACATAAAAATTAATAATATAAAAGCACAAATATAATTAGGTAATAAAACGGAATTTGTTTATGCCTAAAGATGGCAAGCCGCTGAAAATAGTAGGAATAGCACCATCTTTAACAATTCGTTTATTTCTTGGGACTTGATATAACTTTCCTTCTTTTTCATCAAAATAAGTTATTGTTTGTATAATTCCATCAGGTTTTAAATAGAGCTCACAAACCTTAAAAAAAAAAGAAGAAAAAAAAGACATCAGGACATTACTAAGAAATACGTTATATGAGGTGTAAATTTCACCTCATTGCATAGGTTGCATTCAATTAAGAAGTTGCATATATCATAGATGGCTTCATTGGAAACCAAATAAATCAATGAGGAGACGAAATATTCTATCAAAACCTTTCTTAATCTATGCATAAATTATTATATATATATGTGTGTGTGTGTGTGTGTGTGTGCGAAAACAGGGCAGTTTGGAATCGCCTAGCAGAAGCCTTCATCCTGCAGTGGGTTGATAGAGGCTGAAATTGGTAATGATGATATATATATATTGTCATATAACACCATACCTTATAATTCGTATGATTACTTTAGAAAAGCAAGCACGAGATTTTTTTAAAAATCGATCTGGTTTTATTGATTTTATTTTAATTGAATTATTTTTTTTTTAAATGAATATATCCCTGTTAGAACACTATTGTTAAGCATATTTGAAAGTTGACAACCATATTATAAATGCTATCGATGCATAGCAGCGCCGCCTTTCAAACGATTGACACCAAAAGTTGATAGGCACTAATTTAGGTCAAGGTGCATCTACATATAAATTTATATGTAATTCTGAACAGTAGTTCCGTAGATACAGTTGCCACAAAATTTTTGTCACATATACATACACACACAGACGGACAGAGAAGACATTTTCTAAAAATGGTCAAATCGTGGTCTAACCTCTCAAAACTTGTAAATCCGTCGAAAACCGGAAGTCGAAAATTTTTACAAATCCAATACTTTCTTCCATTGAACTTACAAGAAGAAAAAAAAAAAAAAGATGTAATTACTAATTGTATTGCGTTAAAAACCTGAAGAAAAAAAAAAAAATCCTAATAATAATGATTAAACACTTATGTGAGTTGTGAACTTTAGATTGCAAAAATGTGCTTCAAGGTCAGTTCATTGTTTAATGCTTGTATTCTGAAAAAAAAAAGTATCTTTATTTATTGCATTTGTTCGACGGGAATGTTTATTTACTATAATAATTTGGGTTGCACGGATATATATGATTCGCAATTAAACATCTGCTTTGTTTTTATTTGTTCTAGAGAAGACGATATAAATAATATCATTATTATCTGCCTTGATGGAATCAGTTTCCTAAATGTGTTTATTTTATATTGTTTTTTTTTTTTTTACTTTCTTCTGTATTCAATAGAAGAAAGTATTTCAATCGTAAAAATTTTCAACATCCGCTTTTCAATGGATTTACACGTTTTGAGGGCTCCAGAACACCATTTGACCATTCTTAGAAAAATATGTGTCTGTGTCTGTGTGTGTGTGACAAAAATTTTGTGGCAACGTATCTCAGGAACTACTACAGATAACTGCATATAAATTTATATGCAGATGTACCTTGGCCTAAGTTAGTGCCTATCAACTTTTGGTGTTATTTGCTCAACAAGTGGCGCTGCTAGACCGCGATTTTCGCAATTTCAGGAAAGGCTATATCTCAGAAACTACTAAACGAATTTGCATAAATTTATATGCAGATAAACTTTGACGTAAGTTAGTGCCCACCAATATTTTTTGTGAACTGCTCAACAGTTGGTGCAGCTATACATCGACTTTCGCGTTTTCAGGGAAGGCTGTATCTAAGGTTCTGTTGTGTATAATCAAACAAAACTTGACACGTATCAACGTAGCCATTATATGACATTAAGCAGATTCAATTTGGATGCATATCAGCCAATAATTGGCGCTGGTATACTGCAATTTTCTCTGAGAACAGGATATGGCTATATCTCAACTTCTGTGCCATATAACTGTACAAAACCTGATATATGAGGTAACCAATTTGAAGTAGCATTTTTTAAGACTTTATTTATAGAGAATTAAACTGTCTTTCTTTTCTTATTATTAGTGTTAGTTTTTTCTAAAATGAAATTATCTGCATTCATTATGGTAGATAATTTTAATAAATAATAGTTTTAAGAAAATATTTTTACTGGGCGAATGAATTTTCCTATAGGAAAATATAGAAGAAAGTTTTGCGGTGGTCACAACATAATAGCTTTAAATGAAATCACGACAAGTATTTCCTCTATATTTGCTTTGAAAATTTCGTTCACATAAAAGCGAGGATTGAATTTTTATTAAAAATAAAGGTACTTAAAACAACAACAACAACAAAAAAGTATGTTGTGGCCACCACGAGACTTTCTTTTTATCTTTTCTAATACAAATTCGCTCAGTACAAATAATTTATTAAAGCTCTTATTTATTTAAATTACCTACCATACTGAATGCAGACGATTTTTATCTTAGAGAAAAATTGCATTAAAAGTATAAAGAAAGACAGCTTTATTCTCTATAAATAATACATTAAAAAATGCATTTCATAATGGTTATCTCACATATAAAATTTTGTACAGTTATACACCATAGAAGTTGAAATACAGCTTTTCTGTTCTCGGGGAAATTTGCAGTACAGCAGCACCACCTATTGGCCGATATGCATCCAAATTGAATTAGCATAATATTTGATAATGGTCTTTTCACATATCATTTATTATTATTATTGTACGCAATAGAACTTGAGATATCTCTTTTCCTTAAATTATGGAAATCGCTATATAGCACCGTCACCTATTGAATTATTGATACCAAAAGTGGATGGACAATAATTTATCTCGAGGTAGATCCACATATAAATTTATGTGTAGTAGTTTCTGAGATATAGCCTTCCCTTGAATTGTGAAAATCACTGTATAGCAGCGCCATCTTTTGAGAAATTGACATAAAAAGCTGATAAGGACTAGGTTATGTCAAGGTGCATCTACATATAAATTTATATGCAATTCTCTGCAGTAGTTCATGAGACATAGCATTCCCTTAAATTGTTGAAATCGCTAGAGACCCTGTATAATATAGTTTCCTAATATATGGTCTCTAGAAATCGCTGTATAGCAGTACCATTTCTTGATGAATGGGCACCAAAAGTTGATAGGCACTAATTTATGTCAAGGTGCATTTACATATAAATTTATATGCAATTACATGCAGTAGTTCAAGAGTTGCAGTCGCCACAAAATTTTTGTCTCTCTGACACACACAGAGGCATATCTAATATTTTCTAAAAATAGTCAAATCGTGTTCTGGAACTTTCAATACGTGCAAATTCATCGAAAAACGGAAGTCGAAAATTTTTATGAATCTAGTACTTTCTTCTATTGAATATAGAATAAAGTAAAAAAAAAAAAAAGTAAATTACGAAATCTTTTCAATTTCCAGGATGTAAATACGAGGTTATACTGTATTTATTTAATTTATATATTAATAACAGTCAAAAAAGATTTATAATACTTTTCTAATTTTCATACAATTTCTACAAAAGATACATATTAGTTTCGTTGAAGAAAAGAAAACAGATCCATACAAATACGGATCTATTTTTCTGGATACGAAAAGGGAGCTTTCAATACATGTCTAGCATGTGTATAATGTTTAAATTAGTTACAGAGTTATAAATATGCCTATAAATTTAGATTTATAATTGTAAAAAATATTTTGAAAGGTGAGCAGTACGATAGCTGTGAATTGCAGTCGCAGATCGAATGTGCGCTATCGAAAATAAACAAACACAGAGAGAAAAAACACAGAGAGAGAGAGAGAGAAAAAAAAAAGGCTGATCGTCTGTCTGTTGTTTCAGAAAGAAAATGAAAAAAGGTTTATCAATTATTCGCACCACAGAACTGGCGTTGCAAAATAATCCTTACAAAACTTTGAATAAACACCATAAAAAAAAAAAAAAATTGCAACAATTGTTTCGGGTCGAAAGAGCACACGACCCTTCGTCAGGCGACCAAAGTAGGCACGAGTGCAGCAGTCAAAGTGGTAATGCACGGCTTTGACTGCTGTACTCGTGCCTACTTTGGTCGCCTGACGAAGGGTCGTGTGCTCTTTCGACCCGAAACAATTGTTGCGAGATATTTTATTTTTATGGTGTCAATTTAAAGTTTTGTAAGTATTATAATATTCATGCCCACTTAAATAAAGTATTTTAAATTACTTGTTGTAAATTATTTAAAAAATTTTATTGTTAAATTGGAAATGTTTGCCATTTATACCATTAATGATAAAGTTTATATACCTTTACCGTGTCTTGATACTATTGTGGGGGGAAAAATGTTACGTATTAATGAATTTAAAATTTTTTCTGGGGGAACTATATTTGAAAATTTATAAGTAAATCATTCATAATAACCAGTTGCAAATTACTAACATATATTTAACCCACTATATCTAAAATTAGTATATGCTGTAGCCATTACAAAATTTTCTTCTATTATTATTTAATATAATAGCACCATATATCTGTTACAATGCACAAAGTAATTAACACAGCTTCTCACAAATAAAGATTTTACAAACTAATTTAATTAATAGATGCTGAGATACTATAACTATCTGGAAATTTACAAAGAGTAATAGTAGCGCGGCACGTCATCTGATGTACACCCAAATTGATTCAGCATAGTTTTTAAAAAGCTAGTTTGGCATAGTTTTTGGATGTATGACATACACCTTACATATCAAATTCGGTGCACATACATATCATAGAAGCTGAGATATGGCTCTCCTATAAATAGAGAAAATTGCACCATGCCAACGTCACCTGTCGGCCGATATGCGTCCAAATTAAATCAGCATAATAGTTCATAATGGCTGTTGCACATATCAAGTTTAGTGCATTTATATATCACAGAAGCTCAGTTACAGCATTTTCTTAAATGTGAAAAATTGCAACATACTGGCATTACCTGATGACCGATATGCACAGTTGAATAAACATAGTCTTTCACAATCGACTATTTGAACATTAAGTTATGTGAAGTTCTACACAATAGAAGCTAAGATATAGTCTTTCCTTAATTGTGGGAAATTGCAGCATAGTAGAGCCACTTCTTAGATGATATGTACCAAAAACTATTCAGCACGAATTTATGTGAAAGTGCATCCAAATATAAACTTTTGTACAATTCTGTTCATTATTTTGTGAGATACAGCACCCAAAACATAAAATTTTGATTATACACAGATAGTCCAGTCAATAAATACATTTTACCTTGCAAAAGGTGGGGTAGAAGATTTTGTTTTTTTAATTTGTACATATTAGTACTAATATGCAAAAAACGAGTTATCCAACATGGGAGGCCCCGGGAGAATTTTTGTCGGCTGAAAAACCTCGAAAATTTATTAGTTTTTCGGCTTTTTTCAAAATATCTCAAAAATGGCTGAATTTAACAAAATTTTTCTATTGTAATGTTTAAAGAGGATTAAATTTCCTACAATTTCCTTCATTACACCTTTTTTGTAGTACTAATAGCAAGCGCGTAACAGCTTCTTGAAAATAAACAGATTTCCCAACTTCGTAAAAAAAGCGCATTTCTCCTTATAAATAATCTACAGTAATTATTAGAATTAGAAGCTTTATTTACAGAAAACTTAACATCTTTTAAGGGTATAACTGTTATATCTGTCATCCTTGAGATTTTTGGATTTGGTGATCAAAAACGTAATACGGAAATATACACGTCAGATGTATTCTTTTACAATATATATTGTAAGAAATACTGTTTTATATTCTTGATTGTTCTCTTAACATATGCCTTGTTAAAATAATCGTGATTTTTGAAAGGGATTAAATATGTTCGCCAGATAAATTGGTGATCATTTCTTTTTTTTTTTCACTAAGGACGACAGATAACAAATCTGCTCTCTTTTAATTTTTCCCTTCTCCTTTTTACTAACTCTCTCTCTCTCCCCTCCGGCCACGCACTGACAATTCTGACCTAACAACATTAGTCATCATCAGACTCCAATAACTGCCAATGTATAGTATTCTATCACTGGAACACATAATACACACACAAAGAAAAATAAATAAAATTAAAGATATTTGTATATAAATGTAAATGAATAAATATTAGGAGCTAGTAAGCAAAAACTCAGTGCATTAATACATAAATATTTTAATTCTACTATTTATTATATTATAAAACGTTAATGATATTTAGATATAATACATAATGTTGTAATAAACATTAATAACTGCTATATTAATATTAATGAAAATAACAAGACACAATCTTAATTTTAAATGAACTTCATAAATAGGCAAACTTGTTTGAAGAATAATAGCAAATAATTACAAAGGTAAATTGTAGAAATTAAACTTTATATTCAAATTATAGGGAGATTCATTTAGCCTTGAAACAAATAAAGAAACGTACATTAATGTATAATATACATGTTTATTTTCTTCGTGGTTATTTTGAAACCCGGGTTCTTAAATTTCAATAGTCATCAGAGGTAGAAGAAAGGTGTGTCGTCCTCAAATTGTTCCTCTCCGTCTTGCAGTAATTATATAAGCTCTTAGAATAGCTTATCATCTTCTTCAGCCTCGTCAAATGATGAAATTAGTTCGACATTTTCCTATTGAGGATCAGAGTCCTTGTTATTATACCAGTTTCACTGAGTATTTTATAGCCAACATTTTGGAAGCAAACTGCTTTCTTGTTGGCAGCTTCGGCTATTAAAACATCTTCACCATATTTTTTGCAAAAGCGCGATGTAACCGATCTGATGCCAGGACGAAAATCACCCTCTATTTTATTCATCAAATACTTTATGAGACAGGCACTCCTCCGAGTCGTTTTCAGGGTAGGAGTAAATTGATTCCATTGCCTCATCAGTGTTACTTGCACGGTAATATCCTCGTTTCATCTCACTTTTAGGCCTCCAATGCAGTTTTTGATGACAAAACCTGTGATACCCAGCATTTATAGCAACTAAGCCTTTTACATTTCCGATGCATTCAAGTACTTTTTTTCTTCTCTCATCCCCACGATTTTCGACACCATTTACAAGTGTTTCTTTCACACCAGTTTCATAGCATGGTGCATAAAATTTCTTTCATGCTCAGGAAGTCGTTCCTGTTTTTTAAAGAAATCTTCAAGTATCCCCTCTCCACACAAGAAACACTGATCTTTAAAACTGAAACCTTCAGTTCTTGATGGAAGATATGGAGCTACACAGTTTGGACCAGCTCTATCACCAGTTGTATGACGCCGTACATATGCTGCAATCATTCGCCCATTGATGTATCGTTTGTGACAGGCATTGTGAATTCTTACTTGTTGTAGGTTCATCAAAAAACACCGATGTTCTTCATTTTGACGTTTTGCATTGCACTTTTGCAGATTTTTGGTATACATTTCTCCTTCAGAATCTTTATTTCACCTTTATTCAAACTGATTTCGTAAATAAAACAAACACTCCGGTTATTGTAATAGAAAACGCTCATGGGTTGAAAAAGTATGTTCACACATTCTAACTGAACTGATTAATATAGGTAGATGTTCAGCCGAGTCAGCGTACTACAAGATGGGAAGAGACGGGAGGAAAGGGAGAGCTTTTTTTTGTGTGTGTGTGTGGGGGGGGGGGCAGTTTTTTTTTTTACCTCCTTTGCTACGAAGCAGGTATCATTTCCTAAGGTCAGACAGATGAATATGTCCTTTCTTTTTTTTCCGTTTTCTAATAAACGTTCATGCACCGACTCATTTCTTTGAGTTGTATTTTATTAGCTTGAGCAAAAATGCCGACTTTCAAGAGGCTGTAACGTGCTTGCTATTAGTACTACAAAAAAGTTGTAGTGAAGAAAATTGTAGGAAATTTAATCTTCTTTAAACTTTATAATAGAAAAATATTGCTATATTCAGCCATTTCTGAGATATTTTAAAAAAAGCCAAAAAAGTAGTAAATTTTCGAGGTTTTTTAGCCGACAAAAATTCTCCCGGGGTCAACCATGTTGGATAAATCGTTTTTTTCATATTGACACTAATATGCACAAATTAAAAAAGAAAAATCTTCTACCCCACCTTTTGCTAGGTAAGCCCTTTTTTACGTACCTATTGACTGGACTAAGACAGACATCTCCTAAAAATGGTTTACTCGAGTTTAAGGAAATCTCAAATTTCTAAATGCACCAAAAGCCAGAAAAAGAAAATTTTGAAAAATCCAGTACTTCATTCTTATATATGTAGAAGAAAATCAAAATGAATTTTAAGTTATTGTGGAAATAGAGTATACAACTAAATGTTTGCAAGAATTACTTAATTTATAGAGCATAGTTAAAAGAAAAAAAAATGTTGTTTAAATTGACATACCAAATAGTTTTTAAATTTAAATGTGTTAAGAATGAAACAAATAACATGAAATTAAGTACATATTTTTAACAAGATATCTTTTGTTTATCACGAATACTTAATATGCTGCGCATGAACAATTTGATTTTGAATCGAGAATACAGTATCTAATAATTTAAACTCATATTATTTTTGATTAAATTTGTTTTGGACAAATATATATATATATATATATATATATAAACATATGTTACCGTTAAAGCGCGAAACCCGTTAATCTGAAGATTACCTAGCTAATCTGCAGATTAACTAAAATGACCCGTTAAAGTGCGGAATAAAGAGTTTTTCGCATTTTAACTAGGTAATCTGCAGATTAACGGCTTCTGTGTCGTTAAAGTTCAAATGTTTGTTTCGTGCCTTAGTTTTTTTACATTCACTATGACGTCAAACAGTCATGTGATACAGATACGCGAATCCCAGATTAGTCTGTGACACGATTGACCTTCAAACACAAACCGAAACTTTTATCCCTTCCTCCTTCCTCTCCGCTGTGATAAACAGTAAGTGCAAAACGTGGATCATCGAAGCTATGGCATTAGATTTCTTATTATGGCCAACACAAATTTTAACGTACAAGTAAGTTATAATTGTTTTGAGTTTATTTCTTCTCTTTTTTAATTCTGTCAATATAAGTTTGATAAGGGTCTGCATTTTATTAATGAAATATAATCTTAATTAAAAGCTCTCTCGTGAAACTTCATTTTAAATTATGAATCTTAAATTTACAGCACAGTAATTATTTTCTCACAAAATAAAACTATTAAACCACAACTTTTTAAAACTACTTTATTTTAAAATTGATTTAAATTACTATTACTTACTGAAAAAAAGAACACATGTATTATTTTTTAACTCTGGAAAATATGGCATTCAATATTTTGGCATTATTCAATAAATACTTAAAATGAAATTTTTATGCATTTTTTAGCATTTCATTACAATTTTTCTCTTTTGTTTCTTTCAATTTCAAGTTTCCTTTCTATATTTTATATATCATGATTATATTTTTATTTTTAATTTTGTTCGCTTTTTCAAATAATTTTGTTGTTGTTTATCACATAAAATGTGTTAATAAAGTTTTTTTTTTTTTTTTTTTTTTTTTTTTTTAATTGTAAAATTAATATATTTCCTAAACTTGTACAGATATATGTATGCTGCAAAATATAGTTTAATAAAGCATTGGAAAACTGTCATTTAAATTTTCATGCGTTCTAAAAATTATTAAAGCAGTTTTAATTGTTTGAAGTACTTCTTAAAATGCTTCTGATTTGTCTAATTTAATATTTCTTTAGCTAATTAAAAATTGGTGCATATTTTTTTTAAAATATAGTAATAGCAATATAAGTTGTTAATAAAACGTTTTTTTTTTTTTTTTTTTTTTTAACTGTTAAATATTTTTATTTGAAAAGAAATCGTTACTGTATTACAATTCTAACATTCATTTATAAAATAGACTTTAAGCTATTAAAAATATTATATTTCTTATTAAAAATGCATAACATCTTCAAACTTATATTGACAGAATAAAAAAGATGAAATAAATAAAACAAATATAACTTTAAAACACATAAAAATTAAAACACATACAGATTAAAATAAGTAAAGAAAGAAAGAAAAGAAAAGAAAACTAATCTTTTTTTTTCTTTTCCCGAATGATAAAAACAAATACAACACAGCGTGCAGTAAAATTATACAACCAGAGATCTTATTTTCACTTTAACGAGTGCCTAGTAGGTAATGTGCAGATTATCTAGGTAATTCGCAGATTACCTAGGTAATTTGAGAAATGAAACAATTTTCCTCACTTTAACGGATCACCCTAGTTAATGTGCAGATTGCCTAGCTAATCTGCAGATTAACTGATTTCTGCACTTTAGCGGTAACATATATATATGATATCAAATTTTTAATAACTAAAAATATCAACCTTTTACTACAATCATCAATCATTTGAATGAAACAAATAACATGAAGTTGAATATATATATATATTTATTTACCAAGATATTTATTATTTATCGCTAATAATTAATATTGTATACAAGAACAATTTGACTTTAAATTGAGAACAGAATATAGTATGCAATATTAAATTCATATTATTTTTGCTAAAAGTTGTTTTGAAAAAAATTGGTGTCAAACATTTAATAATAAAAAAGTCATTTTTTTATAACATACTAGCCGCCTTCGGTGACCAGCTGGTTCGCGATCCCTAAAAAATCCGACTTTACGAAACTCCCGCTCGGCGGCGCCTTTTTCCCGTTTCAGGTCTAATAACAGCTTATTGATATATCGTGAAAATAGCTTATTGAAATCGCAGTAAATTCCCGCTCGGTAGCGCCGCCCTCTTCCCTTTTCAATATCTGAAACAGCCTGTTCGCTCACCATGTTACGATCTTTCAAATTTCTGACTTTAGCTAAGTCCCGCTCGGTGGCACCTTATCCCCGTTTTAGAACTTACAACACCTTCCTCGCTCATTAGAATTTGAAATATTGAAATTTTAAAATATTACAGCGCCATCTGGTGGTATAAATTTCTGTAATATATTGTTCAATTCCAAATCAACAAAGCTTTCAAATGATGTATTACTTATGAAATTATTTTAATTAGTAGCTGAGATACAAAAGAAAACCTAATCAGGACACCTTAAAACGTGTAAATCAGGTGAAATCTCGAATTCCACTTTCGATTTGATAATATAAAAGTATTTCAAAATTTCTTTCGAATGAAGTATTAAAAATAATTTAATCATAATTAGAATTTGAAATACACGTATTAGAATATTAGAATAAAATTTTATTTGCAATTAAATGTAAATTAAAATGTATTTTTTTCTCTTTTATTCTGCGAAATTTCTTTCAGTAATCCCCGAAACTTGCATAATTCCGGGCTATATAACGTTAAAATCCTTAGTACGGTATGTGAGCAGAAATTCGAATTCGAAACTCTGCAAAATATTAGAGTAAAGGTGTTCTGGGTATTCCGTTGTTTTCTCCGAAACTCCCGTTCCTTTTCTACATCTTTGCCCCTTCGCTCTCCCCCCCCCCTTTCCGCCGATAATAATAATTTTACACTCGAAAATATTCGCATTTAAAATACTGCAAAGTATAAAAGAAAACTTAATCTTTTTCCAATAAATACGTCATTTTTTTTATTTATTCATATATTTTCATGAAAATTGAACAGTAGCTTTATCATATGCTGTCTAGGCCAAATATTAATTCAAATGTAACGTGAATGAAAATTTGAAAAAGGTTGAAAATTGCAATTTTTATCCCCACTATGAAGCACGTGATATCTTAATTGGTTACATTCATTTCCTTTTTTATCGCAGACCGTTGTCTCCATGTGTTTTGTTTCCGATCGAGACAGTTTAGAAAATCGTCTGCTGATAGAAAGTTTCTTTTTCTCGGTCATTTTTCCATCGACATGGGTCGACATTTTAATTAATATCTCCGCAACTAATTAAAATTTTTAAATTCTGTTTTCACTATCAACTCGGGCTCGGGAAGGCTTCTGAGCACACGATGTCAAATTTTATACTTCTGCGTTCAGTAGGGGCTGAACGTATAGATGCTCAGACAGAGAGACAGACAGACAGACAGACAGACATCTTCTTTTATTATTATAGACTATTATCAACCATTTGCCAAAATTATTTAAATTAAAAAAATTATTTATTTAGAACAGCAATTAAAAATAAATAAATAATAACAGATAAACGAGAAACCTTTAAATTTTTTTAATTTATCTCATTAAAAAGTTTAAATATAAAAAAAAGTATTAATATTATTTTTTATTGTTCTAAGATAGATATAATGTTGCAAACGATAATTTAAAAAACATACCTTAAAATTCGGATTTCTTTCAAAATCCCCATGGATAGCATTTTTCTATATCTTTCTTAAATTGACGTCCTTTGGAAATCCAAATACCTTCTGAACCATCTTTAGGGAAAAATAAATCATTACTATTCTGTGTATAAAAATATTAATATGAGCTTAATGTTAAAAGTGTATGTAAACAACTATAGCTTAGACAAATTAAATATACTTACTTTTATAATACAACGATACGTAAAACTAGATTTAAAATAACGTGTTTTAAATTTTATACATTTTAAACAACTTTATAAATTAGAACAAATTCTAATTACGATTCATATTGTTAAAAGATTGCCGAAGCTTTAGAATTCTACAAATTTACAATTTACTATTCTTACAAAGCTTACAATAAAATAAAGTATTTAGCACTTACTTTTGGCTGTAAACTCGATTCGCTGATTCTGATTACTAAAAAATCTCTCGTTCTCTTTCTAAAATGAAAATCACTCCAACTCCAACGGCATTTGCACTATCCCGCCAAATGCGATGAGTTTATTGTTTATTTTTTGATTTCGGTTGACTAACTCAAGTTGTCAGAAGGAGACAAAAAATAAATAAACAAATAAAAAAAACATAATTAAAGAAAAAATAATAATAATGCTGAGCTTTTGGACTAGCCAGACAAATTTTTCTTAGTCAATTGACAAAATAGGAATAATTTATTTTTATTCTTTCATCTGACTAACCGGTCAAATTTGAGGAAAATGAAAACTGTACCTGGGAAATTAGTCATCTGACAAGTTTTAGAGCCAAAACGGATCATCAGACGAAACACATTAAAGATACATGGTAAAATAAAACGACTTTTGTGTCTCATGACTAAATGGGATTGTCAGATAGTGTTTTGATTGTTTAAAAATTTGCGTAATTTTGTGCAAGTTAGTCAATGTACTTGACAAACGTTTAGTGTCACAAAGATGGCACGTCTCTTGACAAGTTTCGATTTTTCATTTTTCTGTGTGCATTATAGGCAAAACCTATGTATTTTTGGTCATTATGAACCTTATTTTCCTAAATATCTGCAAAACGGAAAATCATACAAAGTCCAAAAAGGAAGGTGCACAACTAGATATTATAACAAACCTATGCACCAATTCGCAAATTTCTACGTCCAACCGTTTTTGAGTTATGCGACATACGCACACACACACAGACACACATACATACAGACGTCACGAAAAATCGTGTAAAGTCGCTTATATGTGTAGAATGAGAGCTCGTGTTACGATGACACTTGCAGGTGTACAACTAGACATCATGACAGTGACACATATAAATTGGCAACATTCAGTGATCATTCGTTTTCGAGCAATGTGAAATACAAAATCCATTTCGCAAATCGGGATTACTATACTTCCTTATACTTTGTATAAGGAAGCAAAAATGAAAATATAAAACTGGAGTAAAAAAAACAAACATAACCTTTTTTAATATACTTCAATTTTAGATTTTTTTTTCTTTTTCGTTTTGTTTAAATAGTATGTTTTTGGCACGGATGAATCGCGCTTGGCATGAAAGCTAATTCATTGATAGTCCTGGGTAATATTTTAAAATTTTGATGCTGAAATAGATCGGACATTTTTCGCCAAGGACTCTACTTTTGTGAAAGCCACTTTAAGCCAAGTTAGCGCATCAAAACTATAAATAAATTATAAAATGTTGAAAAACAGAAAAGATACAAAAGGAAAGGAAAAAGTAAAGAAAGAAACAGAAAAAATAATCCATAATTTATGTATTTTTATCTAAAATAGCGATAAAAATTCAAAAGTCGCCAAGAGGAGCTATATTAAGGTTGTACGAATGATCAGATTCATATATTTAATTATATATTTATTTATTTTTCTCTATATCAACTACTATTAACTACCTCAACTACTATTATAACCACAAAAAATTAATGGTCTCATGCGATAGATGTAGCCGATCATAGCATATTGTAATATTATATTTGGCATGAAATTGTTGTCATTTTATAGTTGATCGAATAAATCAAATAAATATAGAAAATAGCGTGAAAGAAAATATTATGTACACCGCATGTGGTTTTGTTCATATGTAACTGGGATTTAAATATAAAATTGCTACTTCAATTTTTTCGATAATCATCTGATATCATATCATTTGTCATCTGATAAGCACCCAAAAAGCAATAGGGACAGGCACCCAAGAGTCTGAGAATGAGTGGGTCGCTGCCGAAGTAAGCGGGGACAAGAAGCGAGCTTTTGAGCAATTTCATGATTTTTTTTTAAATTTTTTATAAAGTGATATAGAAAAGAGTTTTCTTTAAATATAGTGACCAGTGAAGCAGGCAAAGCCTTCGTTGATTCACTACATTAATTGATTTCACATTCCATAATTTTTGACGGGGTTATATACTAATTTATAATAAAATCATGAAAATGTTTATTGTTCTTCTCAGCCTAATTAATATTCACTTAAGCAATGTTAGTTTGAGAGAGATCGAAGCTATAAGTCGACTAGTCTTAAGGCCTATGACATCACTAGTTATGTTGTTGTTAATGCAAATACTTCATAAAAAATTTTATGGATCTTTTACCTTTACAAATCAAAAAAGCAGAAGCAATTTTGGTCAAAAGCAGTGGATTTGAATTATACTAATAAAGAAAAAGAAAACGTGACGCATCATATCACGTTTTCTTTTTTATTTCAAATCCAAATAATTTTTAATTTCTAATCCGCTTTCCTTTCCTTTCCAATATAAAAATTTTCACCGAAGATTGTTCACGGTACGCTTCAGTCATGAAGTTACTGTTGTTATTTGGATTTTTTATCGAATGCAATTCACTTCCCACTTCAAAAGACACTTTACATCAGCCTAACAACATTGGACATTTTCAAAATGAAGTATCGCTCTTAGAGATGGCAAAAACAAGCAATAGTTCTCATTATCGTGTCCATGACGAGCCATGTGATGATGTATTATGCGCAGATGGTCGTTGTGTTTTATACTCTTGGCTTTGTCCTGATACAGACGTGGATTTACATGATTCATCATTGGCTTCTCAAGACAAATCAGAGGAATGGAGAAAAAGATCTGCTTTAATTCATTACGGAATGGGAACTTTCGTGGTGATTTTAGTTATTGTCATAGTTCTGGTATGCATTTGTATGATTGACGAGAAAGAATATACTATGGAAAATCCTAGCCTTCGTTACGATGTAAAGTGCATTTTAAAGAAAAATACTTATTCCAGTCCTCAATTTCAAAATGCGTTTAACGATCCCTATCAGAAATGTGCCTCATGTAACAACTTAAACAAATCACAGAGTGTGGAAACTGTTCCTCTTGTTAAAATAATTGATATGAATGAGAATTGTTAAGTTAAAATGCCTAAGAAAAGAAATCAATGCTGTAATTGATAATAATATGTAATAAAATTACGTTAAAAAATATATTCACGCTTTTTGCTGAACTAATTTCTGATAAACCTTGCTATAGTACCCATATTAACGAAGTTTTAAAGTTTTACACCGAAATAGCCTGGGCATTTTCCCCCAAGAATTTTACTTCTGTAAAATTATTTTAAAGTCTAACTCCTCGATAAAAGTACAAAATACGGCAAAATATAATGAAATAAAAGCGATAACCACGTAAATAAATTTTCGTACAATTTTCTATGTGACTTATTTGGTGAACGTCGTATTACTTTTTGTTTGGCGGGTTTCTCAAAAATCGCCAAGTTGGCGTTACTCTGTATTCTCTCCAAGCTTAGAGATTTCAAATTAGTGAAAAGGTAAAATTAATATATTGGGGGTCATTTCAAAACTTTCTTCTATATTTTCTGACACAAATTTCGGTAATTTAGACTAAGAGTTAACGCTGCTTTTTATATTATACGAGAAAAAACAACAAAAGGAAAAAATGGCAGTATTTTGATTTTTTCCTAAAAATGATTGAAAATACAAAAATCTATAATTTTGTTTCAACTTATCACAGCTGCAAGGTTCAACTATTCGTTTGGAAGTTGACGACGAGTTCTTTTGAAATATTCTCATATTAAAAACTTTTCTCTCCCACGATGATGACTTGTCCACCCTTCCCCCCGGGATGGAAGTAATCGACGTTTCTACGCCTATAAAAGTTTATCCTAGTTGAGTAACACTATAATAAACATTTATTGTTTTAATTTTCGCAATAATTGGTTTTAAGAGAGGTATAACTTTAGTATATCCGCACAGCTGAATTTGGCGATTTTTCTTTGGTGCCGTTTTGAACGATAACGATGTCGTTCTGGACTGTTTGCGATATAATATGGCAGCCTATATGTTGTTTATTTTGGATTTATGATTTTATGTTTTATGATTGTGTCATTTATCATTTATGATTTTTAGATTTATGATTTAGATTATGATTTGGCACAACTATAGTATTTCCCCTCAGCTGAATTTGGCGATTTTTCTTTGGCGCTGATTTGAACGATAACGATGTCGTTCTGGATTGTTTGCGATATACTAATATGGCAGCCTGCATGCTATTTATTTTTGATTTATGATTTTATGATTTATGATTTATAATTTAGCTTACGATTTTATCATTTATGCTATATAATTTATGATTTTTAGATTTATGATTTAGCCATAATCGCCAACGAAAAATCGCCAAATCTAGCTGAGGGGAAATACTATAGTTGTTCCTTGTGGGGATATACTAAAGTTGTTCCTAAAGAGAATATCCTCACTGCGTATTTATAAGGAATTTTGTCCTATATTGTCATTTTAAAGACTATGAAACAACAGCACGACTGCATCACCTCTTAAGCAATATGAATGAAAAGTTGATACACACAAACTTATGTCAAGGTACAACTAAATATAACTTTTCGCGAAATTCTGTTCATTAGTTTTTGATTTATAGCTGCTACATTCGTCTATTACACACATCCAGAGAGACAATTAAAATTTCTTTGGTAGAGTTTAGCCTTTTTTTTTTTGGTTATTTTGGCGATGAATTAAAATGGCTATTTGCGTAAGTAAAGGTCTTGGCTAAAAACGGACGAGCTACTTCGTTGCCAAATTTCAAATGTTGCCAAGGGATTCATTTCATTCAAGGGGACATTGAAGAGGAACCATTCATGGTTCCCTGTACAAATTAAAGCTGTTCTATTTTTTAGCACAATTTTTCTCTGCACGTTTTTTTTTTTTTTTTTTTTTTTTTTTTTTGAGGTACTATATATACACACAATAGTGGTCAAAATATTGAAAGTTTGAGAATTTTCACATTGTTTCAAGAAAAAGCCCCCAGAATGCAATATTTTTTCATTTAAAGTGATATCATTTTATGTCAATATGTTAAATTATTCTAAAGGCAAGGTATGGATCGGGAGAGCACGTTTGCTCGCCTACGCTTACGTTTAAATTATTGTCTTGGCGCAATCTATCGATTCATATATTAAGTGTAAGTTTCTTCAGAAGTTATATTTTTTTAGGCAAAATCATACAAATATAAAACTTGGAATATATTTAGGAATAAAATTTTAAAGGCTTAAATTATATAAAATTGCACGCTGTATAAATAGAATTAACCTATTATTTCTTCCTGTATTTATTACAAGAAAAAATAAATAAATTAAAATGTTGACAATCTAATTTAGGCCGTTTGAATTTATATATTTTTTTTTAGTTTTCATCTATATATATAAAAACGAATGTTTGTCTGTATTCCTTTATAAAATCGTAAACGGCTTGACCGATTTCGATCATTCTTTTTTTGTTTTTTCCTTATAGGTCAGGGATGGTTTAGGAAAAAAAGAAATTGAAAATATTCCCCCCGCAAGGGGGGGGAGGGGGCAAAACGTGAATTCAAAAAATCCTTCATATCTTAAACAAAAAAACAGATATCCGTAAAATTTTTGCTTTAAAATATAGCTAATATAAATGACTAAAAACCTATTTCTAGAATATTCGAAATTCGGTCCCCAAGAAGGGGGCGGGGGTGGGGGGGGCAAAACGGGATTTCACATGCGTAAAACGCGATCTCGCATAATCTTATATATCTCAAACAACAACAACAACAAAAAAAAAAAACAGATATACGTGAAATTTTTGCTATAAAATATAGCTAATACAAATATCTAAAATCCAATTTCTGGAATTTTAAAAATTCAGCCCCCAGGTCAGGCAGCAGGGGGGGGGGGGGAGGGGCAGCAGGGGCAAAATCAATTAGAAATACAGTTAGGTCTTTCAAAATTGGTACAGATAGGTTTCAATAGCCTGCGAGCCGAATGGGGATATTTTCGAAAGTGTAAAGTTATTAGGAGGGGCAAGAAGGGGGGAGGGGTGGGGTGGGGGCAAAAATAAATAAAAATAGAGTTAGATCGTTCAAATTTGGTATATAGAGGTTTTCGATACTTACAAATCGATTGCGGATATTTTCGAATTTGTAAAATTATTATGAGGTGCGGTAAGCGGGGGTTCTATGGGCAAAAACAAATAGAAATACAGTGAGGGCATTTAAAATTGGTACAGATAGGTTTTAAAGGCCTGCAAGTCGAATGGGGATATTTTCGAAAGTGTAAAGTTATTAGGAGCGGCGAGAAGGGGGGAGGGGATGGGGGGGCAAAAAAATAAAAATATAGTTAGATCGTTCAAAATTGGTACACAAATGGTTTTCGATACTTAAAATCGAATGCGGATATTTTTGAATTTGTAAAATTATTAGGGGGGGGGCGGTAAGGGGGGGGGGCGTAATGGGGGGTATGGGCAAAAACAAATAGAAATGCAGTTATGCCGTTCAAAATTGGTACAGATTGGTTTTAGAGGCCTGCAAGTCGAATGGGGATATTTTCGAAAGTGTAACGTTATTAGGAGGGACGGGAGGGGGGGCGGACTGGCAAAAAAAAAATAGAGTTAGATCATTCAAAATTGGTACATAGAGGTTTTCGATTCTTACAAATCGATTGCGGATATTTTCGAATTTTTAAAATTATTGGGAAGGGGGGGGGAGAGTGGTGGTGGGGCAAAAAAATAAAAATAGAGACAGATCGTCCAAAACTGGTGCATAGAGGTTTTTGATATTTACAAATCGATTGCGGATATTTTCGAATTTGTAAAATTATTAGGATAGACGGGAGGGGGGGGCGAAGGGGTAAAATAACAGAAATAAGAGTTAGAGCATTTTGGGAATTTTTTCCGAAGGCAGCGAGAACCCGGTGCGACAATTTTCCAAATCAGATTTTGTTTCGCTTTCTTTTTTCACGTGATAAAAATTAATGCAATTTTGAGAATTCAGTAATTATAGTGGTTCATTTAAAAATAGGGTCCAGCGAAGCGGGCGAAGCCTGCTAGTTATTAATAATAAGAGGGCGACTACCAACTGCACTCGCTTATTTTTCCCCAACTTAAAAAAAGTCCCAATTGCCCTCGGACATGCAAACGCCTCCTGCTACATGAAACCCCCGTTATGAATTTAGATCCTTCCACTGAAAGTAATGAAATTGAAAACGGAAGATTTAATGGAAAAACATGTAAAACTTGTGTTGTATCACATACGTATGTACGCTTCGCGCACATGAAAAGAAAACAAACAATAAAAAATCACTGGACACTCCTACCTCGGTGTGCATTAATCTGAGAACGCATGTAACTCGTTTTCGCAGCAATCAGTATCACGCACATGCACGCTCCCCCCTCTCCCCCCCCCCCGACAAAAAAAAAAAACAAAAAAAAAACGGATACCTCTTACCATGATGTGTATAAATCGCAAAAGTGCACGAAATTGCGATACTTACGTATTATCCGTAAGTACAATTAATATAAACATTATAAAACTGGAAAAATATATTATAAAAAATAATTAATGTAAACTTGGCGATCTTTGGCGATTATTCGTTGGCATGTGGGTAAGTACCTTCTTTTTAATTCCTTAGTGTAAGGTTAATTCTATTTTATATAACGTATTTTTGTATAATTTAAGCGTTTAAAATTTGATTCCTAAAAATACTCTAAGTTTTACAGTTTAATAATTTCGCTTAAAAAATATAACTTCTGAAAAAATTTATATTTAACATAGGGTAGATAGACGGCTTCAAAACAATAATTCAAACGGAAGTATACATAGACGAGCAAACGTACTCTCCCAATCCACTCCTAAGATATTAAGTTATTAGACGAAAAAAAAAAAGAATTTCAAAAAGAATAAAATACATGGAGGACATTGCGGACACGCCAGATTTTACTTGCACCAGCCACCATAAGTGTGCACGACGGTCTTTGGCCGGCTGGAGCACTGAACCCGCAATCTTCCAATTACGAGCCCGGCGCTCTACCAACTGGGCTACCGCGGCTCTCAAGTCATAGAGGAACTTTGACTAGAATCAATATAGTAATCACTTATATTACCGCTCCTTGTCGCGTGGAAGCGACCTGTCTCTGGCGGCTTTCGTAATTTTTAACACACTTTTATTAGCTTCACCTGTATGTATGTTTGTAACCGCTCTGGCAGCAAACAAAAAATCTATATTGTAAAAAAAAGACTTTCCCTACGTAAACGCTGTGGCTGTGAGGTAAAGATCTGGGCTACGAACCTAAAAGTCTGACGTTCGAGCCCAGTCAGGGGAGATTTTTTAAAAAATGGTTTTTGTTTAATTCTAAATTATTTATTTCTCATTCCATCATTATGTTATTTTAACTTGCTTTTATTAACTTGATATGATGTATGTAATGTAACGGAATTTTGCTATTCAATTTTCGACCACTTCTGTTCGTTCGATTGACCTGGAATTTCGCACACGAATTTATAGTCGAAGACTATATACATACAAGTGTTTCCAGGCTCCTATTTCATCAGGGGCAGATTCTAGGGACAAAAAAATCTATATATATAAAACTCTATGTATGTGGCACAGGATTTGGCCGTTATTTGTATAAAGATGAATGGCAACAATTAATCAATTAATTTTTTTTTTTTTTTTTTTTTTTTTTTTATTAAAGGTATAAATATTATGAAGTGTCACTCACACGATTTTTTCTTACCCTGCATTTTAAAACTATAAAGATAGATATTTTGTGCTTTTTAGTTCACATTTCAATAAAAGCGTGTTCTTTAATTTTTTAAAAGTATAATTTTATCTTATACTATTAAGTGAGCAATATTTGTCTATATATATGTATATTTCACTGTTCTCGAAAACGGTAGCTCGGACAGTCACGTGATTTAACACAAAGGTGCCCTCCGAAAGGTCATTATGCGCATTGAAGTCAGATTTTAAATTTTTGATTAGTTTTCTTTTAATTAATAAAAATATGAAAATAAAACTACCCATTTCTATAATGACGCTCTATGGAGAATCTTAGGAGAGATTTTGATTGGTTTATTTTAGTGTATTTTACATTGAACTGCAGTTACGTTATGAGGAATTACAAGAAATTTGATTGGTTTATTTGATTTTCATTGTTTTGAGTGTATTTTACATTGAACTAGAGCTACGTTATGAGGAATTACGAGAGATTTGGTAGGTATATTTGATTTTCATTGATTTGAGGTAGGGATGTACAGTGATGTTTTTTTGGTTTTAACATGCTTGACAGTGATTGCTGCGGAAAGGAATTTCGTGTGTTTTCAGATTCATGCACAGCGATGTAGGGGTGTCCAGTGATGTTGTTTTAGTTTTAACATGCGTGATAGTGATATCCGCGGAACCGAGTTACGTGCTTTTTCAGATTCATGCACAGCGAGGTAGGGGTGTCCAATGATGTTTTTTTGGTTTTAATATGCGCGATAGTGATTGCCGCGGGACCGAGTTTCGTGTGTTCTGAGATTCATGCACAGTGAGGTAGGGGTGTCCAGTGTTTTTTTCTTCTTTTTTTATGTGCGTGAAGCGTAGATACGTGCGTTATAGTGATTGCTGCGAAAACGACTTACGTGCGTTCTCTGATTCGACCATTCATCGAATAGTGACTTTTACTGTATGAGTAACAGCTTCAACTTTTTCCAGAATATTCGAAAAATGAACATTTCTATTTGACTTTTTTCGAGAATATTCGTTTTAATAATAGTTTTGTTGTACAGATTCGAGAAGTTTAAAAAATGTTTGCTATTGTCAAGGAGATCCCATACTAAAGCTGTGAAGAATATTCGCTAATAGAAATATATTTATTGAAACGTTTCAATTATTCAATTAATAAGAAATCCTTTAAATATAGTGCCCAGCGAAGCGGGCGAAGCCTGCTAGTTTTAAATAAAGAAGAGAAAGGGCCTAACATAGCTAGAATTGCTCGACACTACTCCTAGAGCGGTGAGCGACTCATCGTCCCTGTAAATCCCTGTAAATAATCCTTTGGTTTTTATTTCATTTTAAGAAGAAGGATCCAGATTCGTTAAGGGGGTTTCAGGTAGCATGATGTGTGACTTTTTTAAAAAGTGGGATTTAAAGTAGCGAGCGCAGTTGGTATTTTTCGAGTATAGTTGTACAACCGCCACATTTTTTTTTTTTTTAAACTAAGTATGTTTCAACCACGTTGGCACGTCATCAAATCCAAAAATTTAAATGAAATAGCTGGAAAATTTGTACAGCAAAAATGGTGTGGCAGAAAGGGCAGATTAATTTGAAGAGGTTCCACATGAAATTGAAGAAGTAGTAAAAAAAGTGGAAAAATTCGGACACAGAAGAGGGAACATCGGAGACAGAAACATTAGAACCAGAAGTAATGATACATGTGTCGCGAGCATACGCAATAAGTACTACATTCGAAAGGAAGAAGTTATAAAGTGGATGTTGCCGATACTTTATGAGTGGACTGTATATCAATTTAATAATTACTATTCTGAAGCTATTACTTCACAAACATTTAATTAAAGGATTATTTTCATATATACAATTTATAGATGACGTATTATTAACGTATTTTAACTATGTTGACACCATAGTCAACGCAAATCATAAAAAAGGTGAACCATATCACCAAACAAGATGAACAAGATTTGTTGTTACCATTATAACGAAACCAATACAACTACTCCGCTAAAGCGGGAAGGCAGGTGAACAAGAGACGCGCGCCAAGGTTGGCGCATTATAGCCAAACTAAGGTGAGCGGCAACATACCGGCCCACCTTGAAACATTGTTTCAAAATTAAAGTTGTAATAGATAAAAACAATAATTACAATCAATTATACGAAAATATTATATATGCAATTTGAAGAATAAAACTTATACAAGAGAAATATTAATAACATTGTAAACAATAAAATAATACAATGAAATACAATAAGCAAATTAAGTTTAACTAAATACATTATTCATTTTCAAACATTTTTTTTTTTTTTTTTACTTTTCTAAAGGTAAAAGAGCAGTTTTTGAAATAGGTCGTTTATATGTCCCATTTCTTGTTTTAACCGAAACTACGCGTATTTTGTTATCCTTTCCTGGAGTAATTTCTACTATTCTACCCAAAATCCAACTACATATGGGCAAGTTTTCTTCCTTTAATAGAACCATATCCCCATTTTTAATGTTATCTTTTTCAATTCTCCATTTGTTTCTTTGTTGTAACGTATTTAGATAATGACATTGCCATTTTTTCTATATTCCTTGAACTATTTTAGTTAATTTTTGCCAAAGATCTAATCGATTATCTGGAATGCCAGAGAACTCGGTTTCAATCACCCCTGTGATGGGTCGACCAACTAAAAAATGGCCGGAAGTCAAGACATCCAAATCTTCGATATCTTTTGAAAGGGGGGTAAGGGGTCGAGAATTGAGGATTCCCTCAATTTGACAAACAACGGTTAAGAATTCCTCATATGTCAATTTAGCGTTACCTACGGCGCGTTTCAAATGATACTTAAACGATTTTACGCCTGCCTCCCATAGCCCTCCAAAATTTGGTGCACTGGGTGGCAGAAATTTCCAATTAATATTCTCTGAATTAAAAAAATTAGTAAGGTTTTCATCAGGCTGTGTAGCTAATGTATGTAACCTTTTTAATTCATTATTTGCACTAACAAAATTTGTTGCATTATCACTGAATAATGTTTGGGCTTTGCCTCGTCTAGCAAAAAATCTTTTTAAAGCTGCGATAAAAGCTTCGGATGTTAAATCGCTAACTACCTCTAGATGCACTGTTTTAGTAGGCATGCAAATAAAAATTTTGTTATAGATTCCTTTTCTTTGACCCCGATATTTAATTAAAAAAGGGCCACAGAAATCTATAACGGTACAATAAAATGGATGAGTCACATTGACTCGTTCCTTTGGCAAATTTCCCATAAATTGACTGACCGTTAAAGGTTTAAGTTTATAACACGTTATGCAGTTACGAAATATTTTCCGAGCTAAAGATCTCCCACTAACTATCCAATATTTTTTTCTAACGTGGTATAACAAAGCTTGAGGTCCTACATGAAAGAATTTTTTATGGAAATGTTCCATAATCATGGAAGACAATTTATGGTCGTGGGGCAACAAAAGGGGATGTTTACTATCAAAATTTAAATTAGCATTTTCCAGCCTTCCACCCACTCTTAGGAGTCCCTGAGAATCTAAAATTGGATTAAAACAATTTAATTTACCTGACACGGGCTTCTTTTTCTCTAAGCAGATCAATTCTGCGGCAAACTGTGTATACTGTACCTGTCTAACTAAATGCAATTCTGCTTCGTGCAATTCACAGCTGCGGAGTGGTCCAATTACTCTGATTACCTTTGCTCTTGTATTCCTAATAAATCTAAAAATAAAACTACATATTCTAATTAATTTACAAAAATTATTTGTTAATGAAAACAAATGATTATAGAAGTCATTAGAGGAATCCGTAGATTGAATTAATCCACACAACACTGCAGGGTTAGAGTCACAGTGGGGATTATTTTTCAATTCACTCAACACAACACTATTATCACTGGGGGACAGATAGTCAGAGTCATTGTTTATGATACTACTGGATTTACTTAGAAAGTCTGGTCCCTGCCACCACAATTGATTTTCCATTAAATCGGTGGCAGTTAGACCTCGAGAAATTAAGTCTGCGGGATTTTCAGCAGAGGACACATTGTTCCATTTGAAGTTTTCAGACAGCTCTTGAATTTTGGCAACCCGGTTGCCAACAAATGTTTTCAGTTTCCAAGGTTCGGTTTGGATCCAGGCAAGAGCTATTCAAGAGTCTCTATAGAGATAAATATTATTGATTTGTAATCTCAGAGATTTCAAAATTTTCACCATTAATTTGGATAATAAAACACAACCAGATAACTCGAGTCGAGGGATAGAAACAGTTTTTAGAGGGGCAACTTGAGATTTGCAGCTAACCAAATTGGAGACAATTTCAGAATTATGAATAGACTGAATATACACGGCTGCTCCAAAAGCTAATGACGATGCGTCGGCGAATCCGTGTAAGTTTATTTGTTGTGCTTCAGGAATTAAAACATAGCGATTTATTCTAAGTTGTTCAAGAGCTTTTAACGAAGTGGCGAATTCTAGCCAATTTTGAGCAATAGGGCTTGGAATAGGGTCATTCCAGTCCAATTTGAGTTTCCAAAGTTCCTGCATAAACAATTTGGCTTTGACAATAACAGGACCTATGAGACCCAATGGGTCGAAAATACGAGCAATGTCTGATAAAATGCTTCTTTTTGTCATAGACTTTAACTCACAAAAGTTTATTTTGAATGTGAAAGCATCTAAATTGGGTTTCCAGGCAACCCCTAGGGCTTTGGTTTCCTTATCAGAGAATGTGTACTCATTTAATGTCTCGTTAGAAAAGTCAAGTAAGGAAATATTATTTGTATTCCCTTTATGTAAATTCATTCCAGCGCCTTCTAACAAGTGTATAAGTTGTTTTTGAAGCTCCCTAGCGGATTCTAGCGATTCTTCCCCACTTATTACATCGTCCATATACGAATCATGTAGCAAAATATCGGATGCTTTCGGATATTTCTCGGCTTCTTTAAGGGCTAATTGCTTCAACGTTCTAATGGCTAAAAAAGGGGCACAAGCGGTACCGTATGTTACGGTATTAAGTTCATAGGTTTCAATTTCTGAGTTCACATTATTTTTCCATAGAATTCTTAATAATTTTCGCTGATCCTCGGTAATCATTATTTGGCGATACATTTTTTGAATATCGGCCAAAAACACAAATCGGTGTTGTCGAAAGCGTAACATGATTTCATACAAATCTTCATTAACGACACCTTTATAAGTTATGTCGTTTAATGATATTCCACTAGTTGTCGGACTCGAAGCATTAAATACAACGCGAAGCTTCGTAGTCGATTTTTCGGGCAATTTTTGTCATATGATTTAAATTAGTGTATTCTTTAATAAAATCACGCATAAATTTCGCATTGTTGGATTCTTTTCTAAACGATTCCATAACTGCTTGACCCGTTTTTCTGCGACAGATTTAGACTCCCCCAGAACACTAGCATCTTCCTTCAAAGGCATGGCTACCATAAATCTTCCCGCTTTATCTCTCCGATAAGTTTCCAAAAAATGTTTTTCACACAATTGTTCTTCCTGACTAATTGGACGTAAGTCAATTTCAGGAGCTTCTATTTTCCAGAATTTCTGAATATTTTCATCAAGATAATCATTGTATGCAGTAAAACCGCAAAAAGTATTTTCAGATACATTGCGGTCTATGGTTCCCGCAACAATATGTCCAAAAACGCTATTCTGAAAGGTGAATTGTCCTATTTTAAATTTATCTGCTTTTAATATTTCATAGAAAAATTCAGCATCAACGAAAGCATTTATTTTAGATTTTTTCCAAAATTCACTATCAGCTAATTCAAGGTCATGTGGCAGATTTAAACTTCTTATGTTTATATTGTGTGAAGGAATGAATTCTGTTATTTTAGGTGTAATTAAAAATTCAATTGGTTCACTAAATGAATCATCTTTATTGGAAATAATGGTACGTACTGAAGATTTCACATTTGTCATCTTACCATTAATTCCTGAAATATGAATATCGCATTTCCTTTTTTGCAAATTTAATAATTTAGCAATTTCTCTCTATAATATGTTGCATTCGCTTCCATTATCAAGAATTACACGAACCGGAATCTTTTTTTATTGCTACTTTCCAAATACACTATACTTGTTGACAGATATACATGTTTTTTACTTTTTAAGATGGGATTATTAATCTCGTTATATAATGCCATCGAAACATCTTTTTTTTCTTTCTGCAATTTAGAATATGACTCATTCGATTGAAGCAGGTGCAAGGCGTCGGTCTGTTCCACCGTCTGACTTAAATTAGGATTTTCTGTTTGCGGTTTGGATCGGAAATGATTACTTTTTGTTCCCGGCAAAGTTCGATGTAGAAGTGAATTATGTCTTTTAGAACACATATTACATGATTGATTACTTTTACAATTCGATACCTGATGCCTGGATTTCAAACAATTAATGCATAACAAATATTTTTTGACTGTTAGGAATCTTTCGTGTTCATCTAATTTTAAAAATTCACAACATTTTGACAAAAAATGATTTTTTTTTACAAAGGGGACAGTTTTGATCATTAAAAGAATCATTTTTAGAAAAGAAAGTTTTAATTCTAGTACTCTTTTCCGAATTCATTAATTTCGGTTTAATACTCGAGACACACTGTAAGTTGTCTAACACCAAGCATCTTTTTTGTAAAAAGTTAATAAAATCGCACCATGTTGGCAATTCTGTAGAACTTAAAGATAATTCAAATTGTTTTTTGGTTTCTTTATCGATTTGTTTTAGAACCAAATTTATGAGTAAGGCCTCCGTAAAGGGATTCAAATCCAATCCTATACTTTTGAGTGCTCGAATATATTTTTGACAACTATCTGTGATTGTTCGCAAATTTTTAACTATATCTTGAAACAGATTCTCTACGTTTATTATCTCATTTAAATGTGAGTTGACTATCATTCTTTTGTTTTGAAATCTGTCTTCTAGTGCTTTAAAAAGCGAAATATATGAATCATCTTCAGTAATTACATCTAGTGCTCTTCCACTAAGTGTGGATTTTAGATAATACAGTTTTTGATTGTCAGAAAGTTTATCATTCTGATCAATTAAGGTTATAAATTGATCTTTAAAATTAAACCATTCATTATATTGTCCATTAAATTTGGGTAAAGGAATTTCAGGTAAACGAAAATTGATAACAGGGTTATCTACTTTAGATTCATTTGAAATAATTTCATTTTTACTAATGTTATTAGAAAGTAAGAATTTTCGAAGCCTTTCCTCTATTTTTTCTGTCTCTTCTTCCAGTTCTGCGAATGCGTTGAGCTGAACTTCAAGGTCCGTTTCATCAGCTATTTCGAAGTACTGTATTTTCAAATTATCGAGTTTGGTTACTATTTTTTGAAGATAATCCTTCTTTATTTCTAATGTTATGATGTCTTTATTATCATCATCAACATTTTCCAAATATGTTGATATTTTTGTTAATTGGCCTTTCAAAGTTCCACGTTGTCGATTTAGGATAACTAATTTATTTTTATCCATAATTAATTTTCATCAATGAGCACCACCACTTTTCATTATATATTACGATTGATCTTTCTCCGGGTCTACTAGACCAAATGTTAACGATACTTTATGAGTGGACTGTATATCAATTTAATAATTACTATTCTGAAGCTATTACTTCACAAACATTTAATTAAAGTATTATTTACATATATACAATTTATAGATGACGTATTATTAACGTATTTTAACTATGTTGACACCATAGTCAACGCAAATCATAAAAAAAGGTGAACCATATCACCGAACAAGATGAACAAGATTTGTTGTTACCATTATAACGAAACCAATACAACTACTCCGCTAAAGCGGGAAGGCAGGTGAACAAGAGATGCGCGCCAAGGTTGACGCATAACTAAGGTGAGCGGCACCCAAACTAAGGTGAGCGGCAACAGTGGAGATGCACACACTTTAATACATACCATCATAATTAAAAGGAAGGATGAAATTTGAAAGTTCTAAAGTGAAGAAAATTAAACCACATTTTCGCATAACCATAAATTCGCACATTTATCTGAAATTAAACGTAAAACACACCAAATAAAACCGGAAATTGAATGTACTTATTTATTATTAACCGACATTTTTATAAGAATGATAACTGAATGAGATATGATTATATATTATCTATATATATATATATCTATATCTATATATATATATATATATATATATATATATAGACTAACAGTTAATGAATAAAAAGTAATTCCAAAAGGCATGAGGGCCCTCTTTAGGGGAATCCTCTCCCCATGTAGGGAATAGAATATGAGAAGTTTTAGAAGGAAGTAGGTCCTCATGTATTTAATGAAAGAAAATAAAATCCAGATTAATTATTAAATTCAATAATATAAAACTTAAACAAAATCATAAATAGAAGGTAATTAAAACTTACAATTATGTAAAAAAAAAAAAAAAAAAAAAAGCTACAACTCATCACTATTATTTACTTGTGGTAAATATACACGAAATACGGTGTTTTAACGAATTTAACGTCATTAAATGTCCAAATAACGTTCCGGTGCTACACTAGAATCTACTTTATTCTTGCCACTGACCTTGACCAAAGATTATAATTGGAAACCATCTGCTCTCAAATAAAGTAGATTGTACTCTGAACTGTGTAGTTTTCACTGAGATACATCACAAGTTCTTTTCTTTTCTTTTTCTTCTTTTTAATGCAATATCTGAAGAAAAAAGTCCTTCTCTGTTGTGTTTGTAAAGTTGTTTTCGGTTTTTTTTACGGTGATAATAATAGTTCATTGGATTGTTTCGAGAATATTCGTCCGATAAAATGCATTCATTGACTAGAAACATTCCGAATTTACAAATCGCTTACTCCAGTCTAAAATATTTTTAAATATATATATATATGTGTGTATACGAGGTGTGGCTATTAAATAACGAGACTATTGCTGCTACAGATGAAGTACATATGCGCCAAATCTGATCGACCGACAGCTGTACAGCGTAAAGCCTTCTCTTTCCATTACAGCGGCTCCCGTGTTTGTAGAGAAATCAGTCTGGCCGTAACCTTCATTTGTGTAAGAGGTGTTTGTTTCGTTTTGCCGAAAAAACGTGATAAGTGTAAAAGTACAGTAACGAATTAACGTGAAATTTCACGTGAAACTTCGTAAAACCGCTAGTGAAACTTATCTTTCATTAAAACAAGTTTATGGCGATGAATGTTTATCACGTGCGTGAGTTTATGAGTGGTTCAAGCGTTTCAAAGATGGCTGAGAAGACTTTGGAGATGGTGACCGAAGTTCAAAGCGATGATGATCCTTTTTCTCGACATTCATGGTATTGCATACCTTCACTGGGTTCCTGAATGTCAAACTATTAATCAACATTACTATATTGAGGTGCTTGCTCAACTCCGTGAAGGGGTAAGGAGAAAACGGCCCGAATCGTGGAAGAACAAGTCATGGGTTCTCCATCAAGACAACGCGCCGGCTCACACGTCATTGTCTGTCAAGGCGTTTCTAGCCAAATACAACATCCCAGTTTTAGACCATCCGCCTTATTCGCCTGACCTGGCCCCATCTGACTTTTATTCGTTCCCCAAAGTTAAATCTGCATTAAAAGGAACACGATTTGAGTCAGTTAAAGCTGTGAAAGAAAAAGCGGCACGCTTCATGCAGAAGCTTACAGGACAAGACTTCCAGCACTGTTTCGAACAATGGAAAATTCGCATGGAGTGTTGTAGGGATAGAGGAGGGGTGTACATTGAAGGTGATAATAACTAAATATGTATAATTTTAAAATAAAATGTTTTATAGCAATAGTCTCGTTATTTAATAGCCACACCTCGTATATGTAGTTTAAGGCGTGTTCAAGAAAGTCTCTTAGTGTCCGCATCAATATTTTCAGAAAGAATTTTGCTTATGTTTTTGTAGAAACTGAGTTGAATAAGTAGTACATTGTATAATTTATAATTTGACTAAATACATTTAAATAAAAAGTATATTCTTGCGATGTGTTTTACACATTTTTCCTGAGTAAAATTTAGTTTAGAATTTAGGACACAGAAACAATCAATTTTCAAAAGTTTTAATGTAGAATGATTAAAAAAAAAAAAAAAAAAAAAAAATCCCGAATTTTGAATTTTTATTAAGATAGAATGTTTTTGCATACTTTATTTTTATTTTTTTATGCAATGTACAAAGAAGTATAGTAATCCCGATTTGCGAAATGAATATTTTTATCTCGCATAGTTCAAAAACAAATGACCGTAGAACGTTGCAAATGTGAATATAATGTCCACCGCACTTTAGAATGTGAAAAACGTGGACAAAAAGGAAAAATATCCCATAGAGAAAGCATGGGATGAAAACGAAAAAAAAAAAAATCAAAATATTAAATGTGTTTAAAAAAAAAGAAAAGAAAAGAAAAAGAAGGCTTACACCGGAAGAAACAAAAAGACAAAATTGACTAGGGAAGGGACTCGGGTTGGGGCATTAAACCTATCGTAGAGTTTTAATACGCCTCGCTTATTGTCATGTCTGTCATGATGTCTAGTTGTACACCTGCAGCTTCGGTCTTAATACGAGCTCACGTTTAAGAGATATCTGCGATTTTACACGATTTTTCGTGACGTCTGTATGTAAGTATGTGTGTGTGGCTCGCATAACTCAAAAACGATTGAACGTAGAACTTTGTAAATTGGTATATAGGTTTGTTATAACATCTAGTTGTGCACCTCCCTCTTTTGTCTTTCTGCGACTTTTCGTTTTGGAGATATTTACGAAAATTATAATGACCAAAAATATAAAGATTTTGGCCATTATATATGACATACCATTATTCAAATTGATTTCAAAACAAGCTAATGATAGAGCCCGTAATGATATTGTTATGAAAGTTGTCGACATTTTTGCGTGTAGTTAAGTGGTTCTTGAAGACATAAATAGGCGATTGCATTTTTTCTTAATGAATATTCTGCCCATAATGATATTGCTGTAAAATTTGGCGACATTTTTGCGCGTAGAAAGTACATAAGCAGGATCTAGTCAATGAATGCATTATATTTAAAGAATATTCAGCTCGCAGATAGAGCCCGTGATCATATTGTTATAAAAGTTGTCCACATGTAATTCCTAAAGATATAAGCAGGTTCTAGTTGACCAATGCTCTTTATTTAATGAATATTCAACCCGTAGATACTGCCGTTAATGATACTGTCATGAAAGTTGTTGACACTTTACATATAGAAAGTAATTCTTAAAGATATAAGTAGATTTTAGTAGACAAATGCACATTATTTAATGAATATCCATCTCGTAAATAGAGCTTGTAATGATATTGTTATGAAAGTTATGTACCTTTTTGCGTGTAGAACGTAATTCATAAAGACATACGCAAGTTCTGGTTGATGAATGCATTTTATTTAATGAATATTCAGGAAACAGTTGAATAAATTTTTTTTCTATAACAATCGATAACCAATAAATATTCTCAAAACAATTCAACGAAACAGTAATTCTTACCTCAGAAATCAAATAAACACTGTTAATTACACTATAGAGCAGAAATTCTGCTAATTTAGGAATAACTGAAAATGTCGAAGTCTGAATAGAATTTGAAATCTTCCAGAATACTGTCACACTGGTTTATTGAATTATCGAGGTTGTTTTGCGCTAGAAACAAATGAATCATTACAAAAAACTTTAGAACTCAACTCCTATTGAAGTTAGAGTTTCCAAACTTTCATAATCTTAAACTGCCACTTTTCGCCCCATTTGAATGCCTAATTTGATACTAAGTAAACGCCTACCCTCGTGGGAATGGAAAAAATATGATGTCTTCGAGTCCGGCTGTGATATTCGGTGTCTATGATGAGGTTTAAATTTAGTTTGTCAGTTTATGATCAAATTTGAAAAAAAAAAGGTTAATTTAGACGCAATAATTAAGAGTCTATGGAAGTAAAAGGGCAATAAAGACTAAGAGTGTTATTATTATTATTATTATTATTATTATTATTATTTCAATTTCAATGTTTCAGTTGGCAACCCTTTATGCTCCTCTTTTACTTTGTATAATAACGTTACAATTCTTCATTAATTCACCTCAGTCATGCACAGATTTTCGAGCGATGAAAATTACTGGTTTATTACATTTCTTCCAAAGTCATATTCAACTTCCCTTCTTCCTCATTTGCAGTTAAGAGAAAGGTAAAATATTCCTGTACATATACAAATTTTACAGATTTTGGCTGAAGATTTTTAGGCTGAATTTGGAATTTTTTTTTTTTTTTTTTTTTTTTTTTTGTCACACACACACACCAATACTCTTAGCCCAAAATATGAATTTCAGGTCGAAAACAATACAGCAGTTAGTAAACATGAAGTTAAAAAAACCTCTAATTATTTTATTGAAAATCAGGTTTTCTAGTTAAGTTTTTTTTTTCTTGGTGCAGTCATGCCAAAATGTAAGCATGTACATAGGCATACTGATACTGAATGACATTATAAAATATTAATGCATTTTTATATAAGTAAAACAGTATAAATAGTATTTTGTATTAAAATTTCTATTTATTTTCTCCCTTTTTATTCATTAAAGATGCTTTTGCTATATATATATATATATATATATATATATATATAATACAGCATAAAAACAAATATTTTTAAATATTTATTTTTACATCAAAGTCATTATAGCATTTTTTAAAAAGAATTTCAACTAAATAAAATATTATGCATTTCCCTCGACTGTCATGATTTATTTTCTACATTATCGATTTAAAAAAAATTCTTAAAGAAAAAGTTTTTAAAATTCAAAATACTTATTCTTTTACTTTAACATTCTTCACTTTCTCTTTTTCTATTCTATTTCATTATATGTAACCTTATCTTATTTCATATCGGCTTAACAATACCAAATCCGTATTGTCGTTGACAAAAACACTTTCATTCTTTTAAAAAATTCTCTTTCTTTTTTCCTTTCTTTTTGTCCCATTTTTTAAAAATCTAAAAGCAGCATTTTATTTAGCGGTCAAGTTTTTATCATATTTTCTCCATATTTCATCTAAACGTTTTTTTAAAAAAAATTCTTGCGACAGGATAAAAAGAAGGAAAAAAAAGTTTTTTTTTTCTTGAAAAACTTATCTTTGAATACTTGGAATAATGATGTAAAAACTTTTATTTTTGTAAACAAATGGGAGGATTTTAAAATATACTTTTTTTCTGTTTAAGAAAAAGAAGAAGAAAAATATTTATGTTTGATTGAAATACTTAAAAAAAAAAAATCTGACACTGTCGCCTTTAAAAATATTATCAGATTAAAATGACTTAAGGTCTTTTTTTTTTTCTTTTTTTAAATATCGTGGGTTAATTGTGAATTTATATTCTAACGCGTCTTGGGCGGTATGAGATGCTTTTATTTCTATTTAAAGATTTGGTATCATAAATTACAGAATGTAAAATAAATAACATTCATTATATATATGGTGAGTTGCTTAAAATAATGATCAATTATTGCCATTGCAGCAAAGGGTTTTGTGAAAGTCAAATAGTATTTTATTTTCAATAAAATTAATTTTACCTCGTTTTTTATCTACCAATCAAATACGCTATCTACCAATAAGTATTTGGACACTTTCGAATTTGGACGTTTTGTCTAATATCTAGGAAAATTCTCAGGGAATTATTTTGAAACTTTTGGAGTATAAAAAACATATGATACCTTATACATTTCAGCAATAGTTTTTTCCTTGAAGAGGAAAAGGTGGCTAATAAAAAATTAAACAAAAATCAAAATGTTTTGGATCACTCTGTAAAAACTAATGTTTGAAATGCGTTTTTGCTATAGTATGCGATTATGAGGATTCATTTAATTATCTGTATAAATTTTTATGCGGTTACCACATATAGTCATTGAGATATAACGGTTTCTTTAAAAATTTGAAAAAAAAAAAAAAAAAAATTGAAAAAGAAAGTGAAAGAAAATGAAAATGAAAAAAAGAACACTTTTCTAATTATAACACGTAGGGTATTAGCCACAGTGCAAACACTGAGAAAAAAATATACCGCCTTCTTCTTAGAATGAATAAGTCACCATTTTCTAAATCCCTTATAACTAGAAATATATATTTCCGAACTATGCGAATAAAACACGCCAATAAACTGAATAGACGAAATGGTTAAGAATTTCTTAAGAATTTCTATTTTACACATTTCTAGATGGTGAAACAATATTCCGAATACTCTGAATCTTTTATATTGCGAGAAATTCTCGCTTGATTTTCTAGAATTAGGTCATACACCATGATTATAGTTGCTGAAACTCGCCTCTTATAGTCTCATTTATTTGCAGAGATTTTTAAATAACTTTGCCCTCAAGAATATAAGCAAACGCTCTAGAATTTTAATAGAGGCTTCTAGAACTCGCTTTTCAAGGGGACTAGAATTTATAAGAATGACATGGAACTATTTTTTCTACAGCCACAATTTAGATTCTAGATGTCAGTTAGATAATTTTTTCTCAGTGAAGACTTTTTTAGGATAATAACAGGAGACTTGGCGTTGGAATATTAAAACCCGAATAAACTATTACGTCAGAAACGCTAAAGAAAAATATTTGAGATGCATACAGCTGTTTCGGTAGCCTTAAGCGTACCGTCTTCAGTGCGAAAAAAATTCTGAATCTGGAGAAGTGCTCGTATATATCGGAGAAGGACCGAATGACGTAATAGCTTATTCGGCTTTTTTTTAGGATACTTGCCGTACTACATATTAGATACAGCATACTGCAATCAGAATGCAAAGACGTTAAATATCTTACGAAATATGAGCATTTTTACTAAATAACTTTTAACTACGCGTGAGCTAGCTGTATAAAAATTTCACTTGCATAAATTAATCACGAAAAGTATTGGGCTACTTATATGAAAGCCCCTCCCCCCCCAAATATATATATATATATATATATATATATATATATATATAACAAAACAATTATTCTTTTGAGGCAACTGCATAAAAATTATTCGTTATTTTTAGAATTATTAACGGAGATTGTGTTTATACTAAAAAGTTAGCGTATATCTATAATTTTATGTATATTTATAACGTATTGTTATTAATAGCTTAAATTACGTGGTTAAATCAAATTATACAGAATTGTCTTAAATTTATTAAAGTTAAAGAAGGAATAGAATGTAAAAGAGCTAATTAAATAGTTAGCTATTTAAAAAATAGTAATATAAATAATAATAGTAATAATAATAAAAACAGATTTTTTTTGAAAATGCTAAAAATATTTAAAAAACCAAAAGTATTTTTTAAAATTTAGAATTACTCAGTCAATAGTTACAATTTTTACTTTTATATAACGTATCAAGAGAAATTATTTATAATTAATCATAATTAAACTAAATTGCATCTGAGTATTAGAAGATTTATAGCAAACAGAATTATTGAATATCACTTTGCAAAACAATGATAAAAGAAATGTTCCATTTTTTTTTCCATTAAAAAAATAATAACATGTAAGTTAAATGTATATTTTAAAACTGATTTATGATTTTCAGTAATTATACCATATTGCAACAAGCGTTGATATGGGCTGTAAAAAATATAGAGACTTATATTTTAATATTCTTTTATTAAAAGCTTGCAATACTGAAAGCATAATATTGAGTTATGCATTTTTTATTCATTTTTCTCTATATTTATAGCTATAAGTAATATAACAATAAACATAATCATACAAATTTATCGTTAGGAATTTCTTGGTTTAAATACTAACAAAGAAAAAACATAAAACAACTATTAGCAATTTATCGAAAAGGGTATTTTAAATCTAATAAAAATAAAACAAACTAAAACATTCTGATAATTACTTATGAAAGAAAAAATGTTTTCATAAAAAAAAATATTTATCTCTTGTGGAATTCTTATAAGATCAAAAATCTGTTTTAAAGAATTAGGCTCTTTTTTTTTTTTTTTTTCTTGCTAAATTTTTAAGGCATTTGCATGAAATTAAAAAATATATTTATTTCACAGAACCATTTAAGCAGTTGTCGAAAAAAAAAAAAAAAAAAAAAGATAATTCTGTATTTTCGATATTTAAAAAAATATAAATTAGAATATAGTAACTTATCTAGCACAATATGTGTTTTGGCAATCATCAGAATATTATGTATTGTGGATAACTGATGAAATTATGGAACAGCAAATAATTACAGTTGATTATTAATGATGTCTATAGTACATCATTATTCCTATTTTACATATTAGGAAGGTTCCACTCAATGTTCAACTATGTTCATACACACGGAACTATAGATTTGTAATAATTCTAATAGACAAACAAATCTATCTATCTATATATCTATATATATATATATATATAGTATAGAAAAAGTGAACTAATTTCTTAAAGGGTTTAGTTTGCTCTGCTTTTTAAATTGATAATTTATTATGTCATTCAAAAAATTTGAATTTAAAGAGTTTTTTAAAATAAAGATGCCAAATTTCAGAATACATATTTAAGACATTTTCTTCGAATTAATTTTCAACTTATCTTAAAATATTTAATTGTCTAATGTTTATTTATCAAAACTAATCCAGAATAATTAATTACTTTTTCAACAGTATGGTGGAAGTATTGTTAGAATTACAGGTATTTTTCCTAATTTTTAAAAGAAAATCTTCAAATGGAAACAAATGATTTATAGAATAATAAGAGAACATTTAATATCAGATCAATTATTTTATAATTAAGAAACTAAAAATTTATGTTTTTTTATGAAGAAATTTATTTGGTTTATTATATTTTTTTCAAAGCAATTAAATTCATTTCCTTCCACACAAAAATTATAAGTAAGTTGAATCGCGATTAGATTAAATTGTAGAGTTATTATCTAAAACTAAAGTATTCTAAAAATGTTATGAAACAATTAAAACATGATCACTGATATAAAAAGAAGTTTAGAGAAATACACTTCTATTTTTGTGACTAATTCTGCTTCAAAATCAATTGAAATATTTTATATAAACAATGATTATTTTATTTTGTAGAATTTCTAATTTTTTCTAGTCTAATGTTGATAAAGTGCAAGTTTTCCTTTTCGTTATTTGCTGGTTTTAGTATTAATTCAAAATTTTTCTTAAAACAAAAAAAAAAAAAAAAAAAAAAAAAAAACTTTGCTTTGCCATTTTAAGCCTCCATCAGACTCAACAATTTTTTGAGCAATTTTTGACCCAACGCTTAATTTGCGCCGATTTCCTGGGAGGAATTGATCCAACACCTATAGTATGATAGCGATTCTTAGGGAACAACTTTTTTCTTCCATACCTTAAAAAGTAGAGTGCACAAACAATTTTCTTCCAGCTTTCAACCAATCAGAGGTACAGGCTGTGTAACGTCATCTTTCAATACGGCGGACAATACGAACGAGAACATCATTTTGATAAAAAGAAGCTTTTAACAAGAAAATGTTTTAATTGAATGCATTAAAAATTGTAGGCACTGTGGGATGTTTGAAGTAGTTAAAAACTTGCTTTCCGTGTATTTTCTTTGTTGGTGAATAATGCGACTAATATAAGTAAATATTTTAAATTTCAGTGTCGATTCGTATTCATCTGCTATATATGAGTTTGTGTCCTCGAATAGATTTCTATATATTTTTAAGCTTCACGCTTTATTAAAATAAAATCAGTAAAAAAGTCTATTAAAATGCTTTATTGATTACTATGAAAAAGTGCATTATTATTATTTTTTTTTTTTAAATAAATATTGTTTGTAGATAAATTGGGAAGAAAAAAAAAAAAAAAAAAAGAGCTATGAATACTTAACAATTTCTGAAACGTATTCTCTCGAATCAGCCCTAATGAAGATTTGACAAATTTTTATTGAATTTTATTTTTGCAAAAATTAAATAAAAATAAATTATTATAATTTTGAAAGAAATTTATAATTTATTTATTTATATTTATTTATTTATTTGTGAGAAAAATGCAAGTATAAATATTTTCAAAATATAAACTTCTCTATAAAAAATATATAGCACATTTTTTGTCTTCCAATTAATACTGTGTATAAGTAATAGAGTAATTAAATGACTGAGACGTGGAAATAGGTGGAGTCATGGGATTTAAAATCCTACCCATTGAATTTTACATTATTTCTAAATCCTACCCATTGGACCCATGGACTCAAAGACCTACCCATTAGTTTTTGCGTTGTCTCAAAGTTCTACCCATTGCTTTCCTTTAAATGCTGCATGAAAGAAATATCCTTTTAAAAATATTTATTTACATGCAATTTTTTGTAACTGATATCAATAATGAGTAAATATTAATTATACTTAATTATTACTTGATTTTCTTGAAAACAATTTTTATCTATTTTGAAATGAAATTGATTGAAAAAATGTTGATGTTATTTTAAATCTATTCACAATATTATTAATTTCCAGACAATCAAATAAACACAAAACGTGAAAAATATATTTTCATTTATTTAACTTCATAAAAATTAAAGACATTTTTACTATTATTAAATAAAATGAAGCATAACTTGAGCTTTTCTAGAAGAAATCAGTGTTCAAACGATTTATTTCCACCAAAAAATAGCGCGATAAATAATAAATCATAAACCTAGTTATTCAGGCAATTTTTGCTAAAATAATTACAACCCTCGTTTCTCCTTTCATCCTAAAGGTTGGAGAGAATCTTGTTCGAAAAGTTGTTTGTTCGAAAAATTGCCTGGTCTGATAGCGGCTTTAGGTTGAATTTTGTATTGCACGAAATACAAATGTTTCGCACAAGCACGTAGAAATTTCAAAATGGGCAGGCTACTAAAAGGCTGTATGCAATTTCAGAGCATTGTAAGAGTATAACAAAGAAAAGTGCAATATTAAAAAGAAAAAAAAAAAAAAAAAAAAAAAAGGAAGCAAGAAGCAAGCAAGAAAGAAAAAGAAAACTACAGTGCATTTCACTCTGATATCTATAAATTAGATTAAACGGGTAAACTTTCTTAATGTTTAAATATTTAATCTCTAAGGTGAAAGCCCATTCATAACACGATAGAATTAGAAAGTGAACAGTTAAAAAACCTGCCCCTGGAATTCGACATTCGACATCTGTAAAAGAAATAGCACGGAAGGCTCCAGTCACTCCAAGTTAGCTGACATGCAGCGAATATATGTAACAGCTGATTATAATGAGTTAATTAATGGGCATATTATGCACACATAACATTACCCGAATATGTGGATTAAGAACCACCAGATGTTTGAACTATTTTGTAATACGAAATCTATGTAGACAAGTGAAAAGAATTGGGAACAAATGATACGGTCACCTTAAATAGAAAAGATTGTTTTCCATTTTGCAGAAAGGAAATTACATATCAGAACAGGCCTGATAACTAGAAATCTCTCTCTCTTTCTCTCTCTCATACCATTATCCAAAGAAACCTTATGCTTAAACCGCTTATGTCTATACTATAAGAACAGTGTACAGTTACTTCTTCCTTCTAAGTTTGCAACAGAAGTTGCATTTTCTGAAGACTACTAGCAGAAGCTTGCGATGGAACCACATTTTCCGAATTCTATCTGGTTCACTGAGTAGGAGATACTTTAGGAGAAGGCTTATTCAATGTAAATAGCGATAGTACACATGTATGGGGAAATGATAATGATACTCGAGCATATGAAGCACAGCACCAGGTTTCTCTAAGTGTTTGGGCATGGAATGCTAGTGACAACAACTTATACATATGCAGCACGTCACTGTTTTTGCCTAAATGTTTAGGCAGGCACAGAATGCTGATGAAAACATATTGAACAAATCTAATTATCTGTACGAAATGTTTTATAAGATATATTTGGAAGTAGTCTTGGCTGGGTTGTAAAATGAGAAAAGCATCCAGTAGCTATGACACAACGACATTATTTATAGCATGTTGACGTAGTAACCGATTTTAGTCTTTGAGTTCGACAACACGTAAATATAAATCTTTATTGCAAGTAGATTGGTAGGGCATATCTTCTCAATTCCTGAAACTGCTTAGACTGCTCAGATTTCTTTCTTTCGGGTCACTTAAAAATCCTGGTTTACGCAACACGCATTTCCAGTGGGAAAAAAAACCTTGTGCTACGATCATCTGTAAGACTGCCGTTGTTCTCAGTTTCACGATGCGGTGATATTACGTTTGTATCGTAATTAGCATGTATAATTTCGAAAACTTACTATGATCTCTAAACAACGTAATTATAACGATTTGCTGGATAAAGTAGAAAGGTATACTTACATTTTTCGTCTAATTTGTAAATATTTTAAGCATATAGTTTAGATTTGTTTTATCATATAAAATAGTTTCTCGTTTTATGACTAGTTACACGTAGCAATTAAAAATTGCGTATATTTTTATTATAAATCTTAGTACATACTAGTGACTCCGTATCATCACTAGCAGTTATGGATGCATTAAGGAATACTAATATTAATTCAAGATATATTCTACTTATTGGAGATATTTATAAAGAAGAAACAGCCAAATTAAAACTCCAAAAAATTTTAAATCCATTCAAAATTAAAAAGGGTGTAAGGCAAGGGGACACAATTTCACCCAAACTCTTCATTGCAGTACTTCAAGAAGTTTTTAAAAAAATTATATTGGGAACGGAAAGACATAAAAATTGATGGAGAGTTTATAAATCATTTGAGATTTGCGGATGGTATTGTACTGCTTGCATCCTCATTGTAGGATTTGCAAGAAATGCTTTAGGAATTAAACAAAGAAAGCGTTGGATTGAAAATGCACCTCAGCAAGACAAAAATTACGTTAAATTCCTTTGTTTCTCCACTGAAGATCACTGTTGATATGATTAATTAGAAACGGTATGCAGTTATACTTATGTAGGATAAATTCTTACGATGACCGGGAACATCATGGAAGAAATTTACAACCGAGTTAAACTTGCATGGAGAGCATTCGGAAGAAATAAGCTATATTTAGAAGCGACCTCCGAATTCGTTTGAAAAGAAAAGTTTTTGATCAGTGTATTTTGCCTGTTTTAACTTATGCTTCAGAAACTTGGACATTAACGTATAAAGCTATACAAAAACTTCAAACAGCCCGGAGAAGCATGGAGAGATGCATGTTAGGATTCACCTGAAGAGACAGAAAGCGAAACACTTGGATAAGGAAGCAAACTAAAGTTACTGATATTATTTCTAGAGCCAAGCAGTTAAAATGGAGCTTAGCTGGGCAATTTGCGAGAAGAAATGATGATAGATGGACCACCAAAGTCTTATTTTGGATACTGAGAGATAAGAAAAGATCGAGGAAGAGACCACTGTGCCGTTGGAGAGATGAAATTGTGATGTTTGGAAAAGCAGAATGGAGAAGAATTGTAGAAAACAGGGCAGTTTGGAATCACATAGGAGAGGCCTTCCTCCTGCAGTGGATTAGATACCGAATTAAAGATACCAGTGGATTTAGATACCGTGGATTAAAGACCGAAATAGATGATGATATTGATTACATACTAGTGCAAAAATAATGTTATTTAAATTTAAAAAAAAAAAAAAAAAATTAAATTTTAATATATAGAAGGGATATTAAAAGTTTGATGTAATTACGATTGTAAAAGAAGTTTCCTGATATTAAGAAACTCTTTTTCACTTACATTCATTAGATTTAATACGATAGTTTATGGCTGAATTTCCTTCAATGCTTATTAGCATGTAAAAAGTCGCATTTAAGCAATTTAAAAACTATTGTTTTGGCAGACTTAATTCCTAATTTATCATATTATCCACTCAATTTACGAAATTAGATTTTCGAATCTGTGTCTATAAAAAATTTACTTGTTTAAATAACCTGAAGAAAACGAAACTAACTGCATATGATATTTTATAAATTTATATCTCTAATAAATAATTAAAAAAAAGAATGTAGGAAGATGAATTACCTAAAATTAAACTGAAATATTTGACATTTGAAATAAATAGCGGATGAATTTTGATTTAGTTTTAATTACAAATTCATTTTCAGAATTAATATAGGAATTAGATTTTGAATTTAAATAAAACCACATGTCATTATAAATACAAATTTAATTATAATAAGTAAACAATTTAAAAAAAGGTGTTACGCTAGAAAAATTGGCAATGATTAATTACTTCATTAAATCACATTTAATCCCACCATTAAATAAAGAATTTTTCCTTCCACAACAAAAGTTATATACAATTTACAAAACCTTTTTATGTCTCTTACTATTGAAAGAATCGTATGTGTAGATGCACATGTACTAAATAAAAATGGAACTTAAAAGGATTAACTCGTAAACGAAGGATTGTTTTATGGTAGAAATCAAATAAAGTAACATTTAATTATTAGTAACCTTCATAAAACCTTAGTTGATAAATTAAAAAAAAAAAAAAAAAAAGTTTAGGATTTTACAAAGTATTTTTAGCCACTTTTATTTCCTTAACATTAACTTTGCAAAACAAAATGTAATTTATCAAATAGGTTGGGCTTAAAATCCACAATTTGTATAATTATTAACAGATGTGTCAAAAGATTTGAAGATTAAGTAATTACAAAAGTTTAGAAATAAGTTAACTTTATAAAAATATTTTTTCTGATAAAATTCAAGATAACATGTTATAAAGCTGAGACCTTTTGGAAATTATGACTAATTAGTTTTCTTTTTCTTTTCTTTTTTTTAAGTTTCAATCATTTTGTAATTATTTTTTTCTTAATTATAACTCTAAACATACCATATCCATGATTTTAGATAAACTTTATTTTGTTATTGTTTGAAGTAGCAATTATTTGTATACTTGTCTTTTTCTATTGAAATAAGTATGAAGAAATTAATAAAAGTTAAGGAGACTTACATTTATTTAAATTTAAGGCTTAATTTTATTTTATTATATGTGGTTAGTACTCACTTCTTGATTACTTGCCGAATAATTTTTATTTCATTAACTCTATATTTTATTAGATAATGTAGAATTAAACAGTATGCAATTATGGGTGAATAAACACTGTGTATTTGAAGTCAGTTACAAATTTAATTAGCATTTATTAACATTATTACGTATGTTTCCTTTGCATCTCTTAAAAATAAAAGAAACAAATTTCCGAAATAATCTATTCACAAAGAAGTTTGCGTGAATTTTCTGTAATTGTAAATGGTATATTATAAGAGCATATTTTAGATTCGATGATTGTAGATAAATTAAAATTTTTAATGCATATTTTAAATATTTTATATTAGGAGTGATCACAAAACTATAATCGGCGAAAAAATAAAATGCTTATATGATTAATAATCTCCAAGAAAATATATTGTAGAATAAAAGAGTGAAGTAAAAAAAAAATGTTTTACAACAATACACGTATTTGAGGGAAAAAAAAGAAAAAGATTTTTATTAATATTTCATTTAGTCCTTGTTCAAGTCTGGTTTCAAAAGAAATCGATAAATAATATAAACAAAATATGGTGCAAAACAACCACACGACTTCCATTTACACTTATTATATGCATTTGTTTGGAGATAATGTGATAAGAAGACATAAAATTGACCTAACGAAGTAGAAACCTAAAATATTTCCGTTAAGAGAAAGACATGTAAAACAAAATTTACATAGCGAGTTAAAAACTGGGAATTTTAGTTCCCCATCATACTATAGGTATGGGGAACTTAGGTAATCGTGAAAAATTTCGACCTTGGTTTTTTGACTTTTTTACACGTTTTAGGGTGTGAGGAATCCGAAAATGACAAAATTTCTATGGTGTCTGTCTGTAGGGTGTCTGTTAGGTCTGTTAGTCTGTTAGTGTGTAAGTCCGTTAGTTTGTTAGTCTGTGTACACGATATCTCAAGAACAAATTGTCGCAGAGAGGTCAGATCAGTTTTAAAATATTACTTTCAACACTGGCAAGAACCCTATTCATTTGCAACATTCGAATTTAAAAACTTCGCAAGTTATTAGAAATTTACGATTTTCTTAACATGGGAGAATAGGACAAAAATTCACTTAAACGCGCATAAAATGGAAACCTTTTACTGTAAAAATGTCAGACCAGTTTTAAAATATCAGTTTTGATGCCGGAATGAACATCAGTAACTATAAATATGCTACTTTGAAAATTTCGCAAGTAATTGGAAATTTACGAATTTTATAACAAGGCAGTATAGGGCAAAATTTCACATAAACGTCAATTTTGAGAGATATTTTCATCGTAAAGATGTCAGACTACTTTTGAAATATTATTTAGGACACTGACATGAATGTGTCTATGAATAGATGACTATGAATTTTCGAATATAACAATTTCGTAAGTTATTGGAAATTTACGAATTTCTTAACATGGCAGATTAGAGCAAAATTTCACACAAACGTCTATCTTGAGGGATATTTTCATCGTAAAGATGTCAAACCACTTTCGAAATATTATTTAGGATATTGGCATGAATATCATAGACTATGATTTTTCGAATTTAAAAAATTCGTAAGTTATTTGGAATTTACGATTTATTTAACATGTCAGAATAAGGCAAGATTGAGCATAAACTTCCATTTTGAGGATCAGAAATACATTATACAACTTCAAAATTACATTTATGGTATTTGTTTGAACATGATTGAATAGAAATATTTTAATAGGAAAATTTCCTAAGTTATTCGTAATTTACGATTTTATCAACATAGCGAAATTGTCAATTTTTCATATAAATATGAATTTTGAGGATTATTGCATTGGAAATAGTAGCATGAAAACTAAACAACGGAATTGACCCTGATAAAATAAAATAATAGATTAGAATAAGATAAATATATCGAAGTGAACGGTGGATAGCCTATTAGGCGGGGATTTTATTCTGTCACTGTATCAAGCTTTGGTCAAATTCATTTCTTTTAACACGAATATAATATGTCTCGCACTAGAAATTTATGAGAGCATAAATATGATGGGGAACTGAGCAGAGTCCACCTATGCCAACTAGTTTTTTTTTTTTTTTTTATTGTTAAGTTATTGTTTGAAATACCATAATTTCCGATATCTAAAACTGACCTACCTAAGCAGGGTGGTGACTGTTGATTTTCATGTAATAACCACGTAATACATGAGAAAGGATATCTAAAATAAATTTATGTAACGATTTTCAAGTAAATCGTTCGATTTTGAGATAACAACATTATACTAAAACTTTGTATACTCAATTATTGACCGGAAATAAATAATTACACACAAAAGGGTATTTAAAAAGGAGTTAATTTGGCAAATTTGAAAAAAAAAAAAAAAAAATACATACACCCGTTTTTAAAGGAGCAAACTTGCGAGACATCAAATTGAGCTACTTATACAGGAAGCCTATCAATTTTCCTGAACTAACCAATTATATCATTCAAAAGATATCAAATGAAGTGTTTATACAGAGGATTAAAAAAAAAAAAAAAAAAAAAAAAACTACCCCGATATATGAGGTTATACCTACCATACCGTTCCGAGAAACTGATTAAAAATTTGGTGGAAGGTATTTTGAGGTGTGCGCTCAAGAATTATATAAAAAACAACAGTTAAACTGCAACAGTTACGGTTACAGTGACGAAATTTCGAAAATTTTAAATGGCAACACCAATATTTTTTTTATTGGAATGGAGTCTCCATAGCAAAAAACTATAAATAGCGTTTGAACGGTTCATCTAGCATGAAAATCACCACCGCTAGGTATACTAAGAAAAAAAGAGAAAACAGTTGTGATGTGCCTATTAGAGCACGACTTTCATTTTCTTAATAACGTCACATTTCACACTGAGTCTTCGGTTCTCACTAAAGTCTACTGATTCTGCTTCAACTCGAGAAAAAATGACCATGGTATCCTTAGTTTCATGTAGTTCTACTGTATAAGGGTTTTAATTTCGTTGTTAGTCGTAAGACACCGTCATAACTGACGTCATCACACTAAGCGAAAAATAAGGCATTGTGAGATGCGTGATGTGTATCTTGCTTTCTTGCTCTGTGAACAATATGCCGCTTTCTGGGAAACATCATTATCCTCATCAAAATCAATTTTGATTGCCATTTCATAATGCCTTGTTTTTCATGTAGTGCGATGACGTCATTCATGATGGCGTCTTAGGACTAACAACGAAATTAAAACCTTCATTCAGTAGCCTTACACGAAATTAAGGATACCGTTATCTTTTCTTTTCGTTTCGAAGCAGAATCAGTAGACTTTAGTCTGAAGCAAAGACTCAGTGTGGAATGTGACGTCATAAAAAAAAAAAAAAAAATGAAAGTCGTGCTCTGGTAGGCACATAACAGTTGTTTTTTTCTTTTTTTCTTAGCCTGCTAGCGCTGGCGATTTGCGTGCTATAGGTACCGTTTCAACGCTATTTATGTTTTTTTGCTATGGAGATTCTATTTATATAAAAAAAAGTAGGTGTTGCCATTTGAAAGTTTTGAAATTTTGTCGCTGTAACTGTAACTGTTAGAATTTAGCTGTTGTTTTTTATATAAATCTTGAGCTCACACCTCAAAATACCTTCCACGAAAATTTTATTCTGTTACTTTTTTTTTTTTTTTTTTTTTTTTTTTTATAATCACCCTGTATAGCATTTTTGCTGAAAATCGTTAGAGCCGTTTTTGAGTTATGGACTTACTTTTACTTTTCCGGTTTCCGATGTTCTCTTTCCGGTTTTGCAATTTTCACCAAAATTTGGAATATTTATGTGTACACCAGGCCTGTTTCAATTCTGAAGTTACGTCGTTCTATTTTTATTAGTTTCGGAAATATGATAGCTACAAGATTTCCCACAAGCATACACACACACACATACACACATACATACACATACACATACACATGCACATACACACACATACACATACACACACACATACATACATACATACAGACTGCCCAATTGCTAAAAACTACTTTTTTGGACTCATTAGACCTTAAAACGTGTAAATCAGGTGAAAACTCGATATCGAATTTTTTGACCGAATGCAAAACTTCCATTACCTTTGGTAGTCGGGTAATAAAAGTAAAAATGGTTTTCTATTATAGCGAATATTTGGTTAATAGCGAATATTGGGTGCTAATGTACTTTTATTATTTTTATATTATATAATTTTATATTATATTTTCTTCTTATTAGAGAAAATATACTTTTCTTTTACAAAAGTGTTTTGTAGAAATTATTAATAAAATATATAATAATTAAATTTTTTTTTTTACTTTCTCCTATATTCAATAGAAAAAAAAATATTGGTTTCGTAAAAATTTTCGACTTCCGGTTTTCGACATATTTTCACGTTTTGAAAGTTCCGGAACACAATTTGAACATTTTTAGAAAATATCTATCTGTAAGACAAATATGCATTTTCACCTTGACATGAATAAGTTCCTATGAACTTTTGGCAAAAATCGTCTAAAAGGTGAGGTTGCCATTCTCCTTTTTCAAAATTTTTAATATGGTGGTATAGGTCAAAATTTCGCATAAATGTGCATAAAAAATTTATTTTTTAAGAATCATCACGAAATTATTTATGATAGTAATAATAAACTGGGATATATTTTTTGTTGTTGTTGTTATTTGTTGGAGCATTACTTCCCCTTTCCCCGATAGGGGCAAATCTTCATTATTGGTGTCTTTCAAAATAGCTCGGCAATACCTTTAAACGGAATGGTTGAACAATCGATCCGTGATAATTTATAAAAAAAGTTATCGATTTTTTTTTCATTAAAAAATCATTTTTTTTTTCATCAAAAAATTTTTTTTTTCATTAAAAAAAAAAAGCATTTTTACGATGTCATATTAATAAGATTGACTTTCTTTGGATATTTAATGTTATACTTCTTTAGAGTGAAAATCATCTGCATTCATTATGGAAGATAATTTTAATAAATAATATTTTAATAAATTCCTTGTGTTGAGTGAAATGTGAAATTGTATAGAAAATATAGAAAAAGTCACGGGGCGTTTTTTTTTTTTTTTTTTTTTTTTTTTTTTTTTTTTTTTTAGATTATGTATTTATTAACTAGTTTTTTTTTTTTTAATCTTTTCATGTCTAACAGAAAAAAAAAAAAAAAAAAAAAAAAAAAACTTTTAAACTCACTGTTAAAATTACTAAACAAATTAAATAAGCCTAAGTCTAAAATTGTTAAAAGCATTTAAAATATTTAAGAATACTCCAATAAATGAAATTGCTCAAATAATTAAACAATCAGTCTCTTTGTGGAAACAAACGCAGATTTCTCTTGCATCTTAATAATATTTTGCAGGAAGTTTTCTTAAGTAATTAAATTAGTGAGACAGGGCAAAAATAAATTTAATTATTCCAAATAAAAATTCTCCACTGGATTAGTAATTAGCAGTTATTGAAGGAATAACATTATTTCATATGGATCACGAAACAAACTATTCAGTTTGATTAAAAGATTAAGAAGAGTTGGAGAAAAACAAAATGTTTAACAAAATAATCTCAGTTATTACTTCTGTTTTAAAATGATTTGTATTAAGCAGAAAAAAGTTTGTCCATTTAATTAAACCCTTTGTAACTAGTAAGCTATTGTTAAAATTTCTAAAGTAGAGACGTATATCTTTATATTATAAATATTTTATTTTAGTTAAGTCAATTAATGTATAGAATAGAGTTCACAAAAGAAATCTATAATTCTAAGAAATGCACAAGGCCAACATATACACTTTTATCTAATTTCATTTAAAAAGACAATTCAGTAGAAATCATTTTCTTGGTGACATAGTTAACATAAATATCGTTAAATGGTTAAAATATAATTAAAGGAAACATATCGAAAATCTCTCTATTTCACAAGTTAAATCTATAATTTAAACCTCGTGAACATTAAAAGATAAAAATAAAATAAAAATAAGAGTACGACTTTTTTTTCCTTTCTCTTACCCACATATATGGTAGAGAAAATATTGTGTTTACGTCAAATTTTCGAAATGGAGTTTTTGCCACATTTACACATTTTCAGGTTCCTTGATTTAAAAAAAAAAAAAAAAAAAAAAAAAAAAAAAAAACCATGTTTTTAGCGGTTGGTCTTTGTGTCTATGTGTTTGTGTGTGTCTGTCTGTTATCAGCATATCTTAAGAACAAATAGTACCAGGACGTCTAATCTTCGTATTTTAAATCTATATCATACAAGGTAAAGACACTAGTGTTTGTCACCCTCACAAAAGCCATATTAAAATAATCGTTAATTAAAGTCTATGAATTTAAATTCACTCGAGCTGGATTCTCCGGTTCTAACGAATCTAATGCAGGTGGATTCAAATTCATAAATGTTATAAGACATTTATTTTAACAAATCTTTTGTGAGGGTGACGAACACTGGTGCAAATCTTACGGGTGACAAACACGGGTGTCTTTATACTAGTAATGCTACACAAAACTTTTCGTTGATATCAAGCAAATCATTCGTGTACAGGAACAACCAAGAGAATTCAAATATTTACGTTTATGGGGAAAATTTCTGGTAAGCACAGAGTAATGTCTATAGGCTGTACTAAAAGAAAAGCAGTGAACATATTTTCTTTATATGCATGAAAGTATGTTTTGTGTGGATTGTGGCATGGAAATCATTCATCATTCGTTTGCAGGGCTACCCAAAGTATTTGGATATACTGGGGTCAGGGCTCGTGGAATACAGTCGCTGGGCGCTAATGGCTATCAATATGTTTTAGCTGGCAACTGTGTTTTCAACAAAAACTCAACATATACATATATATATTTTAATTTTTAATATTTTGGTGAAAAAATTGGTCCCAGACTCGAATGTCGAAACCTATGCTAAACTACAGTGCAGTTCATATGAATTCGTATAAGAGACAAGTAGAAGGAAAACAGTGACTCGTGGTTATCTGTGCGTGCTTCGCGCACCATCGTGTTGAATCAGTATAGTCTCAATGGGCTCTTCCCACCTGACGTCAGAGGTCACATGATAGAGGGAAAACAAATAGCAGACGAAGTCTTGTTTATCTATAGCGATTGCTGAAATTACATATTTTGTATTCTTATTTTTGATCAATCGTATTTAATCTGTGTTATTTTTTTATACATCATCATTTTTAATCCATTTTATATCATTATTCATCACCTTTTGTTTTCTGTATACATTTACAATCATCATTTAGTTTATATTTGTTATTGATGTTCATGGAGAACATGTTAAATATCCTGATTTTTGGAACTTAAATCAGTGATAGTGCAATATCGTAGTGCGTAAATCCATTTACACCAGTAACTAAGTTAATTAACTTGTGTTAGCACCTTTATGCAATTAAATTAAATGAAAACATTTTAAAATTCAAATTATAATCCATAAACATTCCACAAGAACAAGCTATTATTTATTGCTAGATCAGTTAATGTAACAGTTACAGGAGAACATACAAAAATCGATTCTTACAGTTAAAAATAAATAAGCACATAAAGTGTTTTTAAAAAATTATTAAATTTACAAATACAACTATTCTGCTGTTTACAAATGCACAATATTACTTTTATTTTATTTTATATTAAATATTAATATTTTTGTTCTTAAGAATAATATTTAATTGAATTCGATTCTCAGAATTGGTTTATTCGTTTTTTCTATCACATGATTGGGCAGACGAAACTGGGAAGAGTCCATAGGGAAGTTACACTACGTTCAGAATCGAGGCAGTTTACGCCGTTCAATCTTCACTCGATTTCCGACCCAGTGCTGAATCATTGAGCCGGTGTAATGTTGTGTCGATGACAACGGTGTATAAGTTCAGTGGAAATAATAAAACCGGTTTGAGGATGTTAGACAGCAATGTTAAATGGGAATGAGAAAAACTCTAAGAATCTGTGCCGATGTAACTAACAATAATACGGATCGTGAAAGAAGATTTTTTACATTTCGGAAGAACGTAGAAGTGAGTGCAAGTTGTAATCAAAAGAGTCACCATACTCTTCGAATAATAATATAAATTGTATTTCTAACATGCGTACAAAATGCATTATACAAATGTACGAACTATTGAAAGCATTATGTTTTTGTGTATGTTTATTTACTGAGTGAAATTTGTTTGAACGCTTGGTAATTTTTTTAACTTTATCAACTAACATCTCAAATGTTAAGAAATTTTATTGGCATCACATTATTTTTAAACAGATATTTATCAAGTTCTGGATAGATATAAAGAAATATTAGGATTTAGGCTTCTAGCTCGTTATTTTATATACCAATCTAAAAATATTTTTCTTTCAATTAATTCGATTATATTAACTATAGAAAATAGATCTTTATTCTGGATTTGCAGAAAAAGAGATTACATTTATTTAATAGATCAGGTTTTTTTTAATTTCCAATATTGACTTAAAATGTTCATTAGAATATTGCTCTTAAAATTGTTGAAACTTCTAGTTACAACTATTTAGATTTATTTTTTACTCACTTATCTATTAGATATTTAGGTAGTTTCTTACGCCAATTTTTAAAATTTTGTCATTTATTAAAATATTTAAGACTGTTATGTAGAAAAATGTGTTCATACGATAGAATTTAACATTACTTAAACTCACATTTTTCAGTAGTACTCTTTACATATTCGATATATTATTTGTATTGTATAAGCTTGTAAATTTAAAAAGTAAGTATCAGAAGATCAGTTGAAAAATATATCAAACTTTCCCAAAGTATTATTACATCTTATTTAATCTTTTCAGTCATCTTTGAAGTAATAATTCAACTCTTAATCAAAACTTTAGAAAATTATCACTTTTAAACATATTTTCTGTAATAAATAACATATATAAATAACAAAATTATTACGAAATGTCATATATTGTAAAAATCAAAAAGTTAAAATAAACATTCGAGTGTCAAATAAACATACAAGCCTGAAACAAATGTTTGAAAACTGATACTTTTTAATGTAAAACTTTTTAATTATTTAGAGATATTTTAAAATAAATGCTTGAAGTTTAGAGAAATAACTGATTTAATTACATATCCAACATAATTTTAGAATTAATTATACATTTTAATCTTTTATTTTGTAATATTTGAAAATTTATAAAGGTAAATGTAAATAAAAAGAAATCGCATTTTATATTAATTATTTCATTTGCCTTTGGTAGAGTCGTATAATTTTATAAGAAGTGTCACAGGTATAGTTAAAAGTTACTTTGAATAATAAAATTATCAGAAGTAGTTATTAAAACTGTAAGTTATATGATTTTAAAGTTATATAAATTGTAGAGGAAACAAATGTGAAACTTGTAAGAAATATTTCAACGAATACAAAGACATACTTTGAAGTTACGTCTTAAAATTATATAATAATATATCATTTATTAAAATTTTTTACAGAATTAAAAAAAAAATGAAGCTGGTTTAAAAAGTTGAAAATAGTTTGTAAAACTAGGTATGAAAGAAAAGTTAAAACACAATGTATATATGTAATATAAGTATTATATCTGGGAATAAAAATATATACATTAAATTAAGTCTGAAAAAGTATATATGAATATATAATTTAAATAATTCTTTTAGAGATTTAGAAATGTTAAGTCACAGTTAAAAAGTTAAAAACAGTTTTTAAGATTATGTACCAAAATACTTTAATCACAGTGTAATATTTTTATTGACCTTTTATATTGGGATGTTTCCAAAATTTATCTACATATTTAAAAAAAGAATGCTGGAAAATGAATTACCCAAAATAAAATTATATTGCTTGACATTTGAAATTAATAGCGAATGAATTTTAGTTTAAATCACAAATTCGTTTTCAGAAATAATATAGGAAATAAATTTTGAATTTAAATAAAGCCATGGGTTTTATAAACGAAAATTAGTTAAAATAATTAAACTAAAAAGAAGTATTTCGCTAGAAAAAATGGCAATGATTAATTACTTCATTAAATCACGTTTAATCTCCCTGTTAAATAAAGAATTCTTACCTTCCAGAACAGAAATTATATGTAATTTACAAAATCTTTTCTTGTCTCTTACTATTAAAATAACTGTAGCTATAGCTACATATGCAAAAATAAAAATGAAACTGAAAAGGATTAACATGTAAATGAAGATTTGTTTTATGGTAGAAATCGAAAAAAAAAAAAAAAAAAAAAAAAAAAAAATATTAGGAATCTTTATAAATTCTTCGTTGATAAATTACTGATAAAAAATCCACTATTGTTCTTTTATCATTAATTTATAGAAACAAAAACTAATTTATCACATAGGTTGAGCTTCGTATAATTTTTATCGAATGTGACAAAAGATTTGAAGATTAAGTATTTATAAAAGATTGGAAATAATTTAACTCGATAAAGGCCTTTTTCCGATAAATTTTTAACTAAGATAACATATCTTTTCTTTATCCTTTTCAACATCTTATAACAAACTTGACAAGTGTGTTTGATTTCGGTTTGTCTACCTCTCTGTCTGTTCGGCTTTCTGCCCTTTAACTTCCGTAAATATTTATGGAATTTCCCGAAACTGATATATACTATTTCAATTCATTATGGAATGTTCCCTATGGGAAACTGAGTAAATACACAACCAATTTGTGTACAGAGATGACTGAAAATATTTCAAAGCATTCAGTTCTATGAGAGATATTTCTATAATGTTATATGTTACATAACATTATTAACTGATATATGTTAATCCAGTTCATTATGGAATGTTCCGTATACAGAAAATTGAGTAAATACACTACCACTTTGTATACAGGGACATCCGACAGTATTACAAAGCATTGTGATTAGCATTAATATTTACAGAGTCACAAGAAATATTCACATACACTAAGGTTTAAACCTGAAATTGTTGAAATTGCATTTTCGATTTCTTTTTTAAAAGATAATTATATGTAGAAAGTGTTAAAAACGCTTAAAAGCGTTTTTAACACTTTCTACATATAATTATATATATTATTATAAATACTGTCTATTATAAATTTAATTATATATATATATATATATATATTATAAATTTAATTAGTCTATTTGTCTGTTTTTTTGTCTGCCTGTTACGTGACCACATAGGCGAAGTGCGTTGAATGCAAGGAGTACATAATTGGAAAGTGTTAATAATCTATGCGAACAGCATAAATTTCCCTTTTTTTATATGGTTTAAAACCTCTTTATTTTTTTTTCTAATTAACACACTTAATGTAATATGTCCATGGTTTTGCATAAACTTTATTTGCTTATTGTTTGATGTAACAACTATATTTGTACTATAATAGTTTTATTCCCATTGAAATAAGTATGAAAATATTAATAAAAGTGAATGAGACTTATATTAAATTTTCTAAAGCTTATATTTATGTGTGTTCTCTTGAAAACTATCGAAATAATTTCTATTTCGTTAATTGTATATTATAATAGATCAATTAGGATTGAAAACTATAAATTTATCGGTAAATACACACTGTTTACCTAAAGTCAGTTACAAATCTAATTATTTACATTATAACGTACGTTCATGTATTTAAATCTCATAAAAATAAAATAAAATAAAATTCTCAAATAATCTATTCCCAAAGCAATTTGCATGATTTTCTATAAATGGGAATAATTGATTATAAGAATATATTGCAGATTTAAGATGGCAGATAAATTAATGTTTTGATGCATATTAATTGGTTAAAATATTTTATATTAGGGGGGATAATAACTATAACATAACTATCATTAACGAAAATATAAAATTATATATTGTTTGAAATTTTGAAAAAAATTGTCCTTTGCAAAATAAAGAAATAAAAATAATAATATTAATATTAATCTGCATAAATAAAGAGAAGTATATGTGTGTGTAACCGTCTGTGTGTCTGTCTGCGCTCTGGTGCTCACACTACGGATCGCAGAGCTACAAAACTTGACAGATGGATACCTGGGACCCTATAAGTATGCACCTCATCGAGATCTTTTTCGAATTTCGAATTTGAATTTTTTGATTTTTTTTTTTTAATTTAAATGTTGTCTTCTATGTTTCATTTTTCTAAAAGTTATTCTTTAATTTTAATCGGCTGCGTATCTTAACAACGGCTTTTACGCTATTTATTTTTTATTTGTTTAATTCATTTATTTGAAGACTAAATACGTATTTGCAACAGTTATATTTATGTATAATTTTTATTGTATAACAACATTTTAGTTTTTATTTTTTTATATTAATTCCTTTGATATATATATATATATATATATTATTTATTTATAGTATTTATCGGAAACAAAATGGTTGTATATAGTACAAAGGATTAAACTGATTTAAACTTAAGTTTCATTTTATTTTATTTTATTTTATTCATTTCAAAAGAAAATAATCTTTTTATTTTATTTATTTTATTGGTCGGAATCAAATCGTAATATATCGTAAGAGCGGGGGCTATAAAATACATGGCTCAAAAACTGAAACATTTACTAGATGTTGAGATACAGTCATCTTTAAAATCGTAGTTCTTAAAAAATAACAGATCTAGATGTCGTCGATAAATACCGAAATTGAAGTACTGGGGAATACCTTTCTGCGGGCAGTGGGAACCTGGATAGGATGCAGTGCGGACGGAATAATAGCTGCCGGAAACAGCGGGTACCCAGAGCGAAGTTCAAAGCTATTTCAATGTAGATTTTTTTTTTTTTTTTTGATTTTATTTATAATGTAATATAAAAAATCAATAGTGATTCAAAAATTTTGAAAATTCATTTAAATATAAGGAACAGTGGAAGGAGCGTAGCCTGCTAGTAATAAATAAAATAAAATAAAATAAAAATAATTAAATAAAAATGTTTTATAATATGAGATTTAATTTATAAAAAAAAATCTGGTGTGAAACAACCACACGACTTCCATTACCCACAATTACACGTGTTATATGCATTTATTTATTTACTTATTTGAGATAATATGATCAGAATACATAAAATTGACCTAACAAATTATAGAAACTTAAAATTTTCCCGATTGGAGAAACTTAATACACGAGTAAAGACATATAAAACAAAGTGTACATGACAAGTTAGAAAATAACAGAAAAAATGGTTGAGTTATTTTTTGAAACACAAATTTCTAAGATCTAAAATTAACCTACCTAAGCAGGATGGCTGTTAATTTTCCTGTAACAACCATGTAATACACGAGAAAGGTTATCTAAAATTGATTTATGTAACAACTTTCAAGAAAACCGTTAGAGCCGTTTTTGAGATACAGGCTTTCACCAAAACCTGACAAACTCAATTTTGACCGGAGAACAACAATTACAAATGAAAGGATATCTAAAAAAGAGTTATTATGCCAAGTTTGAAAAAAAAATCCGTACAGCCGTTTTTAATGAAACGCCCTTGCTAGACCTGAAATTGAACTATTTACACAGGACGCCTATCAATTTTCCTGAATAAACCAACTATTCCATTCGAAAGGGCATCTAATAGAGTGTTTATATAGCATTTTTAAAAAAAAATTGTTTGAGCTATTTTTGAGATACTGACTTACGGTTCCACTTCCGGTTTTCCAAATTTTCCCAAAATTTGGAAAATTCATCTGTATACCAAACCTGTGTCCATTCTGAAATTTCGTCGTTTTATCTTTATTAGTTTCGGATATATAATAGTCAAAATATTCCGCACATACATACACACACACATACACACTGACCAATTGTCGAAAACCAGTTTTTTTGTAGGTGAAAAATTGATATCGAATTTTTGGACCGAATGCAATACTTCCATTACCTACGGTAGTAGGGTAATGGAAGTAAAAATGAGTCTTGTTAATACTTCATCTAATTAATTCTAATGTCATGATATTGAAAATGGTTTTCTACAATATTTAACAGCGAATATTGCGCGCTATAATTAATGCATAACTTATATATATTAAAGTTCTTCTTATTATAGAAAATATATTTTTCTTTTACTTTTGTAACACAACACTAAAGTTTTTCATAGAAATTTTTAGTAAAACATTTGAAAAATTAATATATATATATATATATATATATATATATTTATATTTAAATTTATAGCTTATGTATTTATTAAATATTTTTGAAATTTCGACTATTTTTTTTATGTCTTTCAAACCTAATAGAACCAGATATCTTTATTTTTATTTTTTAAACTGACTATTATATTTACAAAACAGATGAAAAGACATTAGCTGAAAATTATTTAAAAACGTTTCAAACAATTATGGTGGCTTCGACAAATAAAATTGTTAATATAAGAAAACAATCAAACTGTTCCTGGAAACAAATGCAGATTTTGCATACACCTTAACAAAATTTTGCAGGAAGTTTTCTCAAGTAATTAAATTAGTATGATAAAGTAAAAACAAATTGAATTATTCGAAATAAAAATACTTCACTGAGATAGTAATTAGCAGTTATTGAAGGAATAACATTGTTTTGTATGAATCACGTGGCAAACTATTCAGTTTGATTAAAAGATTAAGGACAGTTAGAGAGGGAAAATGTTTCGCAAAATAATCTCAGTGATTAGTTCTGTTTTAAAATTATTTGTATAGAGTAGCAAAAAGGCTTGGCTATTTAATTTATTTAGTCGTAACTATTAAACTCTTGCTAAAATTTCTAAAATAAAGAGGTTTTTGTTATAAATTATTTTGTTTTTATTAGATTAATTAATGGTTAGAATAGAGTACAAAAAGGAAATCTATAATTCCAAGGTGTGAATAGAGCCAGCTTCTACATTTTTATCTAATTTCATTTAAAATTATACTTCAATAAAAATCTCCATTTTCGTGATAAAGGTTAACATAGACATCGTTAAATGTTTAAAATATAATTAAATGAAAGCATATTACCAAAGAGCTTTATATCAAAACTATTTTACTAATTAAATCTAATTTTTAAATAGTTATATTTTAAAAATTATGCGCATTATTAAAAAAAAATGTAAAAATAGAGTACTACATTTATAATACACGAAAGACAGTTACGTAACATTCAAATCGCCAAAAGCCCCAAACATAAAAGAAGCAAAGGAAATATCATTAAGTAGACATTTAGAGATTTTAAAAGCTAAAAATGTCACAGAAATGCAAATAGGGAAAGAAACAGAAGAAGACATAATATATTTCTTAGGAACATCAGAATTGCGACCATTAGACCAACAGTGGGAAGCAGTAGATGATTTAGATATTTCATCATTACGTATATTTCGAGGTCTCTAATTTATTTTGCATTTCAAACTCCATTATAGTAATTTAAATTATATTACGAAGAAAGGGTTAAATATATATGAGATCAGTTTTCAATAGGTTGAAAACATAGATTCAGAACATGAAAGAATTTTGGAGATTCTGTAAGAAATAGCCTAATAAAAAAATTAAAATTACAGAATTCGAAAAATTCTCGTTTAAATAAAATATTAAGTGGTTAGGCGTTTTTACTTCAGGATTTTTTTTTTTTTTTTTTTTTTAATGATAGAACGAATATCTACATTGGAAAAAGTAATAGAAATTATGTCCCTTAAAAAGTTTAGAAGATTTAGAGGAGCTAGCTTCAAGCTCTTTCATTCAGCTTCAAGCTCTATATTTTATGTACCAAACTGAAAACTATTTTTTTGGAATTTTATTTAATCTATTAAATATAGAAATAGTCGTTTATTCTGGATTTGCTGATATATAGATTATATTTATTTAAAAGATGTTTTTTTTTTTTTTTTTTTCTTTTTTCTTTCCTTTAATGACTTCTGTTTTGTTAAATTGTTCATCGATTTGTTGCTCTTAAAATTGTTGAAATTTCTAAATGTAACATAGACCTAATTTCTTCGCGATTTTCTATTAGATGTTTAGGTATTTTCTAATACCAGATATGCAGTTTCGTAAATAATTAATTTTCCACATGCAATTTCTGAAATTTTGTCATCTGTTAAAAATTGTTAGACTACTAAATACAAATTAATGTTCACACTGTAAAATTCAACATAACTTAGATTCAAGATTTTCTGTAGTACTATTTATATTGTTAATATAGTACTTGTATTGTAAAATATAAACTGAGTATATTCAGAAAGTAAATAAATAATTGAAAAAAAAAAAACCCTTCAAACCTTTGTAAAATGCAATTAAACTTTATTTCATCTTTTCTCTCCTCTTTAAAGTAGTAATTCAACTCTTAATCAAAACTTTAGAAATATATCCCTTTTAAACATATTTTCTGCAATAAATAACTTATATAAAGAACAAACTTGTTACAAAATGTCATCTATTATTAAAATTAAAAAGTTGAAATAAACATTCGAGTGTCAAACAAATATACGAATATAAAACAAATATTTGAAAGCTGATACTTCAGTGTAGAACTTTTTAATTATTTAGAGATATTTTGAAACAAATATTTGAAGTTTAAGGAAATAATTGATTTAATTATATGTCCAAATTTCATTTAGTACTAATTATACATTTCAATCTTTTATTTTGCAATGTTTTAAAATTTGTAAAGCTAAATCTAAATGAAAAGAAATCGCACTTTATAAATGCTATTATTTATTTCAATTGCCTTTCGTACAGTCGTATAATTTGATGACAAATATGACAGATATAGTTAAAAGTTACTTTAAAGAACAAAATTAAATTGCATAAGTAGTTATTAAAACTACAAATTATACGGTCTGACTTTTGTAAATTGTAGAAGGAAAAAATGTGAAACTTGTAAGAAATATTTCATTAAATACAGAGGTATTAATTAAGGTAAAAATTAAAGACCGTTGAAAATATTGAAAGCAGTTTATAAGACTAGGTATAAAAGAAAAGTTAATACGTAGTGAAATATATGTATATATATCGAAAAAATATTTCTACGATTACAATAATATATATTAAAGTTAAGTTTTTAATATATATATATATATATATATATATAGTTTAAATAATTGTTTCATAGGTTTAGAATTGTTAAGTCCCATTTAAAAATTTAAATATGGTTTATAAGAATAGGTACCAAAGGAAACTTTAAACGCAGTGTAATACTTTAACAGACATTTCATATTCGTGAGTTTCTAAAGTTTAAATTGAGTTATGGGGGAAAAGAAATTTTTATTGACAACATTGCTATTAACATTTTATTTAAACATAAATCTTTATTGCGCTTGTAACGGTAATATGGAACTTTCTTGATTCTTTCGATAAATTATTTGTTTTCAGTTTTATCTAATAATGGAGTCAGTAATCATGAAACCATAAAATACCAGGAAACGTCACTCGCGTAAACTAAATAATATATTTGTCTTAAGTAAGGAATTGGTGTTTAGTAATTTCAACCAGACAGAAGTAATGCGTGCATTTGTATTTTATCGATTTGGTTATAAAGTTCTTATTCTTAACTCTCTGATTGTATATTCAGTGATTTCCATTCACAAAGTATTTTGAGTAGAATTATATATCCCTGTATCAAAAATTTATTATTATTATTAATCATATATTGTTATGTTCTAAACCTATATTAAAACAATATTTGTTAAGAAAATGTGATACTTATTTAAAATTAAAATATATGTGATTTTAAATTTGCAACAGTTTAACCGATTTTGTAAAAAAAAAAAAGGCTATTAGAGAATTAAACATTCAATGGAAGTTTATTCAGAATTTTACTGCTATTTTTGCTGAAAATTATGTGGGTGATCTCATGATAATCTATATCTATATCATTATATAAAGCGCAAAAAATTGTTTGTTTGTGGAGGGTAATCTCCGACACTACTGAACCGATTTAAAAACTTCTTTCACTGACCGAAAGCTACAGTATGCCATATTGTTATAGGCTATATTTAATTTTGATAAAATAAATTTTAGTTTAAAATCTGAGCATTTTAATTAAAATCCCCATAGAAGCCGTAATAGAAATGGAAATAATGAAATATTAAAAAAATTAGCTGCTGCCAACATAAAAGAAACATTTACATATTCATTTCGTTTTTAAAATATCTTGACGTGAAAAGAAAAGAAATATATTTGCACGTGCATTAAATTGAAATTCATATAAAGCTTTTTTAATTGTTAAACTTACACGTTAAATCTGACGTCATTATAGAATTAAAAGTGTTTATTTTTCTAATAATTTAATTTGATATGATATGATATAATATCTAAGCATCAATGTTTAAACCACGGAGTCTTTATTACTCCGTGGTTTAAACTGATGTGTGTAAACGAAATTGGAATTTAAAAATAAATAAATAAATAAAATAAAATAAAATAAGAAATTCTATTTTATAATATTATTTATTTTAATTTATAATTGTTGCCAAAAAGATTTACAAATTAATTTATTTTTAGACATATAATAAAATATATTTTCACGCGAACAATAATATAAAAAGTGAACTGGATTTTTTGTAAAAAAATAATAAAAATCGAGGAAAATTATTTCCCCATTTTAATCCCCATATTTGGATATAGATATGTATTAGTTATCATGTGCATCCGTTAGATTAAATTGTTTTTGTTGTAAAATTGATAAAATTGGAATTTTAAATTTCAAAACTCTAGAAAAAAAAATGGCAAATTTCCATATTCGATTGAAAACATAAACATTTCATTTCAAAGGATGATATTTACACAATAAACATCCAACTAATAAACTAATTAAAAGGGAAAGGATAAATATTCTATCACAATTTGAAGTCAAATTTGTTTTCAAATGTCTAAATAAAGTATCTGATATAATATACTAATATGTTGCAGCGGAATAGATTTGATATCCGTCATCCTTGGCAGAAAAAAAAATATCGCCAAATTATCTGGCGAATATAATTTAATTCCTTTCAAAAATCATGGTTATTTTAAAAACTTACATTAAGAGTGTAGCGAATAATATGAAACAATATTTCGTACAATACATATTACGAAAATATACATCTGGCATGTATATTTTCGTATTACGTTTTTGATCGCCAAATACAAAAAACGCCAAGGGTGACAGTTTTGAAATTTAAAATTAAAATTTTGTCAATTTGACAGCAAAATAACTCAATCTAACGCATGCATACAATAACTAATACATATCTATACCCAAATATGAGGATTAAAATCGGGAAATAATTCTTCTAGAATTTTAATTAAAAAAAAAAAAAAATCCAATGAGCGATTAACATGGAAAATCTTTTTCTTGCATCCACGGGCGGTCAGTGATGTCACACTTCGCTTGCGTATTGAGATGTTTAAATTTATTTGGCGACTATTTTTAGCAACTAACAGTTATGGCAAGTAGCTCAATATACATAGCGCATACAGCTATTACTGAAATGTAAATAGCATTTAATTATTTGAGTTACATTATGTTGATTGGAAACCTATTTAATATACCTATGCTCTATAGCTATACTAATATAAAAAGAAGAAAGGTTTATATGCATATGTAGAGAACGATCGCTAGAACTAAAAAGCCGATTGCTTTTTTTTTTTTTTTTTCTTTTTCTTTCAATAATCAAAAGTTACACTGTCTCTCTCTAAGTGCTAGAAGCTATAATAAATTTTGGTAAAATAAATTTTTAATTAAAAGTTTCAATATTTTAATTGAAAACAAAGCATAGATTTGATATCTATCGTCATTGGCGAATTTTGTATTTGGAGATCGAAAACGTAATACGAAAATCTGTATATTATCGTAGTAAATACGAGATGTATGTGTTTACTTCAATTACCCTACTACCGTAGGTAGTGGAAGTATTGTATAGGTTTTGGCAATTGGTCAGTGTGTGTGTATATGTGCACGTGTGTGTGTAATCTTATGGCTGTCATATCTCCAAAACTAATAAAAATAGAACTACTAAACTTCACAAGTGATTCAGGTCTGGTGTACACATAAATTTTCCAAATTTTCGTGAAAATTGAAAAACCGGAATTTGGTCATCGAAAACCAGAAATGGGACCGTAAGCCCATATTCAAAAACACCTCTATTGATTTTCTTCAAAGTTGCTATATAAATAATATATTAGATGCCCTTTCGATTGAAAAGTTGCTTAGTTCAGGAAAATTGATAGGCGTCCTCTATAAACAGCTCAATTTCAGACTTCGCAAGTGCGTTCCTTTAAAAACGCCTGTACGGATTTTTTTCAAACTCGCCATGTTAACTTCCTATTAAATATCCTTTTGTATGTAATTATTGTTTTTAGGTCAATAATTGAGTATGCTAAGTTTTGGTAAAAGTTGGTATCTCAAAAACGGCTCTAACGTATTCTTGAAAATTTTTTCTTTAATCCAATTTAGATAACCTTTCTCAAGTATTACGTCCTTATTACAGGAATATTAATGGTCATCCTGATTAGGTAGTTCAGTTTTAGATCTCGGAAATTCGTGTTTAAAAAAATAACTATCTATTTTTCCCCCCTTATTTTTTAACTCGCTATGCAAACTCTGTTGTATGTGTCTTTATACGTGTATCAAGTTTCTCTTACTCGAAAATCTCAAAAAATACAAGTAATATCTCCAAAAAATTGTATATATTACGTGTAATAGTGGGTAATGGAAGTCGTGTAGTTGTTTCACACCAGATTCTGTAATAGTATATATTGTACGAATATTGTTTCATATTATTGATTTCTCCTTTAATATACATTATTAAAATAATAATCAATTATGGAAAAAATTAAATATATTTGCGAAATGAACAAACAAATAATAATTAAAGCTATTATGACGTCAATTTTATCAAAAACATTTTCATGTCATAGGTTTATTTTTCAATATTTTTTATTCATGAGTAAAGAAATGTTTCTTTTTATGAAATAAATAAATAAATAAATAAATAGCATTAAGTAAAAATTGCCAACATTTAACAACTAATTAAAAAAAATAATTGTAAAATTATATTTTGACTTTCCAGTTAATAATATTGCCTGACTATAACATATAAACTGATATATTTCTTGATTTTTTACATATCAATCCATCTTTAACTAAAATTTGTTCATCAGTGCGAAGCCGGACGGGTCAGCTAGTCATTATATAAAGCGCAAAAAATTGTTTGTTTGTGGAGGGTAATCTCTGAAACTACTGAACCGATTTAAAAACTTCTTTCACTGACCGAAAGCTACAGTATGCCATATTGTTATAGGCTATATTTAATTTTGATAAAATAAATTTTAGTTTAAAATCTGAGCATTTTAATTAAAATCCCCATAGAAGCCGTAATAGAAATGGAAATAATGAAATATTAAAAAAATTAGCTGCTGCCAACATAAAAGAAACATTTACATATTCATTTCGTTTTTAAAATATCTTGACGTGAAAAGAAAAGAAATATATTTGCACGTGCATTAAATTGAAATTCATATAAAGCTTTTTTAATTGTTAAACTTACACGTTAAATCTGACGTCATTATAGAATTAAAAGTGTTTATTTTTCTAATAATTTAATTTGATATGATATGATATAATATCTAAGCATCAATGTTTAAACCACGGAGTCTTTATTACTCCGTGGTTTAAACTGATGTGTTTAAACGAAATTGGAATTTAAAAATAAATGAATAAATAAAATAAAATAAAATAAGAAATTCTATTTTATAATATTATTTATTTTAATTTATAATTGTTGCCAAAAAGATTTACGAATTAATTTATTTTTAGACATATAATAAAATATATTTTCACGCGAACAATAATATAAAAAGTGAACTGGATTTTTTGTAAAAAAATAATAAAGATCGAGGAAAATTATTTCCCCATTTTAATCCCCATATTTGGACATAGATATGTATTAGTTATCATGTGCATCCGTTAGATTAAATTGTTTTTGTTGTAAAATTGATAAAATTGGAATTTTAAATTTCAAAACTCTAGAAAAAAAAATGGCAAATTTCCATATTCGATTGAAAACATAAACATTTCATTTCAAAGGATGATATTTACACAATATACATCGGGGTAATAACATCGGGGTAACACATCGGGGTAACAACTAATAAACTAATTAAAAGGGAAAGGATAAATATTCTATCATAATTTGAAGTCAAATTTGTTTTCAAATGTCTAAATAAAGTATCTGATATAATATACTAATATGGTGCAGCGGAATAGATTTGATATCCGTCATCCTTGGCAGAAAAAAAAAATATCGCCAAATTATCTGGCGAATATAATTTAATTCCTTTCAAAAATCATGGTTATTTTAAAAACTTACATTAAGAGTGTAACGAATAATATGAAACAATATTTCGTACAATACATATTACGAAAATATACATCTGGCATGTATATTTTCGTATTACGTTTTTGATCGCCAAATACAAAAAACGCCAAGGGTGACAGTTTTGAAATTTAAAATTAAAATTTTGTCAATTTGACAGCAAAATAACTCAATCTAACGCATGCATACAATAACTAATACATATCTATACCCAAATATGAGGATTAAAATCGGGAAATAATTCTTCTAGAATTAAAAAAAAAAAAAAAATCCAATGAGCGATTAACATGGAAAATCTTTTTCTTGCATCCACGGGCGGTCAGTGATGTCATACTTCGCTTGCGTATTGAGATGTTTAAATTTATTTGGCGACAATTTTTAGCAACTAACAGTTATGGTAAGTAGCTCAATATACATAGCGCCATTACTGAAATGTAAATAGCATTTAATTATTTGAGTTACATTATGTTGACTGGAAACCTATTTAATATACCTATGCTCTATAGCTATACTAATATAAAAAAAAGAAAGGTTTATATGCATATGTAGAGAACGATCGCTAGAACTAAAAAGCCGATTGCTTTTTTTTTTTTTTTTTTTTCAATAATCAAAAGTTACACTGTCTCTCTCTAAGTGCTAGAAGCTATAATAAATTTTGGTAAAATAAATTTTTAATTAAAATTTTCAATATTTTAATTGAAAACAAAGCATAGATTTGATATCTATCGTCATTGGCGATTTTTGTATTTGGCGATCGAAAACGTAATACGAAAATCTGTATATTATCGTAGTAAATACGAGATGTATGTGTTTACTTCAATTACCCTACTTCCGTAGGTAGTGGAAGTATTGTATAGGTTTTGGCAATTGGTCAGTGTGTGTGTATATGTGCACGTGTGTGTGTAATCTCCTGTCTGTCATATCTCCAAAACTAATAAAAATAGAACTACTAAACTTCACAAGTGATTCAGGTCTGGTGTTCAGATAAATTTTCCAAATTTTCGTGAAAATTGAAAAACCGGAATTGGGTCATCGAAAACCAGAAATGGGACCCTAAGCCCATATTCAAAAACACCTCTAATGATTTTCTTCAAAGTTGCTATATAAATAATATATTAGATGCCCTTTCGATTGAAAAGTTGCTTAGTTCAGGAAAATTGATAGGCGTCCTCTATAAACAGCTCAATTTCAGACTTCGCAAGTGCGTTCCTTTAAAAACGCCTGTACGGATTTTTTTCAAACTCGCCATGTTAACTTCCTATTAAATATCCTTTTGTATGTAATTATTGTTTTTAGGTCAATAATTGAGTATGTTAAGTTTTGGTAAAAGTTGGTATCTCAAAAACGGCTCTAACGTATTCTTGAAAATTTTTTCTTTAATCCAATTTAGATAACCTTTCTCAAGTATTACGTGCTTATTACAGGAATATTAACGGTCATCCTGATTAGGTAGTTCAGTTTTAGATCTCGGAAATTCGTGTTTAAAAAAATAACTATCTATTTTTTTCCCCTTATTTTTTAACTCGCTATGCAATCTCTGTTGTATGTGTCTTTATACGTGTATCAAGTTTCTCTTACTCGAAAATCTCAAAAAAATGCAAGTAATATCTCCAAAAAATTGTATATATTACGTGTAATAGTGGGTAATGGAAGTCGTGTGGTTGTTTCACACCAGATTCTGTAATAGTATATATTGTACGAATATTGTTTCATATTATTGATTTCTCCTTTAATATACATTAATAAAATAATAATCAATTATGAAAAAAATTAAATATATTTGCGAAATGAAAAAATAAATATTAATTAAAGCTATTATGACGTCAATTTTATCAAAAACATTTTCATGTCATAGGTTTATTTTTCAATATTTTTTATTCATGAGTAAAGAAATGTTTCTTTTTATGAAATAAATAAATAAATAAATAAATAGCATTAAGTAAAAATTGCCAACATTTAACAACTGATTAAAAAAAGTAATTGTAAAATTATATTTTGACTTTCCAGTTAATAATATTGCCTGACTATAACATATAAACTGATATATTTCTTGATTTTTTACATATCAATCCATCTTTAACTAAAATTTGTTCATCAGTGCGAAGCCGGACGGGTCAGCTAGTAGTTATTTAAAGCTATGCAAGCGATGACATTACTTAGTTTAAATCGTCGGAATCGCATTGAAATTTCAATTACATCGCTATAGATAAAAAGGAAACCAAAATAAATAAATAAATAAATAAAAGGTAAATAAAATAAATAAACATGTTCATTAAAATATATAAAAATAAATAAATAAATAAATAAATAAATAGAAAGATAAATAAACAAAAAAGAACAAGCAAGCACAACAGTTTCATATGATACATATTTTGAAAACATGAATACACAATATTTTGTTCAAGAGAGATAATTTTAAAAATCTAACTTGCAAAAATATAGAAAATATGGAATAATATAGAATTTGGATTGCATTTTCAAATAAACGTTTGTGTAATAAAAATAAAATAAAAATCGTTTATAAATGAGATTCTGGGATTTTTTTTTTTTATTAACGGTATAATATATGTAGTAAGTGTAGAACTATATTTATAAAAAATCTCTGATTTTGATTTCGATAAATTATTATTATTATTTATCTATTCACTCATTTTTTTTTCTAATATATATATATATATTCTCTAATTTTCAGTTGGAAGTACGCTAGTTTATAAATTATAAAACTACAACGCTGGTCTTGAAAACAATAGATAATATTTTTTGCATAATTTCTCTAACTTTCAACCGAAACAAATTTTAGGCTTAATTAAAAACAGTAAAAAAAAATCCAAAAGTATGGTGAATTTTAGAATATTCACAATCCACAAATTTAGAAAACACACACACACACACAAAAAAAAAAAAAAAAAAAAAAAAAAAAAATCACATTTTAATTTATTCAGAAAAATTTCTAATAAAATCTCTCATTTTCACCCGTATTTAGGGAATTTTTAGACTGTAAACTCATAATCATTACTTATAGCGAATTTTTTATTTTGTGAAAATCGGTTTGAAATTAGAATAAAAAAAAAAATCATTTTCTTATACAAAAACAACGTGATTTATTATATAAAATGTGACGGAAGTTGAAAAATTGATAGCTCGCAAATTTTGAAATATCAATACAATGTGGTTTAAAAAAAGATAAAATAAAAATAATTATATATGTATATATATATATATATATATATATATATATATACATATATCCAAATAAAATTCTAAACAGAATTTCACCAAAATTAGCTAAGCACCATATCGATTAAATCATCAGTAAAAAAAAAAAAAAAAAAAAAAAAAACGCATTAAGTTTTTTATCTGTTTAGGAGCTACAGAGCCACATATAGACACATGTATAGATAGAGAAGGGCTTTAAACTTAAAACTAATCATTTTTTGGTTGAGGAACAAAAATGACTTTTTTGGTGTCTCATTTTAGCATAATAATTTTGGATTATAATAACATTTATAGCATTGTTGTTTATTTGCTTTTGTATGCCATGAATTTAAAAGAGCCTAGTAGGTAGCTTCTACTGCGTGTTAAAGCAAACCAACATATTTATTTCTTGAAGTTTTTTAGATTCCAAGTTCGAATATCTAATGTCATGGATTAACGTAGTGGTTCAGAATCTACTTTATGCCATATTTCCGATCAAATCAAACTTAACGAATAGAAATTGCGGTACGTTGAAACCCAAACATAAATCGTATGAATTTCATTTTCTACATAGTAACTTGTATTCCAGAGTACAATATGGAAATGTGCCATAAATTTTGTCTAACCCTTTTGTCGCATAAGGAAATATAAAAAGAAGCAGCAGCCCATTTATATTTTTTAGTTAACAAACATAATGATATTGACCAACAAAATTGAATGTATAGATACGGTTCCAGAGGTAGTGACCAGGAAAATTGAGAAAATATATATGGTCTGGTGATAGCGACCAAAAATATTGAGTGTGTATATACACTAATGATGCAAATGGGTTAAAAATTCTGTAAAGTTCCCTGTTTGTTACATTTCTTATTTATTAATCACTTGTGAAAATTTATACTTTTAAATATATGTTAAAAGTATATGTAACTTAAAAAATACTGAAATAAAAAAATGAAATAAAAGTTTTCCTTAACACTTCCACTTCGGCATTTTACCCCAGTTTTGGGATAATTCAGTAATTTTTGGTATAACTAATATATTTTCTGCAATAACAGCGAGATGATTGTGGTATAATTAACAGGATAGAAATGTATATATTTCCTGTATACTAATAACTTTTTCTTAACTATTTGCCTAAAAATGATCTTTTATTAAAACTTCATATAAAATATCAATGTAATTTGTATTTCTTTATATTAATTATTGTCTAAAAAATAAAAAATAAATAAAAATAATTATTCCCAGTCGTTGTCATAAATTTTTATATCCTCTTTTCCCTTTACTTTATTTTTGCGTTATTTTATCTTCCTTCATATTTGTTTAACAACAGTATATACACATTGTCATACCAAAAAAAAAAAAATCCCGTTTTGAATTTTGTTATATATTTTTTTTAATCATTATCGTTGCACTTTTTATTCATTTAAATGAAAATACCGCGTTATTCATCAATCAAGCGTGACTTTTTGTAAGGTATTCACGCTTATATAAAAAAGATAAAAAATGAGTTCAAGGCAGAAAAAAAGGCATTACTGAAAACTAATATTCTGAAAACTAATCTTTGAAAACCTGAGATAATAATGAATACAGAATTTTATTTATTTTAACATGCGGAATTCAGGTAGAATAAAGATCCTTTTTTTTTCTATTATTACAAAAAAAAAAAAAGGAGTATTTATGAGAAGTGAGCTTGCAACTTCCTGGAATTTCATTCTTTTGTGTATCAGTAAAAAAAGAATTTTTTTTAAAATCCCAAATGTATAAAAACTTGATATATTTGTTTATGCTCCATATTTTACATTTTGACTTTTCTATCTATTTTTTACTAACAAGGAGAGGTCACGACATGGAAAATTCAGATCGGGACGAAATTGCGCAGGATTGTAGTATACTATGAGGGTAACAACATATTAAAGCAATAGGACCCACTATCCAAAAAATTTCGAGAAAAAAGCATTTAAAGTTTCAGTAATCTTTAATTACAAGTTATTTCACAAACGGGTAAGCGCCTCAGTGGTGTGATCTTAAAGCGCCAGTCCCCCACCCAGGTGACTTGGGTTCGAGGCTACCTGCGGGACAACTTTTTTTTTTTTTTTCAACTTTTTATGTAATCTTAACTTTTTATTTATTTTACTTTATTTTACAAATCAATTCAAAATTTGAAAATTTTAATAAAATATTTAATTTTCTTGAGTATAAAATAACTTTTTCTATTTTTAATATTTATAACTTAAAAATACAATAAATTTATATAACTTAAAAAATAAATTTCAGTTTTATTTTAACTTTAAAATATGGTAAAACTAAAGAAACTGCTTGTAATTATTTATCTAAATATTTTATTTCATTTTAGGTATATTTCATTTTATTTTTTAAACTAAAAAAAAAAAAAAAAAAAAAAAAAAAAATGAGAAATGATGATTTTAATCACATATATAATTACTATCCAAATTAAATAATTACTTCTCCAATCAATAGTTTCTTAAAAATTATAGTATAGGATTGATATGCCATTAAATTATTACAGGTAAAGAAATGTTATCTTTAATTTTTTTTTTTTTTTATCCTTCTGTGCACAAAATAAAATTCGTTTACGTAATTTATACACATTCAAACCAAATCAGGAAGCTCAAACCAAGGTTTTAGTACACCTGCTAACTATTTTACACTTTGTTTACAGCTTGCTTATTTTTTAATTATTTAAATATTTGACTGTTTTTTTTTATGTTTCTTATTTAGGGATTTGTAAAACTAAACTTTATTTTTTAAGTTATAGAAATTTATTGTATTTTTAAGTTATAAATATAAAAAATAGAAAAAGTTATTTTATACTCAAGAAAATTAAATAATTTTTTATTAAAATTTTCAAATTTTGAATTGAATTGTAAAATAAAGTAAAATAAATAAAAAGTTAAAATTACATAAAAAGTTAAAGAAGAAGAAAGAAAAAAAAGTAGCCCGGCAGGTAGCCTCGAACCCAAGTCATCTGGGTGGGAGAGTCGCGCTTTGGGATCACGCCACCGAGGCGCTTACTCGCTTGCGAAATAACTTGTATTTAAAGATTACTGAAACTTTAAATGCTTTTTTCTCGAAATTTTGAGGATAGTGGGTCCTACTGCTTTAATATGTTGTTACCCTCATAGTATACTACAATCCTGCGCAATTTCGTCTCGATCTGAATTTTCCATGTCGTGACCTCTCCTTGTAAGATAATATTCACAATATAAATGAAAACAAAAAATAATAAATTTTATCATTAATTATCAAACTGTTGGCAGAATTTATGTTTTACGAACCTGGCTCACGACCTTTTGTAAGGGAATATTACCTTTACTGTCAACTTTATTAAGGTTGAATACTTAATATAGATTTCAACTATCATATTATTTTTGATAGTTTTAAAATTATAAATATAGTTACATATTTTTCACTTGATGTATTTATTAAGTTTTATTTAGTGTTGAAAAAGTCTGATTTATTTAAATATTAAGTATATTTATTAACCAAAATTATATGAAAATTATGATAAAGATAACTTTTTTATGACATTATGTTTGCAGAGAAAGCGAGCAAGTTCTTTTTCAATAAAAATGTTGTCACTTTAGTTGTTTTAAGTAAGCTCAATTTAATTTAAATTTTATTTTTAATTAATCTGCAATGTGATTCTGCTAATATTAAAAACTATAAAACGTTCTATATAAAATTAGAATTAAAATAAAATTTTAAAATTTAAGTAGTACATATGTACTGCTGAATTATAGGCAAAATTTGTGAATTATTCTCAATTTAATTTAGCTTGTATGTCATAAAATGTAAATATATTTTTAAATTTAATTCTTTTTACACTCGGATATCAAACTGATTCTTCTACTGAATCTTTAACACTTTTGATTTATTTTTAAAAATTTTATATATGTGATTATATATTTACAGGATCGAAATTGAATAATTATATTAAAAGATATTATATTGTAAAATTAAGGTGAGAACTCTTCCGTAATTAAAAGAATGTGAAAGAAATTTATTTTTTAACACGCTTTTATTAGCTTCACCTGTATATATGTATGTATGTATGTATGTTTGTAACTTCTCTGGGAGCAAACAAAAAATTTATATTGTAAAATAATACTCTCCCTACGTGAGCGATGTGGCGTTGGGGTAAGACGCTGCGCTGCGAACCTAAAGGTCCAGCGTTCGATCCCCGTCAGGGGAGATTTTTTAGAAATGGTTTTTGCTTAATTCTAAATTATTTTAATTAAAGATTTAAATGTATGTAAATATTACGGTGTGTCACTCACACGATTTTCTCTTACCCTGAAATTTAATACTAAGATAGATATTTTGTACTTTTTAGTTCACATTTCTATAAAAGCGTGTTCTTTAATTTTTTAAAACTATAAGATTATTTTGTTTCAATTGTTTCGTGTTCCAGTATCATGTTTTTTTTTTTTTTTTTTTTTTTTTTTAATCATTGGACTTAATTTATATGTAATGAGGTTTAAAAATCCTCATTTGTAACACAGTCTGTATTTTAATGTATCCAATAACAACAAGAAATTTTTGCTACCGCAATTTAATTGGGGAAAAAATCATAGAAAGCAGCATGATATGAAAATGAAAAAACGTAAAATCATAAGTGTGTGGGGGAAAAAAAAAAAAAAAAAAAAAATCCTAACACCAGAGGAAAGAATAACAACAGACTAAGAAAAGTAGCCGAAATTCGAAATGGGTAGGCACACGGAGCCGTGATGTGAGGGTAGGCGCCGATGTGTGGTTGCTGGTTATGTCTCGTGAGCCTTCCTCCAACCTCCCCATACCCGCTGTATAAGACAACAGAACACAGAAAGAGTTTTAAAATTTAAAGCAGAACTTTAATTGTAATTCCTAATTAACGAGACAAATGGGACTACCTTCCTAGTCGACTAACAAAACATAAATTGCTATATTCTTTACTTAAAAAGAAACAATAAATGTTTTCAATCTCTTACAGATTGATAAAAGTCTCTAGACGACAATTTCACTTAAAGGGACTCTCTACCTATCGTCTCCGAAAGCCGAAGTCAATGTTATTCTATGGGAAATTTTACCCCATTATAATTCATTAACTAATACATATTTTTAAATTCCGTTTTCACTTTTCGAAAATTCACAACTATTAAACAACTTATCGCTTTCTAAAAATTGATTGTTTTTATTTTTATGATTTCATTTTTGAGCTCAAAAATGAAAAAAAAAAATCACATTTTGAAAATTTGAATTTTGCAATCTCAAAATAAAATACTAAAAATAAAAAAAATAATAATAATCTTTAGAAAGAGACAAATTGTTTACTATTTGTAAAATTTCGAAAAGTGAAAAAGGAATTTAAAAATATGTATTAGTTAATGAATTATAATGGGGCGAAATTTTACATAGAATAACATTGGCTCTGGCTTCTGGAGATGATAAGTGGAGCGACCTCTTAACTACAAAACACTATTATGAAAATATGTTTAAATCCTTGTTATTCATGCAAATTCATATATATGTATACACACACAACACGTATCACAAAACATATATTATATATTCAATTTATATAATATATATTTTGTGCAAAGAGGCAATATCATGGATGTGTTTGAAACGCCAAAACTCTACAATTCTGTACCTTAACAGCACACTTATCCATAGTACATCCTGAAGATGTCCTTTTATGTATTTGCATCCATAGGCTATCCTGAGGATGTCTTGTGGATGAGATGTGCTGTTAGGGTAACTTATTGTCCTCGTTGAGGTTATTGCTTGTAAGGTAATAATACAAAAACGAACTTACGCATATATTAGGTGACATACATTTTTTGCACACACATTATATATATACATATATGTGTGTATGTTTAATGATATTTCATCCTCAATAAAAATATCTATTTCAAAAATGTTAAAAATTATATTTATTCTGATCACAAATCGATATAAGAAGATGCTGTGCACAGTTGAGAGAAAAAATCAATGAAAGCCATGTTTACAATCACAGAAATAAGAGTAATTGAATAAATTGCTTCGTTTGAAAAGAAAACGAAGAAACATTCGACCTGAGAGACGTTTGTCAGACACATTTCTCCAGTCTGCCTTCTTTCTTATCTAGAAGTTAATGACTAGAAGCGAATTTTTCTCACTCAAAATTGTTTAGTTAACACATTTGGACGAAATAAATAAACTGTTTAAAGGAACATAAAAAGGACTGCTTAACTATTTCTGGTTATTTTGAACGAGGAAAATAAATGAATAGAAAAGCATTTATAAAAGAAATCCTAAAATTAACTAAAGGAATTTTTACATTCTCTTATCCATACTTACAATAGAGAAAATATTGATTTGGGACAAATTTTTGAAATTGATTTTTTGTTATATTTCACGTTTTGAGGCTACCTGAATCCGAAAAAAGATTTTTAACGGTTGATCTGTATATGTAACTTTGTGTCTGTATGTCTGTGTGTATGCCATCAGCATATCTCAAGAACAAATAGCAGCAGGAAATCCAAATTCAGTATTATAAATTTCTATCATATAGAGATGCTACACTATACTTTTCGTTGAGATCACAAATAGTTCGTGTACAGGGACATCCAAGATAATTCAAATACATTAAGCCTATGGGAGGAAACTGCAAGTAAGTAGAGTTTAACATCTATAGGCTACACTAAACTAAATTAAATGAATATATATAATTTTTATAGGCATAATAGCATCTTTCATGTAGAATATGGTGTGGAAATCTTTCACCGTTCGTTTACAGGTCTACACAACAGAACTAAAATATAATGGGATAATACATGGAAATTCATAGAAGGGCATTTCAGGCTGTGCTATATGATTTTAATATAGGATTACATTTAAGTGCACAATGCGATGTGTACACAATTTTTAGAAGATGTCCAAGGCTGCCGATAATTAATCGAAAACATTTTTTTCTATTGAATATAATTAGTGGAAGTGCTTTACTGTAGTATTTAATCATGTTCAGGAAAACTGCTCAGAAAGTAAAATTAATTCCCTATACCCATGTGATATATAAATTACATTTTAAACTAAATATTTAATTTTTATTTCTTGTATATTTACGCATTTGAAGGCTCCCTGAATATTAAAGTCATGTTTTTAACGTTTAATCTTTGTCTATAACTTTTATCAGAATAACTTAAAAATAAATAATTTCAGGCAATTCAAGTGTTGTATTTTGATGTTAATATAAATTTGTTATTTGAAAACTTTTTATCAAAATTGTTAAGATTCAAGGGATGGTGGGGATACAAGTTGTCTGAATAATTTGAAATTAAATTTAATAACAGCTTTTGAATTATTTTTAATTGTAAGCACAATATTAAAACAGGTGGTTGAGAGGGCAGCAGCCTCCTTCATACAGAATTATTTGTCAAATAAAGCTTTTCCGAACCCTTTTTTTATTATTATTATTAACAAAGGTGTACATAACAGTATTCATTATCTTATCACTTAATGTCTTTATAGTGTTGAATTTCAGAGTAAGATAAAGTCGTGTGAATGCCACACCAGATTATTTGTTATGTTAATTTTAAATTACACGTAAATTAAATTGATTTACGTAATTTAAAACACATATATCTTGAAAAACTTTTTCGGCATTGTGTAAACATTCATATTTAAATTTATGTACATATGAATTTAAGTAAAACTTTTCTTTTATTAAGAATGTGCAATGTTTTAAATAAGTTATGCATGGAAGTTAAAAATTGTACTTTATACAAATATGCTAATTTAAATACATAATTTGAAATTCAAAATACAAATTGTGAATATTTTTAGGTAATGAAAAACAATATTTAAATATATTCAGTGAAACTATATGAAATTTTTTTCAATTTCATACATATTAGAGCCAAAATAAGTCTCTTTTATGTTTATACTCATACTTCATTAAATAATACCAAATTCTAACTTTATGTTTACGCATGTAGACACGAGTATATTTGACATAATTGAAAGAATTTCCACTTATCACTTATACTTGGCACGGAATCTCATTTTCGATAAACATGTCTGCAATATATATATATAATTTTTTCCTCTATGTTAAATTCAGTTCTATATTTTAGTGTGCTGTTATTGTTTTAGTTCTATTAATTTCTAAATTATTACGATATCTATTATTTATATATATATATATATATATATATATATATATATATATATATATATATATATATATATATATATATATATATACAAATTTCAAAGTTTGAAATAATTGTGTCTATCACGTTTTTGCAGCAATGTACTTTACTTTGTTTAATTTCAAATTAATTTTTCCGTTGTGTTTTTCTGTACATTGATTGTGCAATTAACCACCACTTTGTTAGATCACATGCCCTTTATGTTTGAGTTTACTGCTTTTTATATTACAATTTTTACATTCACTTAAAAGTAAATATTGAATAAAATAACAAACAAAATATGAATATTAGTTTTAATTAAATGCATAAAATCTCATTAAAATTTTTACAATATTTCTAAAATTTACCTCATTTTATCTTTGTCTGTTATATAGTGTCTTCTTGCGTGAGTATAATAATATCAAAGAATATATATATTCATAATTATTTTTATATCTATACATCTTATATATTTATGTCACTGTAAATATTGCCCCTATTTTTATACACAAAACATTCAATTTTCAGATGAGAAATACGATACATAAAAATACGAATTTTTAGCAAATAAAGTCGTAAATATATATATATATATTGCTAATGTTATAGCCTCAAACTGATTTATTTTTAACTATTAAATTTGACGATATTTAGTTTTGGTATAAATGGTTTTATATCAAGAAAATCAATGCATAAAAACTAGGCAAACAACAACGTCTAGAACGCCAAGTAGAAGTAATAGAAAAACAGAGAGCTGTTTCGGTAGCATTTAGCGTAAATCTTCAATGCATTAAAAGAAAAAAACGAGAGAGAAGTGCTCCTATATATAGAAAAGGCATCGAACTGATTCTTTTCCTATTATTTTTATTTGGTGTTCTAGACATTGTTGTTTGCCTTGTTTTTATGATCCCACGCCAAGTCTTCCATTAATAAAATCAATGCATATTTTATTGTTGGCATTTTAACAAATGATTGGTAACCTTTATTTAAAAATATAGGGGAAAGTGGGGTTGAATGGGACGCAGTATGAATGGGACAATAGCTAGATTTTTATGTTTTGTAAGCACCAGAAACTGATATATGGCAATACTGAGGTGTAGTGCCATCAAGTGTAGTTTCAGAATTGTGCTATCCATAGAAGAGCAGAAAAAAATTAAAGTGTGTTTTTCAGCTGCCAAAGTAAGTTTTTACTGATTCAATTTAGTAGTAGTTAAGACATTAACTACTTGCTTAAAGTTAACCCGGAAGCAGGCGCGCTGGGTTTTACAGGCCCGTTCGTTCCAAAAACCCCTCGTAGAAACACCCCTTTTTCTCGAAACTGGTCCAGATCCCCGCTAGCTGTATTTAAGTTTATCTACTTTCTGAGGGTTTTAATTTCCACATTCCTGAATTTCCGTTTTGTAGATATATTGGATTTTCGGGTCTTTCCGGCCCGACGCGCGTGTTCGTTTTTTCCGATCTCAGCCCAATTTTTTTAGTGAGGTGGCGATATTTTTAGAGTAAAATGAAGCGATATAGAACATGTGACTAGAAATGCGGCCAGAGGAAATGATGCCATATTTGTTCGAGTAAAAAAGACAGAAAATCTGCAATTTGGTGTGCTAAGTGTGATAAAAATATCTGTAGTGATCACACTACTTACATATGTAAAGAATGCGAACAAATTGTAAGTATATTTTTAATTATTCATTCTTTCTGTATGCTTAGAGTGTGTTCTTTCTTAGAAAATGCATTTGATGAGATAAAATCCATTCTCAATAGTATTATCTATATATTAATACGTGAAGCAAAAACTTTGTACCCCTTTTTACGAAAATTGCGCGGACGGAGGATTATGAAATTTCGCACACTTATAGTTTATATAGAGAAGAAGTGCAGAATGCTAATATTTTTTAAAAATACAACGACAAAGACGAGAAATTGGAACATTTGTGAAACGACAAAGGTGCAATTCAAAGCCTATATTATCGGGTTTTATTTCCAGATTAAAATTAGCATTTTCATTTTTTTTATACTGTTGCCAAAATTTTGAAATTTCAATTAATAATAAAAAGTTAATATGTTAATAACAATAATAAAAGTTAATAACAATGAGTTATTTTTTAAATAGCCAGTTTCATCTGAAAGAGTTATCGCAGAATGCTAATATTTTTTAAAAACACACAAGTTTTGCATTATATATATACTAATTAATCAACTCAACTCAACTCAACTCATTCAATTTGTATAGATCAGTTTCTAAAGAAATCAACCTAAAATAAAAAAAAATAACGATTTTTTCTACTGACGATGAAAGTTTTTTTCTACTTTTATTATGCCTCGACATAGAACATTAACGGGTCGGAGTGAGAGACAAAGAAGAAGGAATCTATATTTGCGGACACATAATAATAATAGTAATGAAAATACAAATAGTGTTAATATTATACAGAATGAAGAAGTGAATTTGACAGATAAATTTAAATGTGCACGAAATGTCATTCCAAAAGTTTTTTATAGTTATGATTGTGGATTAATGGATTTGGAATGCAGGTTTTGCAATGCGAAACATTTTGAATCTGAAGTCACTTTAGGTGACAGAACTGCATTCACTTCATGTTGTCATAAGGGTAAAGCAATATTACCGCCCTTAAGTCAAAATGAATATTTTAAATCATTGTATGATGGACTTATTTCAAATGAACCTTCAATAAAAAGTAAGTCAAAAAATTATTTTGAAAATATTCGCAAATACAATTCATCATTTGCTATGGTTAGCTCAGAAGCTCAAGTATCCGAGGCAGTTACAAGTGGAGTGTATCATTTCAAAATACATGATGTTTTTTATCACAGATCGGGTCCAATGACTGCTGCACATGGTCGTTCACCATGTTATGCGCAATTATATTTTTATGATGTTGACACTGCTATCAATTATAGATTACAAGAACGTTTTAATCAAATATGTAACAACAACATAATGCGCGAAATTTCTCTCGAATTGGAACGCAGTAATCCTTTTGTTCGGTCATTCATTGCAATGAAACATCATTGTCAAAGAGTTGAAAATCAAAATAAAGAAATTTGTATGCTCATTAAAGTAAATCATGATTTAGATCTACGCCGTTTCAATGATGCAGTTCAAACTGATGTAGCAGTAATATTTAGTACAGTTGATGGTGAGCCACCTTTTGAACGAAATATGATTTCATTTTCAAAAGTTAATGGTATCATTAAAAATATCTCAGTTTTGGATTCATCATTAGATCCTTAGATCTAATGATCTAAATAAAAATACCTGTAGGTAAATTAACAGTGTAGCCTTGGCAAAATCTGTGATTATAGAAGTATAGTCTTTGACAATAGAACCTTAATAATGTTTAAACTTATAATTTTAATTAATTATGGTCGAATTTCGACCACTGGGCGACCACTAGTTTAATGGAAAAAGCTAGCCGGGTCTGAGAGACCCACCGCTCGTCCCCGCGTAAGAAAATATGCGCGCGTTCCCCCGGGTTAATATAACTGTTATGTGGTAAAAAGGCATAATCTTTTATTGTGTTTATGATATTCAAGAAGAATATTGACAATTGTTCATTAAGCCTATTTCCTGTTCTATATGATCATGTGGTGGTTGGGATGAATGGAACAGTTTGAATTGGGATGAAGAAGGCTTTCCCCACTATCTGCTAATTTAAAATTGTACACAAGAATTATATTAAAGCAAATCTTAAATAGATTTTCAATATTTTTATAAACTTTAGTTCAGTAGTTATAACATGGAATTATAAAAGTAGCATAGATTTAGAGAAAAATAGATTGAAATTAATTGAAATTCTTGTTTATAATAATTATGATTAAAAAAGTTATAAGTTAGAATAGTCAATGCAACTTAAATCAATATATTAAAAAAATTAAATAAATAAACTAATTATAATTTGATTAAAATCACAATTTCAATCAAGCTAATTAAATAAATCCTGGTGATTATTAATGTAATACAGAATAGAATGCTGATTTTCCCCGATCAGTCGGAAACAAAAAATTATCTGGATAATTTGTCCTATATTATAAGGATTTATCTCTTTCTACTGTCTTATTTATTTATTTATTTATTTATAGATTAGATATTATTAGATTAAATTACCAAAGCCTAGAGCACTAGGAACTGTGCGATACAAAGGACTTTTGCCTTTTGACTTTAATTTCAGTCAATACATCAGTTTATGTTAATTTCAGTAAATTCATAATGTGTAATAAAATCACATAAACCAATTTAACTTAAAAAATTTATTTACTTTCCACTTTGTTTCATTTTCATTTTTAACTCCAGTTCTGTCCCATTCATCCCCATAGGTCGGGATGAATGGGACAATGGACATGCATGTAAAAAAAAAATTATCATTAATTAAAAATGACAACTTTTCATGAAAGCTAGTATGTTTATACGTATCTGATTACTGACGTGTACTTATGAGCAATGTTATAAAATACTGAATTACATATGGTGAACGTTATCAGTAAAAACATGAAAAACGTCCCATTCATCTCCACTCTCCCCTAAATTATAATGCATTTCTATTTAATGCGTAATTCACAAATAAAGTATATTCAATCGGAAAAAGAACATTTAAAACGATTGAATGTTTTAAGCAAACATTTTCTACCAAAATGAAGGATAATGATAATTTGAAAGGTAAATCGTCCAAAGCATTTCAATTGAAAATTTAATTATTCCTCAACAAATATTGAAATTTAACCAGTTGAAAGAAATTCGAATTTTATCTTTTGTATTTATGCAGAAAAAGTTTCTTCGTTAAAACTGAATGAAAATTAATCGCTGTTCAAGTGAAATTTACTGAATGGATTAAACTGAATACATTTTAAGCATTTATGAATAGCAGGTATTACATAATCGATTATATAATGAAGAAATAATTTGAATTTGAGTATTATTGAAATCAGAATGAAATTTAGAGAATAAATGATTTTTCTTTCAGAGAATAATGAAACCAATATTTTACATGATTTATAGACATATATCATTTAGAAGCCACTGAGGAATTATTTTTTTTTCCTTACTACAAGTAGAAAATATATATACAGTCGGTAACAAAAGTATCCGAACACTAGCAAAAATTCCTATATAAAAAAAAGTAGAATTAATACTGTTTTGTTAAATAAATCTTTGTCGAATCATGTTCTTAGTCAGTCTAAGATTTATTTAAAAAAAAATAATTTATTTAACAAAATAGTATTAATTCTACTTTTTTTAAATAGGAATTTTTGCTAGTGTTCGGATACTTTTGTTACAGACTGTATATATATATATATATATATATATATATATATGTTAAGCATATTTATCTGGCGATTTTTTTAAAAGGAATTTCGCAGCGTTTATAGTTATTGCAAATTGAAATAGTAATAATTTTTTGCTTTAAAGAGAAAAAAAAGAGATGAGTATTTATTATTATGCACTTATAAATGCTTTTATTGGAAAAAGTCTAGAAACAAAAAAATATATCAGCGATGTTTATCTTTTGTGGTGATAGTTCAAAATTTGTGACGTATTTTTATTAAAAAGCCAGAAGTGAATAAACAAATATACAGTCGGTAACAAAAGTGTCCGAACACTAGCAAAAATCCCTATGTAAAAAAAAAAAAAAAAAAAAAAAAAAAAATTCATACGGTTTTGTTAAATATATCCTTAACCCCTTAACCTACGATTTAGATTCAAAGATGTTGGGCCGAAATCGTATACAAGCTCGCGCAGCGTTCGAGTAATTCGCACGACTTGTGTAACATGCGGATTGGGCCAATCGTAAAATTGACGGGCATCGCCAGTGGTAGGACGATCGCGGTTTGCAGATAGCACAGACAAGGCTCGTGATGTATTTCTGTTATCTCTTCGGATCGTGATCAGTGTCAAGTTGTTCTTGATCACATTCACACGTCGAAATTTACGTTCGTAAATTCTAGAAAAGCAACCCCAGAAGATGTTCTCAAGAAAGAGATTTCGTGATGAAAGCAGTGAGAATTGTGCTGATAATTTTGCTAACGAAAGTGACAGTAGTGACGATATATGTCGAGTTCGGAGAAAGTGTAGGCGATTAGTTATTGATGATACATCCGATGACGATCAACTACCAGAGTCCTGGCCTTGGAAGGAAATAAGAAATAGTCCAAAAATCTAGGACTATACGATGACTCCTGGCCGTATAGAGGGAGCCTTATGTCAATTAGGAGGAAGTGGAGGAGAATTTGATATATTTAATCTAATATTTGATGACATATTTTGGAACAATATTGTGACCAAAACTAACCAGTATGCAGATCAAATACGAGAATATCCACATAGAACACGTAAAATCGACGACGCTTGGTTTCCTGTAGACTCTACCGAAATGAAAAGATATTTCGCCTTGACCATTATAATGTCACAGGTAAAAAAGCCAAGAATCCAAATGAATTGGTCGAAGAGGGCTGTTATCGAAACGCCCATATTTAGAAAATCAATGCCTTTGAAGAGATATCTACAAATTACAAGGTTTTTGCATTTCTCAAACAATAATCTGGTTGCCGATACCGATAAAATGAGCAAGATCAAACCTGTTATTAATTTTTTGTACCAAAAATTTAAAGAAGTGTATATAATGAAAAAAGACATTTCTATTGATGAATCGCTTAGGAAATTCAGGGGGCGTCTATCGTATAAGCAATTCAATCCATCCAAAAGGGCAAGGTTTGGCGTCAAAATTTATAAATTATGTGAGTCTGAGTCAGGCTATTGTTATCAATTTAAAATTTATACCGGCAACGATAAAATAAACTGTGATGACAGCGCTTCGGAATGTGTTGTCAAAGAGCTTGCTCAGTCAGTGCTGCACAGGGGTCACACTTTATACATGGACAATTGGTATTCTTCCCCAAAATTATTTATGACGTCATCACATAAATATAAAACAAATGTAATTGGCACAGTACGTTCGAATAGGAAGAATATGCGAAAAGATTTGTGCAGTGTAAAATTAAAAAGGGGGGAATACATAATAAGAAGCTGCAACCGAATACTCGCTATAAAATGGAAAGATAAACGAGATGTATATATGATGTTGACAAAACATGAAGCAGTCGAAATTATTTCACAAGGATCCAACCACACCCTAAAACCGAGTTGTATTGCAGAGTACAACCACGGAATGAACGGAATTGATCTCCAAGATCAAATATTGGCAGGTTTTCCAGTAATGCGGAAATACATGAAAGGATACAAAAAAATTTTTTTTTATCTGTTTGATATTGGTCTTTTTAACTCCTACATTTTATGGAAATACCTGAATGATGGAATGAAACAATGCTATGTCGACTATAGGATCAATATAGCCGAATCTCTATTAAAGAATATGCCAAAACCGATTTATAGAGAACGAGGCGTATCATCTGTCGGAGATGCGCCAGACAGACTGTACGCGAAGGACTGGGCTCATTTTCCAAAGCACATTGATCCAACACCCTCTAAATCAAGACCGTCAAAACGTTGTACAGTTTGTCACAAAAATAAAAAACGTAAGGAAACAACATGGGAGTGTAAAAAGTGTAAAGTTCCGTTACATGTACCAGAATGTTTTGAACTATATCATACCGTTACAGATTACTAATTTTGGATTTTTGTATAAATAAATATTTTGTAATAAACAATTTGTAATAAACAATTATTGCATCAGACTGTAATTGCGTATCAAATATTCCACGTAATATTCACTTCTGGCCCGACCATCGTACGCGGGTTATGCCCGTAATATTCACTTCTGGCCCGACCATCGTACGCGGGCTATGCCCGTCATTGTAGGTTAAGGGGTTAAAGAATCATGTTCTTAGACTGACTAAGAACATGATTCGACAAGGAACATGATTCGACAAGGATTTATTTAACTAAACAGTATTAGCTCTACTTTTTTTACATAGGAATTTTTGCTAGTGCTCGGACACTTTTGTTACCGACTGTACATTGTTTTATTATACAATGTCATGAAAATAATTACAAGGTAATATCTAAGAATGTGATACTTGCCAACATTTTTATTTATTTCGGAACGTTTTTAACTCCACTTTTATTGCGTCCCGTTTTATTTATAGAATATTTTTTTCGAATATATAACAATGTTAAAAAAAAAAAAAGTACTCTTAAAAAAAAGAAGGTAAGAAATAAAGACGAGTTTGAAAATGTTTCAGAATAAATTAAAATGCTGACAACTCAACTCTGATAATGTGCGTGTCATTAAACATTTTGCTTCATATATAAGGAAATAAACGCTTCTCCAGACATTTATAAGTAAAATGCGTTTGAGCACTGAAGAATTGTAAGAAGTCAGTACAAAGATTTATCCTGATTTTACATAATGGATAATTAGATAGATTCATCAGCACTTTGTATTTGGGAAAAGAATTTATGTTAATAAATAAGTTTGGGTTTCTAAAATAAAATATTTACTAAATTTCTTTTTTTTTTTTTTTTTATTACTCCTTCGAAATACTGGTAATAAATCGCCTGTGGCACGCGTATTGATGGAATTATTACATGCCAAGATACTTTGACCTTTTAAAAGAAACAGAATTCCGATATCGGGCCACGGTAGTCCAGACGGTAGACTGAAAAGCCTGTAATTGGAAGGTTGCGGGTTCGATACTCGAGCCGGCAAAATACCGTCGTGTACACTAATGCTGGCTGGTGAAGGTAAAATCCGTCGTGGCCGCAATGTCCTCCCTGTTCTCATCCAAGTTATACCTCTGGGAGTCATCGAAGCGGGGGAGCCATCCCCTGCGTGGAGGATCAAAATTATGATGGTATGTCTCCCGACCATCCTGAGGGGTGCATTCCAGACCGTCATAAATTACCCATTGCACAATACTAGTGCGTCGTTAAACACAACCAACCAACTAACAAATTTTGCTAATAAATGTTGCCATTAAAATCATGGAATAACATTTTATCAATCAGGGTAACCTATATGTATTTGTGATTTTCTGCAAAAGTAAATTAATTTTCTTTTACTGAAATAAAATATTTTTATTTAAAAAAAAGTGCATGTTTTTAAATTTGTGAAAACAATAGAGAAATATTTTAAATTTTTATATATAAAAGAAAAACACTAATTCAGATATTTGTTGTTTAAAATTTTATATTTGTGTGATAATAACATTTTATAGTATATGAAAATTCACTTTCCATTTCGTTCCATTTCGTTCCATTTGAAAGAAATAAAATTAATTAAGATAAAAATTGCGGTATAGTTAAATTTTAATAGAATTAATTAACAAAAAAGATTTTTTTGGAATTTAAAAATAATTACTCATTAAAATTTAAAAGGATTTAAATTTTTTTGACAATATATTTTTCATAGGAATGCAGAATTAATTACTTTAATTATCCCGAATGCCCCGAGAGAAAATATATTTAGATGAATTTTTTAATCGAAATTAATTATTAATAAGACTTTCACATTATTTGCTAAATGCATATTTTGGATAAATATTTCAGAATAAAAATGTTTAATTTATATTTTGAAAATTTATACCAAAAAATAGTTGGATTTTAAATTACTTTTCGACGTTAAAATTCTTTTTCAAAAATACTAAGAAACACATTTTAATTATTATTATTGTCATTGAAGAAATCATAACAAAAATTTTAATAGTCGATAGAAAATTAGGATAATATTTTGAAATATGCATTATTCCTTCATAAATAAAAGTAAAAACATGTAGCTTATTTATTTGAAAAGCTATCTATCATGTACATTATTTTTGTCAAAAATAAATAAATAAGTTAATGAATAAAATAGCTACTATTTTTAATAACAACTGTGGTTATATGTCATTGGTTAAGTATCTGTTCGTCAACTATTTCTGATGTAAACTGAACAACAATAAATTATATTTCATACGTCGTTCATCAATATAATTAACACTATACATTTCTGTTAAGTGTCCCACTATGCAAAACGACAAGTAATATTTTGTAGATTTTATAGACTGATAAAACCTTACTAGATAGCCACAAAGAACTGAAGCGAACATTAAAATTTCATTGCATATTTGATTTTGTTTCAAACCACTGTGTTGCAAAAGCAAATACATTCAGGTAAATTTTTTAATGGAAATTAGTTACTAACAGATCTCTTATATTATTTAATGAATGCATAATTTGTATAAATATTTTCAGAATAGGAAATATGCAAATAATTCTTTTTCAAATCCTATCAAAAAATAAGTTAATTTTAAATTGTTTTTGAATATTTTTTTTTTTTTTTTTTTTTTTTTTTTGGGGGGGGGGGGGATAATAAGAAATGATAGTAAATTTTAATTATTATTATCATATTTGAACAAATCATAACAAATTGCGATTATATTTTGAAATATGTGTTATTAGCCGATGAAAAAAAACAAAAATATGTCGCTTTCATTAAAAAGAGGAAGCCAGATGTGCTTGTTATAAATAACGAACTGAATAGCTACTATGTTAGAAAATAGATGGATTTTAATGCAAAATGTTAAAAAATCCTTTTATAAAATATATGTTTCTAGTCGTTAGTTACATTCAAGGTAAACTGAATAATTACGAATAATGTTTCGTGCAGTGTTCATTAGTATAATAGATATACTGCACCTTTTAGTTAAGAGCTGCACTATTCAAAACATCAAGCAATATTTTGCAGATATTGTAGAAGCAGTTACACCCTATAAGATTGATGTAAGAAACTGGCTAGAAGCACCAATATTGCATTGTTTATAAGTTGAAATTTAATTACATTTTAGTATTTAGTACACATTTAAATTATTAAAAAGTAATTATGAATGCACATGCGATTTTAATGTATTTATTGACTTTTCACTTGCAACAAAATCTTAGAAACTATTTAGCTTTTAAGCTTAAAATATTGACGTCAATGAAGGTATGTAAAAACATTTAATAGAATTAGGTATAATAGAATAAATATAACATTACTAATTATATCTAAAGTCGTTAACGATTATTGGATTTTATAATCGCACTTACAGTATATTGAACTGAGAAATAAAAGTGATATTAAAATTACTCCAAAATGTAGCACGAGCAACTTTGCTGCAGAGCATTTTAATAATGAATTCTTATATTCATAAATTATAAAGCACCAGGAAAACGTTTCTACGATTTGTTAAAATTGGGTATTTTAGTATGTAGAATTACGAAAGCAAGCAACAGTTACCTGATTAAAAATAAAAAACTTTGTGAGAGAAAAAAAAATGCAATTATTGTTTTGTGTGTAAGTTATAGCATGATGCAAATACAACTCAAAATAATATTTTATTGTGTTTTTTGCGATTCAGAATGTTTTCTTAAAAAATTGTTTATTTGCTATTTTCAAAACCAGTATTTTGTGAGATTTACTAACATCCACCTGACTGTTTGAATAAAAAAAAGCCCTGTTAAATCTTATCCTAAGATTATTCGAACTCATGTCATGACGAAGAAAATGAAGTCTCAGACCGTGGTATCAAATTAACCTTCTCAAAAATGTCATTGTACTGAAAATTACAATATATCGTATACATTAAAAAAATTAAAATAAAATCCTGTTATATTACAAAAAATTCCTGGCAATAAAGTTGGCAGAAAATATCCGTATGCTTTCCTTATGCGACAAATGCGTTGATAAGTATTTCTGTAACAGAACAATACAGAAAATATTCGCACACAACAGATTTTTTTTTCTGTAAGAGACATTATAAAAATATCTCGCACTAGTTGAAAATCTGTAATTCTACAAGTGAGAATTAAATGAGTGTAAGCTGCATAGTAGGGGATGATGTTACATCGCAATAATGGAAGCACACATTACTCTATTACTTAGTACTTCATAATCCTGCTTTAATGCTAAATTCTCTGTATGTAAAACAGAAAAGTTATGTAACAATCAAATGAAATCTGTATCAGTGGTTACAGACTTTTATCTCGTTACAGAAAGAATGTGTACTGGTAGAGCGAAACGCAATTTTATACTAAATTTCAGTAGTTTTAGAAAACAGAAATTTAGTGTAGCAAAGTTACAGAAAATTTCTATTTTTCAGTAGAATGTTTTTTGCAGTGTACAACAAATGAAATTATTTATAAAAATTAAAAGTTGAAAAAAGAGCCAGAGTTGCATATGTTTTTTCTTACACACATTATAGAAAAATTACTACTTCTAGTTAAAAGAAAAAAAAAAAGAAAGTTAAAACACAACTTGAAGTATGAGTTGTTATACAAGTTGAATCCGTAAAATAACTAGAATATAATATCAGATCATATTGTTTAAATACAATAAATATTATGATATAATCTCCCCCCCCCGTTTTTTTTTTTTTTTTTTTTTTTTTTCAAGCTAAAAATGAAGTTGCGTTAGTAGAGAGCCCTTTTGTACGATAACTTATTCTTATGCAATGAAAATAATATTGATAATAATAATAATAATAATAATAATATAATCAACTGAAAACTTAAAACATAAATAGCATTTAATTTGCCTCATTGAAATATTTAGAAATTCTAATATTTAACTAAAATATCAATTTCTAAAAAAAAAAAAAAAAAACAAAAAATCTAAACGATATTTTGTTTCTTAAATGTATTTGAAAGAGACAGAGTCAGAGAATATTTTTATGCATATTCAAACTCTTTAAATACACTTTAAAAAAAATTATTATTATATTGCTTAAAAACCCATTATATAGATAATTTATAATATTTGAATTTAACACAATGTAAAATTTCCGAAAACAAAAATTTTGCATTTTGTCTAAATGTATAATTTTATATTTAGTTTATTTTAAACCCATATTTTTTATATTCCCATATCCACATTAATACCCATTAAAAACATGCTACTAATCTCTAAGAAAATCTCTCTTTGTGTTATATCACCTCTGGATGTTCCTAGATGTAAACGCGATAAAGCTATGTATACTATTCTTAAAACAAAAATAGTTTATAATTGGACATAAGCAAATAGTTTGCGTGATGCTTCTAAATCTTGAATATCAGAAGTGTTTATTTTCATCAGATTAATCTTAATGCAGTAGGTACCTTAAGTGTTGCTTGTCCTTTCGTAAACTCATTTCTTCTGGCATCTCGTCGGAATTATAATCCTGCGGCTTAAACTTAAAATGAATAAAGATGAATCAGAATCTTGCATTTGCTAACAGCATTTCCATATTTCCTCACCACTGTCTTATTCTGCTGCATTTTATACAACTAAAGTGTACGTACAAATGATCTTTTCGAAAAAATGAAATAAAATAAATGCAAGAATCTCTATTATAAATAATAATAATAATAATAATTATATTATTTAAGAATAACCATAGTAACTGTTATGTTTTAGGTCAAAGAGGGGAAGAGACAAGAAATAAATTAAAAATATGAGGTTCATCATTTATTTTAGATTTCAATTATATATTACATGTAACAGTTCATAAGAATTTTATTAATGTACTTAAATTTATCGTGTAAAAGTAATTTTTTTCAATAGCTTTCAAATTAACATAAAAGCTTCTAATGTTTATAAATTCGAAATGAAGGAAATATTCATTTCCATTAGATTAATTGTGATGCAATAAGTTGTTTGAATGTAGCTCACCCTTTCGCAAACTCATTTTTTAAAGCTTCTAGGCAGGATCGATGATAGCATAGTAAACTTAAAACGGAAAATGAAATGAAGTTTTCTACAAGCTAACGGATTTCCCCAGCAAGTTTCCCATTAAATTTTTTAACAGAATTTCAATGTAAAATCACACAATGTTTATTTAGATAAATTTTTATACAAGTAAAGTAGATTTTTTAGATCTACTATTCTTTTATTTGAGAACAATTAAAATAAGTATTATTCTTTTTTAACAACGAATAAAAGAGGCAAGCAATAATTTAAAATTTTAATGTTGATTATTTATGTGCTTCTAATAATGCCTCTAATAATGCTTCTTAATCCTAAATAGAGGAAAAGTTTTTTTTCTTCAGATTAGTCTTATGGAAATAAGTAGATTAAGCTTAATTATCCTTTCGTAAACTCATTTGTTTGAGTTTCTCGACAGGATTAAAAGGCTGTATCGTAAATTTCAGACGAAAATGCATTGGTGGTTTGTACTTCCTAGCAGAGTTTTCCTGTGAATTTCAGGATAAAAGTTTAATTATAACGATTTTTATACAAGTAGAACGTATGTAGATGGAATTTTTAAGAGCAAACTTTATGCATCTTTAACTCACAAAATTTATAAATTTTGTATTTGAGGGCAACTAAAATAATAATTATGTGTTACGGTAAAAAAGAAAAGGGAAAGTAAATACAGGGAAAATTTAATGCCCTTTACATACTTAAAAATTTAATTAGATACTAAATACAAAATCCCATTCAAATTTTAACATGTTAATCAATACAATTTTAGTTAATTACATTTTTTCAGTGAGTTCTAATTTAGTATAATTGTGTTTATAATGTACCTTATAATACTTTTAAACTCTAATAGGAAAAGTTTATTATTTATTTCAGATTTATCTAAATGCAATAGGTTATTTTTATCGTGTAAAATCATTTGTTCGCGCTCCTAGACAAATAAGAAGCCTGCTCCGTTAACTTCAAACGGAAAATAAACTGGAAGTAGGCACGTACTAACAGCATTTCCATGTAACTTTCACGACAAAAGTTTTGTTCTGATGAATTTTATATAAGAACATGTAAAAAAAAAAAAAAAAAAAAAAAAGAATTAAATGCATGTATCTATCATGAAAATTGCATGAGTAGCTTATTTACGAATTAAATAAATTAACCGTCATGTTTTACATTGATAAAGAAAAGGCGATGAAAATAACAGCTAAATTTAATGTATACTAATTTATGTTTAATTATATATACATATATATATATATATACTAATGGTAAAAATTAGAAAATAAACAATTAACATTTAACAATTAACATTTCGCATTGTTAACTTTTGATCAGTTTAGAAACTTTAGAAACTCCAGAAACTTTTGAATTACATAATGAAATTTCGACTTGATCACGCTATAAAATTTGTTGTATTGCAGTGCAGATATTTATACTGCTCTCAAATTTCCATATATTGCTACATATATTTATTAATAATAAATACATGAATAAATAAGTTATTCAATGATTGCTAAAAATATTTATTAACATTATCCAATAATTTCAAATTTACCATATGCATATTTTACGTATTTATGTTTTCGCTATTTTTTTAAACTTGTGCACTAAAGGTGTTTTTTTTTTTTTTTATAAATGCATATGACTGTTTATAAAGACACATTTTGAGAAAAATAAAGGATAACATTTTTAGCGGATGAATTTTACAAGTTTTGTCGTTAATTAAAATAAATATTAATCAGAATAATCATTACTCGATCTACATACACTTTGATATCACTAGTCATATTTATTAATATATTTTCGAATCTTTTATTAATATTTGCAAGCTTCATTTAAGAGATATCTGTAAAGAAAAAATAATCTTTTTTTTTAAATAATCTGTGAGTTAATTTTCAGTTTTATTTCATAGCAAAGTTTAAAAGTTTTAGATGTGGATATTATATGTTTATTTAATTTTTCCTTAATAACTTTATTTTTTAGTTTTATTACCTCGAAGGGGACCCAACATATTATATAAATTGTTAGATGATGTTTATATTTTAAAAGTAATATATATAAAACTTTAACTATATATATTTCAGTTACTAATTTAAAATATACACTTCAATTTCAAATGTTTCAAAAAGTCTGTTAAAAGAAAGTCAAAGAAACTTTTATTAATGTTTCAAAATCAGTTGATTATTCTTTGTTTTATGGTCCTTCTCAATTTGTTAAATAAAAAAAAGAAAAAAAAAAAAACAAACAGAAAAGGTAACATTTATGTGTTGTAAAAAGTAATATTTCTTCAGCAGTTTTATCAGAATGAAGAGCAATAAAGAAGCAATAAAAATCTCTAGACTGTAATATTTTGTAAAATTGTATCACAAGATAAAAAGTAATTAAGTTAAATTTTAAAAGCTTTTTCGCTTAATTATTATATTAATTTTGCTATATATAGCGTTTAAAGTTTAACTTAATTACTTTATATCTAGTGATAAAATTTTGTTTACATGCCTTATTACCATGTTTTTCTTTCATACAGATACTTTTGACTTAATATTCTAAAAATAGGTATCCCATTTTTTTTATATTATTGTTATTGTAAACAACGTATAAAATGATTTTTATGTTTTTTTTTTTTTTTTTTTTAATATTTATTTAGACGTATCCTATTGATTTCAGAAAAAAATCTAATTTTTTAATATCTAGATTCGTTAAATTAAAAAAAGATAAAGCTAAGAGAATTGCGCATAATTCAACAAAATGTTATAAAAAATCCAATTAATTTTTTGATAAACTATTGCTCAATAATTTTTAATCCAATCGTCTTCTATGCATTTCCATTACTAGTTTGTTGTTATACTTTAAATCAAAACAACAGATACAGGAGAAGTTAGCCTAAAATTACCCTAGCGGGCAAAATGATCCACATTTGTTTTCTTAGAAACATATAGCACTAAATACTGGGTAACATATAAACTAGTTGTACCAAGTGAAAAATATTAAACAACAATAATAATAATAATAATAAACCAGATCAGATAAGATTACCAAATAACTATGTTACTATATAACACTTTTAAATAAAATTAGTACATTTCCTCTTCATATTCACTGTTTTCCTGTTTGCTGATCTAATTTGTCCACAATCGTTGCACTTATTGTTAGAAATGGTGCAGCTTTCATGCAACTACCGTTCACAAGTGACATATATAAACTAGTCCATATGAAATCATTTAATTAAAAAATATTTTGTAATATTACCATTCTGTAGCTATTCCTAGGAAGATTTATGAAAATTCAAGCAATCAGTTTTGAAAACGAGAAAGAATAACCATATTAAATCTTAGACGCTTAAAGCAATAAACATGCACATTCAAGTATGCACTCCACTATTGATGTCCACTATGATGTCTAGACACTGTACTACAGCGTCTAGAATACATAGTGTAGAAAACGACTAGCAAATCAGTGCCTTAAAATTAAGCTTCTCACCAGAGGTCAGTGCAATCGAGTTCATTGCTTGAAAAACTCCCTATTGGTTAATTATGTGTTTAGATCACGTGATTGAGCAGACGAAACTGAAAAAAGCCAATCAGCTCTTCGATTTGAGCAAAAAATTCGATCGCAGAGCCGTCTGGGGTCTTAATATTTTTAGCAGTATTTTAAGCATTCCATCATAAGCGCTTGCCACACTGTGTATTCTAGGTGCTGTAGTTGAACAACTATCTGAAGTTCCAATCCGCCCACTCTACTCCATCCCGCTCATCCGCTATTTGCGCAATCTCTCCTAGCTTTATCTCATATATATATATATATATATATATATATATATAGGGTTGTTATAATTAAACTTCCCCTATAAACAGCATCCAACAGCGCAAACGGGTGAACTGAATGCAACGAAATTGGTATATAGACTATATACGAGATGTGCTCAGGGAATTTCGAAAAAAAAAATGTTCCGAAATGTACACCAGATGGCACCCTTTCCTGAAAAACATTAAATTTAACACAATAAACGACCAAAACGGAATGCAGAAACAATGCAGAAAAAGAATTAAACCGGGAAAATCGGGAAAAGCTGTCAGTTCTACGAAAAAATGTCGAGATTTGCATGCTTGCGAAGAAGAGGAAGTTCTTGTTTCTGCAAACTGAAATGCTTTGTTTTTCTCAAAGAGCGTACTGTTATTTTTTCCTTACCTTTACTTAATGTGGTTCGATAAGAAGTTGATCAGAAACTAGTCAATAAATGTTGATATTGTTTCTGTATTCTGTTTTGGTCGTTTATTGTGTTAAATGTAATGTTTTTCCGCAAAAGGCGCCCTCTGGTGGACATTTTGGAACCTTTTTTTTTGTTCGAAATTCCGTGAGCGCATCTCGTGCATAGTCTACATATCGAATTTCTCTGCATTCTGTTCACCCGTTTGCGTTATAGAATGCTGTTTATAGGGAAATTTAACTACGACCATCCTTATATACACTGATAGAAAAAAAATCCCAACACCAAGAAAAAATTATTGTACTGTAATGAAATTTCAGCAATACATTTGTCTAGGTTACATATTTAATTGGTTAAAGTTTCAAGATCACAGGTAGAGCCATTTCAAATGTGAAATGTTCGTACATTAGTAACCGGTGTAACCGCCAGAATTTTGAATGCAAGCATGCACACGTGCATGCATTGTGTCGTACAGGTGTCGGATATCAGTTTGTGGGATGGAGTTCCATGCCTGTTGCACTTGGGTGGCCAATGCAGGGACGTTTAATGCTGGTTGTGGATGACGCTGGAGTTGTCGTCCAATGATGTCCCATACGTGCTCGATTGGAGAAAGATCTGGTGATCTAGCAGGCCAAGGCAACATGTCGACACTCTGTAGAGCATGTTGGGTTACAACAGCGGTATGAGGACGAGCGTTATCCTGTTGGAAAACACCCCCTTGAATGCTGTTCGTGAATGGCAGCACAACACGTTGTATCACTAGACTGACGTACAAATTTGCAGTCAGGGTGCGTGGGATAACCACGAGAGTGCTCATGCTGTCATACGAAATTGCTCCCCAAACCATAACTCCAGGAGTAGGCCCTGTGTGTCTAGGCCGCAGACAGGTCGCTAGCAGGCGTTCACCTGGCCTCCTTCTAACCAACACACGGCTATCACTGCGACCAAGGCAGAACCGGCTTTCATCAGAAAACATAACAGATCTCCACTCCGTCCTCCAATGAGCTCTAGCTTGACACCACTCACGACGCAAACGGCAGTGGTTTGGAGTCAGTGGAATGCACGCTACAGGGCGTCTGGCTCGGAGCTGTCCTTGAAGTAACTGATTTGTAACAGTTCGTTGTGTCACTGTGGTGCCAACTGCAGCTCGAATTTCAGCTGCAGACGCAGTAAAATTAGCCACAGCTATACGCCGAACACGGCGGTCTTCCCTCTCAGTAGTGCCACGTGGCCGCCCGGAACCCGGTCTTCTTGAGGCAGTACCTTCATATGACCACTGCTGCCAACACTCACGCACAGTGGATACATTCCTGCCAAGTCTTTCTGCAATATCGCGGAAAGAAAACCCACCTTCTCGTAGCCCTACTACACGACCTCGTTCAAACTCAGTGAGCTGTTGATAATGGCTTCTTCGTCTTGTTAGAGGCATCCTTGACTAACATTAACCCACTACGTCAAATCTCAACTGTAAATAACGATCATGAACCTTACAGCGCTTATTTAATGCAAACCTCATTTGCATGTTCATAGTGTCGCTACTAGCGCCACACTTATGCGCGTAGCTCAAAATTTGAATCGACGTCATCTTTCAGATGTATAAACACGCCTACCAAATTTCGTTTATCTAGCACAGCTCCTTTCTGTTGTTGGGATTTTTTTTCCATCAGTGTATATATATATATATATATATTTTTTTTTTTTTCTGAAGACATACAGACGTGTGCAAATTATTAAAATAGCTGTGATTATTTATTTTATTTTATTTATTTTATTTTATTTATTTTATTTATTTATTTTATTTTATTTAAGTTTTTATTTTATTTTATTATTATTATCTTTTTAAACATATTTAATATTTCAAGAAAAATTAATATCACATGTTGGTGCATTTTACATTTTTTTTTTGAAAAGTTTTTTGGGAAATGCGCTGAATATTTTCCAATAAAATTTAAAAGTAGTTTTTATTTCGGTTCCTGTGTCTGTTTGTTCATTTTTTCATTTCTATAAATATTTTTAAAATTTCTTAAATCATGTATATTCCTGATATTTTTTAACTTATTTTTTTTTAAATTATTGATTCCTGTTGAATGGGGTAAATGTAGAACAACTGGTGCCAGTTTAAGAACCAACAGAATAATTCTGATATATAACGGCGTAAGACACATATTTCTTATCAGCACATATTACCGTCATTACACTGAAAAAAAATCTGCTGTTGACATCTACAAAATAAATTGCGTATCTAATAAAAATAGTCCTATGTCAAACTTATAAATTCTAGTTCCTTTTTCTATCGAGTTCTACTAATCACCATAGGAATTATAGAGCGTTCTCCTATATTATCGTAATAAAGAAATAATTAAAAAATCTCTACAAATATATGCAAACAGAAGAGGTAAGTTTTAGTAACTATAATTCTAGTTTATGAATCAGTTCTAAAACAAAAATCAAGAAAATTTCTCGCTATACAAAGGATTTATAACATAATTTATTCTTTCACTATATAGAAAACTAGCAGGCAACGCCCGCTTCGCAGGTCCCTATTTTTAAATGAATCACTATAATTACTGAACTCTCAAAATTACATTAATTTTTATCACGTAAAAAAAAAAAAAGAGAGAGAGAGAGAAACAAAATCTCATTAGGAAAAATGTCGCACCGGGTTCTCACTACCTTCGGAAAATTTTTCCAAAATGCTCTAACTCTTACTTCTATTATATTCCTCCTTGCCCCCCCTCCCCTCCCGTCTATCCTAATTATTTTTCAAATTCGAAAATATCCGCAATCGATTTGTAAGTATCAAAAACCTCTATGCACCAATTTTGAACGATCTATCTCTATTTTTATTTTTTGCCCCTCCTCTACTCCCCTTCCCGCACCTGCCAATAATTTTAAAAATTCGAAAATATCCACAATCGATTTGTAGGTATCGAAAAGCTCTATGTACCAATTTTGAATGATCTAACTCTATTTTATTTTTTTCGCCTCCGCCCCCCCCCCCTTCCCGGCCCTCCTAGTAACTTTACACTTTCGAAAATATCCCCATTTGACTTGCAGACCTCTAAAACCTATCTGTACCAATTTTGAACGGCCTAACTGCATTTCTATTTCTTTTTGCCAATAGCCCCCCTTACCGCCCCTCCTAATAATTTTACAAAGTCGAAAATATCCGCAATCGATTTGTAAGTATCGAAAACCGCTATATACCAATTTTGAACGATCTAACTCTATTTTTTTTTGCTCCCCTCCCCCCCCCCCGCCCCTCCTAATAACTTTACACTTTCGAAAATATCCCCATTCGACTTGCAGGCTTCTAAAACCTATCTGTACCAATTTTCAACGCCCTAACTGTATTTCTATTTGTTTTGCCCCGTAGCCCCCCCCTCCTTACTGCCCCATCTGGGGGCTGAATTACTAAAATTCCAGAAATGGGTTTTTAGATGTTTGTATTAGCTATATTGTAGAGCAAAAATTTCACGTATATCTGTTTTTTTTTTTTTTTGAGATATATAGGATTATGCGAAATCACGTTTTACGCATGTGAAATCACGTTTTGACCCCCCCCCCCTTGGGGACCGAATTTTGAAAATTTCAGAAATTGGTTTTTAGGCATTTGTGTTAGCTATATTTTACAGCAAAAATTTTACGGATATCTGTTTTTTTGTTTGAGATATGAAGGATTTTGTGAAATCACGTTTTGTCCCCTCTCCCCCCTTGGGGGGCGAATTTTGTAAAATCGCTTCTTAGTGGATGCCTACGTCATAGAAAGAACATCGTCACAAAATTTCACGCTTCTAGGTCCAGGGGTTTGGTCTGGGCGATGATGAATCCCCCCCCCCACTCACTCACTCAGGAAGAACGATTTTATATATATAGATTATAGACTAAAAATTGTCGATTAATTTGTCTATTCAGTTTATTTGCTTACTGTATACCCATAACTCGGAAATCTATATGTCTGGTTTAGCGATTCAAAAAATGACTACTTAAACGTTCTATTCAAAGGTATAATTTTGATGGGAACATGGAGGACATTGCGGTCACGACAAAATTTACCTACACCAACCACCATGAGTGTACACGACGGTCTATGGTCGGCTTGAATACTGAACCCACAATTTCCAATTACGAGCCTGGCGCTCTACCGATTGGGCTACCGCGGCTCTATGAAAATGTGAAGATATCGAGAGAAATAAAGACACGGGTAAATAGATAGACGAAGCAAAATCATAAACACTATCAAATTTTCTGGAAAATGTTGGATACACACTCCAAATTACAAGGGACGTCCAAAAAGTAAGTTTTTCGATTTTTTTTTTTTCTGAAAGAGAAGATTGTACACCAAGTGAAAAGCTACAGGAAACTACACCCGTTGCTGGTTCAACGAATGAATGGAGCATCAGTAGAGGAGGAATGAGGTATGTTCAGAGCGTCGAAGAAAAGAGAGTGGCAGTAGACCGGCACGCCCGAAATTATTCTACTACAGATCACAAAGCTTAAATTAATTTTCATGTATCATTGCTTGCTTGCATTAAAAATAATAAAACTATAAAATTAAAAATTCCCAATTAATATAATAATTTTATTATGATTGTAAACATTTTTTTTTCTTTCTTTGTTTAAATTAGTTACTAAGTAAAATTTAACTACCAAAACAATTAATAACTGTTAAATTAACCACTTGCATTTTTCACGTTTTTGTAAAATTAAAAAGAATTAAAGAAATTTAAAAGACAGATAGAAATAATATTGAGATTTATAAAAGTCAAAGGATTTTTTACGAGATGAAAGCAATCTTTTTCTATATTTTTATAAAATACGGTAAAATCTCACCCACTGTGTCAACAAAAAAAAAAAAAAAAAAAAAAAAAAAAAAAAAATCTGGTCATTTGTAGATGTGCTCTTTTAATAGAGATGATTCAGGAAATCTTATTTCAGACTATGAATTTTATAAATAAAATAGCTTCAATTATTCAAATTTACACTGTGATGACAAAAGTCAAGGAACACTTTCTAATATCATGTCATATCTCCTTTTGCCCGGCGAAGTGCAGCAAATCAATGTGGTATGAACTCAACAAGTAGTTGGAAGTTCTCTGTATGAATATTTAGTCATGCTGCCTTTATAACTGTCCGTAATTGCAAAATTGCTGACAGTGCAATACTTTGTGCTTGAATTGATCTTTCTATCTTTAGATTACGTCCTTTAAATGTCCGATGAGATTTATGTTGGGCGATCTAGGTGGTCAAACCATTCGCTGAAATTGACTAGAATATTCTTCAAACAAACGCGAACAATTATGTTCTGGTGACAAGGCGCAATGTTATCCATAAAAATTCCATGGCTGTTTGGGAGCATGAAGTCCATGAATGTCTGCGAATGTTCTCCAAGTAGCTGAACATAACCATTTCCAGCCAATTATCGGTTCAGTTGAACCAGGAGACCTAGTACATTGCATGTAAAAAAGGCTCAACCCATTATAGATCCACCACCAGCTTGTACAGTGCCTTAATAACAACTTGGGTCCATGACTTCGGGTGATCTGCCCCACACTCGAATCTTACTATCAGATTTAACCAACTGAAATCGTCACTCATCTGACCAAACTACGGTTTTCCAGTAGTCCACAAGCCCTGGAGAGGCGCTGAACGCAATGTCGTGTTAAAGCAATGCTGTTAGTAAGAGCACTCGAGTCGGTCTTCTACTGCCATATCTCGTTTAAGCCAAATTTCGCCGTCCGCCGTACGTCCCACATTGATTGAGCGGTTATTTCTCGCAGTTTTGCTTGCCTTTTAACACTGACACTTCTACGCAAGCATCGCTAGTCTCGGTCATTAAGTGCACGTGGTTTGCCACTGCATCGTCCATATTTGGAGGTTATACCTGATATTAGGTATTCTCGCCACATTCTTGAAACTGTGGATCTCGAAATGTTGATTTCCCTAACGATTTCCGAAATGGAATATCCCACGCAACTAGCTTAAACTACCGTTCAGCGTAAAAATACTATCAATTACCGTCATGAGGTCATAGTAACGTCAGACACCTTTCCACATGAATCACTTGAGCAAAAATTAAAGCCTTGACAGTGTGTTGTGTTTCTTTAAAAATTATTATAAGTACAGAAATTTTTAACTTATTGAAAATTACCTTATTCCATAAAAAATTTGCGTATTGATTCAGGATGAGTAAGTAGACATACGTATTTTAAATCATACAAAATAATTTTTAAATAGGTAGATTGTGACTCATAAAATTTAAGCCTTTTAAATTTTACTCAATCACTTAATAATTTAAATTGAAGAGCATTAAAGCTTTCATAAAATCAATAGTAGTGAGCATATTTCTCAATGTCTATTGCCTTGTTCTAAAAGAAAGATAAAAGGTTTGTTTGTGGCCTAATGCTCTTAAATAAAACTAAATCATTTTTTTTCTTAATTCCTGAGATTAACCAATTTACTCGCCCAAAATTATTAAAAACATAATCTAAATATTTCAGGAATGTAAAAGTAGATAGAGACAGAGACAACACAATTTAAATAAAGAAATCAATTTTGACAAAAAATTTAATTTTTTCATTTAACTAGAATTTAGAATTTCCACAGTTATAAGCAAAAGAATTAAATAAATTATTTTCATAAACAAAAAAACAAATTGTCAAAAACTAATTCATTGAAAACATCATAATATTAAATATCATAAAAATTATTTTCAAACCTTTAAAGTTAATCAATCAACTTAAACATTACTTCCAAACCTTTTTAACCATTTTCAATTAATTTACTACACTAAACTGTCAATTATTTACTTTAAAACAAAATAAGGAGTCATTGTTTAACCTAGAAAAATAAATTTAAAAAAATTCGAAAATTTGAGTAAAATCATTAGCTGAAAAACAGGTAGGAAGAATAAATTTAGTACAGAAAAGGAATGTTAACAAAGAAAAATAAAACATAATACCGGGATCAAAACATTGGTTATCCTTTTAGAACTTTCATTCAGACACTAAATGTAAACAGAGACATACAAGTTGACAGACTAAATGTAAGCAAAGATCTAAATGCAAACAAGAACCTAAATGCAAATAAGGACATAAACGTAAACAAACACTTATATGTAAACAAAGAATATAAATGCAAAGAAATTCCAAATGCAAACATAGGCTATAAATGTAAACAAAGACACTAAATAAAAACAATGACTCTAAATTTGAACAAAGTTTATAAATGTAAACAAAGACCATAAATGTAAACAGTCCTAAATGTAAAAAAACACCATAAATATAAAAAAAGACCTTAAATGTAGACAAAGAATATAAATTTAAACAAAAAACCTCAAATCTAACCAGACTATAAATGTAAACAAAGACTATATATGTAAACAGAGACTACAAATATCAACAAAGATCCGAAATATTTAATAAAATTTATAAATGAAAACAAATACTTTAAATATAAATAAAGAACTAAAGGTAAACAAAAACTAAATGTAAACAAAGACCTTAAATAAAAACTAAGACTACAAATATAAACAAGGACCTAAAGGTACGCAAAAACTATCAATGTAAAAAAAGACACTAAATGCAAACAAAGACTATAAATTTAAACAAGTACATAAATGTAAACTAAAATTATAAATGTAAACAAAGACTATAAATATAAACAAAAACCCTAAATGTAAATAAAGACCTAAAAGTAAAATAAGACTATAAATGAAAACAGTCTCTAAATGTAACCAAAGACTATATATGTAAACAAAAACTACAAATGTAAACAATGATTCTAAATGTAAACAGACTTAACCGTAAACAAAGACAATAACTGTAAACAAAGACTTTAATTTAACAAGAATCCAAATGGAAACAAACACCAAAATATAAACAGACTATAAATGTAAAAAAAGCCCCTAAATATAAACAATGGCTGTAAATGTAAACAAAGACACTAAATGTGAACAAAGATTATAAATGTAAACAAAGACAATAAATGTAAACAGACCTAAAAGTGAACGAAGACCCTAAATATAAACGAAGACCCTAAATGTAAACAAAGACTATAAATGTAAACAAAGACTATAAATGTAATAAAAAGCTACAAAAATAAACAAAGACCCTAAATGTAAATAAAATATAAATGCAAACAAACACTAAAAACGTAGTTTACATTTATAGTCTTCGTTTAGGTTTATACCAAAATCTAAACAAAGACTATAAATGTAAAGAAAGACCTAATGCAAGTAAAGACTACAAATGTAAACAAAGTCCTAAATGTAAACAAGAAAATAAATGTAAATAAGGACGTAAATGTAAACAAACACGTACATATGTACAAACGTTAAAATGTAAACACTCTAAATGTAAACAAAGACAATAAATATAAACAAAGACCTAAATGTAAACAAAGAACTTAAGTGTATACAAAGTCAAAAATGTAAACAAAGGTCCTTCATGTAAATAAGGACCTAAATGTAACCAAAGACTATACATGTAAACAAGGACAATTAATGTAATCAAGACTATAGATGTGAACAAAAAGTATAAATATAAAAAAAGACCTAAATGAAAATAAACACCTAAATGTAAACCAAGACCACAATAACCCTATTCGTAAACAAACACGTAATATTAACAAAGGCCTAAATATGAATAAAGACACTAAATGTAAACAAAGACTATAAATGTAAACAAACCAAAATGTAGAGAGATTATAAACGTAAACAATGACCTTAAATGTAAAGAAGGACCAAAATATAAACAATGACATAAATGTAAAAAATACAGAAATGTAAACAAAGTCTATAAAATTGAACAAGGACCTAAATATAAACAAAGATAATAAACGTAAACAAAGACCTAAACATAAACAAAGACTATAAACGTAAACAAAGACCCTAAAAATAAACAGACTCTAAATGTAAACAAACATCTAAATGTAAAATAGAGCAAATCGCAAATAAGGACATAAATGTAAACAAACACCTACATGTAAACAAAGAATACAAATGTAAACAAAGACCATAAATGTAAATAAAATCCATAATGTAAACCAAGACTTTCATTCTAAAGAGAGACCCTTAATGAAAATAAAGATTATAAATGTAAACAAAGACCTAAATTAAAAAACTTCCCAAAAAGGAAACAAAGACCTAAATGTAAACAAAAACTCTAAATATAAACAAAAAAGTAAATGTAAAACAAAGACCCTAAATGTAACCAAAGACTATAAATGTAAACAAAGATTATAAATATAAATAGATCTAACAGTAAACGAAGCCTATAAATGTAAACAGAAACTACCTATATAAACAAATAAGCTAAACGTAAATAAAGACCTCAAATGTAAACAAAGACTAAAATGCAAACAAAAACCTTTTATGTAAATAAAGACCTAAATGTAAACAAAGACTATAAATGTAAACAAAGAAACTAAGTGTAAACAAAGACTATAAATGTAAACAAAAACTAGTAATAAAAAAGACCCCAAACAAAAACTATAAATGTAAACAAAACTACAAAGTGTACACAAAGACCCTATATGTAAACAAATCTAAATGCAAACAAAGACCTAAATTTAACACTCCCCTAAATCTAAAGAAAACCTAATTGTAAACAGACTATAAATATATAAAGAGCCCCTAAATATAAACAATGGCTAAAAATGTAAACAAAGAACCTAAATGTGAACAATGATTATAAATGTAAAAAAAGACCCTAAAAGTAACTAGTGGCTATAAGTAACCAATGGCTATATAAAAACCAAGGCTAAGGACCTGAAGGTAAACAAAGACCTAACTCTAAACAAATATTATAAATGCAAACAAAGACCCTAAATGTAAACAAAGGCTACAAATGTAAACAAATACCTAAATGTGAACAAGGAATATATATATAAACAAAGACCCAAAATATAAACAGACTATAAATGTAAACAAAGACCTAAATGTAAACAAGAACCTAAATGTAAATAAGGACGTAAACTTGAACAAACACGTACATCTAAACAAAAGCTCAAAATGTAAACAAAGACTCTAAATGTAAATAAAGGCTATAAATGTAAACAAAAACACGAAATGTAAGTAAAGACCTAAATATAAACCAAGATTTTAATTGTAAACAAAGAACCGTAATGTAAATAAAGAAAATAATGTAAACAAAGACCTAAATTAAAACAAACTCCCTAAATGTAAACAAAGACCTAAATGTAAAAAAAAACCCTAAATATAAACAAAAAAATAAATATGAACAAAGACCCTAAATGTAAACATATACTATAAATTTACACAAAGACTACAAATATAAGTAGACCAAAACGTAAACGAAGACTATAGATGTAAACAGAAACAACAAATATAAAGAAGGAACCTAAATGTAAATAAAGACCTCAAATGTAAACGGAGATAAAAATGTAAACAAAATTCCTATATGTTAATAAAGACCTAAATGTAAACAAAGACTATAAATGTGAACAGACATTCCAAGTGTAACCAAATTCTATAAATGTAAACAAAGAATCTAAGTGTAAACAAAGACTATAAATGTAAACAAAGACCAGTAACATAAACAAAGACCCTAAAGAAAAATTATAAATGTAAACAAAACTACAAATGAAAACAAAGACCCTAAATGTAAACAAACCTAAATGTAAACAAAGACTTTAAATGTAAACAAAGACCTAAATGTAAACAAGAAACTAAATGTAAATAAGGACATAATGTGAACAAACACATACAAGTAAACAAACTCTAAAAATGTAAACAAAGTATCTAAATGTAAATTAAGACCTAAATGTAAACTAGGACTTTAATTGTAAGCAAAGACCCTTAATGTAAAAAATGACTATATATATAAACAAAGACCTCAAATGTAAAAAAAGACCTACATGTAAACAAACACTAAATATGAACAAAGAAATATAAACAAACACCGTAAAGGTAAACAAAGACACAAAATGCAAACAAAGACTGTAAATGTAAACAAATAATACAAATATAAATTGACATTAATGCAAAAAAAAGACTATAAATATAAACAGAAATTGCAAATAGAAACAAAGAACCTAAATGTGAATAAAAACCCCAATTGTAAAAAACAAAAGCAAAAATTTAAATAAAAATTTAAACGTAAATAAAAACTGTAAATATAAACAGACAATCTGAGTGTAACTAAAAACTATATATTTAAACAAAGAAACTAACTGTAAACAAAGGACCTTAATGTATATAAACACCTAAATTTAACCAAAGACTATAAATGTAAACAAAAAGTTCAAAAATAAATAAAGACCTAAATGTAAAGACTATAAAAGTAAACAAACTAAAATGTAGGCAGACTATAAACGTAAACAATGACCCTAAACGCAAACAATGATCATAAATGTAAATAAGGACCAAAATATAAACAATGACATAAATGTAAAAAATACAGAAATGTAAACAAAGTCTATGAAATTGAACAAGGACCCAAATCTAAACAAAGACTATAAACGTGAACAAAGCCAAAACATAAACAAAGACTATAAACGTAAAAAATACCCTAAAACTAAACAGACTATAAATGTAAACAAACATCTAAATGTAAACAAGATCCTAATCGCTAATATGGACATAAATGTAAACAAACACCTACATGTAAACAAAGAATATAAATGTAAACAAAGTCTATAAATGTAAACAAATACCCTAAATGTAAATAAGTCCTATATATAAACCAAGACCTTCATTATAAGCAAAGAGGCTTTGTGAAAATAAAGATTATAAATGTAAACAAAGACCTAAATTAAAAAATCCCTAAATGTAAAGAAAGACCTAAATGTAAACAAAAACTCTAAATATAAACAAAAAAGTAAATGTAAAACAAAGACCCTAAATGTAACCGAAGACTATAAATGTAAACAAAGACTACAAATATAAATTGACCTAAATGTAACGAAGCCTATAAATGTAAACAGAAACTGCAAATATAAACAAAGAACCTAAATAAAAATAAGACCTCAAATGTAAGCAGACAAAAAAGTAAACAAAAACCCTTTACGTAAATAAAGACCTAAATGTAAACAAAGACTATAAATGTAAACAGACACTCTATGTGTAAACAAAGGCTATAAATGTAAACAAAGAAAGTAAGTGAAAACAAAGACTAGTAATATAAAAAGACACTTAATAAAAACTGTAAATGTAGGAAAACTACAAAATGTACACAAAGACCCTAAATATAAACAAATCTAAACGCAAAGACTATAAATGTAAACAAAGACAAAATTTAACAATTCCCTATATCTAAACAAAACCTAAATGTAAACAGAATATAAATATATAAATAGCCCCTAAATATAAACAAAGGCTGAAAATGAAAACAAAGAACCTAAATGAGAACAATGATTATAAATGTGAAAAAAGAACCAAAAGGTAACCAATGGCTATAAGTATGAATAAGGACCTGAAGGTAATCAAAAACCTAACTGTAAACAAAGACGCTTAATGTGCACAAAGACTATAAATATAAACAAAGATCCTAACTGTAAACAAAGACTACAAATGTAAACAAATACCTAAATGTGAACAAGGAATATATATGTAAACAGAGACCCATAATATAAACAAATACTATAAGTGTAAACAAAGACCTAAATATAAACAAGGACCTAAATGTAAACAAGAACCTAATTGTAAATAAGGACGTAAATGTGAACATACACATACATGTAAACAAACTCTAAAAATGTAAACAAAGACTCTAAATGTAAATAAAAGCTATAAATATAAACAAAGACACTAAATGCAAATAACGACCTAAATGTAAACCAAGACTTTAATTGTAAACAAAGAACCTTAATGTAAATAAAGACTATAAATGTAAACAAAGACCAAAATTAAAACAAAAACCCTAAATATAAACAAAAAAAATAAATGTGAACGAAGACCCTAAATGTAACCATAGACTAAAAATGTAAATAAAGATTACAAATATAAATAGACAGAAACGTAAACGAAGACTATGGATGTAAACAGAAACTACAAATATAAACTAAATATAAACCGAGACTTTAATTGTAAACAAAGAAACTTAATGTAAATAAAGACTATAAATGTAAACAAAGACCTAAATTAAAACAAACTCCCTAAATGTAAACAAAGACCTAAATGTAAACAAATAACCTAAATAGAAAAAGGAATGCGAACAAAGACCCTAAATGTAACCATAGACTATAATTGTAAACAATGACTACAAATATAAATAGACATAAACGTAACCGAAGGCTATAGAAGTAAACAGAAACTACCAATATAAAAAAAGAACCTAAATGTAAATAAAGACCTCAAATGTAAACAAAGATAAAAATGTAAACAAAAATCCTATGTTAATAAAGACCTAAATGTAAACAAAGACTATAAATGTAAACAGACATTCTAATTGTAACGAAAGGCTGTAAATGTAAACATAGAATCTAAGTGTAAACAAAGACTATAAATGTAAACAAAGACTAGTAATATAAACAAAGACCCTAAAGAAAAACTCTAAATGTAAACAAAACTACAAATGAAACCAAGGACCTAAATGCAAAAAAACCTAAATGTAAACAAAGACTATATAAGTAAACAATCACCTAAGTTTAACAAGAACCTAATATTTAAACAAAGATCTTAAATATTAACAAAGACTATAAATGTAAAAAATGTTCCTAAATGCAGACATAGACTGTAAATAAAAACAAAGAACTGAAAGTAAAACAAAGATCCCAAATGTAAAAAAAGAACCTAAATGCGAATAAAGACCCCAATTGTTAAAAACAAAAGCAAAAATGTAAATAAAGGTCTAAACGTAAATAAAGAATATAAATGAAAATGGACACTGTGAGTGTAACTAAAGACTATATATTAAAACAAAGAAACTAAGTGTAAACAAAGTCTATAAATGTAAACAAAGACTATAAATGTAAACAAAAACTACAAATGTAAACAAAGATCTTAAATGTAAACAGACCTAAACGTAAACAAAGATTATAAATGTAAACAAAGACCTAAATTTAACAAGAACCTAAATACAAACAAACACCTTAATGCAGACAGACTATAAATGTAAAAAAAGCCTCTAATTATAAACAATGCTGTAAATGTAAAAAGACCTTAATGTGTTCAAAGATTATAAATGTAAACAAAGACAATTTATGTAAAGAGACCTGATTGTAAATGTAAAAAACCACAATAATATTAAACAAAGTCTATAATTGTAAATAAGGACCTAAATGTAAACAAAGATTATAAGTTTAAACAAAGACTCTAAATGTGAACAAAGACCATAAACGTAAACCAATAATATAAATTTATGTAAAGACCCTAATTATACACGTAGACTATAAATATAAACAACGACCCTAAATATAAACAAAGGCGCTAATTTAAAAAAAGACCTTAATGTTGACTAAGACTAAATGTAAACAAGGACCCTAAATATAAACAAAGATCCTTAATGTATATACAGAAAATAAATGTAAACATAAAGACCTAGATTAAAACAAACTCCTTAAATGTAAGATCTAAATGTAAACAAAAGACTTAAATGTAAAAAAATAACTAAATATAAACAAAAATGGTGAATATAAACAAAAAAAAAACTAATGTAAACAAAGACCTTAAATGTAACGAAAGAATTCAAACGTAAACAAAGACTACAAATATACTGCAAAATTATTCGAGCACTAGCCAATAATTCCTATATTTAAAAAGTACACTTAAGACTGTTTTGCTAAGTAAATCCTTGTTGAATCATGTTCTTAGACTGATTAAGAACATGACTCGACAAGGATTTATTTAACAAAGCTGTCTTAAGTGTACTGGCAAGGATTATTGCTAGTGCTCGAATAATTTTGCAGCCGACTGTAAATAGACCTAAACTTAAACAAAGACTATAAATGTAAACAGAAACTACATATATAAACAAAGAACCTAATTGCAAATGAAGACCTCAAATATAAACAAAGACAAACATTTAAACAAAAACCCTATATGTAAAGAAAGACCTAAATGTAAACGAAGACTATACATCTAAACAAAGAAACTAAGTGTAAACAAAGACTAGTAACATAAACAAAGACCCGAACAAAAACTATAAATGTAAACAAAAATTACAATTGTTAACAGAGACCCTTTATATAAACAGACCTAAACGTAAAGAAAGACTATAAGGTAAAGACACCAGTGCTCGTCACCCCTAAAATCTGCACCAGTAGTCGTCACCCTCTTAAAAGAAGTGTTAAAATAACCGTTTTATAGCCTGTATGAATTTGAATCTACCCGCATAAGATTCTCCAAAGCCTTCTGCTTCTTATGACATAAAAAGTTCGATTTCAACTATTGGGGAAGAGTAGGGAGAAACAAAATAAGGGAAGTATACGTTAAATTACAATTGAATTGAGTCAACGTAAAGCAAATGATTAAGGGAATAGATATGCATTTCTTGATATATTTTGTTGTTTGCTGCATTTGACAGTGCTCATAAAGCATTGTATGTAATGCTTATAAAATGCAGAATACGATTTATCTGCAACTTTTTAAAATTTGACATAATATGAAGGTTTTTAAGGTATGACGACTACTGGTGCATATTTTGCACGTTTTACCAGTGCTCGTCACCCCTGACGAACACTGGTGTTTTAAAATTTCTAATAATTGGGTAACTTTTTTGATGAAAAATACTATATTTTCGTTTAGAATTATGATGGTATAATTTTTACTTTGACTATCGACACCAGTAGTCGCCAGGGGTATTCGTAAATGTAAACAAATGTATTTTAACCTCAAGAACGTGAACTTTATTGCACTTGTAACTTTTGTATAGCTTCCCCAGCAGCACATCTTCACCTAAAAGCATCCCCAGGATGTCCCGTGGATAAAAAGGAAATCCTATGGAGCTCCTCAGGATATTCTGTGGACACGTGTGCTACTAGGGTTGTTTAAATAAAGTCAGTCATGGTACCTTTAATTCACTATCACTGACTTTAAACCACCTAAAATTTTCCATATTATTTTGCTAGAAAAATTAAAGAATGGCACATAAAAATATTTAGTTATAAAGAGCTTTTTCTAGTTTTCTGTTATACATTTTAGAAAAACAGACATGATAACTCCATACATCTGTCTAATGTATTTTAAATTTTTATGATGTCATGCTTTTGCGAAGATGTATTTAAGTGATGTTTAACTTTTTTATTGACCGTAATAATTTAATTTTAATTCATATATATTTCGAAAATAATAAAATACAAAAGCTTAATTTCATAGTTAGCATGACTGTAAGTCGGTTCAAAATTATGTTAAGGCTTTTTTGTTATGTTAGATGCAGGTGAATAAAAATTTATATAGAAAATATTAAACATTATAAACATTTCTTAAGCAAATTTTCTGTTTATACATTATATTATTATGTAAGATAAACAAATAGTTAAAATGTTGGTCAAAATTACCCTGTTGACTGTTGTTCTTAAATAATTAAAATTGTAAGATAATATTAGATAACATTAATTAACATTAATATTTGATAACATTAATATCCATAATATTTGATAACATTAGCTTGATGTGTAGAATAATACTAGCAAGCTTTGCCACCTTCGCTGGTCCCTATATTTATTTAAATAAAATAGGAAAAAATCCCTATCATTATCAAAAAAAAAAAAAAAAAAAACTTTGAAAACAGTCGAAACCGTAGTTAATGTTCCCGCTGGCTTCTGTAATAGCTTCCCGTCCCGCAATATGATCATTGGCTTCTACTGCCTTCGGCATAGACTTAACCGCTTTTTATCCCCCCCCCATCTCCCACGGGTAAATTTAGAATTTTAACGAAATATTATCAAATTAAATATTGCGTACTTTTAACCAATACCCACACATCAAAACTCGCCTTTCTGAGTTATTTTGGAGTAGAGCTAAGGTAAAAAACATGTTTTTTGTCCGTCCGGCCGAGGGAAGAGGGGAAGGGCAATTTTGCAAAATCGCCTTATAATGCGTGTAAGGTACACACACACAACCAACCAACGCATAAAAAGAATCCCCTCCCGAAAATAATTTTCAGCAGAGTTGAGCTTGAAAACACACACACACATATATATATATATATTTGCCACCCTCACATAGACGAAAGATCTTCGCAAAATCTCTTTATACTAGGTGTTGGATGCATATGACCAACTCACACATAATAAATCGCCTTTGTAAGATTATTTAGAGCAGAGTTATGCGTAGAAATACGTTTTTGCTACCCTTTCTCAAAATTTGGTCGGAAAGAATTACGCAAAATACCTTTACCGTATTTTTGGGTACGCATAACCAATCAACGCATCAAAAAATTGCTTTCCTGATATAATTTGCCCTGATATAATTTGGAGAATAATTACTCTTGAAAACGTGTTTTTGCATTCACCCCACACTTAATGAGGAAGGAGAGGCGAAGGATTTCTCAAAATTCCTTTATAGTATGTGCTAGGTACGCATAGTAAACCCATACGTTAAAAAAAATAATTACAATACAAAAAGAATTTTTTATATACCGTGTTTTAAAATTTTCTGTTGAATCACATAAATGCTACTGAAGGCATCGAAAACCCGAAACTATTGGCTAAAAGTCATTTAAAAATGCATCGTCACTGTGTTCTGAGCTATTCTGAAATTTTCAAAAGTCTAGGTAGTCGGGAAGATTGATGATCGGGATGAGTATATGATTGATGAATCATATAAACGCTACTGAAGGCAGCGAGAACCCGAAACAATTGGCTAAAAGTATTAAAAAATGCATTGCTATCGTGTTTTGAGCTATTCTAAAAGTTTCAAATGTCTAGCTAGTCGAGAAGTTAGTTAAATAAATTTTCCGTTGAATCATGTGAACGCTACCGAAGGCAGCGGGGACCCGAAACAGTTTGCTAAAAATATTTAAAAAATGGATTATCACCGTGTTTTGAGCTATTCTGAAAGTTTCAAATGTCTAGCTAGTCGGGGAAAAAGTTAAATACATTTTCTGTTGAACCATATAAACACTGCCGAAGGCAGCAGTGACGCGAAACAATTGGCTAAAAATATTTAAAAAATCCATTGTTACCGTCTTCTGAGCTTTTCTGAAACTTTCAAATGTCTAGCTAGTCGAGAAGTCAGTTAAAAATCGATTGCAAGATATGTACTGATAACGCTGCCGAAGGCTGCAGGGACCAGGAGCAGTTGGCTAAAAGTATTTAAAAAATGCATTCTCATCGTGTTTTGAACTATTCTGAAAGTTTCAAATGTCTAGGTAGTCGGGAAGTTAGTTAAAAATCAATTGTAAGATTTATACTGGACAAACAAACAAGAATACGCGTTAGTAAAAAACATGGTAAAATCAATCTTACTGCGATAATTTGGAACAAAGTCACTCTTAAAAACAAGATTATTACCCCCTCCCCTGCTACTTACCCTCTGCTTTAAGTAAAGATATTTTTGAGAACGAATAAAATTTTGAAAACTTTTCTTAAAAGCAAAGAATTTTCAAATTATTTCACATATGAATTTGTTTTATTCGCAATATTTTGAATTTTACCATTTAATGTTTTGTGTTTTAAACCCTAAGAATGGATTTGGGTTCTAAATATGTTCCAAAGATATACTGTTTAATTTAATTTTGCAAAAACGCAATTAAAATCAAACTATTGAACTAATTGTTGCGTTTTATTTACATGACGACCACTGGTGCAAACGCCTGACGACTACTGGTGAAACGCAGTTTTCAAGTGACGAGCACTGGTGCATTTTTATAGGTTAAATTTTTATTTTTTTTTTTAAATTGGCTTAATGTATTGAAAAATTGAAAGTGTCTAACAACAACTAGAAGAATCAGTGTATAAAATAGACCAAAGTATAATATTGATACATAAATTCCACATGAATGCCACGCGAAAAAAACAAACATTTTAAAAATAAGGCCTTAAGAGTGACGAGCACTGGTGTCGTTACCTTAAATGTAAGATAAGATCTAAATTTAACAAGAACCTAAATCTAAACAAAACCTAAATGTAAACAGACTATAAAAGTAAAAACATCCACTAAATAGAAACAAAGGTTGTAAATTTAAACAAAATCCCTATATCAGAAAAATGGTTTTAATGTAAAACAAGACCCTAAAAGTAAATAAAGGCTAAAAAGTAAATAAGGACCTGAATGTATACAAAGTCCTAAGTGTAAACGAAGATCATAAATGTAAACAAAGACTCTAAATGTAAAAAAGACACTCAATGCAAAAAAGACAGAAATGTAAACAAAGACTATGAATGTAAACCAAGACCGTAAATGTAAACAAAGACTACAAATACAAACAAAGGAACGAAATGCAAATAAAGACATCAAATGTAAACATAGACAACAATGTAAACAAAACCCTATATGTTAATAAAGACTATAAATATAAACAGGCATTCTCAGTGTAACTGAAGTCTATAAATGTAAACAAAGACAAGTAATATAAACAAAGACCCTAAATAAAAATAGACTATAAATGTAAACAAAAACTAAAAATGTAAACAAAGACCCTAAATGTAAACAGACTTAAACGTAAACAAAATTACAACGGTAAACCAAGTTCTAAATTTCACAAGAAACAAAATATAAATAAACACCTAAGTATAAACAGACTATAAATGTAAAAAAGGCCCCTAAATATAAACAAAGGATGTAAATGTAAACAAAGACCCTAAATGTGAACAATAACTATAAATGTAAAAATAATCCTAATATTAATCAAAGGCAATAAATGTAAATAAGGACCTGAATGCAAACAAAGACCTTAGTGTAAACAAAGATCATAAATATAAACAAAGACTCTAAATGTAAAAAAGACGCTCAACGTAAACAAAGACGGAAATGTAAACAAAGACTATAAATGTGAACAAGACCATAAATGTCAAAAAAGACTACAAATGTAAACAAATACCCTAAATGTAAACGAAAACCCAAAATATAAAAAAAGACTATAAATGTAAACAAAGGCCTAAATGTAAACAAGAACCTAAATGTAAAGAAGGACGCAAATGTGAACTGAAACGTGCATGTGAAAAAACGCTAAAAAGGTAAGCAAAGATTCTAAATGTAAAGAAAGTCTATAAATGTAAAGAAAGACGCTAAATATAAACAAAGACCTAAATGTAAACAAGCACCGTAAATGTAAACAATGTTAAAAATGTGAATAAGGAACCTAAATGTATATAAAGACCTAAATGTAACCAAAGACTATAGATGTGAACAAAGACTATTAATGTAAACAAGACTATAGATATAAATAAAGACTACAAATACAATCAAACACCTAAATATAAACCAAGACCATAAGTGTTAACAAAGACCATATTCGTAAACAAAGACGTAATAAGAAAAAAAGACTTAAATAAGACACTAAATGTTAACAGACTATAAATCTATATAGACCAAAATGTAGACAGACAATAAATGTAAACAATGACCTAAATGTAAATGAGGACCAAAATATAAACAGACATAAGTGAAAAAAGTACATAAATGTAAACAAAGACTATAAAGTTGAACAAGGACCTAAATATAAATAAAGACTATAAACATAAACAAAGAGGTCAAAGTATACAAAGAATATAAATGTAAAATAGATCTAAATATAAACAAGCACCTTATCGCAAATAAGGACATAAATGTAAACAAACACCTACATTTAAACAAAGAATATAAATACAAACACTATTAATGTAAACACAGACGCTAATGTAAATAACGACCTAAGTGTAAAACAAGATTTTAATTGTAAACAAAGACCCTTAACGAAAATAAAGACTATAAATGTAAACAAAGACATAAAATTAAAAAAAACTCCCTAAATGTAAAAAGCGACCTAAATGTAAACAAGAAACCTAAATATAAACAAAAATGATAAATGAAAACAAATATAGTAAATGTAACCAAAGACTATAAATGTAAACAAAGAAACAAAATGCAAATAAAAACCTCAAATGTAAACAAAGACAAAAATGTAAACAAAACCCTATATGTAAATTAAGGCCTAAATGTAAATAAAGACTATAAATATAAACTGACATTCTAAGTGTAACTAAAGACTATAAATGTAAACAAAGACTAGTAATATAAACAAAGACCCTAAATAAAAATAGACTATAAATATTAGCAAAAACTATAAATGTAAACAAAAACTACAAATGTAAACAAAGACCCTAAATAAAAACAGACTTAAACGTAAACAAAACTGTAAATGTAAAGAAAGAACTAAATTTCACAAGAAACTAAATATAAACAAACATCTAAAAATAAACAGACTATAAATGTATAAAGGGCCCGTACATATAAACAAAGGCTGTAAATGTAAACAAAGACCCTAAATGTGAACAGTGATTAAAATTGTAAAAAGAATCCTAAAATTAAACAAAAGGTATCAATGTAATTAAGGGCTAAATGTAAACAAAGATTAAAATGTATGTAAAGACTAAATTTAAAGAAAGACCCTGAATTTAAACAGACATAAATATAAATAAGGAGCTAAATGTAAACAAACACCAAAGTGTAAACAAAGACTATAATTGTAAACAAAGACCCTAAACGTAAACCAAGAATATAAATTTATTTAAATACCCTAACTATAAACAAAGACAATAAATGTAAACAACGACCGAAAATGTCTACAAAGACGCTAAAGCAAGCAAAGACCGAAATGTAAACAATGGCTATATATGTAAACAAAGACCTTAAATGTAAACAAAGACGCAAACGTTGACAGACTAAATGTAAATAAAGATCCTAAATGTAAACAAAGACCTAAATGTAAACAAACACCGAAGTGTAAACAAAGACTGTAAATGTAAACAAAGACTGAAAATGTAAACAAAGACTGAAATGTAAACAAAAGCTATAAATGTAAACAAAGACCTAAACGTTGACAGACTAAATGTAAACAAAGATCTAAAAGTAAACAAGAAGCTAAATGTAAATATGTACATAAACGTAAACAAGCACCTTCATCTAAACAAAAAGTATAAATATAAACAAACTCTAATTATAAACATAGACATAAAGTGTGAACAAAGATTATAAATGTAAACAAAGACAGTAAATGTAAACAGACCTAAATGTAAACGAAGACCATAAACATAATCGAAGAACCTAAATGTAAACAAAGATCCTAAATGTAAACAAAGACTGTATATGTAATCAGACTGGAAACGTAAACAAATATCCTAAATGTAAACGAACAGTATAAATGAGATCAGACTGAAATGTAAACAAATGATACAAATTAAAAAAAAAATCCCTAAATGTAAACAAAGACCTAAATGTAAACAAAGATCCTAAATATTAACAAAGACTATAAATGTAAAAAAATCCTAAATGTACTCAAAAACTGTAAATTTAAATACAGAACTAAATGTAAAACAAAGATCCTAAATGTAAACAAAGCCACGAAATGTAACCAAAACTAAAATTGTAAACAAAGGCTACATATATAAAGAAAGACTACAAATATAAACATAGAATGTAAATATAAATAAAATTTATAAATGTAAACAAAGACTATAAATGTAAACAAAGAATTAATATGAACAGACTATAAATGTAAAAAAAGACATTAAAGGTAAACAAAAAATTTACATGTAAAAAAAGACCCTAAATATAAACAAAAACTATAAATGTAAACAAAGACACTAAATGTAAACATAAATGCTGAGTGTAAACAAACACCCTAAATATAAAGAAGACCGAAATGTAAACAAGACTATAAATTAAAAAAAAAGACTCACAATGTAAACAAAGACCTAAACGTTTCGGACCAAATGGAAACAAAAACCTAAAGGGAAAACTAGACCATAAGTGTAAATAAAGGCCACATTCGTAAACAAAGGCGTAATATTAACAAAGACATAAATATGAACAGACACTAAATGTAAACAAAGACTATAAATGTACACAGACCAAAATGTAGACAGACTGTAAATCCTTAACAGCACAAAATGTTCCAGAAACGTAACAATCATATAACATTGAAACAATATAAACATTTCAGGAACGTTTAAAATAGTTCAGATTACTTTCCGCTTAGTTTCAAAAACGTAGAAATGTCCGCGATCGTAACAAAAAAAACAGATACGTAACAGAAACTTTACAATCACTTAACCGATAGAAAATCAAAAAGGGTGAATATTTCAGAAAGGTATCGGAGAGCATACTTAAATGTGTTACGTTTTTGAAAGATTGTAAGCTTTTTGCAACATAACTGAAACATTCTGTGCTGTATGGGATGTAAACAATGACACTAAATGTAAATAAGGACCAAAATATAAACAAAGGCATAAGTCAAAAAATACCTAAATGTAAACAAAGATTATAAATGTAAACAAAGCCTATAAAACTGATCAAGGACTTAAATATAAACAAAGACTATAAACGTAAACAAAGACTCTAAATGTAAAGAAAGATCTAAATGTAAACAAGGACCTAATCGTCAATAATGACATACCTGTAAACAAGCACCTACATTAAACAAAGAATATAAATGTAAACAAACTCCAAATGTAAACAAAGACATTAAATGTAAACAAAGACGATAAATGTAAATAATGATCTAAATGTAAAACAATTCTTTAATTCTAAAAAAGACCCTTAATGTAAATAAAGACTATAAATGTAAACAAAGACCTAAATTAAAACATACTCCCTAAATGTAAAGAAAGGCTACAGATATAAATAAAGAACCAAAATGCAAAAACAGACCTCAAATGTAAAAAAAGACACAAATATAAACAAAAACACTATATGTAAATAAAGACCTAAATGCAAATAGACTATAAATGTAAACAAAAACTAGTAATATAAACAAAGACCCTAAATAAAAATAGATTATAAATGTAAACAAAATCTATAAATGTAAACAAAAACTGCAAATGCAAACAAAGACCCTAAATTTAAACAGACTTAAACGTAAAGAAAGACTATAACTGTAAACAAAGACCAAAATTTCACAAGAAACTAAATATAAACAAACACCTACATATAAACCGACTGTAAATGTAAAAAAGGCACCTAAATATAAACAAAATCTGTAAATGTAAACAGACCCTTTATCTGAATACCGATTATAAATGTAAAAAAAAAAATCTAAAATTAAATAAAGGATATAAATGTAAATAAGGGCCTCAATCAAACAAATACTTAAATGTAAGCAAAGACAATAAGTTTAAACAAAGATCCTAAATGTAAACAAAGAACTAAATGTAAATAAGAACCTAAATGTAAACAAACACCTAAGTGTAAACAAAAACTAAAAATGTAAACAAAGACCCTAAACGTAAACCAAGAATATAAATTTATGTAAAGACCTAATTATAAACAAAGACTATAAATGTTAACAACAATCCAAAATGTAAACAAAGATGCTATAGTAAACAAAGGCCGAAATGTAAACAAAAGCTATAAATGTAAATATAGACCCTAAATGTAAAGAAAGACCTAAATGTGAATAAGGACCTAAATGTAAACAAACACCTAAGTGTAAACAGACTATAAATGTAAACAAAGATCCTAAATGTAAACAAAGACGCTCAATGTAAACAAAGACTGGATGTAAAGAAAGGCTACAAATGTAAACAAAGACCCTAAGTGTAAACAATGACCTAAATGTTCACAGACTAAATGTAAACAAAGACCCTAAATGCAAATATGCACATAATTGTAAACAATCACCTTGATCTAAACAAAAAGTATAATTATAAAAAGGCTGTGGTTAAAGCTACGGCAGCCGTAACTTTAATGGGCTTACGGCAGTCATATTACGCATGCGCTGAAGGAATGCCGGAGTTTTGTGCCGGATGATTCAGAGAACGAATCATCTTTTGAATGAATCTGTTTTACGGCAGTCGATTTTACGCCCACGGAAGGAAAGGAAATGATGTTGACGGTGCAATGCTACTTTCGGCTACGGTAAATCAGGTTGCTGTGGTCACAAATTTACGTATATCATATAAATACTTTTGCTTTAGATCAAGTATTTGGATTTTTTTTTTTCCAGTTTCGAAAGAGCTGTTAATCTAATAAATCTCTTAAACGATAAAAACTTTAAAGCGAATTTCTTGTTAAACATACAAGTCAGTGTTTTATATTTGTGTAAACAATTAATCTATAAATAGATAACAATAAAACGACATTTCAGAATTTAGTTATTAAATACTAAAACAATTAAACGCATAAGTTAACTTTCAAAACTAATGTTTATATTATCGTATACTATATGAGATAAATGCTTGTTGAACTAATTTATTTGACAAAATGCATTAAACACTATGTTCAACATTTAGAAAAGAGGGATGAACTCTTAGGGCAACTTTAATGCTTGTTATAATTATTTTCAAAGTTTGATTCTTTAAGTGCTGATTCTAGAATAAAAGAGTAATTGAGTAAAACTTAATAAAAAGGGCATAATTTTTTTTAAGGCAATATTTGCCTTTTTTTTTTTTTTTCTTCTTTTATTACACTTGCCGAATTTTTCCATATTTTTTTTTATCCTCCATGTTTGAGACAAAAGTAAACTGTTTATATATTTTTTATTTATATTCACTTGTTCATGCACTGCAACTAAACTATCTCCCAGAAAGATACAATGTAAAGAAAAATATTTTAAAGCCTCTATACACTTAAAATTTCAGGAAGAGCCACCAGCTGTTCAGATGCTTTAAAATGCCTGCTGGTACTGCACCCTGCTAAATTATCCTAGAGTCAAAACTATTTTTTCAAGGACATTGGAAAAATATATATATATTTATATGTTAACGTAAACTAGTCAAGAAAATACTAATAATGAAAAAATGCTGAATTAAATATTGAAAAATAAAGGCACTTTTCTCTTTAAAGAATGTCAATCAACAGTTTGGCATGTTTCTTTCATGTCTTCCTGCAATATATTGCCAATTTATGTTCAATACATTTAGCTAAATTAGAGACAATGCTTAAAAATATATATACAGTAGACTCCCAGAAATCCTCACTCAGAAGAAATGTAAACAATGAAATTAATATAAAAGTTTATCAAGACAGAATGTAATTTAACCCTCACTGTCCTTAGATGAAGACGTTACTGGAAAAAAATTGCTTTAAGGTGCCACTTGGTGTGTTTTGCAAAAATCGCCAGCATGGATCCTTTTTGTATCGTCTAGAAGTTGCAACGTTTCATTTATTGCACAACAGAACCAGTTTTTTAGCAAATAAAACTGCTCTAAATTTATACAAAAAAAAAAAAAAAAAAAAAATGTTTAAAAGCACAAAATCATTATAAAATGCAGTTTTGAAAATATTATACATCCAAATACATGAACCAAAACATTTTTTTTTTTTTTTTTTTTTTTTGTAGGCTGTTTGCTTCTGCAAAAGATAAAAAAAAATTTACAGTTATTATGTATGAATTACAAAAGGCATAAATTTTGGTAGCACTTTAATATAAAGATCTTTAATTCATCTGAATTTTTTACTATCAAACTTTGTGTAATCATCCACATTCAAAGCACAACTGTTGAAAATATTCATAACAAATGCATGAATACATAACAAATATATAAAATATCTCTACTCGTCAAAATTTGGCAGCTTAATAAAATTTAAAAGTGCAACTAAAATCCTCTTATAGCACACCAGCTGAGAACCACTGTTTTAAACCAACTCCTTTAATGAAGTGTGTTGATTTGTTGTTAAGCGTGTTGATTTTGTATAGAGTTGTTGCTTTATGACGGAATTTGACGCAGTCACTTTTTTAAATATAATTATATAGCAATCTTTGTATTATTCAATCAAAGAAAAATTATTTATTTTTAAACTTTTTCTTTCTTTTAGTCGCAACAGCTGTTATATTGAGAGAATTGAGGCGCTAAAACACTATATAGTATATATATATATATATTTTTTTTTTCTTTTACAAATGTAATTACTTTTAAGCATTCAATTTTCAATTTGTTTTGTACAGCAGTGGCACATTTTGATTGATTGGCATTAAAGTTAATATGCACTAATTTATGTCAAGGTGAATTTATATGCAATTCTGCACATTAGTTCCTGAGATCTATCCCTGAAATTACAGAAATTGCTGCATATACGCATCCCCTGTTGAGCGATTGGCACCAAAAGTTGATAGGCATAGGTATTAATTCATGTCAGGATGCAAATTCATATAAATTTAAATATCATTTTATGCAGTACTTCCTGATATAGAGTTGGAATAAAATTTTGTCATATACATCCAGATATAGACATTTTCTAAAAATGGTCAGATCTTGTTCTGTACCGAAGTCGGATCTTGTTCTGTAAGTCGAAAATTTTAACAAATCCAATGATTTCTTTTATTGAATAGAGAATAAAATGAAAACTTAAATATGTGATTCATTTATTCATTACTTTCTTCTATATTCAATAGCAGAAAACAATGGATTAGTAAACATTTTTTACTTCTGGTTTTTAATGGGTTTACACATTTTCAGAACCTCAGAACTTGACTTGACCATTTTTAGAAAATGTCTCTCGGTGTGTGTGTGAAAGAGAAAAAATTTGGCAAATGCATCTCAGGAACTACTGCCCAGAATTGCATATAAATTTATATGTCGATGCACCTTGAAATAAATTAGTATCTATCAGCTTTTGGTGGAAATTGCTTAAAGGGTGCCGCTGCTATTCATTGATTTCTGCAATTTCAGGGAAGGCTACATATCAGGAACTACTGAATAGAATTTCATATAAATTTATAAGGAAATGCCCACCTTGACACAAATGAGCATACGTCAACTTTTGGTGCCAATCACTCAACCAGGTGGTGCTTCTGTATAGCAATTTCCTTAATTTAAGGCTAAGCTATAGCTCATGTTCTATCTTATACTATTAAGTGAGCAATATTTGTACATATATATATGTATATTTCACTGTTCTCGAAAACGGTAGCTCGGACAGTCACATGATTTAACACAAAGGTGTCCTCCGAAGGGTCATTGTGCACATCAAAGTCAGATTTTCAAATTTTCGATTAGTTTTCTTTTAATTAATAAAAATATGAAAATAAAACTTCCCATTTCTATAATGACGCAGAATGGAGAAACTTAGGATAGATTTGATTGGTTTATTTGATTTTCATTGATTTGAGTGTATTTTACATTGAACTACAGCTACGTTGTGAGGAATTACAAGAAATTTGATTGGTTTATTTGATTTTCATTGATTTGAGTGTATTTCACATTGAACTACAGCTACGTTATGAGGAATTACAAGATTTGACTGGTTTATTTGATTTTCATTGATTTGAGTGTATTTTACATTGAACTAGAGCTACCTTATGAGGAATTACAAAAGATTTGATTGGTTTATTTGATTTTCATTGATTTGAGTATATTTTACGTTGAACTAGAGCTACATTATGAGGAAGTACGAGAGATCTGATTGGTTTATTTGATTTTCATTGATTTGAGTGTATTTTATATTGAACTAGAGCTACGTTATGAGGAATTACGAGAGACTTGATTGGTTAATTTCATTTTCATGGATTTGAGGAAGGGGTGTCCAGTGATGTTTTTTGGTTTTAACATGCATGACAGTGATTGCTGCGAAAACGAGTTTCGTTTGTTTTCAGATTCATGCACAGCGAGGTAGGGGTATCCAGTGATGTTTTTTGGTTTTAACATGCATGATAGTGATTGCTGCAGAACCGAGTTTTGTATGTTCTGAGATTCATGCACAGCGATGTAGGGCTTTCCAGTGATTTTTTTCATTTCATATGCGTGAAGCATACATACGTGCGTTATAGTGATTGCTACGAAAACGACTTATGTGCGTTCTCTGATTCGACCATTCATCGAATAGTGACTTTTACTGTACGAGTAACAGTTTCAACTGTTTCCAGAATATTCGAAGAATTAACATTTCTATTTGACTGTTTTCGACAATGTTCGTTTTAATAATACTTTTGTTGCACAGATTCGAGAAGTTCAAAAAATGTTTGATATTGTCAAGGAGATCTCATATTAAAACTGTGAAGAAAATAGTCGCCAATCGAAATATATTTATTTAAACGTTTCAATTATTCAATTAAAAAGAAATCCTTTTAATATACTGCCCAGCAAAGCCTGCTAGTTGCATATAATCAAACAAAACTTCATACATGAAAAGGCCATTATGAGACATTATGCTGATTAAATTGGATGCAAATTTACCAATAGGTGGCACTTCTATATTTCAACTTTCCCCATGAACTGGAAAGATATCATGTTCACAGAAAAAAATCACTTTCTTTGAACATTTAGTATAATACCTTTCTGAAATGAAAATCATCTGCATTCATAATTGTTCTTTTATGCCAATGCTTCTGTTTAATTTTAAATTTAACCTCCGATGGGGACGGTTGGTTAGGTGCATTTCAAATTTCAGCAGACATATTTTCCATATCCTCAAAAAGATAAAAAGTAGTGTCATTAATAGGTTGAATTTAAATAAGCTTACGTACTGTGCATGGGCCTGCACTGCCGAAGGTAATAGGACCTGAAGTGAGATTTTTTTTCTTCAATCAGAAATACTTTTTTTTATTTTTTCTGACTTATTTTTTATTTTTTATTTTTTCTCCAAAAAATATAAGTGATTTGGAGATTTTTATTCATCAACCTCGAAAAGTCCTTTCATATAAACTGGAGGGGATTGTTGACTGTTATACCAACTATGTGAAAAATACCAGAGCCGGAAATTGAACCTGGGCCCTCTGCTTAATAATATTCATTGGCAACGCCTTGCCAACGAATATTATTAGGCTGAGGGCCCGAGTTTGATTCCCGACTCTGGTATTTTTCACATAGCTGGTATGCCTTGACAACGAATATTATTAAGCGGAGCGCCCCAGTTTGATTCCTGCCTATGGTATTTTTCACATAGTTAGTATAAAATTCAACCATCCACTCCAGCTTATCTGAAATCAATTTTCAAGGTTGATGATTGAAATTTTCAAATTAAAATTTCGTGGTCTATTGGAGTTATGCCACGATTAATATTTTCACTTGACATAGCTGCTTTTGCTAATTTGGTGACCTTGCCAACGTGTATTATGTGAGAAATGCCGAGCTGGTTATCAGCCAGGATAGCTCAGTGGTACATCATCTGTATGTTAAGCGGAGAGCCCGAGTTTGATTCCCGGCTCTGGTATTTTTCATATATCAGTTGGTATAAAAATCAATCATTCACTCCAGTTTATCTATATATATAAAAGAGTAAACTCACTGATCACTGACTAAACACGGCTGTGGCGATCCTATGGGAGATAGTCACAATGTTTGGTGAGCAGGTTGATTTTAGAACCCTGACGCTCATTAAGACAGGATTTTGCAAAATACCTCCCCGTCCCTCTGGGGAGGGGGTCAGAAAGCAAAAACCACCTTTATAAGCATAACTCGGCTTCAAAATACTTTACGGTGAAGAAATTGCAGATGGGGAGACTAGACATGAATACAAAAAAAAATCATTTTCTGCGGTTTTGGAATTTTGGATTTTTAAAGGGGGGGAGGGGGTAAAAATGAGATTTTCGGAAGTACAGAAGGCAAAAACACCCTTATAGGCATAACTAGGCTATAAATTACTTCACTATGAAGAAATTGCAGATGGAGAGACTAAACTTGAATACAAAAAAAATCATTTTCTGCAATTTTGGATTTTTAAGGGGGGGAGAGGGGGTAAAAAGGATTTTCGGAGGCAAATTTAACAAATTAAGGATTTTTGCATAAAATTCTAGCAGTGATAGCTCAAAGATATTAAAAAAACGAGAAGCGTTTTCTTGAAGGTATTTGTAAAATAACTCAATTTTGATTTTTTCTGATTTTGGGAAGGTGTTACGAGGGGTATATATGACCCCCCCCTTTTAGCGCTAAATTCATCCGTGGAAATCTATAGGTGCTGAGGTCCCAAATTTCAGTGTGTGATTTATTTACGTGTGTCCAACATCCATTGTAACGGAATTTTGTGAAAGTCCCCCCTTTACCTCCCTGTGGTGGGGAATAAAAGAGTAAAACCACTGATTCACTGATTAAACACAGCCGTAGCGATTCTATGGGAGATAAGACTCGCAAATTTTGGTGAGCACGTTGGTTTTAGGACCCTGACGCCTATTAAGACAAGCTTTTGCGAAATATCCCCCTAGGGGCAGAAGGAAAACTCCCTTATAGCCATAATTCGGCTCCAAATTGCTTCACGGTGAAGAAATTGCAGAGAGAGAGACTAGACTCGAGTGCAAAAAAAACATTTACTGCAATTTTGGAGTTTTGGATTTTTAAGGGGGGTGGGGGAGTAAAAACGATTTTCAAAGGCAAATTTAGCAAAATAGGGATTTTCGAGTGAAACTCTACCAATAATAGCAGAAAGATACAGAAAATCGTCAAGAGTCTTCTTGAGAATATTTCCAAAAGCTGATTTTTGTTTTTTTGCGATTTTCGATTTTGGGGGGGGGGGGAGTTACGAGGGGGCAAATTTGTGTCCCCCTTTTAGTGCTAAATTCATCCGGAAAAATCTATGAGTTGAGGTCACAAATTTTAGTGTGTGGCTTACTTATGTGTCTCCAACACCCATTGTAATGGGATTTTGTGAAAGTCCCCCCTTTCCACCTTGGGGGTGGGGGGCAATAAACTTGTTTCCAAGTATAACTTTGCTTCAAATTATCTCAGCAAGATTAATTTGTATATTTGGTTGTTTATGCCTTCCCAACACATACAGTAAAGGGATTTCATGAAAATTCATCCTCCACCCCACCTTTTAAAGGTGGGGTGGGGGGTAAAAATACACTTATAGGAGTAACTGTGGTCCAAATTATCTCAGGATAGTAATTTTTTGATATGTCAATTGGTTATGCGTACTCAAGACACATACTGCAAAGAGATTTTGTAAAATTCCGTCCTCTCCCCTTGGGGGTGGTGCAAAAAGCAAGTTTCGAAGCATAACTTTGCTTCAAATTATCTCAGTAAGATTAATTTTTACATGTGGGTTGTTTATGCATTATAAAGGGATCTTACGAAAATTCCCCCCCCCCTGTCAAAGGTGGGGAGTGGGGCAAAAAATGCTTTTAAGAGTATCTCTACTCAAAATTATCTCAGAACAGCAATTTTTTGATATGTCGATTGGTTATGGGTACTCAAAACACACACTACAGTAGATTTTGCAAAATTCCACCTTATCCCCCTTGGGGGGTGGGGGTGGGCAAAATCATGTTTTCATGCACAACTCTGCTCCAAACTATCTTAGGTGTTCTTTTTCATCCGCACGGTAGCTTGCATGCTATCTTTCGCATTGTTACTTAACATTATATTGTTTATTATTCAATCGCAATGTTTTATCACAACTTATGTTTTCAACGCATAAATCTGTGTATTGTATGTTTAATATAGTTTTGGTTTGTGAATGAAAGAACGAGTATTTATTGTTATCTTCACATTATGTTACATAACATTAGGTGACTTTTAATGTGCGGGCTCGTTATGCGTTCCCAACACGCACTATAAGGGGATTTTATGAAATTTCTCTTTTCTCTCTTTTAAAGGCGGGGAGTGGGGGGGGGGGGCAAAATCACGTTTTAAAGAGCAACTCTGCTGCAAATTATCTCAGGAAAGCGATTTTTTGATAGGTTGATTGGTTATGTGCTCATTACACACAAACTACAAAGGGATTATTTGAAATTTCGTGCTATCACCCCCTTGAGGGTTGGGGGGGATTAAAAACATGTTTCCACACGTAACTCTGTTCCAAACTATCTGAGAATAGAAATTTTTGATGTGTGGACTGTTTATGTGTATACAACACACGCTACAAAGTGATTTTGTGAAACTTTACCCTATCTCCCCTTCAAATATTCTTAGAATCACGATTTTTTAATACGTGGGTTAGGTATGTATATGCAACATGCACTATAAAGGGATTTTGTGAAGTGTGGCAAGTGGCAAAACCACTATTGAAGGTATCGAGAACTTTAACTTAGATTTTGACTGATTTTATTATTATTAATGATATGGCATTTTGAGACTTCATTTCAATATAATGATCAGCGAAGCGGGCAAAGTCTGCTAATTTGAAATGTGATTCTTTAATTTTAGTAACTCATTAAATAACAGTGACCCGCTAGCAGGCGAAGCTAGCTGTCTCTTTAATAATTCATGATAAAATCAATACTATGATACTATATAGTACAGATATTCTTTTATGTTATTTTCTAGAAAAAAGCAGTATTTATTTTAAAATTTAGTAAATCAACCTTTCATTTTGAATACGTGTCGGAAAAAAACAGAAATGATGCTGAAAAGGTTAATAAAATCCCGTTCCACTTTAAAATAAACTTTAAGGCATAGAATAGTGTCTAGAAATCTCATACACTGCCCTATTTTTTTAAATATTGGGGGGATAGACACTCCCCCCTCAATCTATATTCCTGTTTCCCACTTATGAAGGTCATGGGGAGAAAAAAAAAAAGATGGTGAAAAGTTATTTAATCTTTTTAAGTCACCACTTTATTTTGTTTAATCATCATATACTGAGTGGATATTTCATGTATAGTAAGTATACTAAGATTTATTTTAAGAGCACAGATACGATACCTATACTCACCCACACCTAAATTTCTATTTTTTCTATATAAAGAAATTTTTTTAAAAAAATTACTCATTACTTAATGTATTTTTTAAAATTCCAATTTCACATTCAGAAAACTTAACATTAAATTAGTTCTTGTATCCTGAAAATTTTATTTCTAAAATAATTATTTTTAAACCAATAACTGCCAAAAATTGAACTAAGTGCGTTTTTAGCTCAATAAATAAAACAGTAACAATTTAAAAAATACATTAAGTTAAGAGTAATTTAATAAAGAAACTTTCCTATATAAAAAAAAAAAAACAGTGTTTAGCTGTTGGCAAGGGTAATTATTGCATCTAATTGAAGGTCAAGATTACAGTACCGGCCAAAAAAAATGTTTACACTTGAGCGGCAAAAAAAAAAAAAAAAACCTTACATGTCAGTTGCTGTTTCCGCCATAAAAATGTGTTGAACTCCAGTGATAACATGTGGTATTAGTCGATCACAGATGACCTTTCCTTATCCTGTCAACACTCAGTTCACCTCATGGACTTTTATATTAAGGCTATATGCTCTTTGCTCCCACCAGCCAGTATTTTGTTTATTTGTTAGAAATTTGATAACTTACATACATCAGTATTCCTATACCACACAATGGGTCGGATTAAGCTTAAAATGGAAGTGAAATCTCATGCCTTGACTCTGCCAGAGAAGGGAATCTCTGTGATTGATGTAGCCAGAGATCCGTGACTAAACGGCTGAAGTTAATAAAATGTAAAGATGAGATAACTTCCAATAATTCAGTTATATAAGGTTTTTTTTATTGCAATAAATTTAAATTGGTTGAATGTATTTTTTACCAAGAAAGCAAAACTTCTACAATAAGTGCTTTATTTTTAAATAATTACTTTACTTTATTTTAAATAAACTTTGAAATTTTTCTCTCTCTTTTTCTCCATGCATAAACACACAATAATAAATGAAAAAAATAATTCTTTTGAAATATAAGTGTTCAGACAAAAATAACTTTAATTCTATTAATCATATTTAGTAATCATCAGGCTCTAATTTCTTTCTGTGTGTGTATTTCTCGGAAAACAATCTCTCTAACAAATTTTAAAAATTAGGTCGAGGCAGAATTGTTTGGGAGGATTTCTTTTTTTTTTAATAATACATATATATATATATATATATTTTTTTTTCAAAGTGAAAAGAAAATAAATATTTACTTTATCTCTGCAAATAACTGTAAGTCATACACTCGTGAAAATGTGTATATTCTTACCACGCTTACTTAAAGTGCCAGCTGTCAACTAATATGCCCCAAAAATTTAAACATGTCAGTTTATGTTAAAGTGTGACTAAATATAAACTTTCATGAAAATTAGCACATTAAATCTTGATATAGAGCTCCCACAAAATTTTGGTAACACACACATAGAAATAAAGATATTTTTTAAAAGTGGTCACATGGTATTAAGAACTTCTCAAAATGAGTAAATCCATCAAAAACCTCAATTCAGAAATGTTTCTGAGTCCAGTACTTCCTTTTTATGAATATAGAAAAAAGTGAAAGTAAATTATTCTCTGCAGAAATCTTAGTACATTGCTGAAACTGCTGATAATGTTCTGTGAAAAACTTGTCTATCCAGGGTTCCCACTCAATTTCAAAAATAAAATTCCCTGACTTTTCCAGGTCTATTTTTAGAAAATTCCAGTCACAAAATTTCGTCCGAGACATAAAAAATAGCTTGCAGTATGAAACAGAACATAGCTCACGACATAAAAGACAACATAGTAACGTAACTTGCGATATAAATTGAATGCTTGTATCATTATTTTTCCAGGTTTTTGAGCAATATTTACAATTTTCCCCAACTTTTTTTCATAATTTCAAATTCCCTGACTTTTCCAGGTTTTCCCTGACCAGTGGGAACCCTGTCTATCTCTTTTTACAGTATCCATTATGCAAGAAGTTTTTTTTTTAACAATAACTGAAAAATAATTGATCAAAAAGAATCTTAAACCACGAATTTATTAAACGAAAATTCCTTTACAAAAATTAAGACATTTTAATGACTACCATATACATTCTATTAGAAAATTTAACTATGTAGATTTAACGTTTTGTAAACTGAATTAATTTTATTTAAATTATTATTATTACTTTTTTTTTTTAATCAAAGTAATGGTAATAATAACAATAATTGACTGTTTCTTTCTTTTTTTTAAATAAATATTTGCTTAAATTTTAAACTATATTTTAATTAAACCATATTCACATTTTATCAACACTATTCTAGTACTTGTTTCAGTTTAATATTTTCCACTTCAAAATAAAAATTTTAACAAACAGTTAAAGATAAACAGCTTCCGTGAAATATTTGAATAATATTATTCACAAATTTCTGCATATTCAAAACTTAACATTTTCGAAAAACAAAATCAATGATGATTTAAATATTTATTTCTTATTTTCAAAATTGTAAATAAATATTCTTAATTTTATTGATTATAGAAACCTGTTTAAACATTATTTTGTATTTAGTCAGATACCAAGTAGTAACTCTTTATGTATTAGTTAAAACATACTCTTGACAATTACATAATACACACAAATATGCACATTTATCAAGCTTTTAGCTTTCTCTAAATATCAACACATCAAATCATTGGTGAAGAATCTCGCCAAATACCATATTAAATATCGCCAAAACTTTCTACTTCCATTTAATAATAAAATCATTAATTTTTGTGTTAAAAATAGCACAAAATTTGGAAAAAAGAAAATATTTAACAAATGAGATGAATACAAATTAGTTATAACAATAATCATGGAGTATTTTTTAAATTTTTATCAATTTAAAAGACATGAAGCATGCTAGAAAAAAGAATCTGTCTATCACGTCAATTAATAAACTAAATAAAACAAATTAATAGTCAACATTATTCTGTCAAATATGCTTTCAGATATTGCAGTCAATCATTCTTAATGTATTTATGAAGAAATAAAATTCAATTTTATTTTAATATCTGGAGATAACGATGGTTTTTTCGACTCATTCAAAGACCTCAATGTTAAACCTATGGAGCTTCTTCCAAAATCGCCTCGGGCAGCTGATAGTCTGTCTTGACTAATGAACTTCTATCACAGAATTGAAGTTACTCTCCTTTATCTCTAGGCACCCTAAGACCTACCTTTATTTATATATTACTTTAGGGATGCAGAATATGTCCGAATGCCCAAATGAGGGGGAAATTTCGAGTGACTGGAGAAATTTACATTTTCTACTAAAAGAATATTGAAAGTCGAAAATAACAAATTGTTACTTTGTAATGCTTGTAATATAAACTAACAATAATATTTTTATATTACAGTGTATTCTTATTCTTTTAAATGCTTATTATATAGAATATATGGCTTTGTATTACAAAACACATTTTCATGTCATTGAAGGAAATTTAGATTATATTTTGGGAGAAATTTCCGAGGTCTGAACATTTTTTGTATCTGTGTATTTCTCAGTAACTGTTTCTTAATCAAACGTTTAAAATTAATAAAAACCATCAACGTCAACAAACACATTCTTTACAAATAGGCCATTTCAACAAGTTGTCAAAAACTGCCTATGAGGACTGTATTATTCAGTTTATTTTTTCTTTTTATTAACATTTTTTTAGTTTAAGCAATGGGCTCTTCCCAGTTTCGTCTGCTAAGTCATGTGATAGAGGAAAACGAATAATCGAATTCTGAGAATCGAATTCAATTAAATATTGTTCTTAAGAACAAAAATGTTAATATTTAATATAAAATAAAATAAAAGTAATATTGTGCATTTGTAAACAGTAGAATAGTTGTAATTGTAAATTTAAGAATTTTTAAAAGCACTTTATGTATTTATTTATTTTCAACTGTAAGAATCGATTTCTGAATGTTCCAGTGTAACTGTTACTTTAACTGATCTAGCAATAATTAATAGCTTGTTCTTGTGGAGTTTATGGATTATAATTTGAAATTTTTAAATGTTTTCATTTAATTTAATTGCATAAAGGTGTTACAGCAAGTTAATTAACTTAGTTACTGGTCTAAATGGATTTACGCAGTACGATATTGCACTGTCACTGATTTAAGTACTAAAAATCAGATTATTTAACATGTTCTTCATGAATATCAATAACAAATATAAACTAAATGATGATTGTAAATGTATACAGCAAACAAAAGATGATGAATAATGATATAAAATGGATTAAAAATGATGATGTATAAAAAAATAACACAGATTAAATACGATTGATCAAAAATAAGAATAGAAAATATGTTATTTCAGCAACAACTATAGATAAACAAGACTTCGTCTGCTATTTGTTTTTCCTCTATCATGTGACCTCTGACGTCAGGTGGGAAGAGCCCATTAGAAATGCTCCTAAACATTAAAATAATGCAAAAATAGCAGATGAAGGGAAGGGGGGATGTTAGGCAAGAGCATTTATCATTTTTTCTTTTATTTTGTAATTAAGATTCTACGTTTATATTTGTAGAAAATAATAAATAGCAGTACTACAAACAAACAGCATATATATCATATTAAATTAGGCCTAGCCAGACTCATGCATATTTTTTGAGCAGTTTCTTAATCTTATAATTAGTATTAGACAAACTGCAATTAAAAACAACAAAAAACTGTAATTAAAAACAACAAATAACAGTAATAATAAAATAAACAATACTGTTTGATGAAATAAGAAAATTTATTTTATCATTGTAAAAAGATCAGCCTAATAACTGAATAAAACATGTGGTTTAAAATGAAATAAACTTACACAGAAATATTCTTTCTTACCCAATGCTTTTTATTGCAGTATTTGAAACTTAATATTTCCTATTAATTATTAAAATTAAACTATATTAAATTATGTACATACATTCAAAACAGTAATGCACTAAAATAAATACCAACATAAAATGCATTTCATTTGTTTATAAACTAAGTTTAGAGTTGCCATAGAAGCAATAGTAAACTTATAAAATTGTTTAACCTAGCATAAGCATAGTACACTTAAACAAAATACTAAATTATATATATTATTGAAAGCAGAAGGTTGCTTACTATTTCAGGTTCCTTTTTTTTAATACATTATTAAACAAAACAAGAGTTACATATTAAGATAGTAATTATTAAATTTATAATAATCAGTAATTTAAATTGATAACTTACAGAGAGATAAATATTTCATTGAAATCAGTAGTGTGCAATAATCTGCAATGAAAATAAAGGTACTAGCAATAAAATATAGTAGAATGAAATTTCTAGCGTTCTTGTCAAAATATCAGTGTAGCACATTTTTAAAATGGGAAAAACTAACAAGATAAAGGATTAGTATCTTAAGTAATTATATTTATGCATGTGTTTTTATCTGTAAATACAAATTTTAAAATGGCACCTTAATACAACTTAATGATAACTAAGAAAACAATGTTAGTTGCCATTTGGCACCCAACTGATGAGAGCTTTGACTAGTCTTTTTATAATGGTACCACCACTCTCCTCTTATTTTAGTTGGTGATGCCAGCACTCCAATTTCATATTTGTGTTTATGTCTAGTCCAGTTCTATAGCAATGGTAAGCCCATTTTTGAGGTCGTTTTAATGTTTTAAGTAAATGTTCTGAAAATAGTCAATGATTTTTTTCCAATAAACACCAAAGCTGCTAATAAAGTCATTCATTTGCTTGTAAAAAGTTACATATTTGCTTGTAAAAGTTACAATTTCTGAAAAAATTGTATCTATCTGTTCTTTGATAGCTTCTTTACTGGCACTTTCTTTCACCTTTGAATTTACATTTAAGTTCCAGTTTCTCACCACATGGCATGCAGTGTTCAAAATTAGCTGTCGTAAGTCATCAAATGCAACTAAATTATTGCATTTGATGAATGTAAAATTATTTCTGGTCGTCTAATTTGATGCCTAGGTGTGTAACGCATGGTAAATGGACACAGGAAATAACCAATGGCGGATAAAACTGACCTGGGAGATTTCTCTCTAAAAACTCTTGCACCTGTTATTTGACAGTTTGGTAAAAAAAAATTATTGAATATAGGGATAGTTTCTTAAAATTTTAAGGTACTGCAAGTGTGAAATGGTGAACAAAGTATATTTTCGTATTTCTTTAACCCTTGCTTTCACAAGATCAAGGCATTACTGCAGAAAAATTGCTTTCAGGTGCCACTTGGCGCGTTTGGCGAAAATCACCAGCACCGCACCTTCATGTATGGTTTAGAAGTTGCAACATTCTACTGGTTACATTTGCTATCTCTGGTGAACTAATGCACTTTTTGAATGAGGCGGGCTTAACTAAATTTCAACTTCAAAATGACCGTATCTTGGGAAAGCTTTATCAAAAATGTCTTACTCCTAATGTCTAATAAAATATTTTGATTTATAGAAGATAGTTCGTATTTCAAAATCCAGATGAATCATGCATACATATAACCTATGTAACCAATACATTATATCTCTGTGCACATACTGATATAACGTATGAGAAAAATAAATATATATAAATTAAATTGTATTTAAAAAATTTTGATGCATAGGTTAGAAAATATTGTTTTACTCGGAATCAGTCTTGGTTAGTGATATTAAAATGAATTTCAGAAATTGCAACTGGAAATTTTAATTTGACGCCTAAAATATTTACAGCAGACATCATATGACACCTTCCCTTCCCAATTTTTATCACTGATGGCATGAGCGTATATTTACAGTTATCTTGAAACACAACTTACCACGCATTATAATATGCATCAGTTGTCATCAGAAATGAGAATGGTAGTTTTCATATCAGGAATAAGTTTTGTAATTGCAAAGAAAAATGGTATAAACGTTTCAATGGCAGCCCTTGTAGAAAAAAAGTGTCAACGGGCAATCCTTCATGATTTTCATCGTTTACCATTACCTTAGTTAGCTGAAACCTATATTGATTAAGCCAGTGAGTCGAATCTATCATTGTACATATATGTTGTATAATTCCAATAGTTCTTGTTGAACTTCCTTCATAATTCCTAAAAGGAATTCATTTTAATTAGTATTTGGAAAGTCTTGCAATAATTCTCCAACAGGTTTATAAATGAGGATTGGATCATACTTATTCTCATTTTGCATTTTTTTTTTTTTTTTTTTCACTAATAAATTGACTAAAGCAGTATTATCTTTATATAAAATTGACTTATCAAGATGGAAAGCACTTTTAATATTATGAAGGTCTTTCCACATTGTATAACTATCTCTTGGTAGGTGAGTGCTTCTCTTTATCCCCTGTAGTATTTTTGATATGGGTATACCAGCACTTAACGATGAGGCAAGATTTAATCTTTCCAACTTCTTTTTCATATACTACATGGACAGACTGGTAATTGACTTTTATTTCAGTAGCTTCGTTATGTTTCTGATGATACACTCATAAATGCTGGGCAAGTGTGTCCTATCTTTATACATCCCAATTTTTTCAAATGTCTATGTCTATTTTCTATAGGACTATATATTCCACTTCAAAGACAATCATAGTACATACATTTTATGTCACTTTTCTTTGACGAATTTCAGAAAATAAAAAAAGCTTGATAACTTATTCTCAATGCTATTTTTTTTTTTTTTCCAATCTAGAAAGCCAGATTTACAGTTCCGACATTTTCAGAATGAATATTCCTTAAATGAGAAGAGAAATGTTTTTCCTCAAACTGAAATTACGCGACATTTTTTGCAAATAATTGGATCACGCAAAAATTAGCGACATTATAATATAAATAATAACAGGATAATGAAACTAAATACGAGAAAACAATAAACACGTGTCCTTGTTCATTATTTATCTCCAAGGCTTCCGTAATCCGTATGCCGTAGAGAGAATCGTTCAAAAAATGATTCGTTCTCTGAAAGTCAGACCTATCCTCTTGCGCATGCGTTAAAAGACTGCCGTAAGCCCATTAAAGTTACGGCTGCCGTAGCTCTAACCACTTCGTTATAAAAAAACTCTAAATGCAAACATAGGCTATAAAAGTTAACAAAGACTTAAAATGTGAACAAAGATTATAAATGTAAACAAAGACAATAAATGTAAACAAACCTAAGTGTAATAGACCATAAATATAAAGGAAGACACTTAATGTATATAAAAACATTAAATGTAAACAAAGACTCTATATGTAATCAAAGACTAGAAACGAAAACAAACACTCTAAATGTAAACAATAACGAAAAATTTAATAAATATCCTAAATGTAAACAAACATTATAAATGAGATCAGACTGAAATGTAAACAAATGCTACAGATTTAAACAAAATCTCTATATGTAAACAGACTTAAAATTAAAAAAGACTATAACTGTAAAGAAAAACCTAAATTTAACAAGAATATAAATATTAACAAATACCTAAATATAAACAGACAATAAATGTAAAAAAATCCCTAAATATAAAGAAAGGCTGTAAATGTAAACAAACATTCTAAAATTAAACAATGGATATAAATTTAAATAAGCATCTAAATGTTAACAATGACTATAAGTTTAAACAAAAACCCTAAATCTAAACAAAGAACTAAATATAACTAAGGACCTAAATGTAAACAAACACTTAAGTGTAAACAAAAACTATTAGTGTTAACAAAGACCCTAAACGTAAACAAAGTATAAAAGTTTATTTATAGGCTATAAATATTAACAGACTATAAATATAAACAACGACAATAAATGTAAACAAAGAATTAAACATTGACAGACTATAAATGTAAACAAAGACCCTAAATGTAAACAAAGACCTAAATGTAAATAAACTCCTAAATGTAAATAAACACCTAAGTGTAAACAAAGACTACAAAAGTAAACAAAGACCCTAAATGTAAACAAATATGCTCATTGTAAATAAAGACTAAAATGTAAACAAAAGCTATAAATGCAAACAAAGACCTAAACGTTGACAAAGACAAGAACCTAACTGTAAACAAGAACCTAAATGTAAATAAGTTCATAATGTAAACAAACACCCACATCTAAACAAAAAATATAAATGTAAACATACTCCTATTATAAATGTAAACATAGGCTATAAATGTTAAGAAAGTACTTAAATGTAAACAAAGACACTAAATGTGAACAAAGATTATAAATGTAAACAAAGCTAATGAATTTAAAGAGACCTAAATGTAAACGAAGACCCTAAATATAAACGAAGACCCTAAATGTAAACAAAGACTATATATGTAATCAAAGACTATAAACGTAAACACTCTAAATGTAAATAGATACAAATGTAAACAAAGAACCTGAATGTAAACAAACATTATAAATGTGATCAGACTGAAATGTAAGCATTGTAGCCTTTGTTCAAATAAAAACCCTAAATGTAAACAAAGACCTAAATTTAAACAAAGATCCTAAATATTAACAAAGACTGTAAATGTAAATAAAGCTCCTAAATGTAGTCAAAGACTTTAAATTTAAACAACGAACTAAATGTAAAACAAAGATCCTAAATGTAAACAAAGAACTAAATGTAAAACAAAGATCCTAAATGTAAACAAAGATCTAAATGCAAAACAAAGATCCTAAATGTAAACAAAGAATCTAAATGTAAACAAAGACACGAAGTGTAACCAGAGTAAAAATATAAACAAAGGCTACATATGTAAAGAAAGACTACAAATATAAACAAAGAACCTAAATGTAAATAAAATTTATAAATGTAAACAAAGACTATAAATGTAAACAAAGACCTAAATATGCACAGACTATAAATGTAAACAAAAATATTATGTATACAAAGAATTTAAATGCAAATAAAGACATAATTAACCTTTTGAAAGGGGCTGTGACACTGTCACGCTTCACCGTAGGATTTCGTAAGAGCCCCTCTCAAAAGGTTAAAAACAAAGACTATAAATGTAATCAAAGACCCTTAATGTAAATAATGAATCAAAGACTAGAAACGTACACAAAAACTCTAAATGTAAACAATAGCTAAAAATGTAAACAAAGATCCCTGATCTGGATAGAAAATAAGACCTCTTGTTTGCTTCTGCTGCAGTTAGTCAAGCTGAAATCGTGCTTCCACCCTTGTAGTGCTCTTTAAAAGCGGAAGGCATTCTCCTCTAGCCTTAAACTCCGATACTTGAATTTTCAGGTATTTAAAACTGGTCTCCGAGTTTCCGAGGAGCATAATTATTAACAACATAAAGTATGTTGGTAAGGTCTCACAAAATTAAATACTTGCAAAATATATAAAAATATATAATTCAACGATTGAGGAAACTATAGAAATAGACATTTTTAAGAAATGGAAAACTGAAGATTAAGATGTATTCCAGCTAATATTTTGTTACCGTGTTATGCTGTATAAAATAATTTCTTATATGTTAATGGCTTTTTATTTTTTTTTTAAATTTGAATTAAATGCACTTTTCTCTTTTTTTTAATATATCCACAAAAATGTTTTTAATTTATTTTCTTTATACTTAGTAATAAAATTAATTTACTTTTAATATTGAATTTAAGGTCTACTACCAAAATCGTTAAATATTTGCAGAAATTAACAGAACTATTTAAAACAGATGGATTATTTTGTAACAGTAATGAGGTTTTATTTTTAAATTTTACGAAACAATAAAAATGCAGAATGAATTTTTAATTTACATTGTAAAAACAGGCAGTAGCTATTTTACTGAGATTCATATAATATAATCTTATTTTATTAAGTGAGCAATATTTGTATATTTCACTGTTCTCGAAAACGGTAGCTCGGACAGTCACCAGATTTAACACAAAGGTGCCCCCCGAAGGATCATTGTGCACATCTAAGTCAGAATTTCAAATTTCTGTTTAGTTTTCTTTAATTAATAAAAATATGAAAATAATAAGCTAATAATAGGAAAAAATTAGCCATTTAAATTTAATCCATAATTTAATTGTTGCAAAAAAAAAAAAAAAAAAAAAAAAAGTTTTTTTTTTTTTTTTCAACAGGAAAATAAATACATTTATCTAAACATGAACAATACTACACACTACTGATCGCAGAGCTTCCATATTTGGCATATAGGTACCTGGGACCCTGCAGATGTGCACCTCATCGAGATTTTTTCGAATTTAAACATTGGCTTTTATGTTTTATTTTTCATGAATTTATTCTTCGATTGTAATCGTCTGCGTATCTTAGCAACGGCTATATTATGCAATTTATTTTTTATTTAATACATTTATTTGAGGGCGAATCTTTTTTCTCTTTTTAATTTATTATATTTATTGAAAATAAAATGTTAATGCAGTAGAAAAAATTAAATATATTAAATTTAAAATTTAAAAACGTATTTATAACAGTTATGTTTATGTATAATTTCTGTAGTATAACAACAATTATTTTTCATTTGTTAATTTAATTTCTTTAAAAGTTTTTTTTTTCTAATCTATAGTATTTGTCAGGAAATAATGGTAGTATATAGTAGAAAGGATTAAACTGATTGGAATTTATTTGTTTTTTATGTATTTAATTTCTTCTAAAAGAAAATCTACTTTTTATTTTATTTCATTATATTGGTCGGAATCAAACTGTAATACAGTGTAAATAGCATCAGCAATAAAATACTTGGTTCAAAAACTAAAATATTTAATAGAATCTGAGATACAGTTATCTTTAAAATCGTAGTTCTTAAATAATGGCAGACCCACCTATCGTCAATAAATACCCATATTGAAATACATAGAAAAGAGATTTCTGCAGGCAGTGGGAACCTGCTCCCGATACAGTGCGGCCAGAGAAAGAGCTGCCGTAGTTAGCGAGTACCGGATGCGAGGTCTAAAGCGATTCTAATGTAATTATTTTAGTTTTTATTTATAATGTGATGTGAAAAATAAATAATGATCTAATTCTTTTGGAGATTCATTTAAATATAGTGGCCAGCAAAGCGGGCGTAGCCTGCTAGTATAATTTATGCGTGTATTAAAACATATAATATAATGGAAAATATAAAATGATAACATTTTATAGAATAATTTTTTATGATAGCTATATATATATATATAAATGTAATCCATTTTTAGAGAAAGCACAAACAAGTTCAAAGTTAAATATTTTTCATGAAATTAGATTTTAATAGAAAAATTGTTTTTATTATTATTATTAAAAAATGGAGATACTTTGAACAAAAACTATTTTTATTTCATTATCAAACAAAAGTTGATAAATAAAATAAAGATGGTTTTCATTTTCTATTATCAATACATTAAATTAAAAACAAAAAACAAAAATTAATATATCTACAGGCACCAAAAAACAAAATCTTTAATCTAATTTTTAATTCTTACCACACTAATAACTACACTGCATGACTAGAATTTCATAATGATAAAGATCATTTAAAAAATATGATGGCTTTATTAAATTTATTTCTAAGACATTTTAAAAATTTCTTTTGTAAAATTATTGCTTAACAGCAGTTTAACCTGTCATTTTCTAGGAAAAAGCCTTCAATTATTATCTTATCAAAGTGTTCATTGAGATGTAAAGCCATATCGAAATGGGTATAGTTTGAAAAGGAAATTCGATTGAAAATGTCATTTCCAAAAAGCAAATTCAGAAGGAAATCTTTTGAGTGTATTTGAACTTTTTAAAAATGATGTTAATTCTAGCACGCAAATAATTAACGTTATGTTAAATTACATTTTGTGCATTTGATTTTGTAATAATCAAATTTATATTGACAAAAGAAAAATTGCTTTTATAATTATAAAAAAAAATGTTTAAGTGAAAGAAAGTTTGCTTTAAACTAAGGAAATAAATAAATATATATATATTACTTCTACCAATTTTTAAAAGGCGTGGGAATTTCTCATCATAATTTTGTTATAGGGAACTTGCATATTTTTGAAAGTTTCCTTACTCGGTTACTTGACGTTTTTACTCGTTTTGAAGTGTTGTGAATTCAAAATTCTCGAAATTTATGTGGTGTACGTCCGTAGATTAGTCAGTTTGTTAGTTAGTCTGTTAGTACATTAGTTAAATTGAGAAAAAAAATACCACCCTTATCTAGAATGAATAAGTAGTCATTTTCTAAATCCCTAAACTAGAAATATAGATTTCTGAGCTATGCGTATAAGGCACGCCAGTAAGCTGAATAGACGGAATGGTCGAGAATTTCTAGTCTACACATTTCTAGATGGTGAAACAATATTCTGAATTCTTTGTACTGCTAGAAATTCTTGCTACATTCTCTAGAATTGGGTCATAAACCAAGATTATAGTCGCTAAAACACGCCTCTTGTGTTCGCATTTATTTGCAGAGATTTTTAAATAAGTTTGACCTCGATAATATAGACACACGATCTAGAGTTCTAATGGGAGTTTCTAAAACTCGCTTTCAAAGAGGACTAGAATTTATAAGGATAACATGGAACTATTTTTTCTAGAGCCACATTTTAGATTCTAGATGTCAGTTACAGAAATATTTATCAGTGTAGTTTTTTGATAGTTTGTACTTCTGTGTAGACATTATCTCATGAACTTTATAGGTGTAAAGAGTTCAGACTAGTTTTAAAATACCACTTATGATACTAAAATGAACCTTTTGATTTGCAACATTTTATTTTGAAAAATTCGCAAGTTATTTGAAATTTACGATTTTCTTAACATATAAGAATAGGACAAAGTTTCGCTTGAACCTGCATTAAAATAAATGTTTTAATCACAAAAATGTCAGACCAATATTAAAATATCATTCGTGAAGATGGCATGAACTCTTATAACATTCTACTTTAGAATCTTGATAAGTTAATTCATGTGTACAAGTAACTTCACATTGCAGAATAGGGCAAAATTTCTCATAAACGACTATTATGAAGAATATTTTCTTCGTAAAATTCTCAGGCTATTTTGTGCATGAACATCATTAACTATTCACATTCCATCATGAAAAATTTAAAAGTTATAATTTACAATTTTCTTAACGTGGTAGAATACTGTAATGCATAAACGTTCATTATCAGGAATATGTTTATTGTAAATGCATTAGACCACTTTAAAATTATTATTTATGATATTGGAATGAACATTTTTGGTTAGAATTATTCTAATTTAAAAACTCAGTAAGTTTTTTGAAATTAAATATGTTCTTAATATCACAGAATAGGACATTATTTTCCTTAATAATACATTATGGGAATTCCTGCATAGAAAATAGCATGAAGTTGCATGGAAACTAAAATAAAAGCTAAATGTAATATAATGATTCAACAAATTAGGATGACATAAATGTATTGAATCGATAGAAGGTTAGCCTACTAGGTGGGATGAGGCAATTCAGCCCACGACCGCGTCGAGTGGTCGGCAGAATTTTTATTCCTCTGAATATGAATATACTATGCTCCTTACAGAAATTATAATAACAAAGATAGGATGGGAAACTAAGTTGAGTACACTTTTGTCAGTTTGTTGTATTGAAGGCTTGCCATTTAATCATGGTTGCAATTATCAAATTTCATTACAAATACGAAAAATTTCTCTCTCAATAACAGCTGTTTCAGCTTTTCCTCTACTACTTCTAAACTCCTAAATCCTGCGTAAAAAAGAAAAAAAAATGCTTTATTTATTACTAAAATATTTGAACAGATTACAAAAAAAAAAAAAAAAAAAAAAAATATGGTAAAATATTCAAATATTCAAGTAATTTTCCGCATTATCTAAGCATAATGTGAACATTAAATAATTTTTTAATAAAAGTTCTTAAATTCACTTGCAAAACGATCATAAATGTAGTATATCAATCACGTTTTAACAGGTGATCCTAAAATTTTTTATTCAGTCAATTAATTATTTTATGGTGATTTCATCTTTATGTTATCATATCCCATACGTAATATATATATATATATATATTTAAATGTCCCCATTAATATTTTTATGCAAATAATCTGGTGTGGTTGTCACACGACTTTCTCTTACCCTGTAGATTTGGTGGTAAGGTAAAAAGAATTCAAACTAGGGTTAAAAATTTTTATTTCACAAATACTTCTGTGTGAGGGGATACTTTCCAACGTCAACCCCCATTTGTATACAGTACCTACATTTATATAGAATTCAAGAGTGTTATTAAATAAAAAAATATATTCTAAATTATCCAGACAACTTTCACTCTCACCATTCTTTGAAACGTATCAATCTTGATCAAACTATTGAAGTAATATTCATATAATTCCTTATATAAATTTTAAAATACCACGTTTAAGTTAACTGAATTTGTTTGTTTGTAAGTTACGCTGATAACAGACGTACACAAAAATAACCGTTACAAATTTGACAGTAATATTAAGAGAACTTCTAAATGCGTAATTATACAAAAACAGGAGCTGAAAATTTAAATTAAAAAAATACTTTCTTTACCGTTTGTGTATGAGGAATTATGTTTCATTCCTAAGCAGATTTCAATATCAGGGATATTTCTCTGATACCTTCATTCATAAAAAAAAATAAAAATAAATAAAAAATAAATAAATAAATAAAATTGTCATTGAATAAATCAAAATATGTTCGGTTTGGTTCGTTAACAACTTGTTTGTAGCTAATGAAGTATAACGGTTTGAAGAGTACATGATTCTTGTTAATTGTCTGATTGCAAGGTGTAAAAATACTTAAAAATTCAATAAGTATAACAGGTGTATTTTTCTGATACTTTAATTCAAAAGGAAAAAAAAATAATACAAAACTGTCGTTAAATAAATCTAAATATGTTCAATTTTGGTTTGTTGATAACTTGTCAGTAGCATACTAGTAATGTACGACGGTTGGAAAAGTACATGATTCTTGTTAACTGTCTGACTGCAAGGTTCAAAAATACTTGAAAATTCAATAAGTATATCAGGTGTATTTTTCTGATACTTCATTCAAAAGGAAAAACAAAATACGAAACTGTCATTAAATAAATCAATATATGGTTTGTTGACAACTTGTCTGTAGCATTTAAGTAATGTACGACGGTTTGAAAAGTGCGTGATTCTTGTTAATTGTCCGATTGCAAGATGCAAAAATGTTTAAAAATTCAACAAGTCTTCGTAAAAACGGAAATGTTTTCTCCACACTTCGAAAATGTACAACAAAATAACTATTTTTAAAACAATAATTACACTGTTCTGTAAAAAAAAAAAAAAAAAAAAAAATTCGAGATTTGATACCATTCTTACTTGTTCTTATGTAAAATGACTCCTGAATCCGATTATGACTCTCATTTTGCCCAGTCACTCACCGTTTTCTAGATACACCATCCCCTCCCTCAATTTCTTTCCCTGTTCAAAAGTTTTATAACCAATAATTTGATTTGAAGAATAAAAAATAATTAATTTAACACCTAAAAACAAACAAATATAAAGTTTAAAAAATAACATTAATAACAGATTAAAAAAAATAAGATATGTAATGCATAATTTGAGTGGCAAAATAAAAAAAAATTCCTTGTCGCAAATGTCCATGTGTTAGAATGTTCCAAATCTGTAGCCTTTCAGAAGATATTTAACGGTTAAAATAACCCTCTCCCTCCTAAAAATCAAATGTATAGCCATAAAATCATCGAAAAATGATAAAAATAGGTGGCCATTCCTAAAAAAATGGTGATTGATAAGGCAAATGGGCAACATATTCGGATTCAGGAGGTCATTTTACATAAGAATATGCTGAAATGATGTCAGAGGCAATTCTCATGCCGAGCAGTGTTACTCATCTCATTTTATTTGAATCTCATTTTATCCACATTTTTATACATGCTCAAAATAGCTTTTTTTTTTTTTTTTTTTTTTTTTTGTCTAAATAAATTTAAAAAGTGCAATGAATGTAGCAGAGTCGGTTTTCTGTACTTGATATTTCAATTTCTTTAACTTATATATACAATTTAATACAATAACCTGTATATACAAGCACACTATTTTAAATGGAAATTAACTTACTTGTAATTGCACTTAATTTCCGACAAGTAAACCCATAACCATGAACTTTTGTTAAATTACAGTTATTAATAAAGATTCAATATATTTGATATATGTTACTGATACATTAACAAAATTAATGAACAATAATCTTCCTTTTTTTTTTTTTTTTTTTTTTTTACTAACACAATTCTTGAGCATTACGTTTTTCTTTTGTGAACATTCATTTTTTTTTTAAATAGGGGAAGCCGGGGTAATAAGAGACAGGGGTTATAAGAGGCGCAGTCAAAAAACCCACCAAAAAATATACTTAGAGAACTTTTAAAATATGTAATATTAAGTATCATGTGTATTCTTTTCTACAATATACTTATTGAGAAGTTTATAACACATTTTGAATTCTTTTTATACGACGAAAAAAAACATTCACTTTGAACTTACCCTGAAAGTTCGTGACTTTTTCTAAATTTTTCTTTATTTTATTTTTGTAGGTAAAATGTTTGGGATTTATTAATGTGTAACCTTTTGACCAAGACTATGACTTTGATATACAATTTTTTAAAACATTGAAAGCGTTCTTTATTTACATGTTCTAGGCATGTTTCTTATTACCCCATTTTTATTTTTTGTGGGGGTAATAAGATACATGAGTCTCTTATTACCCCCACTGTTAATTACTGTGCCCCCCCCATTGTAGTTTCTGTTAATTGTGCCTGACTAGTTTACGAAGAGTTTACCAAGTGTTAGGCCCAGTCTAAGTTTACCAAGAGAACATTTTTTTTTTCACTTTAAATCAAAAAGCAGTTTTACTGATTTGGCTAGACCATATTTAGTTGTTATGATTATGTAAATTTATGTTTAGAATGTGTATAAGTTAGTATTTAGTCATTAAGACTTCATTACATAATAAATTAGTTCATTTATAATTACTAGAAAAATCTTTTATAACATTTTGTTCGCTTGTATACACTTCAAAAATACGTCTTTTTCGCCTACATTTTAGAAAATGGGTAAAATATTTTCTGCCCATTTAAGAAATTATATTCATGTTTTTGGTTAATCCCTAGGTTATGTTGATTATGTAGAACTATCATTAAGTACAATATTATATTATTTAGGACCTAATATTAAAATAAATGAATTTCACAAACACATTTATGACAGTTAATTTTCGAGAAAACATATTTTTTGGAGGGATGTAAATAATAAAAATTAAAAACTATTGGCTGATTCAGAATTGTTTCCAGATGTCTTTTATTATCCCACATGATTTTACATTGTTATATATGGACAGTTACAAGCCTGGTCTCTTATTACCCCACGGGGGGTTATTAGAGACAAGGATTTAATGAAAATTTAAAAAACAAAATTAACAAAAAAATTAAGTTCAAAAATCACCTAACAAAACACGAGGAGTCCATTTAATGAAATTAATACGAGACATTTATTTCAAGTTATTTAGATTAATAGTATAGATTTTATTATTATTTTTTGTCTCTTATTACCCCGGCTTCCCCTATTTCATTTTACACGACTGTCAAACATAAATTAAGAAATTTAGATTAAAAATCATAGATTACCATAGTATCTTTCATGGCAAAGAACATTGTAATTCACAGAAAACGTAAATTTGTAATAACCTTTATAAAAAGTAAATTTGAAATAAAAAGAATTTTGATTGTAATTATAGTTTTTAAAGAGATAAAGCTTACGTACCAATTAAAATTTATTGAACCTATTCTCTTTATCTGACACATTTTTCCAGGAAAGATTGTCTAGAATAAATCCTGCACAAAATCAAATGTTTCTTTAAAAGTTAAAAATCAATTACTTTCGATTAACGTTTTGGAGAATTTTATTTTTATACAATGGAGAAAGATTTTTTCCTGCCATTTTATATTACGAGGTTTTATAATATTTCACTTAATGTATTCCCTCTACGCTTAATTATTTTTTCGATAATTATCAAATTATCTTTCATTCCAAGGCAATCATTCATTATTCCCAAAAGGGACCGAATTTTTCTTTCAAAATAATTTAATTAAGATCATTAATGAACGTTTCGATTTGGGCTAAAAAGATTAAATTCAGAAATTTGAAATTCGATGCAAAATATTAATAAAGTATTTTTATTATTATTATTATTATTATTTGAAAGTAACAAGGAGAACTTTAATTCGTTCTATAAAGTTCGTACCGGCATGCATTCATTGTAGCAACAACTGCATCAACAAAAATTCTTTTGCAAAAACACTCTTTAATGATTTAACTTTATACCTATGTATTCGTATATTTTTGAGTAAGGGAAGTCTAACATAGTAAGCTTGTTTTATCTCCTAAGTTCTGATAAAGCTATAAACAAATAACCGTGTGGTGTCCGAAATCCAAAATTAATGTCCATCCTGAGACTGAAAGACTCTTCAGTTTGCCATATTCGGAGTTTCAGTCTCGATTCAAGTAAAGTAAAATACTTTTTAAGCGTAAGCCTCGTTCTGATGACCCGTAATGTGGAAAAAGAAAAAAAAAAAAACATAGAGCAACATCTCTAACTCTACCAAAACCCGGTCTATTTAGCAATAGCACGCAAAAAACGACTTTAAATAGACAAACTATTATTTTAATTGTCAATAGATGAAATGGTCACAAAATTTTACTTCTAGTTATTTACTAAATTTGTATTATATACTTTAGTTATGAGTATGAAATACTACTATATACTTTAGTTATGAGGTTCGTGGAAGATAGTTCTTGGTTCATAAATGGCAAAAAACTAAACCTCTTATCTACTGCATTATGAAACAAAGAAAAAATGTATTTGGAATATATTTTTTAGATACTTAAGAATAATTTATGAAGATAAATGCATACAAATAAGGCATATTACCTCATCATAGTCATTAATAAAGATTTAGTGGTACTTTTGTGTATTATTTGTAAATACAAATAAATAAATAAATAAAATGGCTACACGTAGCATCTAATGCGATATAGTAAGATTAAAGTGAGGTATATACGCTTTATTCTAATAAATAACTTTAACATTTCTTCAAATAATGTCGATTTTATACGCTTTATAATCTAATGTCACTTTTAAGTAGTATCAGTCGATGAAGGGTTAAGAAGCCTTTATATTAAAAAGGAACAATTCAGTAAAAGGAAAATATACAACTAGATAAAGAAGAGTTCCATAAATGTTAAGTGTTTATGTACAAGCTTTAGATAGCATACGTATTACCTGTTACACTACAACGTGTGCAACATGAGTCTTTAACAAGGGTATAAATGTGCATTGCAGAACGAAGACAGAACGAAGTATGAATTTCGAAAACAAAACTATCTTATGATTACTAGTTGTTTATTTTCCTTTTATGATAGTTTCAGCAGGCCACAGTGTAGGAAATCGCAAACAAGTGTATACGTCTTTTAAGCGTTCGGATTTAACATTTATGTTTACGAGGTGTTTTTTCGTATTAAATCGACGATTCTCTAAAACTTTGTATTTCAAAATTTTTCCTCTTATCTAGGAACGTTTTAGAGATAGGAACGTATCTGCACCATTTTCCATGAGTTGGCTATACAAACGGGTCGTACTATTCTCTAGTCGTACACAGATACCTTATTTACTGTACCTGGACACAAATTTATGATTATGAATGCAGTCATTCAGCAGTTAAATTGGGAATGAACGGTAGTGGGCGCCTTATATATCTACGTAAAATTTGTTTTTAAATTAACGTGATAAAATTCTTGTTTTATTTTTCAACTTTTGTGCATTTTTCGATTTTATCATAAGGTTTTGAAAATTAGGTTTTGGAATAACAAGGATTTGAAATAAAACAAGGGTAAAATGAGTGTTTTTAAAATAACAACACTCAACCTTTAGCATTCATTTTGTAGTACTGCTATAAAAAATAAAACTTTTTACTTCATCAGCAATTCACTATGGAAAAATATATTATGAAAATTATTCGATGAATATATTATGTTACATTGTTTCATATGTAGGCTATTTTTAGATATTTAAACCAATGGACTCTTCCCAGCGTCGTCTGCTCAATCATGTGATAAATGAAAACGAAGAATCGAATTAAATTAAATATTGTTCTAGAGAACTAAAGTGTTAATATTTAATATAAAAAAAATAAAAGTAATATTGTGTATTTGCAAACAGTAGAATAGTTGTATTTGTAAATTTAATAATTTTTAAAAAACACTTTATGTGTTTATTTATTTTGAACCTTAAGAATCGACTTTTGTATGTTCTAGTGTAACTGTTACATTAACTAATCTAGCAATAAATAATAGCTTCTTCTTGTGGAATGTTTATACATTATAATTTGAAATTTTAAGATGTTTTCATTTAATTTAATTGCATAAAGGTATTACAACAAGTTAATTAACTTAGTTACTGGTCTAAATGGATTTACGCGGTACGATGTTGCACTGTCAATGATTTAAGTACCAAAAATCAGATTATTTAACATGTTCTTCATGAACATCAATAACAAATATAAACTAAATGATGATTGTAAATGTATACAGCAAACAAAAGATGATGAATAATGATATAAAATGGATTAAAAATGATGATGTATAAAAAAATAACACAAATTATATACGATTGATTAAAAATAATAATAGAAAATATGTTATTTTAGCAATCACTATAGATATATAAGACTTCGTCTGCTATTTGTTTTTCATTTATCATATGACCTCTGACGTCAGGTGGGAAGAGCCTGTTGTGTAAGACTGTAGAAATTTTGACGCCGTGAGGAATAGCAAGAGAAATACAAATAAAAATATAGCTTTAACTTCACTAACAGAGTATATATATGTATATCAGTAAATTCTAAATATTTGTTTTACTAATATATAGATAGATAAATAGATAAATAGACATATAATTTGTAATAAGGTGAGATTTTCAATATGCCACACAATTTTGTGTTTAATTGCTAAAACATTTTAAATATAATATATTTTAAATAGTAGAAATTTGATTTGTAATGTCATTAAATATCATTTCTATTCAAGAAATAATTATTTCTAATAGTGTGCTTTCATCAGAATTTAATTTAGATGCTTTCATATTTTTATTTATCGAAAAGCTACCTAATGAATAAAAGTGACTGATATCCCGCATTTTATTCTTAAGAAGAATCTAGTCGTAGAAATTTCCTTTAAACATCAACTTCTTAGGTATTTATTATGTCGCGTACTAAATCCCCTATTCCCATTTGTTGTCATTAAGTATATCCAACTCCATTATGTACATTTTTATTTTTTATTTATTATTAGTATTTTTTAAATCCTTCATTTCAGTGTGATAAAAAAATTGTGTCTAAGATTTATGTTTAGCTTAAATGCTTTATATCAAAATGAAGAAACCTTTTTTTTTTTCCATTTCTTCTTCAAGATTTATGAGCTATGCAGTATGGGGGTTTCTATAAAAAAATTTTAGTAATATTTCCAAATTTTTTTGTTTCGCTTGCGCATACAGTGTTAAAGATGATATTGGTTTTAAATACATTTTTAAACATAGTTTTTGGTATAATTACACGATTTTAGGGTTTATCTGAAAGGGATAAAATTAGGTTTTAGTATTTGATTTTCGTGTCTATCCCTGTCTCTAAGCGTGTCTGTATATCTCTTATTATCGAAAGGTCAAATGTTGTTATCTGTATTGTATGGGGATATTACTTTAACATTTTTATTGATATTAGACAAACAATTCAAAATGACAATCCAAAATAATTCATATAAATCGGCAGTCGCCTTTCAAAGGCTACAGATGCTCTAGTCAAACAAATTAATGCAAATTTAAATTATTTTTAGTCATATTTGTTTAAAAAAAAAATAAAAACTATGTTTACCTTTCTGGTCAATTATTGCTTGAAATGCACTTTAATTCTAAAATGATTATTATTATTATTAATTTTAAGTCATATTATGTAACTTGTACGGGGGTGGGGTGGGGGCAAAAATAACAGTTTTGCTCTGAAAAATTAATTATCAAGTTTTTTAAAATTATCTCAGTCTCCTTCAAAATACTCTGAATTAAAAGTCAATGCACTTGTTCAAACTTCTTGAGAACTGTTTGAATCACCTCTTAAAATCCTGAACTTTGATATCAAGTAGTACCCGCTGTAAAATTCACCACATCATTCTCCACATCATAAAAACACTTCCCTTTCAGATATTTTTTCCCTTTCGGAAATAGAAAAATGTCACACATGGTTAGGTTTGGAGAATACAAAGTGTGAGGAACGATACCTACCACAAAGCCTAAATAAAATGAGCCGAAAATGAGCTCCCCTTCAATAGAAAATGAGCTCTAATCTTCAGCCCACTAACATGAGCTCCAACTCTCTTTTGTGTGCTCTGAAATTTCATTGATCGTGAAACGACAATCCACGTTCATTTTTGGAGGATTTTTTTCAATATTTCGTCGTTTCAAGATGATGCAAGGCAAACAGTTAAATTTATTATCAACAATCCTTTGCAGCAATTTTTCTTTCCTATACTAGTGTTATTCTGAAATTTATAGAAACCGTTAAATGATACATGTTAAACTTACCAAAACTTAGCAGTGTTCACAGCAGCCCCCTCCAACATCAATAAAATTTCTATGAGATATTTTCAAAGATTAAATGATTCAAACCTTCCAATTCATGAAATAATAATAATAATAATAATAATAAATGATTTTTGTTTTGTATGTAAAATATATAAAATTTTGTTGAAAATAGGATTTAATTTAGGATGACAGAACTTAAACTTTTTTAGTCTATTTTTCAATATAAAAGCATAACTGTGTAGTATTTCTTATCAACGGATGCTATAGTTATTTCTTAAAACTGCTATAAAATGATTTCTCGTAATTTCAATTTTAAATGTGTTTTTTAACTTGATTCAGCAGAGAAAACGGGATATATATATATAATTGGTATAGATATACAAAAAGCGTAAAACAAAAATAAGAATAAACTGATTATTTTACTTTAAAATATGAAGTTGCGTTAATTAGCAACTAATAATATATCTTTTTTTTTTTTTTTTTTAATTTCCTTTGTACAGCCAGTAACAAAAGTGTCCGAACACTAGCAAAAATATCTATGTAAAAAAAGTGCACTTCATACGGTTTTGTTAAATAAATCCTTATCGAATTATGTTCTTAGACTGACTAAGAACAGGATTCGACAAGGATTTATTTTGTATTTTTTTTTTTTTTTTTTACATAGGGATTTTTGCAAGTGTTCGGACAATTTTGTTACCGACTATGTATGTTTAATTTCAATTTTCATTTAATATTTTTTAACTTGTTGCTAAAAGAAAAAAAATTACTAAATGATCTATTTTGTGTAAAAACAAAAGTCCTGTAGTTCTATAAAGTTATTTTTGCTTGCTTCCTCTTCCTCGTATGAGAATGTTTTTTTTTTTTTTCTGCTATTGTACACTACGATATATTTTAAACGATACGACTTTTAATTCTGTCTTCTTACTATTAATAATAAGTGAAACACTTGCGACAAATTTCATGGTTACATATTAATATAAATATAAAAAAAAATATATATAAAATAGATAAAAATCGACATATATTTTAGTAGAAAATTTACAAACCACCTATCCCGTTTACTTTGAACTCTTTTTTTTTTTTTTTTTTTTTTTTTATTTAATTTTATATATCTAGTTATTATCAGAAGTATTAAATGATATATATATATAAATGTAAACAGTAAATTTAGTTTTTTTTTTTTTTTTTTTTTTTTTTTTTTTTTAAATAATAAATATATTAACGTTCCTACAATATATTTTATAAGAAATGTAAACGCCCTTGAGTTTCTTTTTTACGCCATGATAATAAAAAGTATTTTTCGCGTATACGATTTATAAGTAAAATATAATTTATTTTGCTTCAGAGAAAAGAGAGAAATACTTTCATAGAAACTATTGGTAGAAGAATTCTTTAATCGTAAATCAACTGGAAATGGTTATAGTTGGCGTGTTTTGTTCAACAATACTTTTTGATCTTCTGTATTTATTTTTAGCTATGTATATTTTTACTTTTTACTATGAGCCTGTAAACTTAGTATTTTTAGTATTAATACAAATCCGTGTTGCATATGTGATGTGACAAAATTATTTGTACAGCATATTTTATATATTTATTAAAATAAATAGATAAATAAATGTGTGTCTCAAATGTAAAAAGCAGAAAAAGTTTAAATAAGTTCGATTGATATATGGTATATATATATATATATAAAATTATTCATTAATATTTTTTTAATGGAAAGCAGAAAAATAAAAAAAATCCTTTCAGTATCTGTTATAGTTTTATATTGTTTAACCATATGCACGTAAAAAAAAAAAAAAAAAAAAAAAAAAAATACTTAAGCTAATTTTCATTTGATTACACATATTTATGCACATTCTTTATATTAAAAAATAGGAAAATAATTTTAATATTTAGTTATAAACTTATTATTGAAGTCAAGTATTTTGTTCTTTGTTTGCCGATTAAGATGATATATTTTAAGCGCAAATCATAAATTACTGTTAGTTCTGTATTTTCATATATTTACTTAGGTTTCAGTTGTGGCCAATAATATTTTATTTATAGAATACTTGCTCGGTTAAAATAAGTACAAACTCATAGTAAAATATGGTACTATATGTTAAAACTTTTGTGAAAGACAAAGACAAAATATATAAAACATTTAACAATCAATAATGCAAAATATGAATTAATTTTCCTTAAAATAAATTTAAATTAAATAACCAGGAAATGAAACTCGATAGCGGAATAAACACATAATATTCTGAAATAATATGTATCATATAAAATTGGTTACAAAACTTGTTCACAAGTAGAGCTATATGACACAGTCACAGTACATGCGTTTATAATTGAAAAATATTCCGAGCACATAGAGATCAGTCTTCAGATAGTGAAGCATTTATTTATTTTATTTTTTTAATTACAATCTCCATTTGAATGCAGCTTTCATATTCTGAATTTTAAAGCTTTGATTCATTCGTAAAAATGTAAAAATTGGCCTTAAATTTTATTTTATTTTATTTTAATTTTATTTCTGTTGAATGACAGAAATTTTTGTAAGCGTATGACAGAAGTAAAAGCAGAACTGCATACAGAAAGTACTCATACATTTGTTCAGTTCAAAAGAGTTAATACAACTTACAGTTAATACAAATTAAAATTAATTTAAGAAATTAATATTAATGCTATAGCACAATGTGATAGCGCTTCAAATGGCTAATGCATATAGCCACACAGATCAAACTTATAAGGCGAATCATTTTCATTTTTTGTGCGTATGATAAACAAATTACAAGGCTATAAAAGCGTTTTTAGTGACTGACATTTAACAAAATAAATTTTATAATGAATTATGAAAAATAAACAAACATTATAAATTGTTTAGTGTACTATCTCCTCGTACTAACATCAATACTGGACTTTGAAAATGTTCGAATTTTAACTAGAAAATATATATGTTATTGACACTACGTTGAATATAGTGGAAATGTATAATCATAGAGGTGTGATTTACGAGAACGCCACTGAAACATTCTAATAAAGTACGCGCCGTTCAGGGAGTGTACATCCCTGCTCTTTTTTCAGGATAATTTCAAAAATGAAAATTTTTCATCTTTTTTTGCTAGCACTTTGTTTTTATTGAATAATTTCTATCCTATTTTGTTAGAAAAACACGATAAAGATTTATGTATAAAAATAGTGGTAGCTAAAAAGGCAAAAATTTTTGTGTACTATAATTGTCTTGAAAAAATGTCGAGGTGTACGTGCCATGGCGTCGTTACATCAGAATATTATTTTCTAATCTGAACTATGAGTAATATATAAGCATTCTTTTACAGCTTAGATTTTAATGGTAGTATTAAAGAGGAGCTTAATAAAGGTTTTAAACGTTCACTATTACTTGTTTATGTTTTACAGGGGATCTTAAAGCTTTATATAGTCTTCTTTTATCAGAAATTATAGCTTAATTTTAAAAGTGGCATTCTGTTTTATTAAATTTATTAAACTACACAATGTTTATGAGCTTCCTGTAATAAAATTATTTTAATAGATATTTGAAAAAAAAAAAAATATATATATATATAGGAAATTTTGATAGTACATGAACGCATGGTGCAGTTTTCCATGCTGCTTCAGATTTTAATTTTTCTTTATCTTGTTCAATAATTTTCTGCTAATTTTTGTTTAAAGACGTACTAGTGCATTCGGGTTAAGGCTAATTGTCTGCAATAAGAACATGATCTAAAGGATGATGCCTTCCGGGAGAGTCTTTTTAAGTGGTCCTAGCATGTATTCACGCGAGATTCGTAGAAATCTACAGAAAACTCCGTATAGATAAGTTGACGAGCGCGATCTGGGATCGAACTCTGTTTCTATCTATATTTTAATGATCTATCTTTAGGGAGAGCTTTAAAACTAACGTAACGGCTGAAAAATATCATGTCAATAGTAAAATAGCAATAATAATAAAGAGAGAAAAAAAATCGGCTTAAAAATATTCTTATAACGTAAAATATAAGATTTTCTTTTTGTATTCTTAGTTTTATTTTGTCCTTTTCAGAACCTCTTACGCTTAAAAAAAATATTAGAGTTATTTTCTGAAGATATTGTGATGATTCATCTATGTTTTATTGGCCTAACAATTTTTTCACTCTTATTAGAGTCGAAAATGTCCTTTTTATCTATTTTGTATAACAGCCTTTACATGGAGAAATATTTTAATCTGTTTGAAATAATTAATCTTCACTATCTACCTAAACATGCGTCGAGACTTGTATTACATAAAATATAAGCTCATGATAATAACCACGAAAATTTAACATATATAGGATCTTGTGAAACAAATAGGATTAAGCATGCGTTAGGCTTGAAAATAAATTTACGAAAGATCTAATTAAAATATTTCGCACATATCAACCCGGTAGCAGGCGCAGAATGAGAAGTAACACAGTATATACAGTAGGTAACAAAAGTGTCCGAACGCTAGCAAAAATTCCCATCTAAAAAAGAAATACACTTAATACTGTTTTGATAAATAAATCCTCGTCGAATCCTTCTCTTATGGCCATATTCACCATTAACTTCAACTCCCGGTTCAAATCAAAAATTTGAAAAGTATCTAAAGGCAGGGTACAGCTCTCCAGAAAAATTTGGCTCGCTTTTTCTGCCATCTAGCGTCGAGGATTTCATATAATCTTTTATTGGTTTCTTTCACCTAAAAAGTCTGAAAATAACTAAACAGCAAGATGGCAGCAACAGCACGGCAACATTTTCTGAAAATTTGTACCCCGTCTTTATACGCTTTTCAGATTTTCATATTCAACCGGAAGTTGAAGTTATTGGTGAATAAGTCAGTCTAAGAACAACTAGTCAGTCTAAGAACAAGATTCGGCAAGGATTTATTTAGCAAAACTGTATTAAGCGTACTTTTATTTATATAGTAATTCTTGCTAGTGTACACTTTTGTTACTAATCTAGATGAAAATTGAAATTGATTTCTAATCTAGATGAAAATTGAAAAAAAAAGGACTTGTAAGTGCAGCGTGTAAAATATAAGTGTGATTCAAGTGGTTCAAAATGGTTGATTGTGATTGTTACTATACTTAGTGCATTTAATTAACGTATGAGGTACAGTTTCACCGGGATAAATTTATTAAAAAAAAAAAAAAAAACTCTAGTTTTGGATGCAGAAAGTGTGCATCCAGGCTATTTCATTGTTCAAAATTTCCTGTTTAGATTACTGTGTCCAGTAAAGTCATTATTAACTTTTTTTTCCTTCAGCAAAATATTCATTAAAAAATGACACACTAAAGTTAGAAACACTGCTGTGGTTTGGAGACTCAACCATATAATTTACAATTCATCTAATATATTGCCCTACCGCATGATACCTCAGAGGTTTTAGCATTTTTAAAAATCTATTTCGAAATTAAAGCCGTCGCTTTCAATTAAACCTCGTACATTGGAATGAACATGCCATTTTCGCATTACTCACCCAATCTTAACCTCCATGTCTAAATTTGTGTGTCTTGTTAAATATTAATGCTTCCCGAAATAATCTTAAAAGACTCGGCGATTATAAGAAGTTCATTTGCGAAGCGTGAATTTAATATTGTATCATGAATTTAATACAGTGGTGGCTATAATATTATAAGACACCTATCTTATTTGACAAATAGTGAAAGAAAAGATTCAGAGCTTAAAAATATTTTATCAAATACGTCAAAAATATAAATTTATTCTGTTATCACACGTAATTGTTTTACAGAAATGATATTTTTATAGAGTATTATTAAAAAAAAATTAAAAATACCATGGACAAAATTATAAGCCACCCTAACATTTTAATTTAAACACCTGCTTTTTTTCGAAAATAATGTGCAATATGCAAATTTTCTGCACACTGTTATGACATCAGAATTTAACTAAAGCAGATGATAACGGACTTCACGCATTTACAAACGTACCACGAAGTACAGAATTAAAAGAAAGTGAAATTCGCGAAATTTGAAGATTAAATGGAACTGGTGCTTCAATTAATAATATTTCAAAAGTTATTAAACGCTCTAGATGTGCAATTAGAAGTGTTTTGAAAAGAGGAATTAATGGATCGGTGATTCAAAGATCTGGACGTACTCCTTGTTCGTCCTCGAGAGACAGATGCCATGTGCTTTCGCTCGCTATATAGAATAAGATTACCATTACAGGCATTAAAAATGCTTTGAATCAGAATTGTTCAAGGAGAGACATACACAGGGTGTTGCACAATGCTTCCTATGTGAAATATAAAAAATTGAAGAAAAAACCACCGATTCTAAGCCGGCACAAAATGGAGCGCCTAAACTTCGCTAAACAAACTATGGCCTGGGTCTCCAAATGGTACTCTGTGTTATTTTCTGATGAAGAAAAGTTTAACCTGGATGGTCCTGACGGGTTTCAATATTATTGGCATGATTTACGGAAGTCTCTTCATGTACTAATGAGCCGCCAAATGGGTGGAGGCTCAGTAATGGTTTGGCCTGGTTTTTCGGCTCAAGGGAAAACGGATATTGTTTTTGTACACTTAAGATTAAATTCCGAAAAGTAAAAGAATCTTCTTAAAGATCAACTAGCCATATACGGTGAACTTCTTTGTGGCGAAAACTACACTTTCCAGCACGATAACGCACCGATTCATGCATCACGCGAAACAAAAAAGTGGCTTTCAGAGCAAAGTATCAATGTTCTCCCGTGGCCTTCTCGCTCCCTAGACTTAAATCCCATCGAAAACTTGCGGGGGATCTTAGCTCGTGCAGTTTACCGAAATGGGAGGCGGTTTATATTTGTCGAAGATCAGACCTAAAGAATGCTATAAAATGTGCTTGGGAAGAACTGTCTTGCGATATTTGTTAGAATTGATAGATTCGATGCCGAATCCCATCTTTCATGTTATAAAAAACAATGGAGGCTCCACCAAATATTGAATAACCATGTTAGAGGATTTTCTTTTAGACCATTAGTGTCTGCTAATTATATTGACCACTGTATTTGGAAAAAAACGGTTGGTGTCTTATAATTTTGTCCATCATGTTTTTAAGTTTTTTCATTAAACTGTATGAAAAAATCATTATTATAAAATAATTATATATGATAACAGAATAAATTTATGTATTTGACGTATTTGATAAAACATTTTTAAGCTCTGAGTCTTTTCTTTCACTATTTGTCAAATTAGATAGGTGTCTTATAATTATGTCCACCACTGTAGTATAATTTATTAGTATTACATTTAATAGTACCTTTATCATTCTAAAAATGTTTTTTTTTCCAATGGCGCGGCACTTGCGAGTATACATTGGCCTGAATGTCGGCGAATTGATGACAATTTGTGAAGGTGGCACCCAATGGGCGGTCATCGCTTCTTCTAACGAGGGCAACACATTAATGCCTTGTTCGGGATTAGAAACCAGGCCCAACCGTGTTGGAGTCAGGGACGTGGTTGGCGTCCGTCTGATCGGCTCATGCTAAAAATGTAGCCAAAAAGGCAAATGAATATACCGAGTCATAATTTATAAAAAGTAGCATAATTGCGCTTTCGGTATATCTGAAACTCTATACGGCATTTGCATTATTTATGATCCAGATAATTGTTCAGTTTCAGGGAAATTGTTGCATTAGCTCTGAAATTTCATCTCTCTTAAAATTTATGTAACGCCTATACACAGAGACAAAAATGTAAGTATCGACCATAAGAGTTTATGAAGTACTGAATGTCAAAAGTATTCATTAATGGAACATATTCTTGTAAAATATGCAGAAAATAAAATAAAAATACATTTTTTAAACTTTAATAGTGAATTTTAATAGTTATGAATATCAATATGAATAAACAAAATATTTGTTTTTTAAATGTTAAGTATAAATTATTTCCGTGATATTTATATGAGTCGCGTATATTTAATTATAAAGTACATACACATTTTACAGTATCTTGGGCAATACATAAATTTCGTTTTGTTTATGAATTCAATTCTTAAATTAAACTTACTAAGATTTTATACTTGTGTTACAGTAGAATAATTTCGCCTACTTCAAACATTATATATATATATATATATATATATTTTAAATTTTACATAAAAGACTTATCCAGAAAAAACGTGGAATCCTGTTTCCCGAGAGTCATTAAACTTGTTTTCAAAATATTCATTGCACATTTTTATCTATTTCTTTTTTCCGTACAAATTTCAATGTCTTACTACAGCAAAAAAATAAATAAATAAATAAATAAATAAAAATAAAAATAAAAAAAAATAAATAAATAATTTTTTTTTCTTCCTACTCCCAACAACATAATTAAAAAAAATACTTCTTAAAAACTAATTTCAGAGAAAAAGGTTTTTCATTTCAGTATTAATAAACTATGAAAGGAGATACATTTTTCTATAGAGAAAATATAATAACAACAACAACCAAACTTTTTATAGAGTGTTTTTTTTTTTTCTAGTTTTCTGTAGAGCTTTGTAAATTAATTTATAATAAAAAACTTATATATTATAACAAAAATGTTTTTAAGCTTACAAAAAGAGATGCAATTTTAATTATAAAAAAGAAATTTTTTTTTTTTTTAATAATATTTTACAAGCAACTGATTTTTTTAGGAAGATATGAATACATTTTTTACGATTTATTTATTTAGTCAGTAACGATATTGAAGCTCTTTTTTGTCCTTGGTGCTAATGGTGGACCTATTTTTCTCGTCTTATTTGTAGCTTACGCTCAAAATGGATTTATCAGGCTCGTGTTCACTAAGACTCATTTAACTCTGTCTTTATATATTTAGATCATGCAAGCACATTTTAGTCGTCGTCTCAGGCTTTGTGGACATAGGCATACAATTCCAGAAAGAATTTCCGGAATCTTAGAAAGTTTCATAAAGATATGCTTAAAAATAAATCATGATTAAGTGCATACAAAATTAACAGACTTACAAACACAGATAAATGTAAATCGATACCTTGATTTTAAATGAATAAAACGAAATATTGTGTTGATTAAGAGTTAAAGAGATATCCTCTGAAATATTAATTATTAAAAAAATAATTATACACAAATTTGAGAACTGTTTCTATATTAATTTTTTACACACACATTATCATGATTATCGGTCGTTCTATATAAATGTGGACTAGAGGTTAGTTTTGATATTTTTGCATAATCATTGTTAAACATCAAATTCCAGATAAATATATGTAGATTGTTAATTGAAAAATACTTTTGCTACAATAACACAATTACAGTTATTTAATCTCTACCGTTGGAAAAAAAAATCCTCCAATATGTATACACTGAGACAAAATTCTGTAACTGACATCTAGAATCTAAATTGTGGCTCTAGAAAAAATAGTTCCATGTCATCTTTATAAGTTCTTGTCCCCTTGAAAAGCGAGTTCTAGAAGCCCCTATTAGAATTCTTGAGCGTTTGCCTATATTCTCCAGGTAAAGTTATTTAAAAATCTCTGCAAATAAGTGAGACTACAAGAGGCGGGTTTCAGCAACTGTAATCTTGGTGTATAACCTAGTTCTAGAAAATCAAGCGAGAATTTCTCGCAATACAAAAGATTCAGAATATTCGGAATATTCAGAATATTGTTTCACCATCTAGAAATGTGTAAATAAGAAATTCTTAACCATTTCGTCTATTCAGTTTATTAGCGTGCCTTATGCGCATAGTTCGGAAATCTATATTTCTAGTTAAGGGATTTAGGAAATGGCCACTTATTCATTCTAGAGGAAGGCGGTATATACTTTTTCTCAGTGTATATATACCTGTATGAATAACTTTAAAATGCATTTAAATACATGCATGTAAGTGCCCCTTACTGATATTGCTCACAAGAACATGATACATGACGTAAAAATTAATCTATAGACATCGGGGAAAAAAAAGAAAAAGTCTACCTCAGTCGCTTTTAAATTACAGGATTTTATATATTATAAGCCTTTGATGCTTCTGGAAAGTTAGAAATCTCAAATTTAGATGACATATCACGACTTCATACGTTTTATATTAGTTTTCATTTTTTAAAAGTGTAATCTTGAAAACACTAGGAAGAGGAGGTATAATATATATAATTCTATTGTTATGAGCATATTACTATACATTGACAAAAAGTTCTGTAACTGACATCTAGAATCTAAATTGTGGCTCTAGAAAAAATAGTTCCATGTCATTCTTATAAATTCTAGTCCCCTTTGAAAGCGAGTTCTAGAAGCCTCTATTATAATTCTAGAGAGTTTGCCTATATTATCGAGTACAAAGTTATTTAAAAATCTCGGTAAATAAATGCGATTACAAGAAGCGGGTTTCAGCAACTATAATCTTGGTTACCATCTATAAATGGGTAGACTACAAATTCTCGATCGTTTCGTCTATTCAGTTTATTGGCGTGCCTTATGCGCAAAGCTCAGTAATCTATATTTCTAGTTTAGGGATTTAGAAAATGTCAACTTATTCATTCTAGATGAAGGCGGTATATATTTTTTTTTTCGCGGTGTACGGAGCAGAGGGATGGAGAATTACGGAGACAGGGAAAAAGAAATTAGCGGCAGTGGAAATTGAAATGGATGCCCTAGGAAGATCATGCAAGATATCAAAGATAGAAAGAATAAGAAATGAAAGAATTAAAGAAATTATGCAAATAAAGTAAACAGTTTCAGATGATCTTAAAAAAAAAAAAAAAAAACCTACTCTGGTATGGTCATATTAAAAGAATGAGCGATGAAAGATTACCTAAAATCACTTTTAACGATAAAGCAAATCAAAGAAATCAAGCAAGGAAGACCAAGAAAGAGCCGGATGGATGATATAAAAAAAAGCGATGAGAGGTGGGGGTCTGGAGGGGGAATGGACCTTGGACCGAAAGCTCTGGAGCAGACTTCTTGTGGATTCTGTCAAAAGGCGACCCTTGACCGAGTTTATATATATATTGAAAACCTTTTCAAACATTGAATAAGATGAAACAGAAAAAAACACACACACACATATATATATATATATAGACAAAAAACACAATTTTGGTCACATATGTCACATAGCAATGTTTTGTAGTGTTAATAACTGAAATTTATTTATTTTATTTACTTTTTGCTTAACTGGATATGTTGTTACTCTGAAAAAGCAATCAAGTGTTTATCGTAGTAAAATTGACAGTATAATTTAAGCAAAATAGATAATAAAGAAAACGTCATGCCCATCACAAAATTGCAAAAGTTAATTCCAGAAAATTAAATAATAGAAACTTTTCGTAATCGTTGTACAATAGCAGAAGGAAAAATTGGAATAAAGTTATGAATTAAAAATATAAACTTCAAAAAATACACATGTCTAACATATGTAGGAACCTATCTAATTTTTAAGAGTAAACTAAAAGATTTTTATTTTAAAACGTGAAAAATATATAACCGACATTTTTTTAAATCTTAAAAATATAAATCTAATTCCTTTTGAAAACTAAAAATTAGAACAATATTTGATTATCTGAAGAGAAAAAAATATCTTTTTATTATAGTTTTTTAGCTGCGGAAGTCATGTTGTTCGTATGAAGTATGGTGCGCAAGCAGAGAAGTAATTTATACACGGTTTGAATAAATATTTCAACTTAGTTTAAATGTTTAAAGCTCTGAAATAATATAACTATCAACTCTTCAAACTAAATTATTATGACCTTCCAATTTTTTTTTTTTTTTTTTTATATAAAATCTTTTTTATAAAGTGTACGATTTCAACAATTGGATGCACTTCCAGACAACTGAATGATACTCCATTCCAATTCCTAAACTCAGCAATACATGGTGGTACCAGACATATCCCTTTCATGTATCATGTATCTCATTTCCTGGTTATTTTACGGGTGTATCTATTTTACTTTAAAGGAAGAAGGGAACGATGAAAATTATCAAAATCGATGCTATAAAAAATATTAAGATAATTGATATAAAATGTATGAATCTATATAATTATTTTTAAATAATATCATACTACAGTTTTACAAGTTTTATTTAAAATATCTTACAAAATTTTAAACTTTAAAATTATTTTCTAGGGTTCTAATTTTCGGAAATAATTAGTTAATTATAACGGTCTATTCTTTTTAACAATTTGTATGAATGTTAATAAATATATTTGTCACAAAATTAGGCACTCAATTTTAAATCAAGAAATTATTACCTTAATTACGGACTCTAAATTTTAGAAATACTCACAAAAATTAATGAAAAGTTCAAAATTTGGACTTTTTTGTTTGTAATTGATGTTATAATTAAGATATTAAAAATATTGAATGCGCATATATCTCCAATTACGCACAAGAAACGCATACTAAAATAATTGGAAAATTAAAATAATTTAGGATTTGCATGGAGCATTTTCAAATCGGGCATTATTTTGTATTATTTTTTTCATAAAATAAGTCTTTTGGTCTTTAAAATTACTTTTTACACTACAAACTACTTTATTACTTTTTACTTTTTACTTTATTACATTCTATATTAATTTTTACTCTATTGCTATATCTGCATAGAAGTAATAAATTTCTTTGTAGTACATGATTTAAGAATCAATATATACACTCATGGACAAAAAAATTAGCGCACCAAGAAGGAGTCGTCAAAATGAAAGGAAATTTTACATACGTAATGACTACTTTGATATAAGTAAATGATTAGAAAATCAAAGAAAAAGGATAATTTATTTCAGAGAAAAAGGCAAAAGAACGGAGGATTTAATATCCTGTTGGACCCCCTCTAGCGCGAATGCACGATGCGATACGATCGGGCATTGAGGCATACAAGTTGTGTATGATGTCTTGAGACATTTCATTCCATATTTGCTGTAACCTTGACTCTAGTTCGTTCAAACTCGTGGGATGCCCAACTCGCCGTCCCAAATGATCCCAGATATGCTCGATTGGAGACAAATCTGGGGTTCGGGTAGGCCAAGGAAGGGTAGTAACAGTGCGGAGACAGTCTTGTGACAGCCTTGCCGTGTGAGGCCGAACATTGTCTTGTTGAAAAATGGCTCCTGGGAGCCGTTGCATGAGTGGCAACACATGTGGTTGCAGGATGTTATGGACATACTGCTGGGCTGTCATGGTGCCATGGATCAATACTAGGGGTGACCGTGTATTGTAGGCAATGGCACCCCATACCATCACACCAGCTGTAGATGCAGTGTGCAACTGTAAAGAAAAGGCAGAATTGAGGTATTCCCCCCGTTGCCTCTACACACATACATGTTAGTCATCCCTGCCCAAATTGAATCTGTATTCGTCGCTAAGCACGACGTGGTTCCACTCGGTTGCTATCCAACCCTGTCGAGTGTGACACCACTCCAAACGGAGCAGAGGGGGTGGGTATTATTGGCGGCACATGCAATGGACGCCGCGATACCAAATGTCCTTCAGCCAGGCGCCTTCGTATGGTTCAAGAGGACATAGGGGCCCTTAGTGAAGGTGCTACCTCTGCCTGGATGACGGCCGATGAAGCAGTTGGCTGTACGCGTGCATTTCTTACGATGTGGCGGTCTTCTCGACGACTGGTCTGTCGAGGGCGTCCTGAGCTTGGTCTTCGTGTACATGGCATCTCTCGGGTCCACTGGTTTCAACACCTCCTCACAACACAATCAGAGCGGCCTAATTGACGAGCTACTCGCCTAGCTGATCACACAGCTTCCATCATGCCGATGATTCTCCCCCTCTCAAACTGCGACAGCTGCTCATATTGTCTTCGAAAACAACGTAATGGCATGTCTACCTCAGCTCTTCCTTTGTAAACGTGTCAGCACACTCAAATAAGCTTTGGTTACCTTTTTTATACTCCACAGAGAACGACAATAAACGCCCTCTACCGGCTATACGTAATGTGCAATCACGCTGCATTTCTAATCATTTGCATATCTCTCTGGCATGTACATTCATGCCAAGTTTCGTTACGATCCCGCAATTATTTCTTGGTGCGCTAATTTTTTTGTCCATGAGTGTATATATATATATATATATATAATTTTAACATCCCTTGTCCCCTTAACCCTTTCACTACCATTGGGACAACTATTGTGTCCTGAGGGCAATTTTAAATATAATATGGAGCTATTTGCTGAATTTTTTTTTCTCTTCTAGACCTGTAACCATCATGTATAGTTAGCTAGAATTTTCAGCTGAGGAAATTCAATAAATTATAAATAAATTATAGAATGAACACATTCAAATAATGTATTTATAACTTATTTTATTTTTTCTCAGAAAAATATATTGGTAGTTAAAGGGTTATGTCGAAACTATTCATTTAAACCCTGTCTAAGGACGATAGCCTTCAGCTAATTAAAGTTTGTTTTGTTATGTAATTAGAATTTTCATTTTCTTAAAAGAAGTGATTGCTATATACGACTTCTATTCAATGTACGAAACGTCAACGTTCTTTACTCATAATTTGTCATTCGTGTAACGCTTCTATGGGATGTCGTCATTCGACTCAAGCAAAATTTAACTAATAATATTTTTGGCAAAAACCAATGTCTCTGTTTCATTTTAATACATATTAACAATACCCAGGGACCGATTTACTCACCTGGAGGCCTAGGGAACTCATGTTCAATGGGCCCCTTTTTCTCGTACTTGAATATTACAACAAACAAAACAAACCGTTTATTTCCGATTCAACCGTCTAAAAATTCACTTCATTTTCCCTTATGTTGGTAAGAGTAAGGCTAAACAAGAACTGTCTCTTGTCTATCGGATCGAAGTACGTCGCCCCTGTGTATCTGCATTGCGGCGTGCCTCGGATTTAGTTAGCCTTAGTAAAAATTTGAAATGCAAGTATCGATAGAATGCAGTTGTATTTGAGTTTAGCGAAAAATATTGCAATTTTTTCAATGAGTTGATAGTTTCCTCGAAAGATCATATCGCCGATTTATAAAACAATGGTGTTATTCTTTCATCCATTGATGAAAAACAAAAAACAACTATCATTATAGCAAAATTTGGAAATTTTTCATTTGAACTATTTTTTAAAATGTATGATGGAATTTCTTGGGGGCCCCCTCACTGTGAGGGCCCAGGGCACGTGCCCCGAATGCACTGTATTTAGTCTGGCACTGACAATACCTGTTTTTATAATCTTCAAGATTCATACATCTAGATAGCGTGTCAAATGTGATTGTTTACAAAAAATTTTCATCCCATTTCTCACACAGCCACTTACGTCCATAAGAAATCTATAAACATGCATAAAATTTAAAAAATGATCCATTAAACTTCTATAAAAATCCTACAGATAACCATTCGCACGACAATGCCATTTTTTAAAAATCCTTTAGATATCTGTTACATATCCAACAAATCTCCAAATATCCAATAATTGTACCTATTAGACTTAATAGATACTGAAAATATCTAAATCTTGTTTTGATCTAACATTTTGCATCTATTAGACATCGAAAAAGTCACTTCTAAATATCACCTATATTTAAATATCTATTAGATATTTATAATTAGTACATGATATCCAGGACTTTTAATGGATATTTTTTAGATATTTTGTACCTTTTATGGATCATTGGATGTAATTTAGATGTATAATGGATATCAGTGGCAGCTTGGGTTATAAATCCCGAATGGGATGACACTTGGTCCCTGAAGTGACATTAGAATCAATGGGTTAACGAGTAATAATCATTAAATTAAAAAATCTAAAACACATTTTTCTGGAATTTGTCTTTAAACGTTTTCAAATTCAAATGGATTATTGAGTACGATTAAAAAAAGAAGAAAAAAACTGTATGATTCATTATCTACACTGAAAAAAAAATATACCGCCTTCATCTAGAATGAATAAATGGTCATTTTCTAAATCCTTAAAATAGAAATATAGATCTCCGAGCTATGCGCATAAGGCACGCCAATAAACGGAATAGAAGAAATGGTCGAGAATGTCTAATATACACATTTCTAGATGGTGAAACAATATTCTGAATCTTTTGTTTTACGAGGAATTCTCACTTGATTTTCTAGAATTGGGTCATAAACCAAGATTATAGCTGCTGAAACTCGCCTCTTGTATTCACATTTATTTGGGGATATTTTCAAATAGGTTTGTCTTCGATAGTATAGGCAAACGCTCAAGAATTCTAATAGAGGTCTCTAGAATTCGCTTTCGAAGGGGACTAGAAAATTGCTTTTTAAGAAATTATAAGGATGACATGGAACTATTTTTTCTAGAGCCACAATTTTCAGTTACAGAATTTTTTCTCAGTGTATTGGTGTGCCTTATACTCATAGCTCGGAAATCTATATTTCTAGTTTAGGAATTTAGAAAAGGATCACCTATTCGTTCTAGAAGAAAGCGGTATATTTTTTTTCTCAGTGTAGTACTTTTGTAAATAGCAGTTTTTAAGATGTCACACATTTGACATTTTATTCCCGGATTTATTTCAATGTTCTTTAAAAAGACAATTTATTTTAAAAATAGATCTCAATTATTTATTTCAAATACATCAAGTATATTAACAATAATCTCAGTGTTTAATAAAGTTTATTCTGAGGCACGAAATTACAATTTTGATCTTCCAGAAAAGTAATAGCTCCTCCTGTTTTGGTACATAAGAAGTTGAAATGTAGCGTTATTTATTCGAGTTTTAATTTTTTTACTATTTTAATTTTTTTTTTTCTTAGCAATCGAAAAGTATTTAAAACGTATTTAATTTTTATTCTTATAATTTTAATATCAATTTATTTCAGTGACAGGAGGTTACGTTAGAGATTAACGGGATCCCATTTCACTTTGAAATTATTCGGTTTTAGTACAAGGAAGGTGGATTAAACATTTGAAAATCTGAACAATATATTTAAATTCTTTTTAAGGTAGGGTAGACCGGAGCACGTTTACGCATGGGGAAAGTTTACGCAGTGCACTTTTTCCGAAACGAGTTATAACTGGCGCGCCACCAGTCATGACAGATTAATGCTGCTCCCTAGAGGGTATTCTCACAAGTTTTTGAGCGTCAGTCGAGCTTCGGTCTAGCATGCGGAAAGGATAACCTGTTTTCTGTCAAGTTGAGTAAATTTTGTGTTAAACTTATTGAAACTTATTGTGAACTAATAATACTTAGTTAAGGATAAACAAATATATGAACATTAGTAGAATTTTATCCTTTTTTGAGAACTGTATTTGTATAAACAGTAATGTTATTAACTTTCGTTGCACGTTAAAAATAAATCCAAACATGGCAACGGAACACGTTTACACATTGACATCGGGGCAACTTTAAGCACTTTTTTACTGCGTAAACGTGCCCCTGAAGCTTTTTTCCTAGTCAACTTTAAGGAACACTTTTTGAGAGATGGCCCAGTAGGCAGTGCTGGAGATGCTAACCCATCGGGATGAATGATGGAACACAACTTTTTAAAATTCGCTAAGAATTTTGTGGCCCATGTCAGGTGTTCCACCTCAAAACCATGCCTCCTGCTTTTAAATAATCACGAGTTCCACTTGTCAGCGGATTTATTGGATTATTTTAAGGACAATGGAGTGACGCTAATATCATTCCCGCCCCACTGCTGTCATAAACTGCAGCCTCTTGACTGCAGTGTTTTTGGGCCACTTAAAAAATACATTAACACTGCATGCGATACATGGATGGCTAGTAACAAACGCCTAATGACAATTCATGGCATTCCTTCAATTTTGGCATTAATCTTACACCAAGCAATTACACCAGCAAACATAATGGCTGGATTTAAAGTAACAGGGATTCAACCGCTAAATCCACTGATATTTTCTGAGGCTAATTTCATGCCATCGTACGTGACTGACAGACCAGAACAAACATCGCCCTCTACTAATAGGCCTACTAACGCCTCTGGCAGTCCAGCAGAAGTCTCTGAGACTTATATGCCTATCGATTCTCCAAGTATTTCTCCCAGTAAGCCTTCCACTTCGTCACATCCGGACTAACCAACACCTGAACAGATGAGACCATTTGAAAAGGCAGGACAAAGGCTTGGCACCAAGAAAGTGAAGAAAAAGAGGAATTTCGCAATCCTAACTGATTCTCTGGTTAAAGAAGCCCTGAGACAAGAGCAGTTAGAAGCGAAAAAGAAAAAAATGATGGCACAACAAAATAAAAAGAAGAAATTACGTAAAAATTTACTAGTTTCTATGGAAGCAGAACAAGAAGACAGCAAAGGAAAAAGTATGAAACCAAAAACTGCAAAAGGGAAAAAAATGGAACACTCTGGAAAAAAGAAAATTGTGAATGATTCTGATGACGAACATGAAAACTGCGTGTGTATTTATTGTTTGAAATTATGCAACCAATCCAAAAAAAGACAAGACTGGGTTCAATGTCTTAGATGCGAAAGGTGATTCTTTGACAAGTGTGCAAAAGGTAATACTTTATTTTTTTGTTTGTAAAAGCTGTAACATTGATGATGAAGATGACTAAATAGTTTCTGTTTTTAATTAGCAATAAGCCCTATGATTTCAGTGTAGCCTATAAAAAGTTCTTTAATTAATTCTCTTTATTTATTTTTTTTTAAACAGTGTTTTAAATTATAAATAAAACGTTTCAACTTGATTAAATATTTATTTCACTTACTTTTTGGTATCACTTATAATATGCGTAAATGTGCCCCACTTGATGCTTACACAACAGACTTGAACCTAAAAAAAATTTTTTTACGGTTAAAAACATAAATATGGCAACAACATTAATTTTGACTTTATGAACTGCTTTATAAAACCACAATGTTTAAAATTTCTAAATTACAACATAAAAATTAGAAAATTTATTGAAAAAAATCCGCGTAAACGTGCCCCGGTCTCCCCTACTTATATACGTAATGAGGGAAAATTGATCACACTATTTTCAATCTTCCTTTATTTTTTTCTTTAAAGAATATATCTCAATCATTCTTTCTGACAAAGAAAAATTTACTCCAAATTTCATTATCAAAATAATATTAAAGTGCATTAAGAGGCCTCTCCACTTATCGTCCCGAGAAGCAAGAGCCAATGTTATTCTTTGGAGAGTTTTGCCACTTTATAACTTATTAACTAATATATATTTTTCAATTCTGTTTTCACATTCAGAAACTTCACAACTATTAAACAATTCATCCCTTTCTAAAAATTATTTTTTAACGTTTTTAATATTCTATTTTGAGTTTGTAAAATGCGAAATTTCATAAGTTTTTCATTTTTGAGCTTAAAAATGAAAACTTAAAAAAAAAAAAGATAATAATAATAATAATAATAATAAATTTTAGAAAGTGATAAATTGTTTAACAGTCGTGAATTTTCAGAAAGTGGAAACGGAATTTAAAAATATGTATTAGTTAACGAATTATAATGGGGCAAAATTTCACATAAAATAACATTGGATTCGGCTTTCGGAAACGATAGGTAGAGAGTTCCTTTAAATACCAATAATTTTCACACAAAAATTAAATATATAGTATCAGTTGATCAGCTTGAAATGACAAACATCAAAGTCATTTTTCAATAAATTAATATGCTTGCAAAATTTATACATTTGTTGAACAAATTAATGTAACATACATTTTTAACACGGCATTTTCTGCTTGTGATTGTTTGACTTTAACACTTTTTTAATAATTCATAAAGAATTTATTCTTCAAAAGAAAAGAAAAACATTATGTTATTCTCAAACAAAAGAATAAAAGTAAAAATTTCTCTAGCATTAATCAAAACAAGGCAAAGCACTAAAAAGCATGAAGTTCATGAATTACTCTAAACTGTTTTTGGGGCAAAATGTTTTTATTTGATTTAACAAACGTGTTTTTAAAGATAGTTAAAACTATTGTTTCAAAAAGTAAATTAATTATAGGTCATATATTTTTTCTATTAAGGAATAAATATTATTCTTATTTTAACTTCCTAAAATGAAAAGAGATTTAATAAATCAAAATATACCAGAGTTATTTCATAAAAATTTTAAATAAACAAAACAATGTAAAAAATACAGGGTGGTCTGAAAAACATGATAGAAAGTATTTTAAGTTCCTGATTTCAAATTTATTGATATAAGTATAATTCTTCCATATTGTAATAGCACACATATTGACATTTAAGGTGAATGCTTGATTACCGGAAATAATGAATAACCAATATGGAATCACTGACCTTGGAAAAACGATTATTTATTGTAAGAATATTTTTTGAGGCGCCATTGAGGTGCGGAAAATCCTCATCTCAGTGTCGTCACACGACTGTATCCACAAAGGGTCACGGTGTGGTGTGCCATATCATCGAAGTGGATGAGTAGTCCGATATTCATTGACGGTATGGTCACGAAAGTGAAGTATCGAGAGTTTCTAGAGCATCACTTTGGCCCTGAAGCGGGCTGTCTCAACATGATACGCCAGTACTGGTTCATGCAATATGGGGCTCGTCCCCATAGAACTGCTGATGTCTTCATGTGGCTTAAAACGACATTTGGTGAGCGTTTTATTACTTTGGATGAAGAAAAATTCACGGGGCACGGGATAGAGAGGTCCCCATACAGTCCGGACCTAAATCCGTGCGACTTACTCTTATGGGTTTACACCAAGGACAGAATCTATAGGAATCCCCCTGATTCACTTGAGGACCTGAAATCGACCATCAGAATCGAGATTGATGCACTTGATTCTGACATACTCCAGCGCTTTATGATAGAGTTTCGGAACTGGCTTTATAACACTATAGTCGGGGACGGTAGACATTTCGAGCACCTTGTATATTAAATGCCATTCATATCTTTATTCAATAACATAGGTTTCATGTTCTTGCATATTTAATTTTTTCCACAACAATCGCTTACTTTCTATCATGTTTTTCGGACCACCCTGTAAAAGATATGACTTAGAAAGACATATACTGCTCGACATAGAAAATGCAACACCATAAACGAATGTGTAAAATGTCATGAAAATTTAGAAGCAAACAGCTGTTGCATCTCTAAATAAGTTTTATTTACAAAAAGATAATTTTAGATATAACGGCGGAATACAGGGTGAATAGCACAAAGTAGAATCCCCTTACGCGGCTCCACACGATACAACCGTATGAAGTACGGATTTATTTAACACTTGAATAGTGTCCTGCATATTTTCTACAATTCTTCATAAATCACCCTTCGATTGAGAGCGGGATAGAAAGAAAAGAGAAAGGATGAGCAGGCGGCAGAGAAATGATGACAAATTTCGTCTTAGAAAGTCGCAGTTGGGGGTGAGAAATCAGAAGAACTTGAAGGCCAATGAAGGAGCTGGAAATGCGGCTTGGCTTCCCTGACAGTGCGTGAAACATGTGGTCGTGTGTGATCGTGTGAAAAAGATCATTTTTAAGTCACTGAATGTATTGTAACAACACCGGTTGCAGCACTTCATCAAGATATCGTCACGCCGTTATAGTGTACCTCTGATGCGTAACAAAGGTGACCAGCTATCGTGCGGAATTACACCCTAAACAATTATGCCAAGTTAATGAGGAGTATGGCGTCTAATAATAGTGTTCAGATTCAATGTAGCTTTTCGATCCATCTGGTCCAAGCTTTATTCACAGTGAATACATTTACGTGCGTTTCAACAGCGATACGTCGATAAAAACAACCAGTCATACGTAATCCTACAGTTTGACTCCTCTTAAAATCCTTCCATTAACGAAACTATCTTCGGTATTGTCGTCCAGGTGTCTAGTAATCCCTACGAGCCTTTTGGAATGTAGATCTTCTTACATTTCGTACTCTATCGGCACCAGTAAGTAGTAGTTGGTTCATTCACAATTTCCACCTTTTATCTCGCTCTATAATTAAATGACCAGCTTGAACGTCTGAGCATCTGCATAATTTGTTTAGCTGCGCAATTGGTGAGCGATCAGAAGAACTTGAAGGCCAATGAAGGAGCTGGAAATGCGGTATGCCTTCCCTGACAGTGCATGAAACATGTGGTCGAGTGTGATCTTGTGATAAAGATCATTTTTCAGTCACTGAATGTGTTGTAACACAACCGGTTGCAGTACTTCATCAAGATATCGTCACGCCATTAGTGTACCTCTGATGCGTAATAAAGGTGACCAGCTATCGTGCGGGATTACACGCTAAACAATTATGCCAAGTTAAGGAGGAGTATGTCGTCTAACAATAGTGTTCGGATTCAATGTAGCTTTTCGATCCATCTGGTCCAAGTTCTATTCACAGTGAACACATTTACGTGCGTTTCAGTAGCGATACGTCGATAAAAACAACCAGTCATACGTAATCCTACAATTTGACACCTCTTAAAATCCTCCGATTAACGAAACTATCTTCGGTATCGTCGTCCAGGTGTCTAGTAATCCCTACGAGCCTTTTGGAATGTAGATCTTCCTACAATTCTGCACTCCATAGGAACCAGTAAGTAGTAGTTGGTTCATTCACAATTTCCACCTTTTATCTCGCTCTATAATTAGGTGACCAGCTTGAACGTCTGAGCATCTGCATAATTTGTTTAGCTGCGTATTCGCCCAAACGGTCATACTTTTGCGACCGAATCTTTAGGGTGTTGCATTTTCTAAGTTGAACTGTGTATTTTACAAACATAATTTAAAATTTTTGGAATACAAAACAACATTTTCTATATACAATGTTTTTTGTTTGATTTACCAAATTTTGTGTTTTCTTCAAATTTTCTTCATAATTTACTTACCTAGAACTCATCTCTAAAAACATAGACTCAGAAGGATTGGCTTGTGCCGCTCATTCACCACTGGTATAAGAGTAATGAGCTCGGTTTAACTTTATCCCTTTCGTGTGCCAGGAAATCCTGTACCAGCCTCTCGTGCCTTGCCAGAAGCCATCTAAAATGCCTTTATTTTTCTAGAGTAAGAAAACCTACCCTATTTTCTCAAAACCATCAACACCAAGCTTCCATTGTCAATTACATTTCTTGGACTGGTTTGATCATCTTTGGGAGGAAATTTATTCATTTCCCCTTCTTTTCATTAACTTTGTATGTATCAACGGACTTTTGGATCTGGTCTGGCTCCGTCAGACTAGTTTGGAGGTTAGGAACAATAACAACATTTTCTTCATTTGATGAACTAAATAAATTGTAGTTAAAAATAAATATTTCCCTATACACACATTGGTGTAAATATTGTAGGAAAAATTTTGGATGAATAAAGTATAAATAAAAGAAAAACATATATATATATATCTATATGTCATCCAAAATTGCTTTCTTTTCAGATTTTTGATATGTAATCAATAGAAGAATAAGTAAAATTTTAAATGAACACAAAAGCTAAAAATATCCAAGTTTGATAAAAAAAAAAAAAAAAAAAAAAAAAAAAGTAATACTTTGTCATCGTTAATGATATATTTGAAAAAAAAAAATATATTTGATTGTTAAAAACATAGTACTTTAATAACACGCGAAAGTGTTAGAAAAAAAAAAAAAAAAAAAAAAAAAAAAAACTATAACCACCACAGAGTAGCTAAAATTAAATAATTTTAGTGTTTATATCAGTTCACCAATCAATAGAAAAAAAAAATATTTTCATCAATTAATCTACACAAAAACTAATAGATAAAAAAATAAAAATGAAAATTTTATTTGCACCCGCTCAAAGAGTATGCTTATTACATACTTAAAAAAAAAAAAAAAATATATATATATATACAGGGTATGACCTGGCGAAAAAATTTCTTTAGCATTTTAGCTAAAATGACCAATTAGTATTTTAGCTTTTTCAAAAGTACTTTAGCTTTTTATTTTCGGGAAAGAAGAGGGGGGGGGGTTATAAAAATACTTAAATACTTTAAGGGGAAAAAAGAACTTGAATCTAAAATTATAATTTGCTACTTTTATTTTGACATACATAAATTTTACACACACTATTTTCCTCTGATGAGGGATATGATTGTTCTGCATAGAGGAAAAAAAATGTTATTATTGAATTTTTTCAAAATAATTTTAACTAAAATACATGACTTCACCTCTAAATAAATATTGTGGTTTAAATCCAGTTAGCTGCATTACAAATGTTAAAACTAAATAGGCTTATGGTACAATTCTCCTTGGCTTTGAAGAACACCTATTTTTGAAAGCTTTTTGAAAATTGAATTCTTTGCTTGGAAGTCTTTCTACATTTATCATAAGTAATCGACTTACAATTTCTGTTGTTAAACGATTTCTTATAATTGTTTTTATTAAATTCATTTGAGGAAAAGCTCTTTCACAGTCTGCTATGTGTACAGGTAAGCTCGAAGCATATTCCACTATAGAGCATAACAAAGGATATTCATCATGTATTTCATTTTCATTTAGAAATTGTAAATTGCAAAAAGTGTTGTCTATACATCTGATTCTAATTACTTTTTTTGAATACGTTCCATTCAGACAACATTTGGTTTTCAATAAATGTATTTTTGTATACAGGACTATTTTTGAAATTTTGTTTATTTCATCTATTCCAGTCTATATCTATATTGCTATTATTTTCACAAATATTTTTGAAAGTAACATATTAAATAGAATAGTTTATTTGATATCTCCAAACCATTCCCTCAATTACTTCAATAAGGCATTTGAGAAATTCATTCAATAGTTTTTCCTAATCTGCTGCTTGTTTAAATGTTTTCTTCATTAATTCCAAATATGTGATTATTTCACGATTATTTGCCGAAATATGGGTTTATTTTACTGCTGAAAAAAAAAAAAAAAAAAAAGAAAGAAAGAAAAATGCAGATTAATAGCAACTAATTACTGAATTATTTATATTTTCTGCCGCCAATTCCCCAAATTCATTATTTATTCCAAATTCGTTCTATTTTCAAAGCTATAAATGTAAATCAACATTTCTTTTTTGATATAAAATTTCCGAAATACGCATCATTTTCGTGATCTGTTGCCGAAATCTGGAACATTTCATTGTTTTTTGGGAAGAAAAAAAATTAATCATGGCTAATTACTCAAAATTCCTGCTTCTTTCTTCTCTAAATGCCGAAATACGCAATATTTTCTGAAATGAAGGATTTTTATCAATGTCAATTCCAAAAAAAATCGTGATTAATTTGCCAATAATCGACATTTTAAGATTGATTTCTAAAATATGCGATTACCTTTGTCACAAATCGAAAACAAAAAATGGCTTCTACTTATGTTTGATTGCCGAAATACTCAATATTTTTTTTATATAGAATTTTATCAACAACGATCCGCGAAAAATATAAATATTTTGCCGCTAATCGGCGAAATTCGCACTGTCCTCAAAGCTGACTTCCAAAAAGAAACCGGGGCCACGCGAGATTGCTCGTTCGTTTAAGCAGACGATAGCTGTTTGTTCTCGCGCGGCCCCATTAAAACTTAGCCCATTGAAAATCGAAATTAAATGAAAATATACTAAATAAATGAAACAATTTCCGATATTTTTTAGTAGTTTCGTAATTTTTTGCCAGGGATTATTTTAATTAAATTAGAGATTTTTATGTTGAGAAATTTTGTGAAATCATCTTGTTTTCGCTTTTTAGCGAAATTCTCTCTGGCATATTTTCGCAAAATACGATAACCTTTCGCAAAATGCGAAAAAAGCGAATGGCAGTTTAAACCCTGTATTTATATATATATATATATATATATATATATATATATAAAAGAAATCAATTTTGAAAGCATAAAATAGAGGAAATTTAGAACGTTAATTTAAAACATTTTCTTGTACACACAGAAATTTTTATTTATTTATTTCATATAAAAGGCATTGAGAAATAGTTTATATCCCTATTGAAACATAAATAATTATTTTTAATGAATAACATGAATATTTTTCTTTTATATTAGATAATAATTTTGAAAATTTAACGTTTAAATTTTAAACATTTCTCTTACGTTTCCCTATAGAAGTTGTATATAACAATTTTAATTTAAAAATAACAATTAGTACTTTTAAAAAATGTGTAATATAAAAACCTAATAATGAGACAGATTTTAGCAATCTTTTCACAAACGCATGCTGTGATAGTATTATAATTTCTTTTGCTTTCATTAAATTTTTAGATTTTAATTTTAATGAGTAGTAGACTTATTCTGTTTTGTATGTGTATACAATTTTAAAATTGAAATACATATTAAATATTAGGTTTAAATAGTTTTAAAGTAATTACTTACGAGTAAATGTAGCTGTCTCAATAAATTTCAGAAAAATTATGAATATACAAATTATTTTGTAGAAGAAATTCTAGAACCAGGAAGCTATATACATTTTTTCGTTCCTCTATATGTTTGGTGCGTACATTTAATATAACAATATGTATTCAATTAAATTTAAGGACATCTATTCAAAATTATGCTTTAAAAATACAAAATAAATATTTAAAAATGCGTTTTACATGAAAAAATTAAATAATTTATTTAACAATTGTGAGTTTATTTCTTGCCTTAAAAGAATATATCAAATAAATAGTTGTAACTTCTGTAAGTGTAAGTAAGTAGATATGTAAAAAATAATTAATAATAATAATTAGAATAATCTTTTAATCTGTTAATAGACAAACAAATTAATAAATATGCATCTGTGTATTTTTCGGATAAGTGATAAAATAATAACATGTAAAAGTGAATGATTTTCATGTAAAAATATAGTTTGGTTTAAGACAAATTTACCGAAATAGAGCTATGGCCTACATTTATAGTTTAGTTCGGATTTTAATACTATACGGCAGTTCTGCACAAAGTTGCATTGTAGAATACAAACATTCGTTTTATTACGAATCATGCTCCTCATTTTAATCAAGGTTGATACTCAAGCAATAGAGAATACTTAAAGAAAGAGACTGAAAGTACGGTGTATATAAATAGTAAATAGTAAAAAAAAAAAAAAAAGAAAAAAGATTTTGATGAAATTCTGGCAAAAGCAGAATTTAGTTTATTATGGAGGACTATTATTTGTTTATTTTATTTATTTTAATTAGAACATCACTTTCAGATTATTCAATTAAATTTTCGATAAATTTTGGATTTCGATAAATGTCCAACCATCGTAAAACTGGCGACAACGTTTTATCTGTAGAGTGAGACTAATAGTACTCCGTGCTAAAAATAAATAAATAAATAAATAAATAAATAAAAAATAAACATATTTCGAAAATTATTTATTTACAGATTTTTTATATAAATTTTACATTTTTTTTTGGATCTATGTAAACAATCGAGATCTAATCTTATTAATCTCCTTCATTTAAAACGTGATTAAGAATCCTTTTATTACAAAACATCATAAATTAAACACGAAATTTATAAATAAAATATTTAGTGTTTTTATTTACTTAAAAAAAAAAAAAAAAAAAAAAAAAAAACAGTTTTATATTGTATATATATATAATTTGTTCCTTTTTAATGTATACATGTTTTAATAAAGGATTAACAAATTTTATATTTTTATTAGTTTTTTTTTAAGCATAAACAATAAAAACACAATACATAATGTTTCTTTTTGCTTGCAACTACTTTTCATCTGATGCAAAAAAACAAAAAAAAAAAGATTTTATCTTTAAATCCCTTTTAAAAAACTTATACTCTTTGATATTTTTCAAGGCGAGATAAATATAAGAGAACATCTTTTAAGTGTTAGGCGTGGTTAGAGAAAAATTCTAGATAATACTTCAACTATTTCTCTTTACTTGGAGTAGCTAAACAAAACGAAACGTTTAGGAAGTAAAAAATTCCAAGACATTTTCTAGGAAAAATCTCAAGCTTTACCAAAAAAAAAAAAAAAAAAAAAAAAAAAAGAAGAAGAAGAAGAGGGAACAAATATTTTTAATAGTAAATATGTCTTTTCTACATAGGAATTTTTTTGAGTTTGGCACACAAACAATTTCTAAGAATTTAAGAAAGGAATTTTTAATTTTACGCTTCGAGCAATAAATTATAATGTATACATAAGATTTTCTAAAATACACACTAAATCATAACAAATGATAATAATGTTAAACAAAATTCCTAAGTTAGTAAAAAACCTTAATAAAGTCTAATTAGTTTAATATATATTGAAATATATCAACAATATGGCTATTGCAAATGTAGTTTAAATTTTTAAATTTTGATAGTTTGATCGTAAAAGATAACATTTGCGTCAAGACCTCACCTACATATTTTGAATAATTTACAAAATGATATTTAACATTGACAATTTTTATAATACCATAATGTATTTTACAAATATATAGTTAATAAAAAATACATAGTTAATTTATTCCTAAAAGTATTTTGTAATAAGTTATCTTCATATTTAATGAAATTTTTACATAATTCTGTACCATTAAAAATTAAGCTCAAAATCGGTAATAATACATATATATATATATAAAGTTATTATAAGAATATATTTAATCTAGCTTCCTATTATCTAAAATTTAAAGAAAAATTTACTTACAATTCTAGGCAATAACGTACGTTTCAAATAGTGTATATTGAAATTGCTTCTATTGAGATAGCAGAAAATTACATTTACAAATTTATCTTTCTCTTGGAAAATGTAATGATAAACCTGAAAATTTACAAACAATACAATGCACCAAACTGATTAGGCAATAAGTTGTAAGTCTGTTTATTGATTGGTAAATTTTACATGATATTCACAATAAAAATTTAAATATATACTCTATAAAAAAAAAAAAAAAAAAAAAAAAAAAAAAAAAAAACGACGTATTAAGAAGGAGTAATGCAAACTGGACACAAATTGTCATACATACAGGTTTCGATGGAAAATGCAAAATTTATAAGTTTAGCTGCCCTCGAACGAGCATGCGATGCTGCAGCGCACCTTAACTGCGCAATTGGCAGAATATTAAGAATGAGAAATTTTGATTCCAGGTCATAAATTCTCCGAGAATTTTATTCCGTCTACTCAGAAAGACACTAACTATGCCTGGCATACAGGTGTGCAAACAAAATGCGCAGATGTCAGCATTTGAGTGTGGTGTGTAGTTGGGCTCAAAGACCGGTTAGTCTAATCTGCGAATTTTCTGACAAACGGATAGGAGCGGTACCACTATTAGATGATATTGACAGGAATGGGTGAACCATGGCCGAACACAACGTCAGGGAGGAAGCGTTCGGCCTAAAAGAGGACAGAAAGTGAGAACCAGTCAATCGTCAAAGCGGTATTCAAAGCTCCAATTGATCGTTATCGTCGATCCTTCGTGCAAGTTGTACTTCAGTGACTTCAAAGACCCTTAATAGGCGGCTCAGTGAAATGGGGTTGAGCTCAGTCCCTGGATCTCTCTTCCGCTGAGGACATTTGATGCATCATAAAAAGGGTCCGACAACCAGCTCGGGATTTTGCCAATCTAACGCACCAGTTGGAAGGAATTTGGCACGATACTTCACAGGAGCACATCTGCCAACACTATCAATTAATACCAAGCCTAATAACTGCGTACATAAGGCCAGAAGTGGACCAATGCGTTGTTGACTTGTTTACTTTGTGAGGCCCTTTCTCTTGATAAAATCAATCAAGTTTTCTGAAACTTTAATAGTATTAACTATTAACTGTGTGAATCATTTTTAATTCGCAATGATGCATTTAATTATGAAAACCTGACGGTGATTCACTTACATGCAGTTTTTTCAAAAGAAAAGTTTCTCAATGATATTTTCTTAATGCTTATACTGGTAAATTATACACATATATTAAACTTGTATGATTGATTTAAAGTCCGATTGTAAGTCAATATCGAGATGAAGACAGACTGCATAGGATAAGAGTACAAAACTAAGAACTGAAAAAAAAAAGTACTCCCTGTGTGAGACAAACCCACTTCCTATAGGACAAGAAGCTTAACGGAATGGAGACATAACCAATGAACAATTCACATATCGATTGTTACATATCTTTGTTTAATATAAATATAGATATTTTAATTTTTACTGTTAATATATATGAGGAGCAAACATTCAAACCGTGTTTTCTCCTTCAAATGCAATTTTTCAGAAAACACAAAAAACTGATAAATTAAAAAATAACCCTTCTTAGACCCTAATTATCATTTGTTTAGTTGTATTATTGGTTACTAGGAAGATCTGTAGGCCTACTTTACCTAATAAACTTAGAGTTAATTAGAAAAATGTATTTGAAATTTGGAGAAAGCATGTTTTGACCGAAACACAGAGGAGAAAACATGTTTTGAATGTTTCCAATGTGGAGAAAGCATGTTTTGACCGAAACACAGAGGAGAAAACATGTTTCGAATGTTTCCAATGTGGACAAAACATTTTTTGAATGAAAAAGTATGTAGCTCGAATATTGATGAAATAACATTCTTAATGTAATTAACAGAACAGATTTTGTTATGTAATTATAAAGTTAAATTAAATATTTACGCGTGAAAAATCATCATGGAAATTGTAGGGAAGAACTAAAATTTTTAAGCCAATTTGAAATTTAAATTTTTAAACCAATATCTTCACTTAAGCAATTTCATGCTTCCTCTGTTTCTTCATATTCTACATGAAAGTTATTAGTAATGATATCTTTATACCATTTAAAAACAGGCTGATTTTTTCACTCTTCACCATACATGAATTGTAAAAGTTTGTCTATGTCATTCTGATGCCTTTAAGTTTAAGATGAATTCTCTTACCTTGGTTTTTTTTTATTTTATTTTTTTTTTTTATTAATGCTTAAGTGGCTTTTTCTATCCCCTGCTCTCTTTTCCTCAATAGGTTCACCAGCATGTACCTTAGTAACAATATTGGCTAGCATTGTACGACCTATTTTAGTTATAGCCATGAAATTGTTTTTACACACAGGAATTCTCCTACCACTGCTACTAGTAATAAAATAAAATGCAGAAAATGCATGCTGTAAGCCAGATGATTGCGATTTTTTTTTTTTTTTTTTTTTTTTTTTTTTTTTTTTTTGGGGGGGGGGTGCGTTATTAGGTCTATGTCGAGTTTGTCGACATTTTTTGTAACAACCAATGAGGCTATAATACAATCTTGTCGCTGTTTGTCCGGAATTTCGTAAAGTCTATCCCGAAACTTCTTAACGTCATTAGGTCTAACATCAGTGCATGAAAAAGTATTTATTGATAGAATGTTTGCATGGAGCATAAATGTTGTTATCTAAAGAAGCTGAATATCGTTTCTTTTTCGCTTCTTTTCTTTTTCCACCAATTCTCTGTATTTTTCTAGTTCCATAATTAGAAGTACTCATAATTAATACACCATCTATTAATTCTTCCATTTGAAAAAAAAATATAATAAATAATAATAATAATAAAGTACACTCCTCTAAAATTCAGAAAACAAGATAGAACTAATGAAAAAACAAACATAAAAAGCTGATACATGTACGAGTCACGCGACCAGAAAGAGCAGTACTGACTGGTTGGCTGGAGAAATCACATTTTGACTGAAAACAGGCTCTGGAGGAAACACTGTTTGATTGAAACCCTAACTTTCTAAGCGCATTTATAATGTGATAAAAATTATTTTGGTTTAAAATAATAGTATAATTTTGTGCTATTTAATGTTGAGTTCACAGAAAAATCGCTAACTCATTTTTTTTTATTTTTGGAGAAAACACGGTTTGAATGTTTGCTCCTCATATATATATATATATATTCATGGCAATATTTTTCATTATAATAAAAAAATGTTCTAAGCAAACATTTAAATATTTAACCATATGTTGCCGCAAAGTAATTGAAATAAATCGACTTCTTTTTTTAAATTGCAAATATCCTTGTTTACATAAGGGTTGGTTGGTTGGTTGGTTGGTTTGTTGGGTTTAATGCCGACTAGTGCTGCGCTATGGATAATGAGTTTACATAACGTTTTTGCTGTGCACTGTAAAAATTCTTATTGTATAAAAATGTAAAATGTGGTGGTGGTGGGGGGGGGGGGGGAGAGGGCAGATTTTTTTAGTATATAGATTGATATTTTAGTCATACTTTGAAATGAATATTTGTTTATTTTGTTTTTTATTGCAACAGTTTTCGCTATAATAATTTTTTTTTTTAAATTTACTTTGGTAATATATTATTTTTTATATATTTTAATCGAATTTTATATAGTTTTTCCTTTAAGAAACATACTGTAAAGAAATTTATAAAGTAACGCTTTTTGTTTTAGTTTAGAAAATTTGTCGCATATTTTAAACACAATTAAATTTTATTTTCTGAAGTATACATTTTTGAGAGAGAGAGAGAAAAAAAAAGTAACAATGCCTAAAAAATTTGTTTTTCACACTTTTTTATGTTCCAATGTTTAAACTAGATTTTTTTTCAGTTTGTTATTATTTTCATAATAACGGACGCTTTAAATTACTTTTCTTTCAAGTTTAGATCATCTTTAAAAATGTAAAAATGTTTCTGCTGTATTCAAGTAATTTAACATTCTTTTTTTCTTTCTTTCTTTCTTTTTTTTTTTTTTTTTTTTTTTTTTTTGTTTAAAGTAAAATTTTCATTATTTGAAAGTAATATAAATGTAGACATTTTGAAAGATAAATATTTCTAATTACATTTTGATGAAAGTGTTTTATAAATAACATATTTTCAATCCAAATAATGTTAAGTTTTATCGTATTACAACTCAATATATGGTACATTATTTAGGAGAGATGGTTTATGAACTACAATTTATTTGTCTGCGCTGATAAACATCAAAGTTTAGAAATAATGAAATGCAATTAAAAGTAGCTATATTTATTGAAATTTTATTTTTCCGACTGAGTGAAAATAATGCCTGGACCGGGAGTCGAACCCCGGATCTTTGACTTACAAGGTCAAGGCTCTACCAATTGAGCTATCCAGGCCGACAAGCGGTCAGCATTATTCACTCAGACTAATAATAATCACTCAGACACATTAATCACTCACATTAATCTCACATTAATCACTCAGACTAATAAGGCAAAAATATTTGGTCTATCATTTAAATAGCTCAACAGAAATAAGCCGCAGGTAATGGAAAACACCATTAAACAATGGGAAAGAAATACAATTTTTATTAAAATCACACAATCAACTGATTGGAAAAAAAACATATTCTGTTGAGCTATCTAAAACCAGATATTTCTGCCTGAAAGGTTGTCTGAGTGAATAATGTTGACCGGTTGTCGGCCTGGATAGCTCAATTGGTAGAGCCTTGACCATGTAAGTCAAAGACCCCGGGTTCGACTCCAGGTCCAGGCATTATTTTCACTCAGTCGGAAAAACAAAATTTCAATAAATATGGTTTTCTTCCAATCAGTTGATTGTGGGATTTTAATAAAAGAAAAAAAAATAGCTACATTTAATCAAAAATGTTATTTTGAAGTTAGAATCTTTTTCTATATTTTTTAATGGCAAAAAAATTTAAATGTAGCAGACATTGAAATATTTATTATATATATATATATAAATTTACAGTAAAGATGGCTCAAAAATAAGATAACATTTGTTCTGATGGAGAAGGTTTTCTTTTGGGAATTCAAAAGTATACAGAAAGGTAGAGAGGCATTCACTACTAGATCCCGTTTTCTCTATAATTACCATATCTATTAAATTATATGTGCCATCAATAAACTAACCTATGGAACTTGTAGTAGAAAACAGCATGGTCCGGGTCATGGAATCATTTAACGCTAGTTTATTGAACTAAGGCATGGGTTCTGAAAAGGTAACTTTTTAGGTGGCCCCACACGAATGCGATGGTTGGTTGGAATTACACTTTACTCGTGGCATATATTATCTGTGGTGGACGAGCTTGAACGTCTTAACTTTTGCTCGTTTTGTGCTTTGATTCTGCCAAGTTTAAATTTCCTTGTACTAAAATCATACTTTTTTTTTTTTTTTGAGATATTACACTTAAAATATACTATTTAATAAAAAATATTCATTGATTTCATTAAAATTATACTAGTTAAGGATGAATTTTATCTAAACATTTTTTCTTTACTTTTAAACCTTATTACACTTTGCACCTTAACACTCCCCTTTTTAAACAGAGATTTTCGAGTACAACAGCACAACTATCTCCATCTACTGGTGGCTTTTGAATGGCATGATAATTCAACGAAAAGCAGATATTACAAATTTCTTTCTATTCTACAAAAGATATAAAAATTAAAAAAATAACAATAAAAAAATAAGTAAATGCTGATTTTTAGCATAATATTTCATAAAAAAAAAAAAAAAAAAACAGTGTGGTATTAAATATTATATATTTCAATTGGATATGAGAATTTCTATAATATTGTTCTGCTTTTGGTTTGTGTTACACACTATTAGTATTCCTATCCAGTGAAAGCCAAAGCAGAGAATAGGCGGGTAGTGAACCGAAGGGGTTAATAAGCGAAGAGAGTCAGGGAACACCAAACCCCCTTGGGGATTGGTGAGCGGAGCGAGTAGGGGCAGACCCCCCTAGTTATTATTAAAATAATAGTTTTTTAATGGATTATTATTATTATTATTATTATTTAATGATATGTACGATATCTTATTAGAAAATAATTTTTAAGTTTCACACGAAATATCTCACTCTTCCGACATAATTAAACCGCGTTTAGATATGCCAAAACTAAATTACATTTTGCAATCATATTTACAATTAAAAGAGTATTAAATTTAAATATCTATTTTTTCCCTTTATTTAAATATAGCCAAGCTGAATTTAAAATTTTATTTTTAGACTTTGAGTGTATCTTAAGTAGTTTTAAAGATGCGCAATATTGGCGACGGGGCCTGTGACTTATCCCTTAGGGGTGGTTCAGAAATATTGCATCACAATTTTGATCCTGCGGGAAAGGGAATGAATTATTATTATTATTAAAAAATAAGACAAATAACAATATTATTTACATAAGAAACCTGTAAGCAGTTTCTTTATTATAAGACTATTAAAGGTGAAACTTTTATCGAGAAACATATAAATATTACAACAAAACATTACCTAACACAAGAGTTATTCAACGGTTTAAAGATTATTTACTTACACTAACGACTTTCAGTTAGAATCTAATTTTAACTTCCATTACCCTACTACCGTAGGTAATGGAGGTATTGCATTTAGTCCAAAAATTCGATATCGGTTTTTCACATGATTTACACGTTTTAAGGCATCCTGAGTCCAAAAAAGTAGTTTTTTGCAATTCGTCAGAATGTGTGTATGTATGTATGTGTATATGTGCGGAATCTTTTGCCTATCATATCTCCGAAACTAATAAAGATAGAACTATGAAACTTCAAAATTAATACAAGTCTCGTGTACACCTGAAATTTTGAAATTTCAGTGAAAATTGGAAAAACAGAAGTGGGTATCGGAAACCGAATATGGGACCGTAAATCCGTATCTCAAAAACGGCTCAAGCAATTTTCTTCAAAGTTGCTATATAAACGATCTATCAGATGTCCTGTCGAATGACATAGTTGTTTAATTCAGGAAAATTGACAAACGCACTGTATAAATAGCTCAATTTTAGGTCTCGCAAGTGCGTTTCTTCAAAGATAGCTGTACGGATTTTTTTAAAACTCGTCATATTAATTCCCTCTTAAATATCCTTTTCTATGTAATTATTGTTTTCCGGTCAATATTGAGCATGCCAAGTTTTGGTAAAAGTTGGTATCTCAAAAACGGCTCTAACGATACTTTTAAAAACTGTTACATAAATCAATTTTAGATATCCTTTGTCATGTATTACGTGGTTATTATAGGAAAATTAACAGCCATCCTGCTTAGATAGGTTAATTTCAGCTATCGGAAATTGGTGTTTCAAAAAATAACTCTACTATTCCTTTTAACATAATATGTAAACTTTGATTTATATGTCTTTACACATGTATCAAGCTTCTTATACCGGAAAAAATTTAGGTTTTTACTTCGATTGGTCAATTTTATGTCTTCTGATTATATTATTTCCAGCAAGACTTTTTTAATTCGTTATTAGTATAAAATCAGATAAATGTTTACGTATTAGATTTATAGAAAAGAAGTTTTTTTTTTTTTTTTTTTTTTTTTACGAAAATTCATAAATTTTTTTCACTAGTTTTAAAAATATCTTATTTTAAAAGAGTAATTTATTAAATAATTTAATAAATATTAAAAAAAAAAATAAGGTAAATTCTTTCAAAATGCTTCTAAAGGAATAACTTCTACAGGAATATAAAAATTAGTAAATAAATGACTTTAAATAAATATTTATTAAGCATAAAAAATTGTTTGCATCAATTCTGTATGTATTTATGTATTTTCTGTATATATATACTATTTGATGCTGAATAATTACCGTATTAATATCTCATTTATATGAAGAAAAATAAACAAGTTTATGAATAGGAAATGCCTTCTTATTAGTTTAAATTATAAATTATGAAAATTATATTTCTATTAAAATGAATTACTCATTTAGTATTTCTTCTTTTCAAAACTTTATAATAAAACTGATTTTATAATAAAACTGATTTTAAAAAGTCACAATTTTATGTAAATAGTAAAATAATGAAATATAAATTTTTGAACATAGCGATATGTTGTATGGGACAGTCAAATACACAAACAAATATACTTTTTTTCTTTAAATAAATAATTATTCTGTCTATATTAATGCAATATTTATGAAAGAAATTAGATTTTTTAGATATTATTTGATTTCTGATTTTCTAATTTAAAAAAAAAAAAAAAAAAAAAAAAAGATTCCAAATCTAATAAATATATGTTTTTAATTAAATAAAATTCATTTTTCTTGCATTAAACAATGCACAACATAAGAAAGCACTTTTAAAAAGTAATAATAACAATATAGGAATATAAATAGCTTAAAAAAAAAAAAAAAAAAAAAAACTCGGATTATTTTTGTCAAGTATCCTTTGCACAGATACATTAAAAAAAGAAAAGCCTTATTCTGTTGGATAAGCTAAACCAGTATTCATACCAGATGAAGAAGAGAAAATAACTTCATATTTGTTGAAATGCACGGTTAAAAAAAATGTAAAAATACTGCACTAAAATTGTAAAACAATTGCACAAATTGCAATTTAGGGAATACAGACTGCGCAGATGGACTCAAACAACACATATTGTTCTAATTTTTTAAATAGTTTATTTTGCTCTTTTAAAAACCAACAACACAGAGCATTGTAAATGGGAAAAATTTTATATGCTGTAAATCGAAAAATTTCACAGTGTGTGTGCAGCTCCAAGAATCCGCTAGTCGGCGCTTCCGATTATATTACTTTGTGTCGTAGGACCTGGAGCTCGATCAAGGATAATTCTACAGGACGCCATTAAAATCTTAATGTTCGAAAGGTGAGTAATTTATTATATTTTAATAAAAAAAGTTTAAGAGAATCATATTCAAGTTCGATCAAGGATAATTCTACTGGACGCCATTAAAATCTCAATGTTCGAAAGGTGAGTAATTTATTATATTTTAATAAAAAAAGTTTAAGGGAATCATATTCAAGTTCAATTTAGTTTTTTTATATTCGTTTATTTCTGTTGTTACTAAACAATTTGTCTAACCATTTAAGCGAAAGCTTTCCCGCTACTTGTCTCAAAGAACCCTTCAATAATAAGAATAATACTGCAGATATCTGTATTATTTTTCAGTGGCGAAGCTAACATGCTTTTAATGGGTAGGCATAAAATTTTCAGCATAATTTATTCCCATAACTTTTGAGCAGTAACTCTAAACGTAACGTTTCATTTTAACAACCTATCTTTCATTCTCTTCTGATTATTCTATTTTCTGCATTTATTTCTTCGAAAGTATATTGACTCCCTTTTTAAGTAGCAATTGTAGCAAGGTAACTGCAACTTTTTTTTTTTTTTTTTTTTTTTTTTTTTTTTTTTTTTTTAATGCAAGAAATACAATATACTTTCAGGAGTAATTCTTAAAATTACTTTTACTACGTTTATGAATTTTCCATACATGCTTTTTAAATCTCAACTAAGAAAAAAAAAGTAGGTTTGTATGGGTTAACGAAACATTTACCTTTAGAGGTACTGCTCAAAATTTACAGGAATAAATTATGCAGAAAATTTTAAGCCTACCCATTAAAAGCATGTTAGCTTCGCCACTGAAAAATAATATAGATATCTGCAGTATTATTTTTATTACTGAAGGGTTCCTTGAGACAAGTAGCGGGAAAGCTTTCGCTTAAATGGTTAGACAAATTGTTTAGTAACAACAGAAATAAACGAACATAAAAAAACTAAATCAAACATGAATATGATTCTCTTATTTTTTTTTTTTATTAAAATAGAATAAATTACTCATAAAACATCTTGGTGATCGGTTTATTTTTACATAAGTGAGAGCCTAACAATACATTCAAAATTTTTATGTGTCACTGTAAAAAACTGCATAATTTATAATAATAATTCTTGATACATGAACTATCATTAATAAATAATCAAAATTTAAAAAAATTCCGCAATCGTTTGGTTTTGTGAAATTAAAGCCAAACAATACATTCAAGATTTTGATGTGGCCCTGTAAAAAGTATCTGACATACGATCACAAATTTTGGTGTACGGACTAGGGTTATTTACTTTCAAAACATATCCAAATTTCGTGACAATTGATCAATTTTTACATGATTTATAGCCTAAACAAATATTTAGACAAACAGACACACTTTAAATTGTCGCATGGCAACAAAATTAAAAATGGTATCTAAATAAAAACGAGACAAATATATATATATATATGAAAATCGGAGCTCTCGTTCAAAAGTTGTCATTGAACAAAGTTAAAAAATATATATATATATTTTTTTATATATCTCGTCGAATTCTATAATTCTTCATTTTTGAAGTCGGTTAAAAATTGATTTTCCCCCCTTATATTCAAAGTTCTAAATATAAAATTTCAAAAGGTCAAGCGTTTTCAGATGTAAAAATTTTTCCAGAAGTTCAAAATCACAAGAAACCATTAAAAATTCCGTAAAAAAAAGCAGGTCCTGTTAAAAATAAAGCATTTGCTGTAAATAAACAGCTAGTGCTGTAACATAGACAGCATTTGCTGTAAATGGTTAAACAACATATGGTATTGAAAGCCAACACATGTTGTTACAAAAAAAAAAAAAAAAAAAAAAAAAGGATGTTAAATTACAGCATTTGCTGTAAAATGCTGAAACAACAAGTGATGTTAAATTAAAAACCACACATTGAGGTTTTTAGCATTACAGCTCACTGTCGTGGCACAAATGTTACCCTGACAGTGTGCTGTTTTCAGGTTGATTTTTTTTTTACCGTGTGTACGGATATTTACTACCACTAGAAGTAAGAAAACTGGTTTCTCAGACTGCTTAAGTATTTGAATTCAAAATATACCTTCTTCTTGGAACAGAAATAAGTTAGCTGGACCGGACTAGTTTAGTAAATTCATAGAAAGAAATCCAAGGCTGTCCCTTAAAACACCAGAAACGGCGCCTCGAAATTACGCAGCATTATCCAACTAACAAACGTGGATTATATTTATATATATATAAAAGAGCATTTACATAAATATATTTTTTTGGCTTCTCGTATTTGGAACATCGAGACTTGAATTACAGCTGTTCAAAAACCGAAAAAAAAACATGGCTGCATGTAGTCAAAACAAATTTGGTGTTATTACGTCCGCCGAAAGAGGAACGCTCGTAAATGTCGCGGGTAACAATATTCCACCGATGTTCGTGTTTCCTAGGATCCGGTACAATATTATATATATATATATATATATATATATATATATATATATATCCGAAATGGTCAAAATGGATCAATTGGGGCTGGGGATTCTTCAGGTTAGATGACTGAAAAAGAATTTTTAAAATTCACAAAGCACTTCATAAAACATGCATACCCAAAAACAGCTTCATATGCTTTTGGTATTTGATAATCACAGTTCACATGTGAACATTTCATTTGTAAATAACATGAAGGACAATCATGTAATTTTGTTGTCTTTCCCTACTCACTTTTCCCACCGCTTGCAGCCCTTGGATGTGGAGGTTTATGGTCCATTCAAAAACTACTGAAACTGATCACAGCCTGGATAAATCAAAACTCTTGTAAAAAACATAATCATTTATGACATTTCAGGAATAGTGAAATAATGTGTGCCACTCACAAGAAAATCTCTATATATATCGTGTGCGGATATAAAGCAAGCAGTTTGTGGCCTATAAATGCAGCTAATTTTCAAGATTCTAGATTTAAACCTTCGCATGTCACCGATTACTCAATTTATTATCTAGAGAAAACAGAAAAAACAAATTCAGTTCAAAGGGATGTTGATAGGTCTATAAGTCTTGAGAAGCCAGGACTGCCAATCACTGTTGTATTTGAATATAAGCGTTATTGAGCTCATAAACCAGATGAACAGTGAAAATCTACTGATATGATTCCAAGACTGTCAGAAACTCAAATTAGAAAAATATATTTTCCGCCATGAATGATTAGGCCACTTTCTAAGCCTTTATCTTGGAAACAGTCTGACATTGGCCGATTAAACAGAAAATCTGCCATATTAACTCACACCGAAAAAAAAAAAAAAATGTAATAATAGTGAAATATTTTGTAGAGATAAATAAAAAGAGACAAAAACATGAAAAAAGAAAAGAAGTAAGAAATTAAAAAAGAAAACTAAAATATTAAAAAAAAAGCTTTTGACTCCAGATACAGATTTTGTATCAGAATGTAGGTTTCGCTTAGCTTGTGGAGATGCCTAGTGCCTCTCTGAGGCAGAAGAATAGATACAATTCTTAATTTGCAAACTGCAGGAACACGTTAGATGTGCGGGAAAGAACAATACATCATTTATCCGTATTAACAGCAGTTCTGACTAAAACCGACTTTTATGCTGATTAGTTATTTAGTTTTCTCTTTATTTTTCTGAATCTGCTTTTATAATTCGTTCTTATTATACAAAATATATATAATTTAATATTAGTTATTAATTTTCACTTGTTATTAAATTAATAAAAGATTGATAACATTTTTAAATATTATCGTTTTTATTGTATTTTCCTCATATCTGTTACAATTTGCCCCTTTTGTGTTACAAATGACCACGGATCCTGGGCAAACTGCAATTTTGCAAAAATATTTTTTTGTGCTAAAATCAACAAAACTAACGAATGTTTCTGTTATGGATATTATAAATGAACATATATGCTGTAGCAAACAGCAATTATAAATTTGAAAAGGTAAATACAGTTAAAAATATATTTAGTTTTTTTTTTTTTTTTTTTTTTTTTTTTTTTTACCATTTCAACAAGGCCCTAGCTGTTTTAGGTGTATATTTACATGTATAAATGAATTGGGCCGCAGTTTGTATACAGCAGTTGATTAAAAACTTTTTATTATAAATAACCAAGAGATTCATTTGGCCGAGAAGAAATTTTATTTTTAAAAGAAAAATCTGGCAAATAAAAGTAAATTGAAGTTTATGTGTTAGATTGAAAGAAAAAAAAATGAAAGAAAGTGAGAAAGGGAGAGATTTATACGCAATTTTCAAAAAAGTCTTTTGCTAGATAATTTTCAAGGAGAAAAGCTTACTTTAAAAAAATAATTAATTATTAAATGACTAAATAAATATAAATATGCAAGTAAATTCAAAAGATTTTTAAATGGAATACATTATATACATGTATATATATATAAATAATAGGAATATAAAGGAATAAATAAATAATTAATTTTGCTTAAATATTTATTTGAAAACATATAACTTTATTTCAATATTATTTTTTCATCATACGTAAACTATTTGATATTGTATAATTATCTAATTAGTATCCCATTTATAGGAATAAGAGTAAAAATATTTCTAATAAAAAATTAATTTCAAATTAATTTGAATTCTAGATTTAAAAATGATATTTGAATTAGTATAAATTGATTATGTAATATTTGGTTGTATTATAAAGGAATAGAAATGACTTTGATAAAAGTTAATTTAAATATTCAAGGAGCAAGTTATTAATGTTTTATCTTTGGGGTATTTAGTATGCAGATAAAAGGGAAAGAATGAAACTACTTAAAAATTTTAATTTCTTTAACTAAATAAGTTCTTTGTCCCATTAATGAAATAATTATGAAAGAAATTACGTAAGTTTTCTATACTTAACTATATTTACTATATATTTATTTTACTTAACTATATTTTATTTCTTCTTCTTTTATTAAAAATATTCGATTCCAACTGAAATTGATTTTTTCAAATAATATTTTTTTATGATATGCAGCATTACGTATTAAAAAGGAATCGCTTCAAAATATGAAAGATAATTGCTATAAGAACATTTGGAAAACATTTTTTGAAAATATTTTTCATAGTTATGTGAGTAAAAAACCTATATTTAATGTAGAATTAAATGTTTTGTTTTAGTACTAGAGCTATGGCAGTTTTTGTATGCTAAAACCGCGAGCTTGTTTAGATAGCTACGATTTATATATTGCAGTTTGCGATACAAAATAACTATAATTTACTATACCGAAAAATAATCTTAATTTTAATTATATAATTTCTTTCTCTATTTGAAATGTGATGATATTTATTTATTTTTAACGTTTATATTAAAGTGAATGCCGTATTAAAATCAAATATTATTATCATCTTTGTAGTTGAAATGAAGTAATAAGAAAACATTTGTAGGAAATTTAGTTTCAGAGTAATCCGTTCCTCGTTTTAGATTAGACGTTAAAAACAAAATGATGATAATAATAATAATAAAATAAAAAAATAAGATTTATAAATTTATATTATAACAGGTTATAAATAATGTAAAATTGGGAAAAGTCACACTCTTTTTCTTTGAGCTCCATTTCTACCTTTTGACAAAAAACGGAAACAAAATTGTCTTGACGTCAAAATTACACATCCCAAATTTAGATGTTTAAAACAAAACCTTGATATAAATTAAGAGCTTCTTCTTCTTCGTTTTTTTCAGATATTAATTAATAATATTAATTAGAAAAAGTTACAATAACTTTGAGTTTCGCTCGTAACATTTGAAACAAATAACGATCCAGTAAACAAAAGATTAAAAGGCTGATAAAACATTCAAAATTAACCGAGCCACGGTTCTAGTGTTTAAAATAGAAATATAAATGCTACGAAATTAAAGAATCTTTCATAACAATAATTTATAAAATACACTACACGTTTCTTCTAATCTAATGAATAATTAAAATTACAGATTTATTATTAACCCTTTAATTACTGACATTTTTAAAGTTGTTTCAAAGCTGTGCACTATAATGTATAGGTTTAACGCCGATTCTATATATTTTATATTTTGAATTAAACATTATTAATAATTATTTAATATTGAAGAACAGTTTTTTTTTTTTCTTTTTGTTAAAAGGATTTTTCTTGAAAATCTATTACGATCTACGTAGAAACAAGCATTTTAAAGTATTTTTTCACCAAAGTAGTTATTTTATTTTTTAAAGAATTTTCAACTAAGTAAAACATTATGAAACTCCCTTGGCTGTCATGATTTATTTTTCTATATTATCAACTGTAAAAAAATAAAAAATAAAAAAAAAATCTCGAAAGAAAAGTTCTTTTTAAATTCAAAATACTTAGATTCTTGTACTTTAAAAATTTTCACTTCCCCCTTTTTTTGTCCAATTTCATTATATACGCCCCTATCTTATTTTATAACATCTTAACAAAACCAAATCCATATTTCCATTGAAAAAAAAAAAAAAAAAAAAAAAAAAAAAAACATTCTGTTAAAATTACTGTGTCTTTTTCCTTTCTCATATTTTCTTATTTTTAAAAAATGTAAAAGATGCATTTTATTTAACAGTCAACTTTTTTATTTTACGTTCTTCATATTTCATCAAAAAGTTAAAAAATATTTCTTATGACAAGGGAAAAGTGAAAAAATAGTTTTCAATTTCTTAATCAAAAACTAACCTTTGAATATTTATAATAATGATGTATAGATTTTTATAAACAGAGGGATATTTTAAAGCATGCTGTCTTGTATTTAAAATGAACTTGAAAAAATATATGTTTGATTGAAATTTTGAGAAAATATAAAATCACTAAAAATATGTAAAATTTTTAATTCTTAAAATATCTGATAAGAATAATTTTATTTTTTTTCAAATATCATGAGTTAATTATGAATGTATAGTACTAAACGATAACAAAAACCTATTTAACTTTTTAAAACTTTGGTTTTATCAGCTATTTAATGAAAAAAAAATACATATATATAGTAAATATGATATCGTGATTAAATTAAAAATGAATTTTTTTTTCATTGCACTAGGTGGGCCGCGGTAGCCCAGTCGGTAGAGTGCCGGCCTCGTAATTGCGGGAAGATTGCGGGTTCGGTACTCGAGCCGGCCAAAGACCGTCGTGTACACTAATGGTGGCTGGTGCACGTAAAATCTGTCGTGGCCGCAATGTCCTCCATGTTCCCATCAAAAATTTACCTCTGGGGGTCACCGAAGCGGGGAGAGCCATTCTTTCCGTGTAGGATCAAAATTGTGATGGCATGTCTCCGGACCATCTCTAGGGGTGTGTCCCAGACCGTCGCCAATTGCCCATCTGTGCAGCACTAGTGCGACGTAAAAACCCATCCATCCATCCATCCATTGCACTAGGTGGTAACTTTCAACCGTGTCAGACACGGTCAAATGCGTTAAGGGGTTAAATTGAAAAATCTGTATTTTATTCTTTTTATTGTGAATATATTACCTGAATTGTACGAGACTGTAAACAATAAATATATTCAGTACATAAGTTGAAAAATACTTCAAATTTTTCTAATATATTAATAAGTATTATGTTACATTTTTAATTCTTAAAATATTATCTGATAACAATTATTATTTTTTTTTTTTGAAATATAATGAGTTAATTATGAATGTATAGTATTAAACGATAACAAAAACCTATTTAACTTTTTAAAACTTTGGTTTTATCAGCTATTTAATGAAAAAAAATACATATATATAGTAAATATGATATCGTGATTAAATTAAAAATGAATTTTTTTTCATTGCACTAGGTGGTTTTGCACATGCTCGTGTAGACACGGGCAAATTTGCCGGTAACTTTCAACCGTGTTAGACACGGTCAAATGCTTTAAGGGGTTAAATTGAAAGTTCTGTATTTTATTCTTTTTATTGTGAATATATTATCTGAATTGTACGAGACTGTAAACAATAAATATATTCAGTGCAAAAGTTGAAAAATAATTCAATTTTTTCTAATATATTAATAAGTATTATTTTACTTTTTATGTCTACATTGAAGTGAAAATTCATCTTTAATGTAAATCTTAAAAATTCCTTTTTAAACACATGTTCAATAACAAACAACTTATATAAATAACAAGCTTGTTGCAAAATGCTATCTATTATTAAAATCATAATGTTGAAATAAACATTCGAGTGTCAAATAAATACTTGAATTTGAAACAGATATTTGAAATCTGATACTTAAACATAAAACTTTTTAATTATTTAGAGATATTTTGGAATAATTATTTGAAGTTTAGAGAAATAATTTATTTAATTATATATCCAACATTCATGAAGTATTAATTATACATTTTAATCTTTAATTTTGTAAAGTTTGAAAGTTTGAAATGCTAAATCAAAACAAATAGAAATCGCATTTCAAAAACGGTATTAATTATTTAGTTTCCTTTTAATATAATAATATAATTTGATGATGTGGTTGACAGATATATTTAAATGTCACTTTGAAGAATAAAATTGGATTGTTTAAGTTGTTATTAATATAGTAATTTATACTATATCAAATTATATGTAAATTATAGAGCGAAAAAATATGAACCTTGTAAGTAATATTTCTATGAATCAAAAGGCATACATTAAACTTAAGTCATAAAATTATACATAAGTATATAATTTAATCAATTTTTTACAGAACTGAAATTGTTAAAGCCTTTAGGAAAGGCTAAAAAGAGTTTGCAAGATTAGGAACTTAATAATAAAAAAAAAAAAAGTTGAAACGCAGGGTGATTTCTTCACTAAAATTTTATAATCGGTGTGTTTCCAAATTTCAATATCATCCAATTAGATCGCTTAGTCATACGCCGGTCATCAGTGTCATTAGCGTACCGATATGAATTCCTCCGTATCGTCAGGACGCTCTTGCAATTCTATTTGTTGTTTCTTCACGATTTAGAATTTGACTCTGGATTTAACTAGTAAATTCGTTTATTTTCATTTGTATTTCCGTTAGTTTATATCTATCTATCTATCTATCTATCTATCTATATATATATATCTATATATATATATAAGATAAAATTTAAATATAGGAGGGAGTAAAACTTGAATTAATAAATAAATATAACTAGAACAAAGTTTTTATAAACCAATGCGCAAATGCAGCAAAAGGAAAGATAAAACTATAATAAATAAGCAAAATAAATAATTTTGCTTATATATATATATATATATATATATGTGTGTGTGTGTGTGTGTGTGTGTGTAAAAATGAGAGTTTGTGAGTGAATTTGTCTGGATTTTTTGGTTTTCTATTACTCAGTTCAACCAGCAGCTATGAAAATAAGCATACTTATTAATTTGAACAAAATCTAGGCAAATGCGTATTTTTTTTTTTTTTTTTTTTTTTTTTTTTAACGGACAACTGGTTGAAATGACATTAAGTTAAGCCCCATTTTAATTTTAAAATATATTTAAAATGTTTAAAGTTAAGAAAAAAAAAATACACGCTCATTTTTTTCAAGATATAACGGAACATACATTTATTTACACGTGAATAATAAAATCAAAATAAAACTTTATCAAAAATTAAAAATCTCCATGAGCCTAAAGTGTGTACAGAAGACTTTCTTTAGAAATATGCTAAAAGAAAAACTGCTCGAAGACGTGAAGAAAGTGGGGAATACCGATATTCCAAGTATCGTTCAGATGATCAGCAAACAACGGCTAGAAGACTAGAAGAAAGTAAAAAATAGGCACAAGCCAGGGGCGAAGTATATGCTGAAAGGAAATCTGCTCAAAAAAGAGAAAGACCTAATGAGCGGATAGAAGTCAAGTTTCGCGCAGATGCTCAACGATCTCAGAGCTTAGAAGGTAAGAGGAAACGGAAGGGAAACGTAGTTTTCGAATTCAAACTTATGTTAGACTGCATATTGATATATTTCTCTCAATAGGTCAGTTATATGTTGGATATTGTCGCATTAGAACTTCTAACAACAATCTTTATTCTTATGCTCCTTTAGGAGAAAACAAAATTAATGTTTGTACAGACGTTATATCTAGTAGAATATTCATAAACATATTCTATGGACCTTTTAGGTTGAGTTTAGATATAATTTTTTCGCAATATTATAAAGCTGGAAGATATTGTTATTTATTTTACTATAATTTTAGTTCAATCTTACATTTTTTTTTCTTTGATCCCAGAAATTTAGTAGGAGTGCTTTAGCCTAAAAAGCATCAGGTAGGCCTGCTACTTATTTTGCTACGTATGGCTTGTTAAAATATTTGCCGCATTATACTAGCGACGAAGTTATATTTCGCGTTCTTTTTTGATTATTTTACTATACATTTTCAAAATTTCCTGCCCCGATTGCTCTTTTTTAACGATGAACTATCTTAAGCTTCCTCATCAAGTGGAAGCTTATTGATAAAATTAACGATAATTCAGTTTTTGTTATGATCACCCCATAAAAACGCTGGTGCGCTATATGGAATGTGTCTTATAACTATACCACAGTTTCCTTGTGGCAGATATTCGCCAGTTATATATGGAAAATAGTTTAAAATAAGAGTTCACTACATAAATAGATGATTGAAAGAAATATATGAAAAATTTGTCGGGGAAACCACATAATTTTATATAGCTTTTAATATTTTAAATGGCTTCTTTAGTTGCAATATTTAGTTAAAAATCTATAATTACTTAAGAATTATGCAAAATAATGATGTAATAACTCCAATTTATCTTGAGTTTTTCCCACCACAATTTTTATAAAAGTAACCTTTTTCTTATTCAGTTGTGGAAATAATATATTTTCATAAACAGTGTTGTCAAAAATATTGGGAGAATTGCCAACTATCCGAGGACTATAGCACTGTCACAAACAATGTGGATTTTGACGATACGTGGTGTGCGTGAAAGCAGCAGAGACTAGAACCCAAGTTTAACTGATTGCAGTGATTTTTTTTTTTTCGAAGTCCATTTGTTTTCTTTCAACATTTTTTTCAAAATACTGATGTCAAAAAAAAAAAAAAAAAATGTATTAAATACTGTGTATATAAATTTTCTATAGAATATGTGGATTTCTATAATATTGTTCTTCTTTTGACTTGTCTATTAGTATTGCTATTTAGTGACTATTTATTAGACTATTAGTGACACTATTACACTATTAGTATTGCTATTTAGTGAATACCAAAGCAGATAATAGGCAGGTATTGAACCGAACGGGTTACTAAGCGAAGCAGGTGGAGGAAGGAAAAGCCTCCCTCGGGAGTTGATGAGCAGGGGCAGATCCCCCTAGTTATTATTAAAATAATGATAATTTTTTTAATGGAATATTATTAATATTTTTTAATGATATGAGTGTATCGTATTAGAAATCCATTACCATACTATAACAAATACCTTTAATTAAAAAAAAAAACATTGTTTCACGTTATTTCAAAAATATTATTTAAAGCCTTGTTGATAAATAGCATGTTTCTTTCTTTTTTTAAATTTAAATTTAAATTATTATTATTATTTTTTTAATAATAAAATAAAATTCTTAATTTTAATATGACATCTTTGGCTCTTTCGACATAACAAACGTTTAAATATACTTAAACGAAACTATATTTTGCAATCATATTTATAATTAAAAGGTTATTAAATTCAAAATTTTATTAATATATATATATTTTTTCATTTTTGTTTTACTATAGCGAAGATGAATTTTAAAAATTTATTTTTGTAATTTGAGAATTTTTAAAATAGTTTTAAAGCTGCGCGATAGACTATTGGCGACGGGGTATGTAACTCATGCCTTAGGGGTGGTTCAGAGATATTGCATCACAATTTCGATCCTGTGGGAAGAGGGTATTATTATTATCATCATTATTATTATTAGTAGTAGTAGAAGTAGTAGAAAATGAGATAAATAACAATGCCATTTACGTAAGAATCCTGCAAACAGTTTCTCTGTTATAAGAATATTGAAGGTGATATTTCTAACAACAAAAAAATAAATATTACAACAAAATATGAAATATTGCAAGAATTATGTAATGGTTTAAATATACTAATTATAAGTAATTATAGTAATTACTTTCAATTATAACTTAATTTTTTTGAATTCATTAGTAGTATAAAATCAGATAAATATTTATGTATTAGATTTATTGAAAAGATGTGTTTTATACACAAATCTATACAAAAATTTTCGCTACATAATTTTAAAAATAACGCACTTTAAAAGAGTAATATATTAAATGATTTATTAAATAAATAAATGCGAATTCTTTCAAAATATTTTTAAAAGATTAATTTCAAAAAAGTGAATTTAAATAAATATTTATTAAACATTAAAAAATGTTTGCATTAATTATTTATGATATTTTTTATATATTTTCTGCATGTACTGTTCTATTATCTGATACTGTTTGATGTTGAATAATTACCAAATTAATATATCATGTATTTGAATAAAAATAAACAAATTTATGAATTGAAAATAATTTCTGATTAGTTTAAACTCTAAATCGTAAAAATTATATTTCGATTAAAATGAATTACTTATTTAGTATTTCTTCATTTTAAATTTTGCATAAATAGTAAATTAACGAAATGTAAATTTTTCAGCATAACGATAATTAGTATGAGGCAGTCAAATAAATAAATGAAAGTTTAAGAATTTTTATAAAGAAGTAATTATTCGTTCTTTATTAATGCAATATGTTTTTCAGATTATATTTGATTTCAGTTTTTCTGATAAAAAAAAAAAAAAAAAAAAAAAAAAATCCGAATCTAATAAATCTCTGTTTTTAAAGAAAATTCACCTTTCTTGTATTACACGATACACAGCATAAAAAAGAAGTTGTATAAAGTAATTAAAGCAATTAAAGCAATATAGAAATATTAATAGTTTATTAAACAAAAACCAATCTTTGTCAGTCATCTTTGCACAGGTACATAAAAAAATATATAGTAATAATAATGATAATGATAATAATAATAATAATAAACCTCTTTCTGTGTTGGATGTTGGGTAGGCTAAACAGAGGTTAGTATTTACACCAGGTGAAAAAGGGAAAGTAGCTCCATATATTTGTAAATGTGTCGATATTTACCTCAGACTGCTTCCACTAGAAGTAAGAAAACTGGCTTACGAAACCGCCTTGAGCATTAGTACAGTCAAATTAGGAAAAATAAGGGAAAAAATTTATAAAGTTTTGAAACTTTGGGATTATACTTATGAAGGGTCTAGTAATTCAAAACAAAAAAGTTCCCCACTCTGGGAGGGGAGCTTCCCCCCCCCTGCCCCTCCAAAACCGTATAATTTGTTGAAATGAAGAAATAAATAGGGAATTAATTTATCGAGTACTAGAATTATGGTGTAACATTCCTGAGGGGTCTAATTATGCAAATCAAAAAAGTTCCCCACCGTGGGATGGACGCTTACCCCCTCCCTCCCCCCCCCAAAAAAACAGTGTATAATTTGTTTAAATAAAGAAAAAAAAAAATAGAAAATTAATTTATAGGGTATTGGAAATTTGGTACAACATTCCTGAGTAATTTAATAATTGAAAAAAAAAAAAAAAAATTCCCACCCTGGGTAAGAGCTTCCTTCTGCCTCCCCCTCCCCCCCCTCAAAAAAAAAATAATATATATATATATATAACTTATTGAAAATAAGAGAAATGCTTAAATAAGAGTTTTGAAATTTTGGTATAACATTCTTGAGGTGCTTAATAATGGGATACAAACTTTTAAAAAATTCCACTATGGAGTGGGAACTCTTCCCCTTCACCCCCTCCCCCCCCCAATAAAAAAAATTCTTCAGTTTTGCTGAAATTAAGAAAAGTACGAAAATAAGTTATATACGAGTTTTTAGTTTTTGGAAAAGTTCTCTTGATGGGTCTAATAATAGAAAACACAAAAGTTCCCTGCTCTGAGTTCTCCCCCCCCCCCCCCCAAAAAAAAAAAAAAAAAAAAAAGAATCGTATAATTTTTTGAAATTAAAACAAATGGGGAAATAATTTGTAGAATTTTATAGTTTAGGGACAAAATTGTTGAGTGGTCTAATAATAATAATTCACCCTCTTCCGGAGCAAGAGCTTCCCTGTCTCTTCGCCCCATAATCGTATAATCCATTGAAAGTAAGACAATAGAAATTATTTATACAATTTTGGAATTTTTTAGATAATATACTTGAAAAGATTTCAATGAAAACAAAAAGCCTCCCCCCCACCCTCAAAAATATCGCAGTTCCTTCAATTAAAAAATTAATAGTTAGAAAGAAGCATACAGATTGGGACATTAATCATATGGGGTATCTCAATGGGAAAAAGAAAAGTCCCTTCTTTAGAGAGGCTTGCAACTCCCCCCCCCCCCCTACATGAAAACTACTTCAAAATTTTCTGTAAGTTTTCTTTTTTCCTTTTTTTTATGTTTTTATTAACGCAAAATTATTTGATTTCAAAGATAGCTACTATCATAAATATTAATAATAATAATAATAATAATAATGATATGCCTCGAAAAATTCTGTACAAAATGTCTTCATTATGCATAAACAAAAAATTATTTTTCCTTTAAGTTTTTAAAAGCTACTAAATTGTAAAAAATAAAATAAATTGAAATGATAATAATGAAATTCAGGTAATAACTAGGTAAAATAAATATAGCAATAATTAAGTAAAATGTAGTTAAAATGATTTTAATATAAGTCAGTAATTTATTACTTACAAAATCGTTTGAACATCGAATAAAAATTAATCAAGTTCATCATGAAAGTCAACTTCAAACTCCTCTGTCATGTAAATGGGTTCTTTATTGGTGCAGGTTTGCCCGTGACATTTTTTATACATTCCTGTACACAATAAATTTGCTTTTACACATTTGCACTTCCTTCCACAACCTTGCATACAGCCACTTGAAATCAAATTTAGTATTTTTTCTGGAGCAGGCGCTTGTCTTATACAGGAAACAAGTATGAATTAGATACTTTCCAACCCCAGGTCTTTGGATCCAAGCGATTCCCCAACCACATCTGTACTTGCAGGTAAACCCGGTGAGAATGCAGCATCAGTAGTAGGTGGCAAGTGCGATAGGATGACAGCATTGCTTGCCTGTCCTACTAATTCATTAAAATATTGACGTCTGAGATCGTTAAATTTTTTCATTTCAGAAATTGTAGATGCGTTTTTTTTTTTGTTTTTTTTAAACTTTACTGTACATTTCACTAATAAATTTTTCACCAGCTTTTTCAATTGAGTCACGAGTCGAACTCTGATCGTTAAACACTTTGGGTGCATCATGGAGATGGTGAGATGGGTTAAACGATTGGACTATTTGCACTTTCCCTTTTCCAAACATGGCCGACGTGGTGTCACAACCACTCATTGCGTGAAGAAATAGAATACAATCCTCGACATTTTTAATAACAGATGAACTTCGAAAATCCTTGGAACTATAAAATCTTGCTTTCAAATTTCCCTTTTCTTCTTTCATGAATAGAATGTCTTTATCTTCTGGGGCAAGTGCTATCAGTAAAACAATAAGATCTACATCTTGTCCAACAATAACGACTTGCTTGTTTAAATAAGATGCATCAATTGCTTTCCTAACTATCAAAGCATCTGCGTCATCTTTTGCTATGCTTGCTTCGATACCAGAAATTTCTAAGCGTTGAGCAAATTCAAAATATTTGAAACCCGTTCTTTGTATTTGACTAAATTGAAAGAAGAAAGATTAGCGTACATTATTCTCATTTGTAAAAAACATATAAAACATACCAAAATCATGTTTTTTTCTCTGTTGCCAATTACTCCGAAAAGATTGATCATTTATATATATATATATATATATATATATGAAGTCTTAAAAAAAAATTATTTTTTGTAATAGTAAACTTTACGATTTTGTGTAAAAAATTAAAAACTGAAAAGTCACAATTCCGGTTGGATTTCCTTAGACCGAAAAGAGGAAAACGGGATTTTGAGGAAAAAGAGGGGAGCCCCCGCCCCCCCCCCAGGTAGGGAGACCTATTCTATTTTCCATTGCTAGTCAATTCATAAGTGCTATCCTAAAATTTTAAAATATTGTAAATTATTTTCTCGCTTTTTCGTAATCTGAAAAAGTTATACATATTCGGGAGGAAAGAGGTATCCTCCGCCACGGATGAAGAGGGGTGTGTAATTTTCATTTTTCCATTGCTAGAGCTCTCGAGAGCACAATTTCAAAATTTCAGAGCATTATAAATATGTACCTCTGTAATAAATTCCTTTAATACTTTAGAGTCTCCTATTTTTCATAATATGAAGGAACTATATGTTTTGGGGAAAGGGGGGGAGGAGGTTCTTATTCAGGAAAAGGAGATGTCTTCTTTTTTAATAATATTCTATTCATGAGTGTTATCTCAATGTTTCAAACGTTTATAAATTACTTACTCTGTTCTTCTTCTTTTTTTTAATATGAAAGAGCTTACGCTGTTTGTTGTTGTTGTTTTGGGGGGGAGGGGGGGAAGACCCCCAGTAAAGGGAGCTTTTCTGTTTTTCATTTCCAGAATCCTCAAGAGTATTAATTCAAAATTTTATTCCTATAATATAATCCTTTATAGTCCCTCATTTGAAAAAAAGAAATTGAAGGAGTTAAACAGTTTGGGGGGGGGGGAGGGGGGGGAACATACCCACAGGGAGGAAAATGTTTTTTTTTCTTGTCTATTACTAGACTTTTCATGAATGTTATCCTAAAATTTCAAGCGTTTATAAATTATTATATCTGTTTTTCTTAATCTGAAAGAGCTATGTGGTCTAGAGGGAGAAAAGGGGGGGGGGGGAATGGGGGGAACGCTCCCCCCCCCAGGAAGGGGGAACTTTTTTGTTTTGCATTACTACAGCCCCCAGGAATGTTATTGCAAAGTTTCAAAACTTTATAAATTTTTTCCCTTATTTGGTGTTTTTTGGTCTAATTTGACTGTACTACATGGAAATTCAAAATATACTTTCATCTTGGAACGAAAATAAACTGATTTCACAGAATGGCTTAGTAAATTCATGGAAATAAGTCCAAGGCTATACCTAAGAACACCAGAAGTGATGTCCCTCAGCCGAGCTGCATCCTTTAACCAAACATACGTGGGTAATAATAATAATAATAATAAAAAAAAAAAAAAAAAAAACCCAAGTGCTTTTTCATAAATCTAACTTTTCAGCTTTTCGTATTTGGAACATTGATGGAACTGGAATTACAACCGTGCAAAAACCGAAAAATATCGCAGCTGCACGTTGTCAAAAGCAAGTTGGTGCTTTTACTTCCTCCGAAAAAGGAACGCTCATAACTCTTGCTTGTGCTGTAAATACCGTGGGTATTCCACTGATTTTCATATTGCGTGGATAGTTTTGTCCAAAATGGTCCAAATGGATCAATGGGCTCTTCCCACCTGACGTCAGAGGTCACATGATAAAGGAAAAAAAAAATCAGACAAAGTCTTGTTTATCAATAGCTATTGCTGAAATAACATATTTTCTATTCTTATTTTTGATCAATCGTATTTAATCTGTGTTATTTTTTATAAATCATCACTTTTAATCCATTTTATATCATTATTCATCATCTTTTGTTTGCCGTATACATTTACAATCATCATTTAGTTTATGTTTGTTATTGATGTTCTTGAAGAACGTGTTTAATACTCTGATTTTTGGTATTTAAATCAGTGACAGTGCAATATCGTACTGCGTAAATCCATTTAGACCAGTAACTAAGTTAATTAACTTGTTGTAACACCTTTATGCAATTTAATTAAATGAAAACATTTTAATATTTCAAATTATAATCCATAAGCATTCCACAAGAAGCTAATATTTATTGCTAGATCAGTTAATGTTACAGTTGCACTACAATATACAAAAATCGATTCTTATAGGTAAAAATAAAAAAACACATAAGATGTTTTTTGAAAATTATTAAATTTACAAATACAATTATTCTACTGTTTACAAATGCACAATATTACTTTTATTTTATTTTATATTAAATATTAACATTTTTGTTCTTAAGAACAATATTTAATTGAATTCGATTCTCAGAATTCGATTATTCGTTTTCCTCTATCACGTGATTGAGCAGACGGCAGTGGGAAGAGCCCATTGGAGCTGGAGATTCTTCAGGTTGAATGACTGATCTTTTTTTATTTTTAATTCATGAACATCTTCATAAAACATGTACACATTGCACTGTTAAAAAATTCATCAAGATTAATCCAAAATTTGGGTCTACGGTAGCTGCAATATGCTAGATTGAACCGAAACCTGGTACTACAGTTTCTGCAAGTGAAAACTTCTACCATTATTTGCTACTTTATGTTTAAGAAAAGCACTGAATCATGGTAAAAATATCACCCCAATTTATAGTTACAACAAGGACAATTACATAATTATGTTGTCCTTTCCTTCTCAATGAACAAACCACTTCAAGCCCTTAAATTTACGGTTTATTCCAAAACTACATGAACAGATCACAGACAGCCTAGAACCCAGGTAAAACCATGATTATTTATGATATTTCAGAAATAGTGAGAGGTTGTTTGCCACTGGCAGCGGAATCTGTATATATCATGACTGTAAAATCTGAATACATCTAGCTTTAAGCCTTCACGTGTCACCGATTGCCCAATTTCTGATATAGAGTAAACAGAAAAAAACAAATTCAACTTAAGCGGATGGTCGGAAGTCATTGGGTCTTGAGAAGGCAGAACTGTTGCAATCACTGCCGTAATTAAATATATAAGTGTTGCTGAAATAATAAACCAGATGAAAAGCGAAATATCTACTAATCTGATTCCAGGACCTCCAAAAACTTAAATTACAAAAAAAAAAAAAAAAAAAAAAAAAGATTCTTTACCATCAAAGATTAGGTCTTTTCCTAAAGTTTTATTTTGGAAACAGTCTAACATTGACCAATGCAACAGAAAATCTCCCATCTTAACTGACACACCGGAAAAAAGAAATAGAAAATGATTTTAAAGTGATAATTAAATATACAGAAAGAAAAAGGAAGGAATTCAAAGAGAAGGCTAAAGGTTAAAAATATAAAGAAAATGATTTTGGTTCCAGATACAGCTTCTGAATCAAAAGAAAAGTTTCGCTTAGCTTGTTGAGATACCTAGAACTTCTCTGATGCAGAAGAATGCGTATAATGCTTAATTTGCAAAATGTGCGAAAGCGTTAGATTTGTGAATAGGAACAATATATAATTTGTTCTTAATAACTGCAGTTTTGACTAACAAGGAAACATTCAAAAAGTGTCGTTATAAAAAAAATATTGAAAAAAAAAATATGTGATTCTACTTTTCATAAACACCAGAAAGTGAAAAAGTTATCGGCTGAAATGAATTAAAGTGACCACAAAAAATTATCAAAATTAAGCATTTTTGGCGATTTAGCGCTGTTAGGCGATAAGTTCTCTAGTACCGAGATTGCCGTGTACGAACAAAACCGTGTTTTGCTTCTCCGCTAAGTACTCAAAATCAGTCGCCTAACAGTGTGAAATCGCCAAGTATGCTTAACTTTGATAATTTTTTGTGGTCGCTGTAATTCATTTCAGCCGATAATTTTTTCACTTTCTGGTGTTTTATAAAGAGTAGAATCACACATATATACTTTTTTTTCAATATTTTTTGAAGACGACACCTTTTGAATGTTTCCTTGTAAGACTGAATTTTATGTTGCTTAGTTATTTAATTTCTTTATTTTACTGTAATCTACTTAGTTTAATTCATGCTTACTATACCAAGAAAGTATATTAATTACCTTTTGTTATTAAATTAATAAATGATTGATAACAAAAAACATTTTGAAATATTGTCGTTTTTATTTTAAGTATTTCCCTCGTATCTGTTACAATGCACCCTACGTATGCTACAATTTGCCACAGATCCGGGGCATACCATAACAAGCAAATAATTTGAAACAAACATATTTTGTGCTAAAATCGAGAAAATTAACGAACATTCCTCTTATGAATACGATAGATGAATATATATGTTATAAGAAAACATCAATTATAAACAAGGAAACGTAAATATATTCAAAAATATATTTAATTTTGTAAACGCTGTTTCAACAATACCCTAGCTTCTCTCTATATACATTTTTGCACTGATTATATTAATGTATTTCTATATTTACAAGTAAGTATACACGAATTGAGCAGCAGCTTATGTTCAGTAGTTGATTAAAATAATTTTATTAAATAACCAAGGGATTCATTTGGCTGAAGAGGAATTTTATTTTTAAAAGAAAAATTTGACAAACATCAGTAAATTAAAGATTTATGTGCTAGATGGAACGAAAAAAAAAAAAAAAAAAATAGAAAGATAGAAAGATTCATACACAAATTCCCCAAAAGGCTTTTGCTATAGATACTTTTCAAGGACAAAAACTTACTTTAAAATAATTAATTATTAAATGACTAAATAAACACAAATGCAAGTTATTTCAAAAGACGTTTAAGGCTGTTATTCACCAATAACTTCAACTCTCGGTTAAACACAAAAATTTGAAAAGCGCATAAAGGCGAGGTGCAAATTTTTAGCAAATTCTGACGCGTTGTTTCTGCCATCTAGCGGTATAGATATTTTCAGATTTTTTTACTCGAAATACCCAATCAAAGATTATATGCAATCCTTGACGCTAGATGGCAGAAACAGCGTGGCAAATTTTGCTGAAAAGCTGAACTACGCCTTTAGACGCTTTTGAAGTTTTTCCGTTGAACTGGGAGTTGAAGTTAATGGTGAATACGGCCATTTATGAAACAAATTCTGCAGTAATGTAAAGGAATAAATGAATAATTTTGCATAAATATTTATTTTAAAACACGAAACTTTATTTCAATTATATATATTTATTTATTATACATAAACTATTTGATATTGAATAACTATCTAATTAATATCTCATTCATAGGAATAAAAGTAAATATTTTTCTATTTAAAAAAATGATTCCAAATTAGTTTGATTTCCAAATTTAAACATGATATTTGAATTAAAATAAATTAATTATTAAATATTTTTGAATTTTATTATATAAGAGTAAAAATGACTTTGATAAAGGTTAATATAAATATTCAAGAAGCAAGTTATTAATGTTTTATAATAAGGATATTTGGAATTATACAGTCAAAAGCGAAAGAATGAAACTATTTGAAAAATTTAATTTTTCTAACTGAAATAAGTGCTTTGTCCTATTAACGAAATAATTGAAAGAAATACTGTAACCTCAACTATATATTATTTCTGCTTCTCTTATTAAAAAATTCGATCACAACTGAATTTAAACTTTTTCAATGAATGTTTTTTTGAGATATGCAACATTACGTATTAGAAAGGAATTGCTTGAATATATGAAAGATAATTTTTTTATATGGAAATTTTTTGAAAATATCATTTATAGATTTATGAATAAAAAACATTTGTTTATGTAGAATTAAAAGTTTCATTTTAGTTCTAGAAATGTGGTAGTTTTTGTATGATAAAACTGCAGACTTCTGTAGATGACGACGATTTATATATTACAATTTTCGATTCAAAATAACTATAATTTAGAATACTGGAAAATAACCGTAACTTTAATTATATAATTTCTCTCTATTCGACAGGCGATAATGCTTATTTATGTGAAAGTGATGTTATGTTAAAGCGAATGCCGTATTAAAAGCAAAAATTGTTATCTTTGTAGTTGAAATAATGAAGTAAGAAAACATTTGCAGCAAGTTTAGGTTCACAGTAATCCGTTCCTTGTTTTAGATTAGATGTAATAAATAAATAAATAAATAAATAAAATAAAATAAATAAATAAAAATAATAATAATAATAATAAATAAATAAATAAATAAATAAATAAATAAATAATAATAATAATAATAATAAATAATAATAATAATAATAAATAAGATTTATAAATTTACATTTTGACAGATTGTAAACAGGAAAAGGGACATTCTTTTTCTTTGATCTCTGTTTGCACTATTTGGCGAAAAACGGAAACAAAATTGTTTTGACGTCAAAATTACACATCCCAAATTTACGCATAGATTTTAAAAACAAAACCTTAAAATAAATTAAGAGTCCTCCCCCAACTCCTTTTTTTTTTTTTTTTTTTTGCAGACATTGATTATTATTATTATTTATATATTATTATTAGGTTATTTATTCTTTTTATACGAATTAGAAAAACTCACAATAATTTCCAGTTTTGTTCGTAACGTTTGATACAAATAGCAAACAAACATACAAAAGATAAAAAGACTGACCAAAAAGTCAAAATGACCCAAGACATGATTCTAGTGTTAAAATAAATAAATAAAAAATAAATAAATAATAAAAGAAAATGCATCAAAATTAAAGAACTATCCATAACAGTAATTCATAAAATGTATTACACGTTTTCCCCATATTACTTACAAACTTTGAATAAACACCATAAAATGCAATAAACTCGCAACAATTGCTTCGGGTCGAAAAAACACACGACCCTTCATCAGGCGAATAAAGTAAGCACGAGTGCTGCAGTCAAAGCGGCAACGCAGTCGTGCTTACTTTATTCGCCTGATGAAAGGTCGTGTGTTTTTTCGACTCGAAACAATTGTTGCGAGTTTATTGCATTTTATGGTGTTTATTCAAAGTTTGTAAGTAATATTTTTTACAACGCCAGTTTTGTGGTGCTTTTTATTAAATGTTTTCCCCATGGCCACATTACTGCCATAAAACCACGCTGTTTGGCATTGGCCAGTGGGTACAATCAATCAATCTTCTAATCTAATGATCAGTTAAAAATGTAGATTCATTATTAACCCTTTAATTTACACACTTTAAAAAGATGCTTCGAAGCTCTGCAGTTTACTTTATAGGTTTAGCACCAATAACATATTTTAATTTTTAAATTAATCATTATTAATATTGATATTACAGAACAGTTTTTCTTTTATATATATTTTTTTCTAATAAAATCTATGTACAAGCATGTACTTTTAAGAATTTTTTCACCAAAGTCATTATTTTATTTTTTAAAGAATTTTCAACTAAGTAAAACATTATGCAACTCCCTTGAGTGTCATGATTTATTTTTCTATATTATCAATTGTTAAAAAAAATTAAAAGAAAAGTTTTTTTTTTTTTTTTTTTTTTTTTTTTAAATTCAAAATACTTAGATTCTTTTACTTTACATTTTTTACTTCCCCTTTTTTTCTTTTATTTCATTATATACGCTCCTAGGTTTTTTTTTTTTTTTTTTTTTTTTTTTTATAACATCTTAGCAAAACCAAATGCATATTGTCATTGAAAAGAAAAAAAAAAAAAAAAAGTCATTCTTTTAAAATTGCTGTGTCTTTTTTCTTTCTCATATTTTCTTGTTAAAAAAAATGTAAAAGACGCATCTTATTTAGTAGTCAACGTTTTATTATACTTTCTTCATATCTTATATAAAAGTTAAAAAAATCTTGCGACAGGGGAAAAATGAAAAAAAAAAAAAAAGTTTTCACTTTCTTCATCATAGACTAATCTTTGAATATTTGTAATAATGTTGTAGAGATTTTTTATAATAAAGGAGAAATTTCAAAGTAGTCTATCTTGTATTTAAAATGAACAAGAAAAAAAATATATATTTGATTGAAATTTTGATGAATATTTAATCACTAAAAATGCATAATATTTTTAATTCTTAAAATATTATCTGTTAAGAATGGTTTTATGTTTTCAGACATCATAAGTTTATTATGAATGTATAGTATCTTGAACGATAATCATAGCCTATTTAACTTTTTAAAACTTTGGTTCTATCAGCTATATAATAATAATAATAATAATAATAATAAAACATTGTAAATATGATAGCGTGATTAAATTAAAAATGAATATTTTTCCCTCACGCCACTGGCTTGGTGGAAGATTAAATATCAAATAACAACTTTTTAATAAAATCTCCCAATTATCACGTTCTTGACATATCGATCACTAAGTAATCTAATAAAAAAAAACTATACGCTTGAAAATATAGCGGTGATTAATTTGTTCAATAAATCATATATAAGGTAAAGCTAGAGATTGCGCGGTAGGAGAGATTGCGCACATAGGGGATCGGCAGGAAAGAGTATAATGGGCGCTCTAAAACACCAGGTAGTTCTACAATATCTATAGTGGAGTGCCCACTCAAATGTGCATGTTCATTGCTTGAACAGTCTAAGACTAAACGAGGCTATTTTGTCTCGCTTTCAAAAATGTTTGCTTAAATTTTCAAAAACCTTTCTAGGAATTTTTATAGAGTGGTAGTATTACAAAATGTGTTTCAATTAAGCAATTTCCCATGGACTCGTTTATAAATTTCACTTTTGCAGATGGTTATATGAAAGTTACACCATTCAAAACAAAGAATGCAACGATTATAGAGAACGACAGATTAGGCGAACAAACAAGAAACCATTCAAACTGAAAAGGAACTTTGTTAATTTTAAATTGAACATAATTAGTAAATAAACGCTAATTTTTATTATCTAGTCTTGTTTTTGTAACTGCTTCTTAAATTTATTTTCGTTAAAGAAAAATTTTTAATCCTTCTTTTTCTTCTTCTTCTTTTTCTTCATGAATTCATGATATTCAAAATGCTATAACTTCTACAGATATTTAAGAAAATACTTAATATTTTTTTAAGTTTAATAGAGTCAACTTAAAACAATCAGGGCTATTAAATTAAGTTTTGTAATACCTTTGAAGGAAAAACGTATAAAAAAATTAAAATTGAACAAAAATTATGTTCTCTTCCAATTTTTTTTACCTAGACATGCATGCATTATTTATTTATTTTTTTTTCTAAAAAACTGATTAATAAATTTCATAACCCATCGCTAATTCTTTTAAGTAAGTAAGTAGGTTCCACTAGACATATATATATATATATATATATATATATAGTAGAATCTTGTACAACGAGCTCCCATAAAACGCGATTTCGTATAACGCGACGAAAAATCTGCGACTATTAATCATACAACGGGATAAATGAGTCTCGTATAACGCGGAAAATAAAGGAAGCACGTGACATCTTTTCTACTTTCAACCTGTTCAAGGTTACTTACTTTTTCACTGGAGATAAGGATTGCTCCGTAACTATGGCAACACCCGAAGCTTTTGGTCTCATTGCGGAATGAAATTGTCTGCTCAATTTATGTCTCCTATAACGCGATGTCCTATTACGCGGAACGTATCCCCCGCGTTATACGAGAGTCTACTGTATATATATATATAAGTCTTTTCTTGAATATCTGTTGAAGTTTCAGCGGTTTGAAGATCATGGATTTATGAAAAAATACAACTTGAGAAAACGCAAATTAAAGAGTCCAAATCTGTAAAAATCACAATGATCATTCATTAAAAACAACAATGATTGTTGCCTAAATATATATTTTATTGAACAAACTAAATATAGTTCAATTTATGTATATTAAAGGGAAATATAACCTTTTATATGAAACCTACTTCAGTGGTATCATCAAAGATACCAAGTTCCCTTAAATAAAGTCATGGGAAACTCATACAACATTCTGTTACCCTGGATTTAGATATTATGAAGACAGATTACAAATTAAGGAACAGGAGAAGAAGTATTGTATATAAAAATATTTCAAGAGAAAAGTTTAAGCATGATACTCACACAACATTCTCTTACAAGAATTTAGATACTACAGTACGTTGTAAAATTATAGGACATCACTGAAAATTCACTATATATAACGCTTTGTAAATGTTTTGAAAAATATGTTTTATAATGAAGATGTTTCAGAAAAATATATATGGAAAAAATATGATTTCACTAAGTTTCAGAAAAAGGCGTATTTATTTTTAAACAAAATTCTTTTTTTGTTTCTCGCAAAATTATAGGACATATTAACCCCCGCTTTCCCTAGAGGGGGTCATTTTGACCCCAGTTTGAAATTTGAAATTTAGTTAAGCCCCCCTCTTTCAAAAAGTGCGCTAATTCGCTAGAGATAGCAAACATAACCAGTGGATGTTGCAACTTCTAAACGACACGAAAAGGCGCGGTGCTGGTGATTTTCGCCAAACGTGCCAAACGGCACCTGAAAGTAATTTTTCTGCAATAACGCCTTGATCTTGGGAAAGCGAGAGTTAAATAATGTAAAACAAATAGCATGAAATATATTCTCATGAATGAATTTAAAAATCAGCACGTCCTCTAGAATGATTGAAAAAGACGATTTTCATACTTTCACATAAGTTTGGCAAGACATTAGCAGTAATAGAGTTTCAAGACGAAGTAATAGCACTTTTCAACTCGTCTACCCTATCGTATTGTTTGTTTCCTGTATTAATGTCTCGAACTATTATCCTCTATAGATTCCATAGTGGGTTTAGATTAGGAGAGCAAGGGAGTCACTCAAGAGTTACTATCCTTCCCTGTTGGAAAAATCTTTTTGTTTTACCTCTCTTGTGGCAAGAAGCGTGTTGGATTATTATTTTCTTCTGTCGAATTTTTCGAAGAAATGGTAAGAGAGCTTTTTGAGAACTGTTATGTACTCCGATCTATTCATTCTATTGGAAATAAATTGGATATCAAGCTTTCCTGAAGAATAAAAAGCGTCCCAAACCATGAGATTACTGCAATCAAAATATCACACTGAAAAAGAAGCCTTTATTTTGTAAGTCGCATCAGTATCCATTAAATCTGTCGGGACCGTCTAGATTGAACTTTTTTTCATTTGTAAAAATTATGTAGAACAGGAAACTGAGTTTAGAATTAATATATATATATATTGGAAAGTACTTTTTTTTTGGAAATTTAACTTACTATTTTCCAATCACGGTCCCAGTTTTGGCGGGAAAATTCCACTCGACTACCTTTATGGCATTGTAGCAATCGAGGTGCTTTATTCATTCGTTCATGTGTAATAAATGGATTTCTCTTTAGGCTTCTTGAATTGTGGTTTTATGAACATCTAATTTCAATTCGCTTTTGATTTGGGCGAAACTTTTCGTGGAATTCAATGCTTTTCGAGCAATTACTCTTTCATTTCGTTTGGTAATCTTTCTTTTAGATCCTGAAGAATGTTTTTTGCCATAAGCATTTGGATCTTTTAGATAATTTTGAATTACATGGCAAGAAATTTTAAGTTCTTCAGATATGCTCTTTATTGAAACATTTGTCTTGCGTAACACATCAATTTTAACAATTTCTTTTTTTTTTGTAAGCCGTTAACTTCTTGGCATTTTTTAAAAAATACAACAAAACTATAAAATACATTAACTAATTTTTCATATTAACATAAATATTAAAAGAGTTCTGTAACTCTGCAACACCAAATACTTCAAGTTCCTTTTTTAAACACTGCAAATTTATTTAAACTTGCAATGTTTAAATATCAAAACACTTTATTAAAGGTATAAATTTATAATTTATTAGATTATGTTACCAGCACAAATATTTCAAAACTGCGAAAAATTGTAGGTGTCCTATAATTTTGCAACGCACTGTATAAAGAGAAAAAACTACAGATTATAGGGCAGAAAAGAAGTTTTGTATATAAATCTACATTATAAAAAAAGTATTTAAAATTGTTTTATAAACAGTTTTATTTAACATATATATCTGTGTATGAGGAAACTCCCGTCCTCCTGAACCCACTGTTTGGATATATTGCCTACATTCATAAAACAAAAATTAAGGATGCTCTTAAATTTAGAAGTTAAATACAAATTGTTCAGACAACTTTCACACTCACACTCCATCTTGAAACTTAACAAACATGTCCAAACTTTTCAATTGGTACCCTCATTTGATCGTCAAAATATTAAATTTACATTTATTGAAATTATATCTTTATAAGTAATGCTAATAATAGGAATACACTCAAATCAAAGCTAAAAATCTTTATTTTTGTATACAGGGACTTCCAAATGCCTATTTATATCAAAAAATCAAACAATACTTTTTCTATCATGTGGTCATGAGAAAAAAAAAATATATTATTCTCAAGCAGCTTCCCTGGACTTCACCAAATTAAGTAAAGCACTTCCATTCACTACATTAAATAGAAAATAATTTTTTACCGATTTTTAATTAGCCCTGTATATATTACATATATACCACTTAGTGTGCAGAATTTAAAAACACATAACACAATCTTGGGACTCACTTCCAGCAATTTCTAAGTGTAGCCTTAATAAATCCGAATTCTGTTGTGTGTCCCTGTAAACAGACTACAGTGGTTCGGTAACAACGGTCATATTATTATTTTTATTATTAATTCCAATTTTTATTTAAATATCTGCAAATAAAAATGTCCCACCACGTCACATTTTTCTGTTAGAGTATCAGAAAATGGCAATTATTACGATTTTCACAGTATCACAGGTGGCAACCCTTCCTGCTGGCAACCCAGAGTCCTGGCAACTCAAAGTCCCGGCAACCATGTTTGTTTCATTTTTTTGTTAAAGTATCAGAAAATGGCAAATTTCACTATATATATATTTTTTTTTAATGATTTTTACAATACAGTCGACAGCAAAAGTATCCGAGCACTAGCCAGTAATTCCGATATCAAAAAAGTACATTTAATACTATTTTGTTAAATAAATCCTTGTCGAATCATGTCCTTAGACTGACTAAGAACATACTCGACAAAGATTTATTTAACAAAGCAGTATTAAGGGTACTTTTTTTTAGACAGGGATTATTGCTAGTGCTCAGGTACTTTTGCTGCCGACTGTATCCCACGTCACCTTTCGTGCTATCAATCCTGCCTCCTGGCCATCCTCCCTGCTGGCAACCCCTGTTTAGCAACCCTGTACTCGTACCTTATCTGTTTTTTGTTTCTGGTATTTTAGTTAACAGATATTCTTTATTAAGTATGATTGTGCTGTTTTACAGTTAAAGTTTCATGTTCAAAATGGCAAATTTTCAGTGTAGAACTTGTAAAACCGTACCCGATAAGTTTTGCTGCATTTGTGAACTATTCAGATTAAAATCACAAGGTAGACATTTAACACAAGATTTAAAAAAGCCTATTTTTTGTATTTTGGTTTTAAAATAATAAATAATAACAATTCAATCATTTAGTGTATTTTCCATGTTTTTACGTTCTACTTAATCTACAATATGTATATTATCTCCATATTAACAGTATTCCATGCTTAATTAATAATATTGATAGTAATAATACATGTCTTCTAAAGACTTTTTTACATTGCTTCCAGTACAGATTAAATAATCGTAACAAAAAACTGTACGTGTTACAGATTTTTCATTATTATGTTTTAATTATGCACTGCAGAATTAGTTGAAAATAGCTAATTTCATTTCTGTTACCCCCATGTTTTTTTGTCGACTAGTGTAATAGTCACACAGACGAAAAGATGAAAACCTAGCTTTCAGATTTAATTTATATCAAAACATGCAAATACACCAAAATTTCAATTTCGAAAATTTAACCCCAGAATAACACTTTCTCTACCATTATATGTGCAAGAGAAACTTAAAAAAAAAAAAAAGTCTCAATTTGGTCTCTACTCTTTTTTGATAAATTATTGTAGTTGTGGTTTTACATAATTTTATTATACAAATGTTGAAAACTTCAAGTGGTAGTTTGTTAAACCTTTTTCTTTTGCAACTGATAATTTGGAATTTTCTTATACCAAATATGCAATTTCTTACCAATAATAAATAAATAAATGAATAAATAAATAAAATACAAATATTTTCAGATTCTACTTTTGAAATTTTGCCTTTAATAAAACTATGAGGAATAATTGTTTTTAATTAAAGACGAAGTTTCTCAAAACTAATACTCGAAACTCACGTCATTACTACAAAAATGTATTCAAAATAAAAATAAATAAATTTGGAGGAATGATGAAAATAAAAAAAATAAGTTTGATTAAGCAGAAAAAAAGGACGTTTACTGGCAACAATGTCATGAGAAAAAATAAATTTTACCCATGATTTGAAATAAATAGTGTTTATATTTAATATGTGTTTAAAAAATAGACGTAATGCTAAGTAAGGACAGCAACTTGTCGATTTGGTATTTACATTTTTGGCCCCGGAAAATTCTCCAAATTATGATCAAAACATTAGGCTTAAAAATAGTTATAATAAATAATAAAAATAAGACAAATATAAGGAAAAAGCTCTTCGAAGGTTACGCAGTATACAAAGAAATATTCATATTATAAAAATTAATGTTATTTAAATTAAACGATCCGTATTTTATTCTTCTTATTGGGGATATATTACCTGAATTTTATTAGACTGCAAACAATAAGTATATTCAGTATATAAGTTGAAAAATACTTAAACCCTTTCTAATGTATTAATAAATATTATTTTACCTTTTACGTCTTCTTTGAAGTAAAAATTCATCCCTTAATGAAACACTTAGAAAAATATACTTTTTAAACACATTTTCAATAAGAAACAACTTATATAAATAACAATCTTGTTAGAAAATGTTATCTGTTATTAAAATCAAACAGTCGAAATAAACATTCGAGTGTCAAATAAATACTCAAGAATGAAATAAATATTTGAAAACTGATACTTAAGCATAAAACTTTTTAATTATTTAATTATTTAAGCCTATCCTCATATATTGAAATTTAGAGAAATAATTGATTTAATTATACATCTAACATTTATGATGTATTAATTATACATTTTACTCTTTAATTTTGTAAAGTTTGAAAGTTTGAAATGCTAAATCAAAATAAAAAGTAATCGCATTTCAGAAACGATATTAATTATTTAGTTTACCTTTAATATAATAATATAATTTGATGATGTGGTTGACAGATATATTTAAATGTGACTTTGAGGAATGAAATTAGATTGTGAAAGTTGTTATTAATATCATAAATTATACTATTGGAAGTTATATGCAAATTATAGTGCGAAAAAATGTGAATCTTGTAAGTAATATTTCTATGAATACAAAGCCATACATTAAAATTAAATCTTAAAACTACATATTAATATATAATTTAATGAAATATTTTACAGAACTAAAAATGTTAAAGCCTTTAGGAAAGGCTAAAAGGTGTTTGTTAGATTAGGTACTAAAAAAAAAATAAATAAATAAATAAAATAAAATAAAATATATGAAACACAGTGTGATATCTTCACTAAAATTTATAATAGGCGTGTTTCTAAAATTTGAAATTAAAAGATAGTACTAAAAAGAAAATAAAAATTGACGACATTACTGCTAACAGTCTCTTTCAGCTTATAAATTTAATGCGCTAGAAATGATAAAATATAGTTTACCTAGAATATTAAAGAAAAATAAATAAATAAAAAAAATCTGTGCTTGTTTTTCAATATCATCCAACTAGATGGCTTAGTTTGCTTTGCCGGCCGACTGTGTCACTAGCGTTCCGATATCAATGCAATCCGTGTCATCGGTACGCTCAATAGTACTGAAACAACTGTCTGCAATTGTATTTTCTTTTGGCGTTTCTACAAGTTTAAGAATAATTCGTTTATCTTCGTTTTTGTCTCTGTAAGTATATATATAAAAGAGTAAACTCACTGATTCATCACTCACTCACTCACAGACTCAACACGGCTGTGGCGATCCTATGGGAGATAGAGTCCCAATTTTTGGTGAGCAGGCTGGTTTTAGGACCTTGACGCTCATTAAGACAGGATTTTGCGAAATACCCCTCCGTTCACCCCCCGGGGGAGCAGAAGGCAAAAACCACCTTTATAAGCATAACTCGGCTCCAAATTACTTCACGGTGAAGAAATTGCAAATGGGGAGTCTAGACTTGAATACAAAAAAATAATTTTTTTGCGATTTTGGAATTTTGGATTTTTAAGGGGGGTAAGGGGTAAAAATGTGATTTTCGGGGGGGGGCAGAAGGCAAAAACCACCTTTATAAGTATAACTCGGCTCCAAATTACTTCAGAGTGAAGAAGTTGCAAATGGGGAGACTAGACTTGAATACGAAAAAATTATTTTCTGCGATTTTGGAGTTTTGGATTTTTAAGGGGGGAAGGGGTGAAAATTATTTTCGGAGGTGCAGAAGGCAAAAACTCTTTTATAAACATAACTCGGCTCCAAGTTACTTCACGGTGAAGAAATTGCAGATGGGCAGACTAGACTTAAGTACAAAAGAATCGTTTTCTGAGATTTTGGAATTTTGGATTTTTAAGGGGGAGAGGGGGTAAAAAGGATTTTCGGAGGCAAAATTAGCAATGCATGGATTTTCGAGTAAAATCTAGCAATAATAGCTCAAAGATATATAAAAATAAAGCCAAGCGTCTTCTTGAAGGTATTTGCAAAAACTCATTTTTGATTTTTTCCGATTTTCGATTTGGGGGGGGGGGTTACGAGGGGGCAAATTCGATGCAATCTTTTAGCAATAAATTCATCCGTGGAAATCTATGAGCTGAGGTAAAAAATTTTAGTGTGTGGCTTATTTACGTGTGTCTAACATCCATTGTAATGGGATTTTGTGAAAGTTCTCCCCCCTTTCTCCCCTTTGGGGGGTGGGTGGAGTGGGGTGGGGAATAAAAGAGTAAAATCACTGATTCACTGACTCAACACAGCCGTTGCGATTCTATGGGAGATAGACTCGCAAATTTTGGTGAGCACGTTGGTTTTAGGACACTGACGCCCATTAGGGCGGGATTTTGCGAAATATTCCCGCTCCCCCCGGGGGAGGGCAGAGGGCAAAAACCGCCTTATGAGCATAATTCGGCTCCAAATTACTTCACGGTGAAGAAATTGCAGAGAGAGAGACTAGACTTGAGTGCAAAAAAAGCCTTTTCTGCGATTTGAGTTTTGGATTTTTATGGGGGGGGGGGGTAAAAACGATTTTTGCAGGCAAATTTAACAAAATACTGGATTTTGAGTAAAACTGTATCAATAACAGCACAAAGATATAGAAGATCAGCAAGAGCCTTCTTCAGAATATTTCCAAAACCTTATGTTTGTTTTTTTGCGATTTGCTATTTTTTTTTTGGGTGGGGGAGGTTACACCCATTGCAATGGGGTTTTGCGAAAGTACCCCCTTTTCCCCTTGGGGGTGGGGGGCAATATAAACCCGTTTCCAAGTATAACTTTGCTTCAAATTATCTCAGCAAGATTAATTTGTATATGTGGGTTGTTTATACTTTCCCAACACACACAGTAAAGGGATTTCACAAAATTTCAACCCCCCCCCCTTTAATGGCGGAGAAAGGCAAAAACACGTTTATAAGAGTAACTGTGGTCCAAATTATCTCAGGATAGCGATATTTTATATGTCAATTGGTTATGCGTACTCAAGACACATACTAAAAAGAGATTTTTAAAATTCCGTCCTATCCACCCCCCTTGGGGGTGGGGTTGCAAAAAGCATGTTTCAAAGCATAACCTTTCTTCAAATTATCTCAGTAAGCTTAATTTTTACATATGAGTTGTTTATCCATTCCCAACAGGCATTACAAAGGGATCATAGAAAAATTCCCCCTCCCCTCCTTCAAAGGCGGGGAGTGGGGCAAAAAGCGCTTTTAAGAGTAACTCTGCTCTAAATTATCTCAGAATAGCGATTTCTTGATATGTCGATTGGTTATGCGTACTCAAGACCCACACTACTATAGGTTTTGGTAAAATTCCACCTTATCCCCCTTGGGGGTGGGGCAAAATCATGTTTTCATGCGTAACTCTGCTCCAAACTATCTTAGACGATTTTTTATTTGCGAGCTGGTTATGCATTCCCAACACCCACTATAAGTCGATTTTGTGAAATTTTCCTTTTCTTCCCTTTAAGGGCGGGGTGGGAAGGCAAAAACACGTTTTAAACAGTAACTCTGCTCCAAATTATCTCAGGAAAGTGATTTTTTTATAGGTTGATTGGTTATGTGTACTCAACAACACAAACAAACAACAAATGGATTATCTGGAATTCCGTGCTATCACCCCCTTGAAGGTTGGGGGGATTAAAAACATGTTTCCATGCATAACTCTGTTCTAAACTATCTTAGAATGGTAATTTTTGATGCGTGGACTGCTTTTGCGTATTCAACACACACTACAAAGTGATTTTGTGAAACTCCACCCCACCTCCTCTTAAGGGGTGGGGGGGATATGTATTCATGTGTAACTCTGCAGTAAATTATCTTATGAGGGAGAGATTTTCCATGTGTGGGTCAGTTATATGTATTTAACACATAATATAAAGATATTTTGCAAAATCTTCCCCTCCTTTCCTTTAAGAGCGGGCCGGGGGGGGGTCTAAAAAACACGGTTTAAAACATAACTTTGCTTCAAATAATCTTAGAATCGCGATTTTTTAATATGTGGGTTAGGTATGTGTATCCAACATGCATTATAAAGAGATTTTGTGAAGTGTGGCGAGTGGGAAAACCTCTATCGAAGGTATCGGGAATTTTAACTTAGATTTTGACTGATTTCAATGATTTTTTTTTTTATTATTATTATCAATGATATGGTATTTAAAGACTTCATTTCAATATAATGACCAGCGAAGCGGGCAAAGCCTGCTAGGATATATATAAACCCATACAACACAAAATGTTTCAGTTTTGTTGCAAAAAGCTTACAATCTTTCATTATCGTAACACATTTAAGGTATGCTCTCTGATACCTTTCAGAAACAACCCTTTTTGATGTTCTATCTGTTAAGTGATTGAAACGTTTCTTTTATGTATCCGGTTTTTTGTTATGATCGCGAACATTTCTACATTTTTTAAACTAATCGGATAGCAAACAGAAAGTTTCGAAACAGTTCTAAAATATCTATAATATTTTGATGTTATATGATTGTTATGCTGATTATATGATGTTATACTGTTACGGATTGTCAGTGAATTTTTTCGGATTTTTTAGATTTCTATACACAATTACACCGTTAATACAGTAGGTACGAAAGTAGGCACAATTATTAACCTGAAAAAAAAAATCTAGGCAAAGCGTATTTTTTTTTTATTTAAATGGATAATTGCTTGAAAGGATATTGAATTAAACCCCACTTTAACTTTTAAAATATATATATTTTTTAATTATGCTCGAAGAAAAAAAAAAAAAAAAAAAAACACGTTTTTTTTATCTCGACATAAAGGAAAATATATTTATTTGTGCGTGAATAATAAACTCAAAATAAAACCTTTTCAAAAATTAAAAATCTTCATGAGCCTGAAGTGTATACAGAAGACTAGCGTTAGGAAGATGCTGAAACACAAACTGATCGAAGACGTGAAGAAACTGGCGAATACAGATATGTCAGGTTTCATTCAGACGATCAATTGACAACGGCTAAAAGACAACAAGAAGGTGAAAAAATGGTACAAGCCAGGTACGAAGAATATACTGAAAGGGAATCTACTCAAAAGGGAGAAAATTTAACGAGTGGTTGGAAGTCAAGTTTCTCGCAGATGCTCAACGATCTCAGAGACTAGAAGATAAGAAGAAATGGAAGAGAAACGTATTTTTTGAATTCAAAGCATGATGATAGATCTACCTTCATGATTCAAACTTATGTTACACGGCATGTTGATATACTTCTCTCAATAGGTCAATTATATGTTGGATGTTGCCGTACTGGAACTTCTAAGAAGAATTTTTATTCTTATGTTCCTTCAACATAAACTAAAATTATTGCTTGTACAGAAGTTTTATCTAGTAGAAGATCTATCAGCATCTTCTATTGACCTCCTAGATTGAGTTAATTAATTTCTTCAAAAATTTCAGTCGCAATATGATAAATATGGAAGATATTGTTATTTATTTTACTTTAATTTTATTTCCATCTTACAATTTCTTTCTTTTGTTTTTTCTTTGATCCCAAAAATTTTGTGGCAGTGTTTCAGCCCAAAAAGCATCTGGTATATCTGTTAGTTATTTTGCTATGCATAGCTTGTTAAAATATTTGTCTCATTATTCTAGAGATGAAGTTATATTTAACGATCTTCTTTGATTATTTTACTAGGAATTTTCAAAATTTCTTGCCTTGATTGCACTTTTTAACGATGAACTATCTTGAGCTCCCTTATTAGTTTATCAATTGGGAAGCTTATTGATAAGATCAACGGTGATTCAGTTTTTTTATGATCCCCCCACAAAAACACTAGCGTGCTATACTTTATGGAATGAGTTTTATAACTATACCGCAGTTTCCTTGTGGCAGACATTCGCCAGTTATGAATGAAAAACAATTTTAAGAGTTGTTCTACATAAATAGATGATTGAATTAAACACATGAAAAATTTGTGGGGAAAAAAAAAACATTATTTGATACAGGTTTTAATGTTTTAAATGGCTTCTTTGATTGAAATATTTGGTGAAAACTTTATTATTATTTACTTAAGAATTATGTAAAATAATGATAGTATGACTGCAGATTTTTTTGATTTTTTCACACCACTATTTTATAAAAGTAACCCTTTTCTTATTCAGTTGTGGAAATAGGATATTTTCATTAATTGTGTTGTCAAAAATATTGGGAGAATTACCAACTATCCGATGACTATAGCAATCTCATAAACAGTGTGGAACTTGGCCCGACATGAAGTGGGTAAAAGCAGCAGAGACTAGAACACAAGCTTAACTGTTTGCAGTGATTTTTTTTTTCGAATTCCATTTCCTTTCTTATTAATTGTAGAGGAGTATATATATATATATTTAAATAATTATGTAAAAAAAAAATCTGGGAAGGCGGCTATGCGATGACAAATCTTCTTACACTGAGGCTAGATCTTGGCCCAAAACAGTGTGGGCGGAGAAGCAGAAAAGTCTCGAACCAAAGCTTAAACTGACTGCAGTGAATATTTTTCGAAATCTGTATGGTATGCGATGTCCAAAATAAAAATTAAATTTTAAAAAGTTATTCGTTTATATATAATGGCTGGATAAGTGGGCGATGCACATATATTAAAAATGTGAATGCATATGCGTGTAATCTAAATAAAATGTATATCTAGCATGTTAAATATACTTGTGTGTGTACGAAAGCACTCTTGTGCTTTCGCTGCCTTCCAAAATAATAGCATTATACATAAATTACAAATTAAATTACATATACATAATTCTATTTTTCAAGTAGAACTCTTAGCTATCATAGAAGCAATTAAATGGTTCAACATATGTAAATATCTCAGTAACAATAATAATAGATATAAACAACATTAGAAACACTAAAAAAATCCATTTACTGAATACAATATTCTTTCAGAAATATATAATTTAATACTTAACAAAAATTTCTCATTAATACAACTTTCATAGACAAAAGCACATATAGGTACCCTTGGCAACGAAACGGCCGATGAACTAGCAAAAGAAGTATTAAAAAATAATTCCTATAATTATGATATATCTCTCTTCCTTTTCCAATTTCACTTATCAAATCAACTATAAAAGCTAAAATTCTTAGTAATTGGCAACGAGAGCGGCAACATTTCCATAAAGATGACATACGTACGTAGTTCTTAAAAGAGCTAATCCCAATTTTATATACCTACATAAAATATTTTTATACTTTATATCAGGGCATGGTAGTTTCCATACTTTCCTCTTTAAAATCAATAAAATACCAAACACAATTTGTAAATGTAAAAATTAGGTAGCCCTTTTCATTATATGTCCGAAAAATGTTCATTAATTAAAAACAATTTTAAATTTAATAGTAATAAAACAATAAGAGAAAAATTAAAAGCAATATTATTAAATCCAGATAATTATAATAAGCTAAAACATATTTATAATACCTTAAGTGAACATTACTCATTTATTAAACATAAATTTTAATATTACATCCGTTGACATACTTTTCTCTGTTAATGAAATGTAATCTGTCTAAATGTAATTATTATTATTATTGTTTATTTATTTATTTATTAATTATTTTTTTTATTTATTTATTTATTTTAAGCTTTCCTAAAAACAATCTTACATACAATTTTCTATATATTTCCTATTAATAAATTTAACTACGGTCTTCTGCCCTAGCAGGGCTGTAGACAAATTTTTTCTCCTGTGGGAACAAAAATCCCTATAACCACGCAGTTTGGGACTCACATTGAAAAACCAATGTACCAATATGTGTGTATTAAAATGCATTGTGTGATATATATGTCCTATATGTGTGTGCAATAGCACTGAAATTCATGTTTAGCATGTGTGTAACATACGTATGTGTGTGTGTGTGTGTGTGTGTGTGTGTGTCATAAATAAGAAAAAAAATATATATGTGTGTATTTATAATATGTAAATATATGTGCGTACATAGAATATATATATTTTTTTTTCCAGAAAACACACTCCAATTTCGTTTTTCATTTCATTTTAAAGCAACGTAATCTTCTCAACATGGACATTTTAAAAGCATTAGAGGTGCAATTTTTAAAGACTTAAAAAAAAAAAAAAAAAAAAAAAAAAGAAAAGAAATACAACATATTTCATAAAAGCATTTTACATTCCTCAAAAGGATTTTTACGATGCACTTATGAAATATAAAATAATTTTAACTCAAAAGCATGTTTCAAAGACCACGTACAGCATTTATATAGTTTACGCAGTTTTTATGCTTCCTTATTGCTTCGTTAAATAATTCATTTTGACATAAAATGCGTTTACCTAACAGCACATTTCTTCCTAAAGTGCTTTACTTGGAACGCGACGTGATAATGAAAATATCTTAATAATTTAACACTAACACTAAAATAATTTCACTGCTTAAAACATTATATTTATATATATATATATATATATATATATAAGGAACGTTACTGCTTAAATTTAGTAAGTCAAATTTTAGATATTTACAAATACTATTTCAATACAGATTATGATAGAATATTACTTACTTATGTAAACATTTAGTCATGTAAATGGTAATTTAAGAAGAACCGCAAAGTATATAATTGATAATACCTTTGACTTGGTATCACTGAAGGTTTCATATGAGAGAATTATGAATTCCATTTAATATTTATAAACTGAACTGCGTTAGGTTTGTTCAAAAAATATATATTCAAGCAACAATTCTTATGGGTTTTGATATGTTTTTTACAGATTTGAAATCTGTAAACTGAGTTTTATCAGTTTACATTTTTTCATGAATTCCTGATCTTAAAAAGGCTTAAATCTACAGATATTTACGAAATGATTTAACATTTTTTTGCATGATTATTAGAACCTACTTAAAAGAATAAGGGATGGATTTTGCAATATTTAAAAAATATATAAAAAATAAAAATTAGATAAAAGTCATATATATATATATATTACAAATATCCACATAGGCATGTCCTTTTTAATTTTTTTTTTCTCAAAAACGAATCAATAAATTTCAAAATCCATCTATATTTTTTTTTAACTTTGTTCGATTAAACATCCAGAAAAAATACTGTCTTAAATATCTGTAGAAATTTAAGCATTTTAAAAATCACGAATTCTTGAAAAAATGCAAAGTGAGAAAATTGAATTAGAAGATTTCAAATCTATAAAAAATGTATCAAAAACCATAAGAATTGTTGCCTGTATATATATTTTACTAAATATTCCTAATATAGTTCAAGTTTTAAATAGTAAATAGAATTATAAGCTTCTATATGAAATATACTTCGATAGTGCCGAGTCACAGATGCAAAATCTTCTTAAATGTACAATATTTATCTATGCAATTTAGAAATAAATTAAATTAAAAATCAATTAGATATACAAAAGTACTAATTTTTAACCGCAATAAAATGCATTTTTCTTTTCTCAATATATATATATATATATATAAGTTATAAAATGTCTTGAGTTTTATTTAAATAAATTCATTCTTATAAATAATAAATTAAAAATCTTAAATTATTAAAAGTGTACATGCTATATATCTATTGTTATTATTTTCATCCTCTCTGGACACTAACTCTTTAGAGTTTTAACTTAGCATAAGTCCAAAGCAAAGTGGGAAGAACCTGTCCGACAATCCAGCCAGACAGCAACGTGGTTTACCTATTTTTTGAAGGTGGTTACATGGTTTAGAGTATTTTTTAGGTGATTTCTGCACGCTGTCAGTAACACTTCTGTACAAATTAATTAATCACTCTTTTTCTGTACAATATATTTTATTATCAAATGTAAGTGTTTTGAATAAAAATAGCATTTTCTGCAGAATAATTAAAAATTATATGTATATTATCCTATAAACGATTAATAAAGTTTTCAAATACAATATTTATTTTTTAATTTATTTTACAAGATACACTTTGATAGCAATATTAAAACGATTTCTTCTAGTAATTAAATTGTGTGTTATATTTATAGTGATGCTGCATCAATGGCCGTCACTTATAGACTTATATTTACTCACTTATATTTATTTTTTAATTTATTTTACAAGATACACTTTGATAGCAATATTAAAACGATTTCTTCTAGTAATTAAATTGTGTGTTATATTTATAGTGATGCTGCATCAATGGCCGTCACTTATAGACTTATATTTACTCACTTATATTTATTTTTTAATTTATTTTACAAGATACACTTTGATAGCAATATTAAAACGATTTCTTCTAGTAATTAAATTGTGTGTTATATTTATAGTGATGCTGCATCAATGGCCGTCACTTATAGACTTATATTTACTCACTTATATTTATTTTTTAATTTATTTTACAGATACACATTGATAGCAATATTAAAACGATTTCTTCTAGTAATTAAATTGTGTGTTATATTTATAGTGATGCTGCATCAATGGCCGTCACTTATAGACTTATATTTATTCACTTATATTTATTTTTTAATTTATTTTACAAGATACACTTTGATAGCAATATTAAAACGAATTCTTCTAGTAATTAAATTGTGTGTTATATTTATAGTGATGCTGAATCAATGGGGGCGTCTCTCATAGACATAGTGCAGAGGATGTCTCATCGAGAAACATTCTGAATGATCTGTATGTAGCCCATTCAATTTCATATAGAAAAACGGGAAAACTCTAAAATCCAGTTAAAGGGTTCAATATTACGTAATCGGTAAATTTAAATTCTTTTGATATATTTTTGATAAACTTATAAGTGTGATTCCTAGTAACACTTATAAATAATATATATATATATACATATATAATAGCGCTCCGCCGCCATTTTGTTGCCACAGAAGAGGACGGCATTCCAGCTTGGTGTCTTTATAGCTTCACTAGCGATGTTACGAATTCTTGACCTGAAGCTACAATCGGTGAAGAGCAATAAGCAACAATAATATTTCTAACAGCACATTTTTTTTACAGTATCACAGTCCATTCTCAGGACGTCCTTTCGTCCTCATGATATTTCATACTGGAAATAAGATATGTTGTTAGGGCTGTTTCTGTTGCTAATACAACTTTTTTTGGGGGGGGAGAGGAGGGAAAGACCTTATCGATGTTTGTGGAAAGCAGTTATTTATTTATATTTTTCTGCTATTTCTAGCATATACTCTTTTTTATGTACAAAAACCAAACGTTAAAATAAATGTAATCAAAGACACGGAAATAAAACAATTTTGGCGATCTCACAAAACATCGCCACAACATAAACACACAGTTATAAAATATTTTAAATTAATTTATGGCTTTAATTTAAATATAGTGTTTCAAATAACACATATTTTTGTATTTTTACATTTACACATGTTTGAAATACAAAGAAAAATATAAGTAAATAAAAGTAATAGTATTTCATTTTTCTTAACTTATCTTATGAAAATCTGAACATTTTATTTTATTTTCTTGAGTGATTATAGTAGTTTATCA